>OW203765.1:6591775-7222319 GCA_934045905.1 Leuctra nigra
CAAACCCACTTTTACTGTAAGCATCAAAGTGGCATTTTCGGCCTACTGGATCTCAAAATTGAGTAATCTCACATTGTTGCGAAATATCTTAATTTCGAGCTATGGACCACACTACAACATAATCCAAATTTGGGAACAATAGGTTACGGCCTTTGCGAGCTAGAGGGCCGTGAAAACGGTGTTTTAGGGCGGTTTTAATCTTAGTAGTAGTAGTAGTAGTAGTAGTAGTAGTCTCCTGGAATTCAAATCCGGTAACAAGGCCACAGCCTAAACGGCTGAATCGATCGATCTCAAATTTTTACCACGTGTGCACTTTTGGCGTCTGTTTTGCCCTCGCCCCCATGAATTTTTTTGTAGCACCATTTTGAAAACAGAAGTGACATCATATCTCGACAACGGCTAAACCGGTTGGAACTAAAATAGCGCCAAACGATTCGGACGGTCAACTATATGGATTATCAATAGCAACAGACTAAAATTTATGTTAACGAAACCGGAAATGACGTCATGAAATTTGAAATACATCGATTGGCAGTTCGGCAACAAATTTGATCCGATTATTTTGATATTTATCGATCGATCTCAAATTTTTACCACGTGTGCACTTTTGGCGTCTGATTTGCCCTCGCCCCCATGAATTTTACCCCCCCTCATTTGACTTGTTATAAAAACAACCGGAAGCCGCCATTTTTAAACCGGAAGTGACATCATATCTCAATAACGGCTAAAAAGATTTGAACGAAACCAGCGCTAAATTTAGACGGTCAACTTTATGTATTGTCATCAATAATATTTGCAGTTTCCTATACTGAAACCGGAAATGACGTCACACATTTTAAAAATATCGCAAATTTACATTTTGATGCAATAAATATACTATTTAAGACAGCTTATAATAAAATGTTATCATGTTTAAATTATAATTCAAGAGGTCAGTGATTTCAGCAGCCATTTTGAAACCGGAAGAAACCCCATATCTCGAAAACTGGTTGACAGATCGATATGAAACTAGCGCCAAACGATTTAAAATGCCATCTCTATGGAATGGGAACAGTCAAACTAGAATTTTTCTATTTATGAGACCGGAAATAAAGTCATTCAAATTTATAAATTATTGTTATCCCCACCTATACAATAAATACATATTCAGAATGCTTAAAATGATGCACATCATTGATAGTTATAAATTCTATGTGGCAGTGCAGAAAGTTCAGCAGCCATTTTGAAACCCGAAGTGTTGCCATATCTCGGAACTGGGTTGACCGATTGGAATAAAACCTTTGCTATTCTTCATGAGAATAACCAAATTGTAAAGGGTGATTTTTTAAAAGGATTTAGTAATTGTTGATTCGATTGTCACAAGTTGTAAGAATAAACTAAAAAAAGGAGTGAAATCACCATAAAAAACACTTCGTGTAAAAATAACAGCCAAGCCAAGTCTCTTCAACTAAAAAAAAATATGAAATCTAAAAATTCTGCACTGAAAAGTAGTGATATCAAAAAATGAGCCAAGTAAAAACTTTATTTGAAAATCAAAAAATACTTGGCGCATCGTTTTTTTAGGGCATTATAGGTATACTATGTATATGTATGTATATTTGATGTATATTTTATAATTGGCATATACTCCCAAGCTATTTATATACACGATGCGCCAAGTATTTTTTGATTTTCAAATAAAGTTTTTACTTGGCTAATTTTTTGATATCACTACTTTTCAGTGCAGAATTTTTAGATTTCATATTTTTTTTTAGTTGAAGAGACTTGGCTTGGCTGTTATTCTTACACGTAGTGTTTTTTATGGGGATCTAGTGGAGCGGTCGCTCCACGCCAGCCAAGTCGTACGGCGCGCGCACACTGTTATTTAAAAAGGCTGGAGCAACCCACTTTTACTGTAAGCATCAATGTGGCATTTTCGGCCTACTGGATCTTAAAATTGGGAAATCTCACATTGTTGCGAAATATCTTAATTTCGAGCTATGGCCTACCCTACAACATATACCAAATTTGGGAACAATAGGTTACGCCCTTTGCAAGCTAGAAGGCCGTGAAAATCGTGTTTTAGGGCGGTTTTCATAATCATCAGTAATAATCTCAGTAGTAGTAGTAGTAGGCTGGAGCTAAAATCCAGTAAACAGGCCACAGCATAAACGGCTGAACCGATTGATCTCACATTTTTTCCACGTGTGCACTTTTGGCGTCTGATTTAACCTTCACACCATGAATTTTTTGTGCCGCCATTTTGAAACCGGAATTGACGTCATATCTCAACAACGGCTAAACCGATTGGAGAAAAAATAGCGCCATACGATTTGGACGGTCAAGTATATGGATTATCATTAGCAAAAGACTAAACATTATGTTAACGAAACCGGAAATGACGTACTGACATTTGAAATACATCGATTAGCATTTCGGCAACAAAGGTTGATCCGATTATTTTGATATTAATGTTATCTATGTACTTTTGACGTCTCATGTGACTTGTTATAAAACCAACCGGAAGCCGCCATTTTGAAACCGAAAGTGATATCATATCTTAATAACGGCTAATTTGATTTGAACGAAACCAGCGCCAAACAATTTAGACGGTCAACTTGATGTATTATCATCAATAATATTTGCAGTTTCTCATACCGAAACCAAAAATGACGTCATACATTTTAAAAATCTCACAAATTTACATTTTGATACAATAAATACTATTTGAGACAGCTTATAATAAGATGTAATCATGTTTAAATTAAAATTCAAGGGGTCAGAGATTTCAGCCGCCATTTTGAAACCTGAAGTATCGTCGTATCTCGAAACCTGGTAGACTGATCGGTACGAATCTAGCGCTAAACGATTCGGAAGGCCATATCTATGGAATAGGAACAGTCAAATTAGATTTTTAATATTTTGAGCCTGGAAATGACGTCATTCAAATTGAAAAATTATTATAATCCCCATTCCACACAATGTATACATATTCAGTAAGCTTAAAATGATACACATTAATTGAAGATATAAATTCTATGTGGCAGTGCAGTAAGTTCAGCGCAGCCATGTTGAAAACCGAAGTGTTTTTTTTCGGTGAAAACCGAAGTGGAACTGGGTTGACCGATTGGAATGATATCTTTGCTATTCTTCATGAAAGACCATTTAAGCAAATATAGCAGATTTTCATTACTAGTAACCAAATTGGAAATGGCGATTTTTGCACATGATTTAGAAATTGTTCATTCGATTTGTGTCACAAATTTTAAGAATAACTAAAAAAAGGAGTGATATTTCCATAAAAAACACTTCGTGTAAAAATACCAGCTAAGTCTCTTCAACTAAAAAAAAACAATATGAAATCTAAAAATTCTGCACTGAAAAGTAGTGAAATCAAAAAATGAGCCAAGTCAAAACTTTATTTGAAAATCAAAAAATACTTGGCGCATCGTTTTTTAGGGCATTATAGGTATATTATATGTATATTTTATATCTGGACTATACTTCTAAACTATTTACATAGTACACGATGCGCCAAGTATTTTTTGATTTTCAAATAAAGTTTTGACTTGGCTCATTTTTTGATATCACTACTTTTCAGTGCAGAATTTTTAGATTTCATTTTGTTTTTTTTTAGTTGAAGAGACTTGGCTTGGCTGTTATTCTTACACGAAGTGTTTTTTATGTTGATTATTATTATTTGAAGAAAGCCGTCGAATTTCACGATATTCACGGTCCTCCCGCTCGCAAACGGAATAACCCATTGTTCCCAAATTTGGTACATGTGGTGGGGTGGGCCATAGCTCGAAATTAAGATATTTCGCAACAATGTGAGATTTCCCAATTTTAAGATCCAGTAGGCCGAAAATGCCACTTTGATGCTTACAGTAAAAGTGGGTTGCTCCAGCCTTTTTAAATGAGAGTGTGCGCGCGCCGTACGACTTGGCTGGCGTGGAGCGACCGCTCCACTAGATTTACCAGAATCTTGCCTTGTTTTCACATAGATTTCAAAGTTGAAGCAGCGGTTTCGTATCTGAAATTGGCGCCCACCAAATTGCTATATTCCTACCTACTATCGTGCCAAATTTTATATCGCTGATTTAAGAGCCGAATTTTGAGGAATTTTAAGTACCGAGTACAGATTATGACGTAGAATGTAGTGGAAGAAAATAAAAATATAATAACAATAAACTGCCTCTTATCAATTTTTGATAATTATAGCCAACGCTGGCCATTTATCAATTTTTTTGCCAAATTAATGACTTGCCACGTTCCCAGACCATCTCACCTTCCACAGACCTCACCTAGAGACCGGGTGATAAGCGTTTTACTGTCCGTCCCTCGTAGAAAGCGAGTAAAATTAAAGAAAACACGCCATTTCACATTTTTGGTACTTTAAGGTGCCTGGAGCGATCGATATATACAAAAAATATATTTTTTCTTAAGTTCAAGTGAAAGTATAAGTTCAAGAAACCTTTTCCAATATTTCAACTATATTTAAGAATAAAAGATTCTTTTAATGTCTTTTAGTTTGCAAATCCAGTCCAGTTTCAGTTTCAGTTTCAGTTTCATATACGACGAAGAATTGCGAAAGCATCGTTCCCATCGGTCCAGCCGTTTTCGAGTTATGGCTTCACTCCAGGTTTTCAAAATGGCGGCTGAAATTACTGCCACCTAGAATTTATTTCTATAAATGTTGTGTTTCATTATAAGCATTCTGAATAAGTATTTATAGTAGTAAGAAGTCATTAAAGTATGATTATTCATATTTATGACGTCATTTCCGGTTTCGGTAATAGTACATTTCTACTTCAGCTATTGGTATTCCATATAGATGACCGTCTGAATTATTTGGCGCTAGATTCATTCCGATCGGCCAAGCCGTTTTTGAGATATGACGTCACTTCCGGTTTCAAAATGGCGGCTGCCGGTTGGTTTTATAAAAAGGCACCTCAGACGCCAAAAGTGCACATGTGGTAAAAATTTTAGATCGACCGGTTCAGCCGTTTAGGCTGTGGCGGTGACAGCGACGTTTCCTGATATCATCATCATTATCATCATCATCAGATGGAGATAGGTTTTAAAAGGAATGCAATTTCACTGTTTTCACGGCCCTCTAGCTCACGGCCCCCATAGCTCGAAATTAAGATATTTCGCAACAATGTGATATTTTCCATTTTTAAGATCCAGTAGGCCGAAAATGCCATGTTGTTGAACATTTGAACATTTTATTTATGCATCTTACAATTGTTTTTATGGTAAGGAAATCCTACTAGGTACTAATATATGATATATGTTGCTTACAGTAAAAGTGTTTGGTCAGCTCCTCGGTTTATTAGGCATTTACGGTTTGTGGAGTGAGTGTGAGTGTATAGTACGACTTGGCTGGGTGGAGCGACCGCTCCACTAGATGGGATTTTACGGAGTTTGGGAGGTGATTAAAAAGTTGACTTCCAGCATAGCTAGGTCCTTTTTTGAAAAGGTGTAGGTTGTGTTGTACATTATGAGAATCGTTTTTCCTTCGTGTATTTTGGTCATGTATGGCGCTATTTTCTTGTGTGATATTTGCCGTTACTTTTGCATAGACTAGAGTTTTATATATGTATAGACTTGGGAAGGTTAGGATATTCATAGTTTTGAAATGTTCTTTGCATGACGATAGTATAAAGTTGGCCTTACAGGACTCCTCACAGAGTTGTTGATTTGTATGTTTTTTACACGACTGAAGTTTGTTTATATTCATTATTATCCTAATTGCCCATTTCCGAAGGGTAAAAACACGCTGTATATTTTTTCCGGATGAGTTTCCCCATACTTGAATCGCGTAGCCTAAATGGGATCCGATTAGGCTATGATAAACAATTGTCAAGAGCTCTTTATCGTTATACAGTTTGAGCTTCCTTAAGACATACAAATTAGAACTAATTTTGCTGCATACGGTGTCAATGTGTTCATTCCATTTTAGGTGACTGTCTACTGTAATATCCAAGAAATTTGTGTGGTACTCCTGAGTAATTTCGGTTTCGTTCTGTCCCATTCTAAATTTTATTTGTTCAGGTTCCATTTTTAAGGATTGGAATACTAAGTGTTTTGTTTTTGATTCATTTATGAGTAGGTTATTAGTCCTTATCCATTGTACAACAATATTTGATTCTATAAAGGCATTGATTTCGAGTTGGTCAAGTAGGGGATGGGAAGTACATATTGTGATATCATCTGCATATTTTATTATTTTTGTTTGGTCTGAGGACTTGACTTGAGCTATGTCGTTGATTAGGATATTGAATAGTAGAGGTCCAAGAACTGAGCCTTGTGGTGCTCCCATTGTGGATTTTGTGGCACTTGATCTAATACTTTTTATTCCTACATATTGCTCTCGATCAGTGAGGTACGAGTGTATCCACTGTAGCGCAGCCCCTTTAATGCCATACGAATATAACTTGCTGATTAATATTGAGAAGTCTAGGCAATCAAAGGCCTTTGATCCATAAAGATCCAGATCCATAAAGATCCATAAATAGATCCATAAATATTGCAGTAACTTTCTTGTGTTGGTCTAGTTCGGTTATAATATGGTCCATTAGGGAGCATATGGCAGTTTCCGTCGAGCGGCCTTTCCGACAGCCGTGTTGTTCATTTGCAAAGTAGAGAAATTGGCCTGTAATTTTCTTTATTTTTTGGGTCGCCTTTCTTCTTATAGATTGGTATTATTTTTGCTGCTTTGGCTCCATAAGGGAAAGTGTTCTCTAAGAATGAACAGTTAATAAGATATGTAAGAGGGAAAGATAGATATGATGCGCACTTTCTTAAAATAAATGGGGGTGTGCCATCTGGGCCAGCTGATCTTTTGGGTTTCATTTTCCAAATTATATATTTCACTTCTCTGATCGTGACTGGTTTTAATTCCATAATAGACACCGTTTCAGGGAGCGGTGTAAAGATTTCGCATGATTTTTTTGCTCCCTTATTAAGTTTAGGGCAATTGTAGTAAAGTGATCGTTGAGTATATTTGCAATGTCCAGGGGGTTGTTTTATTCTTTCCCTCCTGCGTCCTTTAAAGATTTGGTTTTTTGTCCTTTGCTGTATTGGTTTTTTGATGCTCTTTCTTGGTTTATTATTTCCAAGTTGTTTTGCTAATATTATCTAATGTTCTGATCTTATTTTTAATATGACTTATTTTTGTTTTCCTGATGAGTTTTTTGTATTTTGCTTTAATGGTTTTTAGTTCCTTTTGGATTGATATGGATGGAGAGCGCTTCAATCGAAGTGCAATCTTCTTCTTATCATTTCTTACTTGTAGTATATCTTTTGTTATCCATGAGTTATGTTTCCTGTTTACATTGTCTCTAATTTTGTATCTCTTAAGTGGGAACGATTCATTAAAAGCTGAGATTACTTTGTCACTGAAAGTGTCGTATTTACTAGTTATAGTTGTGTTGTCTTGTAGGCATTCCCAATTTTGTTTCATTAGTGTTTCATTAACATTTTGTATGTTGGCGTCGTTAAATTTCCTTGATTCTGTGTAAAGTACCTGCTTTTTGTTTCGCGTTTTTTGTGTAGTTGTATGAGGTGTGTGTAATGTAATAGATTGTGCTTCATGGTCTGATATGGCAGTGATTACACTGGATTTAAACATATCATTGTCCAGGTTTGTAATTATATTATCTATACACGTCTTGGATGTGTAGTTTGTTGAAGATGCTATACGTGTAGGAGAGTCTATTGTAAGCTTGAGGTTATACGAGTTCAGAATGTCTGTCATTTGTTTAGTGGAGCTGTTTTGTACAAGGAAATCTATATTGAAGTCTCCTACGATAATCAGTTTGTCTTTCCTTTGGCAGAGTTTATTTAGTATTTCGGCAAAGCTACTGAAAAATAGTTGTAGATTTCCTGAGGGAGCTCGGTAAATTGCTGCCAAGATGTGTTTCTCGTGTTTAAATGTAAATGTACATGCAGCGCTTTCCAAATGTTTTTCGGATACAAGGTCCTTAAGTGGTGTTTCATATTCATCTAGTTTGATATTTTCAGTGCAGTATATGGCAACACCCCCTCCTTTTGAGTTTGCACGACAGAAGTTGGCCGTGCAGGTGAGGCCGTTAAGGGTTACCTCTTTAAGTTCGGCATTTGTTAGAAAGTGCTCTTTGAAGCAGATTATGTCAGGGGCTTCTTCAGCAATAAGGATATCTAGTTGATCTATTTTATTTGTGATTGTTCTAATGTTTTTGTTCATGATTTTAATTTTAATAGGGTTGTTTAGTGAGGGAGAGCTGTTTAGAGCAAGTAGGGGATTGGTCACATTTTTCTTGTAATTGGCTGTGGAAGTTGAAAATTTTTATACATGGATACAAAGCTGTGTCTTGATTTTGACGACCGCAGAGGTTGGCGTCTTCGTCCATGGGTTGGCGGTGACTGGGTAGAGACTTGTAGTTGAGACAGCTGTGCAGCGGCTACTACAGTGGTGTTGTCTTGCAGTGGCAATGGCTGTGCTGGGACATGTGGCGATACTTGTGGCGAGACTTGTGGGACTTGCGCATCTGGCGATAGCGATGGTGCTGCTACGGCGGGCTGTTCCAGTTGCTGCTCTGGAGTCGGCGGCGGTGCTGCTACGGCGGGCTGTTCCAGTTGCTGCTCTGGAGTCGGCGTCGGTGCTGCTGAGGCGGGCTGTTCCAGTTGCTGCTCTGGAGTCGGCGTCGGTGCTGCTACGGCGGGCTGTTCCAGTTGCTGCTCTGGAGTCGGCGTCGGTGCTGCTGAGGCGGACTGTTCCAGTTGCTGCTCTGGAGTCGGCGACGGTGCTGCTACGGCGGGCTGTTCCAGTTGCAGCTCTGGAGTCGGCGACGGTGCTACTACGGCAGGCTGTTCCAGTTGCTGCTCTGGAGTCGGCGACGGTGCTACTTCGGCAGGCTGTTCCAGTTGCTGCTCTGGAGTCGGCGGCGGTGCTGCTACGGCGGGCTGTTCCAGTTGCTGCTCTGGAGTCGGCGTCGGTGCTGCTGAGGCGGGCTGTTCCAGTTGCTGCTCTGGAGTCGGCGACGGTGCTGCTACGGCGGGCTGTCCCAGTTGCTGCTCTGGAGTCGGCGGCGGTGCTGCTACGGCGGGCTGTTCCAGTTGCTGCTCTGGAGTTGGAGACGGTGCTACTACGGCAGGCTGTTCCAGTTGCTGCTCTGGAGTCGGCGACGGTGCTGCTACGGCAGGCTGTTCCAGTTGCTGCTCTGGAGTCGGCGGCGGTGCTGCTACGGCGGGCTGTTCCAGTTGCAGCCCTGGAGACGTCGACTGTGCTGCTGCGATAAGCTGTTCTAGTAGCTGCTCTGGAGACGGCGACGGTGCTGCTGCTACAGGCTGTTGTAGTACAAGTAGTAGCTCTCGTAACAGCTCTGGAGACAACGTCGGTTCTGCTGCGACAGTCTGTTTAAGCTGTTCTAGCTGAAGCTCTTGAGTCAGCAGCTTTTCGGGAGAAGTAGCTGCTGTGTGGGCCGAAACAGTAATGATAGTAATGATGTTTAAAAGAAGTGGCCCATTTGGGGCAAAGGGCCCTTTAAAGTCAAAATTTGATTTGGTCACCCCTGAAGATAATTTAAATAAATACAAATTAATTATTTTCTGAAAGGGGGTGTACATTTTTTAAAAAGATCATCAACCTACGACATATGGTTACAAAGTTATGGCTGTTTATATAAACAACCCTCAGCCAAAATTGTATTAAAGGGGATGTAGAGCCGACCCCGTGTTGGTTAGGCCCTAAATAAAAAATACTAGTCTGCTTTTTTGTATATGGAACGATCCTACCAAGTTTTGTCAAAATCAAAAGGGGTCACGCAAATCCTTCCGTGTTTTGGCCTGGAATTGCCCTATAGTATAGTAAATGTTTATATTTTACGTCTTAGAATGCTTATTCAATTGATTGTGCACCTAGCTACATGAAAACCTTTATCATTACACAGTTGTCTATAATGCAAACTTACAGCAGCCACTGGAAGTTGATATTTGTATCATATTACTGTTCAACCCGTTGACTCATGTTTGCACATAATATTTTCTAAGCTGAAAATAAACAATCTGAATAAGAATCTGAATAGAAAAAAATGATCCAATGCAGCTACGCCTGCAAGCATAATGCTCATTCGTAAGGGCTACCCATGCCGGACTGGTCAGGGAACCCTATTGCCCCCAACCATCTCGCCACCATTCTCGTCTGGCCTTCCCACCAGTGCTGGATTCACCCGTGCCAGGCTCCTTAGGTCGACCCTTTCCTTATGACCTCCCTTCATGATCAACAAAATAAAGAATATATAATGTACGCTAAATGATCTAGTTGTCGACGCGCCATGCAAGAACACTAATCACATCTCATCTAATCTGTATGCAGTCGTGTGACGTTCTGTTAATTCTACAACTCCAATTGTTGCTCTATGGAGACCCCGTTCCTTTAAGAAATAAACAGTGATGCCCAATAAACTTAGTGTGATAATTGTTTCTGTCCAAGCGTCTTTGTCAAAATTATATATTTAGTGTTGCTCAATGACATTCTGAATTTCTAGTTAAGAACCTAATATTTTCTGTCGTTGTGATCAACAAGACACGATCTAGCATGCCGTTTGTAAAGAGGACCGACTACCTTCATTACGGCAGTCAAACATTCCGACTCGACAATGGAGAATGGAGAAAAAGATAGAGAAAAAAATTGAAGATTATAGTCACAATCAAGAGCATCAAGATTGTCAACAATGAAACCAGCTCCAATTATACAATTAACCTACATTGGTTTACTGTAGATTTTTATAAAGATAATCATAATTTTATTCTCCCAAATTGTAAAATATATATTGAATTTCCCAGTATTAAAACAATAACTATTTTTGATTTAAAAGATTTTTTTATGGATGATTATTGTTAGGAACACCAACAAGATTGTCAACAATGAAACCTGGATCAATTGGATCAACATTATTGGAGAGGTTACATGAAAGTTTTCCTAAGAAACTTCCTCTGTACATCAGTTATCTTGTCGCTAAGATACGTGATGAACTTTTTTAATTCGTCATCAATTGATTTCGGCAGGAGTTGATTTCTTCCGTTTCCTTCGAACAGTACCTTAAGGGAGGTATTTCCAGGCTGCGGGATCTCTGTAATGCTGAACGAAATTTGAATTCTTTTGCAAATAAAAATTTCAGGGCTAATTTTAATCAAATGTTTTTTTTATTAAAAGTATTAATGGAGGTATGTTTACATCATAAGCTGGAAAAAATAGTTAAAAAATTATCATGTACCAGAAAAAATTAAAAACCCCAATTGTTCAGTATTACCTTATACCTCGGGATTATTCTGAACATGTATGTATTTTCTACAACTAGGAAAACGCTCTGTGTAACGCGTTGATGAGCGAGCACGGATACACGCAACACTTCGAACCGAAATTATGTCTATCGAAAATGTCATTAAAAACCAATACTTCTTGATTTCGTCACATACTTGTATATAAATATCTCCAAAATCTCCAAAAATATTGGTCCCAATAACCTTGCTAAGTTTTAAATTGATCGATTAAACCTTTGA
This sequence comes from Leuctra nigra, assembly GCA_934045905.1. Taxonomy (NCBI): domain Eukaryota; kingdom Metazoa; phylum Arthropoda; class Insecta; order Plecoptera; family Leuctridae; genus Leuctra; species Leuctra nigra. The sequence continues at coordinate 6,603,302 of OW203765.1, forward strand.
TTGAACGGTTCCTTCCTTGTTAATTTAAAAAATCACATGATATCGTTCAAAAAATATACCTGGGACCACTCTGTTCATCTAGTGGAGCGGTCGCTCCACCCAGCCAAGTCGTACTATACACTCACAGTCACTCAACATACCGTAAATGCCTAATAAACTGAGGAGCAGACCAAACACTTTTACTGTAAGCAACAACATGGCATTTTCGGCCTACTGGATCTCAAAATTGGTAAATCTCACATTGTTGCGAAATATCTTAATTTCGAGCTATGGCCCACCCCACTACATATACCAAATTTGGGAACAATAGGTTATGCCATTTGCGCGCTAGAGGACCGAGAAAACAGTGAAATTACACCACTTTCTGATTCTGAAGATGATGATGATTCTGATGATATCACGAAACGTCGCTATCACCGCCACAGCCTAAACGGCTGAACCGATCGACCTGAAATTTTTACCACATGTGCACTTTTGGCGTCTGAGGTGCCTTTTTATAAAACCAACCGGAAGCCGCCATTTTGAAACCGGAAGTGACGTCATAACTCAAAAACGTCTGGACCGATTAGAACGAAATTAGCGCCATTCGATTTAGATGGTCATCTATATGAAGTATCAATAAAAAAAATATTATTTTCTTATTTTCTAAACCGGAATTGACGTCATAAATACGCAATATTTAACTTATTTCAACAAATTATACTTAAAATACGTACATAATTAACTTACATTGTAACATAGACAATACAATTTATATATTCAAGGTAGCAGTGTTCTCGGCCGCCATTCCTGAAACCGGAAGTGACGTCATATATCTAAAACGCCTGTACCGATTGCAACTGAACTAGCTCCTGCGTATTCATTCTGCTATTTATTTGAAAAATCAATTGTGAAAAATGAATAAATAAATTAATGGTACCGGAAATGGCGGCAGGAACCACTAAATGAAACCGGAAGTGACGTCATATATTACAAACGGCATGACCGATTTTACGGAAATATAGGGATTAGGAATTCAGATGGTCGTTCATGAAGGTATCAACTAGATAAAACTAGATTGTTTTCTTATTACCTATACCGGAATTCGGCCGCTATTTCAAAACCGGAAGTGACGTCATGTATTGAAAACGGCTGGATCGATTATAACGAAACTTAAGCTATTCTTCTTGGATAATCATTTTCATCTTATACCAAACGCAACTTTTCATAGTAACCAAATCGGTTGAGGCGTATTTTTTTAAAGAAATTAGTCCCTGCTCGGACATGTGCTACAAGCTGTATGAATAAACTAACAAAAGAAGTGATATCCCAGAAAAAACACTCCGTGTAAAAATACCAGCCAAGTCTCTTTAACTATAAAAAAAAATAGAAGAAATCTAAAAATTCAGCACTGAAAAGGAGTGATATCAAAAAAGGAGCCAAGTCAACGAATTTTCCAAATTTTAATCGTACCATTGAAATAAAAATATCAACCCCCGAGAAATACTTAAAAAAAGGACTTGGCGCATCGTTTTTTTAAAGACATTTTTCTATTCTTAAGCTTATGCCACTCACATACTACGTAGTTCAGAAATGCCTAGAAAAATTGGGACAAAACTTTCAAATTAAATATTGAACATTCTGTAAAATATTTTAAATTTAAATATAAGTACGCAAAGAAACATAGCATTGTCTTACAAGCAATAAATACAGAACAGTTGTGTTTGTGATTGGTAGGTACCTATAGTTTTGTGGGTACATCAACATACCTACTACAGCATTATACTTTGAACCTTCTCGCCGTGTAATTAATTGCTATTAATTAACATTTTATACCAAAAAAATTCATAAATTACATAACGTATTACTTTAGATAAAAATCTAGTCAGTAATTATTTGAGCAGCATGGCTCAGTGCACTAGTCACTTATACAAATCTCATTGACGGCCTTCTTGTAATGAGCGCTTTCGCTATTTCCCTCAGTCACGATATTGAGAAGTATGATTGATTAATATGACCCTAGAAATAGTGGCAATAACGAATAGACTAGGCCGCTTCCGTTTATTCGTTATTCGTTTATCCGTTTATTTCCTCTGAATATTGACAAAATACCAAAACTGCCAGTAGGTAAGAGTACTAGTTATATTAAAACGTAGTATGATTCGTCGATAATGAATGTGATATACTCAGGAAAATATACTTGTAGAGTTCTTCCTATACTTTTAGGATAGAAAAGTGTCTTTAAAAAAACGATGCGCCAAGTCCTTTTTTTAAGTATTTCTCGGGGGTTGATATTTTTATTTCAATGGTACGATTAAAATTTGGAAAATTCGTTGACTTGGCTCCTTTTTTGATATCACTCCTTTTCAGTGCTGAATTTTTAGATTTCTTCTATTTTTTTTTATAGTTAAAGAGACTTGGCTGGTATTTTTACACGGAGTGTTTTTTCTGGGATATGATATTAGTGTGTACACAATATCAGATCAATCTGTTGAACGGTCATTATTAGTTTCATTTCGTTAGAAACTTTCTGCTCTAACTACCTTGCCTTGAACTGAAGATTCGAAGTCGCCGTGAATTTGACAGCCAACACGCAAAATGTCCCTAAAATTACAAAAACTTTTGAAAATAACGACAGATTTGATTGAAAATTGGCAAAAATACCTTAAATGTTGGTACCAATGACCATGCAAAGTTTTTAGTTGGTCGGTCAATCGGTTCTAGTTTAAATGTCAAAAATCACATGAAAAATGGTTTCAAATTTTAACCCATGGGAGGATTTTGCTGAAACTTTGTATGATTGGGTATAATGTTGGTTGCAATGTTTTTGCTAAATTTCAAATTGATCAGAGCAACCAATCGAAAGACAATTTTTTTTAAACTTGAACCAATCACAGGAGCCCGTTCAAAAACGATCCCAGGGACCGCATAGATTACGTTAGCATGTGTGCAAAGTTTCAGATCGATTGAATGTGCGGTTTAGCCTGGCCTGTGCGGACAAAGAAAAAAAAACACAGAAAGTGCCATAAGAGTATCGTGGTGACGCTCGTTACGCTCGCTCAATAACTTGAGGCGTGAACATATAATGTTAAATATAAACAAATTACTAGATTCTGCAGGAAATTCTGAATAGAATGCATGCTACATGAGATATACAATATCAAGTGTGTTCTTACACTACGAGTAACTGAGATACAAGCCGAGCATTTCCTTAAATCAGACAATATTTCATTATGGAGTAAAAACAAATCTGAGACTTATTTCCTAAGGCCCGAAATAACCGAAGTTAATCTGAGCCTGATTAACTAAATTTTGGACTAAATTGGCGGCACAGCCAATCAGATACCTCAAAAAGATTGAAACAGTTAAATTTAATCCAAAAGTTAGTTAATCCGGCACACTTTAACTTTGGCTATTTCTGGCCTAAAGCTACCAACTAAAGAACACCCAGAAAAAAACACTCCGTGTAAAAAAGGCAGCCAAGTCTCTTTACTTTAAAAAAATTCAACGCCGAAAAGTAGTGATATCAAAAAAGGAGCCAAGTCAATGACATTTCCAAATATTTAATCGTATTTTTGAAATAAAATAATAAATACCGAGAAATACTTTACAAAAGGACTTGGCGCATCGTTTTTTTAAAGACATCATTCTATCCTAAAAGTGGAAAGAAATGTACAAGTAGGTACATATCTAGTGGAGCGGTCGCTCCACGCCAGCCAAGTCGTACGGCGCGCACACTCTCAAATAAAGGCTGGAGCAAACCCTCTTTTACTGTAAGCATCAAAGTGGCATTTTCGGCCTACTGGATCTTAAAATTGGGAAATCTCACATTGTTGCGATATATCTTAATTTCGAGCTATGGCCCACCCTACAACATATACCAAATTTGGGAACAATAGGTTACGCCCTTTGCACGCTAGAGGGCCGTGAAAACAGTGTTTTAGGGCGGTTTTCATAATAATAATCAGTAATAATCTCAGTAGTAGTAGTAGGCTGGAGCTAAAATCCGGTAAACAGGCCACAGCCTAAACGGCTGAACCGATTGATCTCACATTTTTACCACGTGTGCACTTTTGGCGTCTGATTTAGCCTTCACCCCATAAATTTTTTGTGCCGCCATTTTGAAACCGGAAGTGACGTCATATCTCAACAACGGCTAGACCGATTGGAACGAAAATAGCGCCAAACGATTCGGACGGTCATCTATATGGATAATCAATAGCAACAGACTAAAATTTATGTTAACGAAACCGGAAATGACGTCATGAAATTTAATTCATCGATTGGCATTTCGGCAACAAATTTGATCCAATTATTTTGATATTTATGTAACGTATGTATTTTTGTGATATTATTTGACTTGATATAAAACCAACCGGAAGCCGCCATTTTGAAACCAGAAATGACATCATATCTTAATAACGTCTTAATAGATTTAAACGAAACCAACGCTAAACAATTTAGACGGTCAACTTTATGTATTATCATCAATAATATTTGCAGTTTCCCCATACTGAAACCGGAAATGACGTCACACATTTTAAAAATCGCACAAATTTACATTTTGATGCAATAAATAAACTATTTGAGACTGCTTATAATAAAATGAAATCATGTTTAAATTATAATTCAAGAGGTCAGTGATTTCAGCAGCCATTTTAAAATCGGAAGAAACGACGTAATATCTCGAAAACTGGTTGACAGATCGGTATGAAACTAGTGCCAAACGATTCGGAAGGACATCTCTATGGAATAGGAACAGTCAAACTAGAATTTTCCTATTTATGAGGCCGGAAATGACGTCATTCAAATTTATAAATCATTATAATCCCCTCCTATACAATAAATACATATTCAGAAAGCTAAAAATGATACACATCATTTATAGTTATAAATTCTATGTGGCAGTGCAGAAAGTTCAGCGGCCATTTTGAAAACCGACGTGTTGCCATATCTCGGAACTGGGTTGACCGATTGGAATGAAACCTTTGTTTTTTTCATGAGAATAACCAAATTGTAAAGGGTAATTTTTTTTTAAAGGATTTAGTAATTGTTCATGTGATATGTGTCACACGTAAGTTGTAAGAATAAACTAAAAAAAGTAGTGATATCCCCATAAAAAACACTCCGTGTAAAAATACCAGCCAAGTCTCTTCAACTTAAAAAAAATAATGAAATCTAAAAATTCTGCACTGAAAAGTAGTGATATCAAAAAATTAGCCAAGTCAAAACTTTATTTGAAAATCAAAAAATACTTGGCGCATCGTTTTTTTAGGGCATTATAGGTATACTATGTATATGTATATTTCATGTATAATTTATAATTGGCTTATACTTCCAAGCTATTTATGTACACGATGCGCCAAGTATTTTTTGATTTTCAAATAAAGTTTTGACTTGGCTAATTTTTTGATATCACTACTTTTCAGTGCAGAATTTTTAGATTTCATTATTTTTTTTAAGTTGAAGAGACTTGGCTGGTATTTTTACACGGAGTGTTTTTTATGGGTTCCTCTTTCTATTAGAGCCAGAATCTTTGAATCAAGCTACTTTTAGTAATGGCTATTTTATAGTTTTGTCAATGGCGGTAGGAGAAAGATTTCATGCTGTAATAGATAAGTAATATAAGGATGGAAGAATTAAATAACAATTGGAAGTGGGCTCATACATATTCTCGCAGTACTGTAAATATGGTGATATTAGAAGGGTATCTTTTCATAATTTGATCTTAACTGAAGGAAATCATGAAACGTTGACAAATAATTACTAACTATCTATGGTTAAATTTAGTTAATTTTTTTAATAGAAATACAATGTGACTGTGTACTTTGTGAAATGTATTGTTATAAAATGTGGATTAATTGAAATGTATTTCATGATGAGAAGGTATAACGCATGGGACTTAATTATGTTGACCACGAAACAATATTACGAAGATAGGATTTTTTAAATCCTTATTGTCCACCTCTTTGTTATATTGCGCACATTAATTGTTATATTTAACTTTGTTGATCATAATTGGAGGGCAAGGGGAGGGGGTCGACCTAACGGGCCCGATCCGCGGGAGTCTAGCACTGGTGGGAAGGCCAGGCCGGAATGGGGACGGACCGGGGGGTGTGAGGATTCGGGCTGGCTGAACCCGATTTCAGGGGGATCACCATCTCCAGGGGGGGGGGGGGGGGGAGGCCGGCCCGAGGGGACCGCAAATTCAAGGGAGGGCATGGTTAGGCCGACCCTGGCTGCTCTTGGTCTGGGCCTCACCACTGATCTGTCCGGCATGGGTAACCCTTACACATGAGCATGTGCTCGCCGGCCTAGCTGCAATGGATCATTGGCCAACACAAACCACACCACCGCGATAAGGTGGCAGCCATAATTGTGTATTTATAGAAAACATAGACAACAAGTTTCATCGCGTATATATTCAAATAGAAAATATTTTACAGTAGGTATGTATAAAGCCCCATTTACACGGTGCAATTTCTTGAACAACTTCTGTGCCACAGAGGTTCTGCTCGTGCGCAGTATCACTTTTGAGATGATAGAGGGAATCTGCACGTGGGCAGAACTTCTGTGACATAGAATCTGTTCAAGAAATTGCACCGTGTAAATGGGGCTTAATATGTAATTGAAAGATGTTTCCCTATTATTCTAAAAATTCTTAATGACTGTTGTATATACATGGCTTATGCTTATGAATAGAAAAATGTCTTTAAAAAAACGATGCGCCAAGTCCTTTTGTAAAGTATTTTTCGGTGTTTATTCTTTTATTTCAAAAATACGATTAAATATTTGGAAATGGCATTGACTTGGCTCCTTTTTTGATATCACTACTTTTCGGTGTTGAATTTTTTTTAAGTAAAGAGACTTGGCTGCCTTTTTTACACGGAGTGTTTTTTTCTGGGATATCACTTCTTTTGTTGGTTTATTCATACAGCTTGTAGCACATGTCCGAGCAAGGACTAATTTCTTTAAAAAAAATTCGCCTCAACCGATTTGGATAGGTACTAAGAAAAGTTGCGTTTGGTAAAAGATTAAAATGAATATCCAAAAAGAATAGCTTAGGTTTCGTACCAATCGGTCCAGCCGTTTTCGATATATGACGCCACTTCCGGGTTTGAAATAGCGGCCGAAAATAATGTCGTCTTGAATTCATAATTATAAGTCCTACAAAATTACATAATTTGATTGCAATCGGTACAGCCGTTTTCGATAAATAACGTCACTTCCGGTTTTGAAATGGCGACCGAAAATAATGTCGTCTTGAATTTGTGGCGGTTCGATTCGCCCTATCGAATCTCCCGCCCAGCATGCATACCAACTGACGGCGCAGGTCCGGTGGTACCAGCATACCTCGGAGTCGTGCGGGCTCGGTTGACGCGCCCTGCTGCTGGACCGTGGGCTTGGTTGACGCGCCCTGCTGCTGGACCGTGGGCGTTGACGACTGCTGCGCATCCCGTTACTGATCGCCGCGACACTAGCAGTCAAGGATGCGAGTTGCCGTTTTAGTTCCTCGAACCCATCGTCCCCACTTACAGCAGCGACTCGCGGTCCGCTGGGAATGTCCGCGATCTTGTCGGCCATGTTTGCTAGTGCCGCCACGTCTGTAGTTGGCGACGCAGCCAAGATGTCTTGCATCCTCAGGGGGAGGCGGCCCAACCACAATGTTCGCAACATATCCTCTGGCAGGGACGGTGCACCTAGTCCGCGGAGATGGCGGAGGAATTGTGACGGAGTCCGGTCTCCGATCTCCTCCCTTTCTAGTAGTTGCCGCATTCGAGAGCTCTGCGAGGCTGCCCCCCGAAGGACTGCCACCTTGACGCGGTGGTGGGGCTTAAGGGGCCAACCCACGGGCTGGTCCCAACTAAGAGCAGTCCACTCATTGCACAGCGGGATTCGTGCATACCATCATTTCACCATCATTTTCCTCTATTTTTATTTTTTTTCTGTCTCATCTTTAAATGCCATTCCTGCTTGTGCAATGAGTAATGTTGACGACTACGCAATACGGACATTCTTGATATATTCAGTTGCATCCGGTCGAGTGGGTTCCTGAATGGTGACCGGAGTGTGGCTTTGGGAGCAGACAACACTTTTCTCATTTCACCACATCACCCTCATCATCATTCTCGTCATCTCTTACTTACCTGTCTCTTCTTTCCTTAGTTCTTCTTTCTTCTTCTTCTCCATTTTCTGTCGGCTTCCGGGGCTCACTAAAACGCCCACCCGCGCCGTGCCGTGCGTGGAGACCTGTAAGGGAGGAAAGGACGATCCTGGTAGCTGAGGATTCGTGGCATATAAAACCACCATAATCCAACACTCTGCTTTGGCTTCTGCTTCTTCCGAAACGGGGGGCTGGGGACTAATCCATACCCAGCCAACCGGCTTGTTCGTATGTGTTAAAGCTACAACATGGATGAGCGGGTGGTCTACATTGGCATGATGACACATACTGGCGTCCCAGTCGTTATGCTGTCACTCATGACTGGTGTAGCGCTACCCGCTTTACCTTCTGGACAACCCTGGTATTTCTAAAATATCCCATTTGTGGCTCCGTGGTGGGTGGGGATCCAGAAGATGAATTTATGATTGATTTTATTATGACGACCACAGCACTCTCCCCCCCTCCCCCAATTTTCAACAAAGATAATACATATCCCAGTGAAGAAAATACGAACCAAAATACACCTTTACCTCAACTATTTGACAACATTATAGACCCGAAAACTATTTATAAAATGAGCGCAAATACGAAATTCTTTATAGTTACGAGATCGGAGCAGGAAGCCACTTTCAATGGCGTATCTCCCTTCAAGCTTAACAGTTTTATTCAAAAAGATATCGGCAGGGTACAAGTGAAGAGACTTAGAGACGGCTCTTTGCTTATAGAAACTGAAACTAAAGAACAATCAACATCTCTAATGTCACTCAAACTGCTGGGCACATTCCCAATCAACGTCGCTCCACACGCAACTCGGAACACTTCCAAGGGCGTCATTTTCTCGAGGGATTTACTTTGCTTTTCAGAGGAAGAATTATTAAAAGAATTTGAAAGCCAAAATGTAATATTTATAAAGCGCATAATGTCACGTGTAAATAAAGAACTTGTACCGACGCCAATGATTTCCCTTACTTTCTCCTCAACAACCCTTCCTGAATATATTTTCGCTGGGTTTATTCGAATACCTGTCCGACTGCACATCCCAAACCCATTCAGGTGCTTAAAATGTCAACAACTTGGACACACACATCACAGGTGTGAGAAGGCATATGCTTGCGACAGATGCGGCTCTCCGACCGAACATGGGAAACCATGTGACGGGGAGCCCTTCTGCGTCAACTGCAAGGGAGACCATCCATCTTGGTCACGCGAATGCCCCACCTGGAAAAGAGAGAATAAAATATTAGAAATTCAAACAAAGGAGAAAATGACACCACAAGATGCGCGACGTAAATTTTTCCAATTATTTCCAAGCTTTTCTAAACCTAAAATTACATACGCACAATCAGTAGCAACTCCACCTCCAGTATTTACACCTAAAACATCTGAAAAGTCCGAACTGGAAAATGTATTAAAGATGATGGAACAATTACTCGCAAGACAAACTGAAATGAAAGCTAAAATTGATGAACAGACAAAACAAATAAATGAACTACGAAAAGAAAATGAAACTCTTAAATTAGAAAATATTAAAATGAAATCTAAATTAGAAACAATTAAACCACCCCCTCAAAAGACCCCAGTAAAACCTGCAGCACCATTAAAAACAAACCCTACCGTGAAATTAAACAGATCCTCCTCAAACTTGAGTACAGAGGATCTGAGAGCTGCCAAAGTTAAGAAGACTGTAGGCGTCAGTGGTGATAGCGATTCAATGGACACCACTGAAACCAATCCCGCATCGACGGTGATTGGAAATCCTAACTTAGGAGTAGGCTAGTCAAACCATCTGTGATATATTTTATTTTATATTTTATACATCAATTTTATCATGAATTTTATACAATGGAACTGTAATAGTTTTAACGTTCACAAAGAGGAAATGAAGATTTTATGTGCTGATTTTAATCCTATTGGTTTCCTTTTACAAGAAACCCATTTTAAGCCTTCCTCTACACCTATCCTACGTGGATATTCTTTTTACCGTAAAGACAAGATTTCATGTGATCGGGCGAGTGGAGGTGTGGCGCTAGTAATTAATGATAATTACTACGCCGATCAAATTTTATTACAAACACCATTGCAAGCAGAAGCTGTCAGGATGCACCTTCCCAATCCCGGTTCAATATGCAGTCTTTATTTACAACCTACAGAGCGCCTAAATCTTCAAGACCTCAACAATCTTATCGCTCAATTACCCCCACCACTTATGTTAACCGGAGATTTTAATTCCCATAATGTACTATGGGGCAGCGATCACACTGACGCACGTGGTACGCTAGTGGAAGACTTTTTAACTTATAATAACTTAGTTCTTTTAAACACCGGATCAGCTACTCATTTTAGTTCTGCCTACGGGTCTTTTTCAATGTTGGATTTAGCGTTATGTACTCCTTCACTATCTCTTCAGATAGAATGGAATGTACATGACGACTTATGCGGAAGTGACCACTTTCCTATCAAGATTAAATTAATGGCACACAATACATCTCATATAAGACACAAGAAATGGAAACTTAAACTTGCTTACTGGGACAAATTTAAGGAGCTGGCTGTTTTTGATGAAAGTGTAGTTTTCCCTGACATAAAAGAACAAACGAAATACATTACCGATACTATTATTCAGGCTGCGGAAGAAACGATCCCACAAACATCTGGAAAACCTGGGCGTGTCCCTATCCCTTGGTGGAACGAGGCATGCGCCCAGGCAATTTTAAAACGGAAGAGAGCTCTAAAAATATTTAACAAATACCCAACTGAATGTAATTTACGATCATTTCGACAACTAAGAGCAAAAGCACGTTTCACCATTAAACAATCCCGCAAGTCCTCCTGGCAGAACTACGTATCTTCAGTAAACCACCGTACGCCATCGTCACAAGTTTGGGATAAATTAAAAAAGATATCGGGTAAATTTACTACTGTTCCCATTGCCGGCCTTAAAATTGGAAACTCCGTAGTAACATCACATGACCTTATTGTTGAAGCACTTAGCTGACCAATTTTATAACATCTCGAGCTCTGCCAATTACACTCCAGCATTCGTAACAATCAAAACCAGGGAAGAACTGAACATTATTAATTTTAATTCAAACAACACGGAGTTTTACAATCAACCTTTTACCTTTTGGGAATTGACTTCGGCAATACAGGAGTCGCGAGACAGTGCACCGGGTCCCGACTCAATCCATAACAAAATGCTGAAAGCCCTTCCAGTATCGTCCCTTTACTACATTTTAAACCTTTTTAATAGAATTTTTAGTGAAGATGATTTCCCTTCAGCTTGGCAAGAAGCCATCACGATTGCCATTCCTAAACCCGGAAAAGATCGCACTAAACCAGAAAGTTACCGACCAATATCCCTGACAGCATGTTTTTGTAAAATTTTAGAACGTATTATTAACCGTCGACTTGTGTGGGTCCTTGAGACGAGAGGCCTTATTGCTGCTGAGCAATCTGGTTTCCGCCGACATCGCTCCACAATAGATCATCTTACCCACCTAGAATCTCTTATTCAAGACTCTTTTATTTCAAAACATCATCTTTTAGCTGTATTTTTCGACTTAGAAAAGGCATACGACACAACCTGGAGGCACGGCATTTTAAAAACTTTACACGAATGGTAAAGGAATGGTACACGAATGGTACTTATTTTATTAACAATTTTATGTCAAACCGGAGTTTCCGAGTTCGTCTCGGAAACACCATGTCGTCTCATCGTATACAGGAGAACGGTGTACCTCAGGGCTCCGTTCTTAGTTGTACCTTGTTTTTAATCGCTATTAACGGTGTCTCTTCTTCCATTAAAAAGCCTGTAAACTTCTCCCTTTTTGTCGACGACCTGGCGATATTCTATAAATCATCCGGAATATGTACAGCCGAACGCCAGTTACAATTAACGATCGGTCGTCTAGAGAAATGGGCTGAGGCAACAGGCTTCAAATTCTCAACCAGTAAAACTTTGTGCATTGATTTCCACCGCATTCGAGGTCTTCATCCACAGCCTAATTTTAAGCTTCTTGGAGGAAACATCACAGTTTCTGAGACGGTAAAATTTTTGGGAATGTTATTTGACAACAAACTAAACTGGAAAGCACATATAAATGAATTAAAAGTAAAATGCTCTAAATCGCTAAATATTTTAAAAATACTTACTGGAACTTCTTGGGGAGCCGATCGAGTGACGATGCTTCGACTGTACCGTGCCCTGGTGAGGTCTAGGCTGGACTACGGTAGTATGGTCTATTCTTCAGCCAGGGTGTCATACATAAAAGCACTCGATACTGTGCATCATACAGCTTTGAGACTGGCAACAGGGGCGTTTCGAACGAGCCCTGTTGTCAGTTTGTACTGTGATTCTGGCGAGCCACCCCTTGATGTGAGGAGAGAATATCTACTTTGTAACTACATCTCGACTCTTCAAGGTATGCCCAATCATCCGACGTACTCTAAAGTGTTTTTTTTTTATTTATTTATTGTTGCAAATTAATAGTACATAAGAAAATCCTCAGTCCCACAAAACCAAACAGTGGCTTGTCTGCAGGACTGCTATATATAAACAACAACAACAACAACATAAATATACGTCACAATAAAACAACTAATAACTACTTTTAATAATAATAATCATCAAATTCAAATTCAAATTACAAATTACAAAGTACAGTGTACAAATCCATAGATGCAAATACTACATCAAGGTAAATATCATACAATAATAAATAAATAAATAATACATAATATCAGAACACCATAATAATAATAATAATAATAATTTCATTCATCCTCCGTGGTGAAAATCCACTCTTTAATTGCCTTTTTAACTGTCTTAAATTTTTCTAAATTTTGTAAACTGGGTGGAAGTGTGTTGAATAGTTTGGGAATGAGAAATGACCGCTGCTGATTTCCGTATGAATTATGAATGTTGGGAGGCATTACTAATTTATGTTTGTTTCTTGTTACGTAATTATGTTGCGCGAGTGCTTTATGTTCATCAGAATAATAATTTGTTATAAGGAAAACGTATAGGTGCAGTTGATGAACTGTCATAAACTGATAATTTTTCAAGGCATCTTTTGGGGGGATTATAATTTTAAAAATTCTCTTCTGTATAATATAATTTTTTTTAAGAAATGAGTCCGTTGTGGCACCCCAAGCAAGTATAGCATATCTAATTACTGATTCAATTAAAGCAAAATAAACTATTTTAAGCGTTGAGTAATTAACGAGTGGTTTTAAAATACGGAGGCTATACATTCCTGCTCTTAAGCGATTGCAAACCTTTTCGATGTGTTTATCCCATTTAAAATGTTTGTCAATAGTAACTCCTAAATACAAATATGTATTTTCATTTCCAATAGACTGTTACGGGTTTAACCTCCCGCAATCCTTTACTTCTCCCGGCCTGGCTAGCTGGCAGTGAAGAATGTCGCAGACGTTCGTACTCGGAGCGAAGAAATAGAAAAATACATATGTAGGGAAACCAGGAACTAAACCAGTGGCATTGTGGAATGCAAAATACAAGAATACTCTCTATTACAAAGTGAACAAAAGTTATTTATTGAACCAAGGTCAAGGTCATTAAATACCTATTCATGAAACAAAAGTCCAGATAATGGATGGAATGAAATTACAACTGTGATATCTGAGGCAATGTAGGCTCACAATTATAAACTGATTATCTTCAACTCATAAAACATTCCAGAGAAATAGCAAGAATAAGAACTAACTTCGTTCTTAGCAAAAATGTTACAATTACAAATACCTAGTACACAAAATGGCGACTACTAATATCTAGCCCCATCACTCTCCTCAAAATTGTCTGGCAGCAAGCTGCATATTTAATAATTAAATTTATGGAAACTTCCTCTTACCTTATTCAAATTTTCAGGTTTAACAATTCGAAACACATGAAATTTAGATAGGTTTATGGTCTAAACAAATGCTACTTGCTGCGATGTCTTTAGCCTGTGAAACAGCTTCCCCGTGCATTCAAACCTGGCCAAGCTCGAATGCAATGCAACGAAAAACGTGGTTGCTAAAAGTCGAGTTTCTACGCCTATTTTACTTTAAATTCCACACTACGTAATGCAACAACTAGTTACATTCAACGCGTCCCAAACTGGGTTAAGGCATAAGCACAAAGAGATTGATCCTAATCGAAATAAATATCACAAATACAATTCGCGATATCACAAAATCCAATACCAATGCAAGATTCGGATCCAAGAAACACGAGAGCTAAAAGCGACTTCACAGTTCAAGAACACCGCAGCAAGAGAACGAATCCTCTGCGGAAACGCTCTCACTGCTCCTTGATTGCACATGCGCAAATCAAACAGTACATTACGTCATTAACTATTAATAAATACCCGTTTCTGATCAAAACTTGTCATAAATACATCGTGCAGTTATTGACAGTCTCGCCCACTTTCATCTGACATAAGTACCTAGTACCCAACGATCTCGCTAGGCGGCAGCACTAGATAGGCTAGGTGCTCAAGCAAAGCGCGGTAAAATGTGACGTTCAAAATAAACGTCACAATTCACCGGAACCTCGTAAAAAAAAAATTGAAAACACAATTTTTTTTCTAAACTACCGGTTTTAGATCTTTAACATGCCAAGTGCCAATATCTCTATGGTCAGAATCTTCGAGGCGGTAGATGAGGGGCGAAGTCTTCTTCGTAATGAGGAACGGCCCATGGTAGCGGGGTGACAGCTTTGATGCGAAATCTTTAGTGGCATCCGACAGCTCGAAGTTCCGCTTCCAGACGTGTTCACCAATGTGAAATTGTCTCGGTCGCTTCCTCAGGTTGTAACGGTGGGCAGTCTGTTGATGAGCAAGGTCGAGTCTTTTGCGAATATCTGAAAAAATAGTGATTAGGCCCTTCAACTTGTCAACATGCTCTCCTACATCAGCAGGTTGATGTACACGATCATGATCTTTTCCCCACAAAATCAATTCACGTCCAAAGTTTAAATACACGGGTGAAAATCCTATCACTTCACTTGTAGCGGTCTTCAATGCACACCCTACTTCCGCTAAATGCCTGTCCCAGTGCTTATGGTTATTCTGAACATAGCCTTTCAACATTGTCAATATAGTTCTGTTCGCTCGTTCCGTGGGATTTGCTTGAGGATGGCTTCGGGCATTGTAGTGAATGCTGCATCCGTATTTCCCTGCAAGATCTTTGAATTGACGCGAAATGTATTCTGGTCCATTATCGCAGACTATACTCTCAGGAGCTCCATAAACTAAAATAACTTCCTCTTCAATCTTCTTGCATATAAGATTGGACGTAGCAGAGCGAAGTGGGAACAACAGGTTATATTTAGTGAAGGTATCGGACACAACTAGTAGATATTTATGGCCATTAGTCGATCGAGGGAAAGGTCCCATCAAATCTGTTGAGATGCGCCTCCATGGACTGTCAACATTCCGGTTCTCCCCCATCAATCCAGTAGGACGATGCTGTTCCACCTTTATCTGTTGACACAATCGACATTTCCGTACATAGGCACTGATATCTTGGTGCATCTTCGGCCAATAGTAGCGTTCCATCACTCGACGGCAAGTCTTGTAGATCCCGAAATGGCCTGCAATAGGAGAATCGTGGCATTCATGGTAAACTTCACTCCTACATTCCCTTGGAACGACCATTTTCCAACAATCTTCAGGATCTAACAGCTTTCTCTTGTCGTGAATGAACTTGTAGAGGACCTCTTCTTCTATCTTCCAAGCGGGATATATATCCGGTCTGTCCCGAACTAGGCCTATCATCTTCACATACCATCGGTCTGTTACTGGAGTAGGGATGGTGATTGCTGTTATCTGCTCTATCGGTGCTCTGGATAGATAATCGGCGACAACATTGTCCTTTCCCTTCCTATGTACCATGGTGAAGTCATACTGTTGGAGGCGCAAAGCCCACCTGGCCAAGCGTCCCTGGGGATCTTTCAGGTTATGTAACCACAACAGACTGGCATGATCGGTATGAACAGTAAAAGAATATCCCTCCAGATATGGTCTCCACTTCTCTATCGTCCAGATCACTGCAAGACACTCACGTTCGGTCGCGGAAAACTTCCGTTCATTCTTGGAGAGAGCGCGACTGGCGTAGGCGATGACTTGTTCTCCCTCGGCAGTTTCTTGGTACAAGACGGCACCAATTCCCACCCCTGAAGCATCAGTCTGTACATGAAATGGTAACGAAAAGTTCGGACATGATAATATTGGCGCTTCGACAAGACGTCCCTTGATGTCTTCAAAAGCTTCTGCTGCAGCCAACGTCCATTCAAACTTCTGGTTCTTCCGTTGCATTGAGGTTAGAGGTTCCATCCGGGACGCAAAGTCAGGGATAAACCGTCTATACCAAGATGCTACACCAACAAACTGTCGTACTTGCTTCACATTAGTCGGGACTGGAACATTTAAAATGGCGGAAACTTTCTCCGGATTCACGTGAAGTCCACTAGAATCGACGACATAGCCTAGGTATTTCAGCGAAGGACGACAAAACAGACATTTAGACTTGTTCACTGTTAGTCCAGCTTCCTTCAATCTCTTAAATACCCTCTCCAGGACGTTCAAGTGTTGATCAAATGTAGGTGTAACTATTACAATGTCATCAAGATACACAAAGAGAAACGGCTCCAAATCAGGTCGCAACACATCGTCAATCAGTCGTTGCCACGTTGCAGCCGCGTTGTGAAGCCCCTGGGGCATTCTCTTGAATTGGAATAACCCCCTTCCTGGAACAGTAAAAGCGGTCTTGTCTCTGCTTCCTTCCTCCAGAGGTACTTGCCAGTACGCATTCTTGATGTCAAGAGAAGACATGTAGTGGGCATCTCGAAGACGATCTAGAATGTGTGACACATACGGGAGTGGATACGCGTCCTTTCTACACAGGGCGTTGACCTGACGAAAATTAACAACCACTCGGTTCGTGCCATTAGGCTTCTTAACCAGCATCAGAGGAGAAGACCAAGAACTCGAAGATGGTTCCACAACGTCGTTCTCCAACATCTCATCAAGTTCCTTATTGATAACCTCTTGCACTTTTGGTGACACTGGATAATACCGTTGTTTTACCGGGCTTGCCTGACCTGTATCGATGACGTGTTGTACTCGTTGAGTAACTCCTAACTTCGTTCCCATTCCCTCGAAGTACTTGGTCACGAGTTTCTGCAGACGGTCTCGTTGCTCGTTGGTCAGGTTGTCCCGTGACTGAAGAAACATCTCGGTGTTCAAGGCAGAACAAGTAGCCATATCCTGACCGAAGCTCCATGTTCCAGCTGCAAGGTTCGGCACAAGACACATCTTCTTCCAAAAGTCGGTGCCCAACACTAAAAGAGTAGTAACATTAGGTACAACCAGAACAGGTATCACCTTAATACAACCGTTAAGTTCCACTGGAGTTTCAATAACACCTTCCACAACACAATTCCTACCGTCGGCCACAACAACACAAGGTAGCCTATCAATAGTTAAACGTAGGCCTAACTTCAACAGTTTATCTCTTCCTTCCCGTCCAACTATTGTTCTACTTGATCCAGAATCCAGTAAACCAGAAATAGTCTCTCCCAAAACACAAACAGATAAATATGGACGAGCGTCGTTACTCGGCTCAAACAACATTCCATCAAGTCGAATAGTTTTCGGTGAAGACCCACTCGCAGTAGTAAACTGGGCCGCAGTGCTCGTAGAGGTAGATCGCAGCCTTCCTATCTGCCTCCTTGACCGTTTCCCTGGCGGTAACTTGGACAAGTTGGACACTTTGGTCGGGTTATCCCCGTCTTTCCACATCCAAAGCAAAAGATGGTCGCTGGTTTAGGACAGGAGCGATGCTTGTGACCCTTCTCACGGCAATTAAAACAGGCGGACTCGAAGCGTCGACCAGTTGACCCAACTGCTGGTTCGCTTACTGCGGACACTGTCGTCTTCCGTTTCGAAACATAACCTAAATCAGGCTCCATCAAATTCTTCATGGCTGGAGGTGGTCGGAATTTCTCAGCATCAGTTCGGCCTTCTTCTATCTGCTTACAGGTGGTCCGTAATTCAGCTAAAGTACGAGGGTTAGAGAGACTCAACCTATCTAGATAATAAGGTTGCAAATTTTTGCGGATGATGCGCAACCGCTCCTCTTCACTCTCTAAAGTCGACATTCGTTGAAATAGATTATCCATTACAGCAAAATAGTAGCCAATGGATTCACCTTCACCTTGGGTACGTTCACGGATCTCGTCGAATAATCTCCGATTATAATCTGTAGGTTGAAATTCAGTTCTCAAAGCCTCTACCAACTGTTCCCAATTAGTAAGTTGTCGGCGCACCGAACGAAACCACATGAGTGCGGCGCCAACAAAGAAATCGATGGCCTCGCCCCACAGGTCCTTCTTCGTAGCATTGCGAGCTGTGCTCAAGTCATCCACCTTCTCCAAAAAGGCAGCTAGGCTCGAGTCACCTGAAAATTTCACACCCCATTTGGCAATGGGTAATGGCTTCCGTACACGGGTTGCGGTTGTAGTGTTCGTTCTCTCCGCATCCGGCTCAGAATCCGATTCAATCTCAGCTATTGCCTCTATAAGAATTGTAAAACGATTTTGGATTACCGCTAATCTACGTGTCGTCTCCGTCTTGGCTAAAACCACAGCGGCATCATCACATGTAACCAGTGAAAGGCGTCTGGTAATACTCAATAACTTGAATTCAATAGTCTTCTTAACCTTACGTTGACCTTCAAAATCATTCAACGTGTCCGTCAAAGTAGCTATAGCGTCTTTCAGATGCTCCAGCTCGGCATTCGACTCCTCCACATTCATTGTATAACCAACAAATAGAATACGCTATGAATTAGAGAACGATACTGCTCACCGATGAATTGTCCGGAGGTTCTTCGGTCAAATCGTAGCGAAGGTCGAAGTTCGTAGTTCCCTGCGACGTCAAAATTCCACGTTGATGCTCCAAGTCGCGATGCGATGATCGTCAAAGCCCCACACGTTGGGCGCCATTGTTACGGGTTCAACCTCCCGCAATCCTTTACTTCTCCCGGCCTGGCTAGCTGGCAGTGAAGAATGTCGCAGACGTTCGTACTCGGAGCGAAGAAATAGAAAAATACATATGTAGGGAAACCAGGAACTAAACCAGTGGCATTGTGGAATGCAAAATACAAGAATACTCTCTATTACAAAGTGAACAAAAGTTATTTATTGAACCAAGGTCAAGGTCATTAAATACCTATTCATGAAACAAAAGTCCAAATAATGGATGGAATGAAATTACAACTGTGATATCTGAGGCAATGTAGGCTCACAATTATAAACTGATTATCTTCAACTCATAAAACATTCCAGAGAAATAGCAAGAATAAGAACTAACTTCGTTCTTAGCAAAAATGTTACAATTACAAATACCTAGTACACAAAATGGCAACTACTAATATCTAGCCCCATCACTCTCCTCAAAATTGTCTGGCAGCAAGCTGCATATTTAATAATTAAATTTATGGAAACTTCCTCTTACCTTATTCAAATTTTCAGGTTTAACAATTCGAAACACATGAAATTTAGATAGGTTTATGGTCTAAACAAATGCTACTTGCTGCGATGTCTTTAGCCTGTGAAACAGCTTCCCCGTGCATTCAAACCTGGCCAAGCTCGAATGCAATGCAACGAAAAACGTGGTTGCTAAAAGTCGAGTTTCTACGCCTATTTTACTTTAAATTCCACACTACGTAATGCAACAACTAGTTACATTCAACGCGTCCCAAACTGGGTTAAGGCATAAGCACAAAGAGATTGATCCTAATCGAAATAAATATCACAAATACAATTCGCGATATCACAAAATCCAATACCAATGCAAGATTCGGATCCAAGAAACACGAGAGCTAAAAGCGACTTCACAGTTCAAGAACACCGCAGCAAGAGAACGAATCCTCTGCGGAAACGCTCTCACTGCTCCTTGATTGCACATGCGCAAATCAAACAGTACATTACGTCATTAACTATTAATAAATACCCGTTTCTGATCAAAACTTGTCATAAATACATCGTGCAGTTATTGACAGTCTCGCCCACTTTCATCTGACATAAGTACCTAGTACCCAACGATCTCGCTAGGCGGCAGCACTAGATAGGCTAGGTGCTCAAGCAAAGCGCGGTAAAATGTGACGTTCAAAATAAACGTCACAAGACATGTTGCATGTACAAACACCTTGAAATAAATTTGTTCTATTGTTGAATTTAGCATGTAAACATGCGTTATTATGAAAGGTAAGGTTAACATCTAAGTGCAATTTATGTGGTGAGTGAATATGCATAACTTTTGTTTTCTTACTATTGATTGTTAATCCGTGATCGTGGGCCCATCGTAATAAATTATTGAAGTCATTTTGCAAGAAACATTGAGCAGAATTGAAATCCTTATGCGTGGAAACCAGAGCAGTGTCATCGGCGTACAAATAAACAGAACAATCTTTGACAACTTAAGGCATATCATTTACGTAAATCAAATACAATAAGGGTCCCAGAATGGAACCTTGAGGTACCCCAGTTGAAATATTTACCTTTTTACTAAAACACTGGTTAAACTTTACAGACATTGATCTTCCTAACAGGTAGTCTCTAAACCATTGCAGGATGGGTCCAGTGATTCCAATTCTCTCCAACGTATCCAACAGACGACTATGCAAAAGAGTGTCGAATGCCTTGGTGAAGTCAATGAAAACTACTACAACATGGTTGTTTTCATTTATTGCACCATTGACATGGTTTGAGAAATCATTGAGTAACATGGCAGTGCTTTTGTTTTTTTGGAAACCATATTGTCTATTGTCAAGCAAATTAAATGTATTTATATAATTGATTAGTTGGTCCGCAAAACATCTCTCCATAATTTTTTCAATTGCAGATAATATTGATATAGGCCGGTAATTGTTAAAAATCTTATGATCTCCGTTCTTATATATAGGACGCACAATTGATTGTTTTAAGTTAGATGGAATTGAGCCGTGAGATAATGATAAATTTATTAAGTTTGCAATAATAGGACTGATTGACTTGGAGCATACTTTTAAATCTTTCATTCTAATGTTATCTATTCCGGCTCCTTTCCTGCTATCGAAATCATAGATAATTTTTTCAATTGAGTGAGGTGTGGCCCTCATAAAATACATGGACTGTTTTAGTTTTGTTGTTACGGATTCGATTGTCAATACTGCACATTCATGTTTGATGTTATCTACTTCATCTTTGAAAGTATTTACGAAACCATCCACTACCTCAGATTCTTTCAAATTGCTAAAGTATTTAGATATTACATTATCTACAGGCGATTTTGGTTTTTTACCTACAACAGAATTTATTACATTCCATGTCTTTCTGATATCAGTTTTGCACTCATCAAAACGATTTTTCAAATATTGCTGCTTGGCTTGAACTAGATTTTTATTAATTGTATTACGTAACTTTTTATATTCATTTCTAAGATTAACATTTGATTTAGCATTTTTCCACCTTAAATACAGTTTATCCCTTTTCACAATACTTTCCTTTATATCTCTGTTAATCCATGGTTTATTATCCCTCGAAAGACTAACACGTGAGGACTTCAACTCGGAATGTGCCTCATAAATAGAATTGAATTTCTTTTGAATTTCATTTAGAAGATCAGTAGGATCCAAAATGTCTAACATGTATTCCCATTCTACATTTTCTAATTCTCTTTTGATTTTTTGTTCATTGTAAACTGTTTTCAGTTCAATGTCAATGTTTTGTATGTTATTCTTAATTGCATTTTGTTTGTCAATAATATTTATCCCGAGCATGATTACATAATGATCTGATATTTTCGTCTCTCCAATGATTGAAATGATGTCATGTTGTTTATTGTTTACCTTAGCATAAAAGTGATCTAGACAGGTTCTGCTCATAATATCAAGCCTGCTTTCCACTCGAGTTTCCTGGAAAATACATCTCTTCATACCTTCATTTGACATTACATTTTTGTATTTATCAACATTTGAATTACCCTTGGCGAGTAAATCTAAGTTAATATCACCAACGAAAATGATTTGATCCTTGTCTTTTATATTTGTTAGAATGTTTTCTATTTCTTGAATGAAATTTGGTAAATTGGAATCAGGTGGTCTATACAAAGAAATAATATGTGTTTTGGAACCGTTTAAAGTTATTGTTCCAATCAAACCCTCACAGTATCGTAAATTATAATCTTGCGTCGTAAAGAGCGTGCATTCTTTAACATAAACAATTACACCACCTCCACGTCTGTTTTGCCTTAAAGAAGGAAACATCTGAAAATTATTGATCTCAAAGAATTTAGTTTCCTCTAGCTTGATGTTGACTTCACTGAGTACAATAATATCCAAGTGGGATATAATTTTGCTTATATAATGTAAAAATTCGTCGAAATTTCTTTTTAATGACCTGATATTTAGATGAACACAATTAAATGTATCTTTTACCATGTGGGCAATGTTTTCATTAAATGACAGAGTAATAACTTCCGTTACATATGGTAGATTAATAATTGGCTGGTCTATACAATCCATGACGAAAAAATACAAAATACAATTTAGAATTAGTGCGGGAAAGTCAAATTAAGTTGGCACATCACTGGGTTTCATAATTTGTATGGGAACAGAATTTTCATCTTTCCGTATAAATATTTTACCATTTCTCGCCCAAACGTATTTATAACCTATTGATTTCGATTTTCTAGCAAGCCAAAACAAGTTTTTATTGTATTGTGATAAATGTTCGTTTACGTATATCTTCTGCTGGGTACCGCCGAGACCGATATCACTTGCAGTTAAGTCCTTTTTCTGCTTCTTGGCCGCCAGTAGAGAGTCCCAATTACAAACGAATATACAACACAAAAGCTAAAGCCACAAAACCGCTTGGAATTCGTCTCTCGGAAATCTTGGAGAACAGAAATATTGAGTTACCAGAGGTTCAGAGGATCAGATTTATGAAAATCCCTCCCTGGACTGTCTCTCGGCCAATATTAAATACGTCTTTAAGTATGTATCGAAAGGCCCAAACCACGAATACAAATTACCAACAACTCTTTTATAAAATGTGTGAAGGTTTTAAAGATTTTATTGAGCGAGCGAAGCGAGCGACTCCATTTGGCTCTTTTAGCACGGACCTCTGTTTTTTTTTTTTTTTTTTTTTTTTTTTTTTTTTTTTTTTTTTGTTTTTGTTTTTGTATGCTAAAGGAAGCAATAGAAGTCGCACCGTTTCACCGATCGACCTGAAATTTTGCACACATGTAAAGACAACCTTCTCTGTTTGCAGACCCAATTTTTTTTTTGAAATCCATTCATTGGTTCATTGTTAAAATAAGTATCTCCTGATAGCCTAAAAAATGAAAATGGTCTTCGAGAAATGTGATCAAACTCATATTTAGCATGGTCAGTAAGACCAACAATGTCACTTATTTTACAAATTTTCAGCCGAATCTGTCAAGAAAGTATGCACTTATTGACATTTTTAATAGCTGTCAGAAATGAAACATTGAAAATGAATGTCTTTCCAATGCAACTGAATCTGATTTGCTTTAGGTACAAGAGTGTTTTGATGGTATGTACACTTTTTTAGTGAAAAGCAGATATTTTTATGTTTATTGAGTTGATCAAATTTGAATAATTCAATTTGGATCATAGTTTCCAACAAATCATTTCGAGTTTTTAAGGACCTTGATTGTCTTTTCGTCAATTCGTAGTTCTGATGGCCGTGCCTCCCGTGTTTCTACTTGGCTGATTTTGCATCCAGGAGGGATTAGAAACATAAGCTCACATTTCAATAATATCATTGAGTGGCGTTTGTTCTCTTCTAGCGTTCACACGTCATTCCAAATCTCTCCTGCATTTTGCTTCTTTTCGTTGATAATTTTGGCAATTTGGTGTACTTTGTGAAGGTATTAGTAAAATTGAATCGCTTTTAAAGCATAGATATTAGGTATCTACAGTTTTTGTCCAGGGGATTGATTATTTCAAATTATTTTCTTCTTGGAAACGTTGGATTTATTCCGTTTCTGAGCTTCTGTCTAGCCTGACATTTCCTTGAAGGTTGCTATTTTTTTTTTAAAGTTTTGATTCATTCAGTTCAAAACATTACGTTGTCTTATTTTAATTGTGGAACATTGGATTCATTCCGTTTCTAAACTAGGTAGTTACTATTTTACCTGATCCGTTTTTTTGTGTGGAACTTTGATTCCTTTCGCTTATTAGTTGTAAGGTGTTTACTTTATTTTCATATTTGCGAAGTTTTGTTCAAGATTCATTTCGTAACATTACGACATTGAATACATTACGTTTTGAGCACACATTTCGTGCATTTCAAACATTGATCACACAAATATTATTGTACTTTAATTAGGTAGGTACTCTACTTCTTACTTTTTCATTACCTATCTTATCCCAATTTAAACATGCCGAAAAATGGAAAGACTTCTGCTAGAATGAAAGCCATAAAGGCGAAAAAGCGTCTGCGTGAAATTGAAGATCAAGAAACTGACGAAGCTAAATCTAAAAGGTTGAAACAAAATGTCGTTAATAATAAAGCATCAAGGAGCAAAGAGACCCCCGACCAGACTGCTGCAAGGAGATACTCAAACAATCAACTCAATACCCGCTCTCGTGCAGGTGAAACCGAGGAGGAAACTCAATCGAGGAAGGCCCAGAGTCTACACAGAATAAGTCAATCTATTGCAAATGAAACCTCTTCACAGACCCAGCAAAGACGATCATACAATCTTCAAAGAGTCACTCAATCTATTGCAATTGAAACGTCATATCAGAGACAAACCCGATTAAATTTGAGTCGACAACGGGTAGCTGAATCTCATAAAAATGAATCAATTGAAGAAACACAGCAAAGAAGAGCAAACAGCCTACAAAGAATCACTCAAACAATTACAAATGAAACAATCGAGCAAACTCAGTCAAGAAGAGCGCGCAGTGTTCAAAGAGTTACTCAAACCCTTGCTAATGAAACTCCGCAACAGAGTCAAGCCAGACTAGCACTTAGTTCACAGCGAGTCACTCAAACACGTGCAAATGAGACAATACAACAAACTCATCAAAGAAGAGCAACCAGTCTCCATAGAATTACCCAAACACTTGCTAATGAAACACCTATTCAAACCCAATCAAGACGTGCCCTCAGCTTACAACGAGTCAATCAAACAATCTCAAATGAAACACCTATTCAAACCCAATCAAGACGTGCCCTCAGCTTACAACGAGTCAATCAAACTATCTCAAATGAAACACCTATTCAAACCCAATCAAGACGTGCCCTCAGCTTACAACGAGTCACTCAAACACTTGCTCAAGAGACTCCAGTAGCAGCAAGTGTGAGGAGAAGTCGATGTCTCGAGCGTACAACTGCAAGAAGAACTCAAGAATCATCCCAAGAGCGTGAATACCGTCTGCAGCGAGATGCGCAGAGACATCGAGATCGTGCAGCTAAGAAAGTTTCTGATAAAAAAACTCTCCGATAAATTTCACAAATTTCTTCATGGCTTAAACTGGTCATCCTGCACTAACTGTCAAATTCGATTCCCTAATTTAAAAGTCAAATCTGGAATTTGTGACTCTTGCAAAAAGAATTCTACTATTTATACTTCTGCTAATAACATGGATCCAGGTTCAGTTCCTGAAGAACTTTCCTGCCTGTCGATGATAGAGTCCATGCTTATTGCTCGCATCCATCCCGTTGTGTCTGTGTATAGAGTCAAAGGACAGCAGTATGCCTACAGCGGCAATGTAATCAACTTCCCTCAAAATGTAACTTCTTTTGCTCAACGATTACCTAACTCCTTATCAACATTAACTTCTGTTATCGTGGTCCGCCGATCTCTGCCAACAACGACAATATTTCTGATTTCAATGTTTGCTCCCTACGATTACGCCGTGCACTTCTATGGCTTAAAACAAATAACATTTTCTATAAAGACATAACAATCGATGACGACGAATTGAACAATCTTCCTGAATCCGGCAACGTCTATGGTGAACTGGAATACATGGAAATTCATGGTGAAGAAGCAGAATCTGACGACATTCTCGAGCATGGAAATGTTCCCCAAGTTTTACCCACCAATCAGTCAGAACGAATTACCTCCGCCCTTCAACCCGGTCCAGTGCCATGGCCAGAAATTTCAAGTGTTCCCATAAATGAGTTCTCCACCGACGGATACATTGTACAGGCTTTTCTAACTCTTTTCCCTAATGGCAAGTGTGATTTACGGGACATTACAAGACAAAATCAAATCAAACCTACTCAGTACTTTCAATTTTTAATGAAATATAAAGACGGCCGATTCGCTAAAGATACTAGATTCAGATTCTTTGCTTTAAATTCAACGATGCGGTGGAACGCCATTAGCCAGGGAAATGTTTTGGTTCGCAAAGAAGAATTGAATGGAAAAACAGCGGGTCAATTAAAAGATATGCTCGAGGCTAATCCAGGTTTGGCCAATAAAGTGATGTTCTTTGCTTCTTCATTACGAATAACTAAATCCTACTGGTTTAAGCGTTGCGGTGAACTGACCGACATGGTGGACTTTCTTGGAACCCCAACTGTATTTTTTACCCTAAGTGCTGCAGATCTCCACTGGCCAGAACTATATGGCATCCTTGCTCCTGACGTTGACTTTCAAAACATGACTTCTCCTGTTGCTATTGCGTTACGTAGAAAACTTCTTTGTGAAAATCCACTTATTGTTTCATGGTTTTTCCAAGAGCGTTCCCATTTCTATGTCAAACAAGTACTGGAGGCAAAGTTCAAGGTAAAAGACTTTTGGTACCGCTACGAATGGCAACATCGAGGAAGCACCCACCTTCATGGTCTCCTCTGGTTGGAAGATGCTCCAGATGTAGAAAATCTGGAGTTAACCGACCAAGATTTAGTAAATGATTTAATAGACTTCTTCGATGAGATTGTTTGTACCATGAATCCCGGACTAAATGAACCACCAGCTTTACTTCATCCTTGCCAAAAACGTCATTTCGATATCACAGATTTAAATGCAGACTTAATTGAACTCCTAAACAAAGTGCAAAGACACACTAAATGTACAGATGGATACTGCCTCCGAAAGAAAAAGAATTCCCAAATAAAGACTTGCCGCTTCAACTTTCCATTTCCCATGTGTGACGAAACCATTCTTACTGAAAATGAACGAATGCAACCTGTCCTTCAGACCGCACGGAACGACCCTCTTCTTAACCGTTACAATCCTTTCATCATTCAATCTTGGAGAGCAAACATTGACATTCAAGCTGTGATTTCAAAAGACGCCGTTGTTAATTACATTGCTAAATATGCCTCCAAGAGTGAACCTCAATCTCAATCCTTCAAAGACCTTCTGTCCAACATTCTCATGAACGACGTTAAAGATCACGATCCTGCCAAACTAGCTGTCCAAAAACTCATCATCCAATCTATTGCCGAACGAGACATATCTGCTCAAGAATGTTGCCATTTGTTGATGAGTTATCCCCTCTATCACTGCACCAGAAGTTTCGTTTCTCTAAATATTGGTGGTGAAAGCTGGGTTCCTCTCCTGCCGGCCGATGCCGAGATTGACACTGACAGTGACACCAGCTTCATTTCAAGATACCAAACTCGACCACCTGACATGTCCCACTTGACACTTATAAATGCTGCTTCACAGTACTATTGGAGAAATCGATGGATTTGTAGAAAGAAGCCTTCTGTTGTTCGAGTATTCCCAAAACTTCACATAACCGACAATTCCGTATTAAACGAAGCCTATTTCAAGCAACAAGTCATTCTTAGATCATCCTTCACCAACATTAACGAGTTAAATCCTTTCGACGACACTTGGGAGTCCGTGTTTCACTTCGAGGGATTCACCATGCCAGCAGACCAACCTGAACAAGTTCTTCCTTCCGATGACAATGACAACAGTGACGACGAGTGGGAAGAGACTGAGGTCGAGAGAGAACAGACAGAGTGGATGAGAGTTGCTGGGATGGGTCCGAATGCTGTTCCCGTTCAGTGCGAAGTCGGACTGCGAGAATTTGATTTATCTTTTCCTTGGTCCCAATCTTACATAAACTATCCTAATATAGAATCAGTTGGCAGCTTCTTAAAAGATGTACAACACGTTGACATAATTCCCCTTGAAGAAACCGCATCCAATTTGACATTTACAGACGAACAACAACAACTTTTTGATCTTTTACAAAAACAAATAACTTCATTAAAATCAAATTTGCCACAAGACGACTCTGCAATAAGACGAGTAATTGTTCAGGGCACTGCAGGAACTGGGAAAAGCACCATCATCAAGGCTATGACAAAAAAACTCAAAACCGAACTCGGAGACAAATCTTACATGTTAGTGGCCCCTACTGGAGTAGCAGCATTCAATATCAACGGCAGTACAATACATTCTTCACTTCACATCGGGACTAATTCATCAAAATTTGTAGAGTTAAGTGGTAAAGAGGCCAGAATATTTCAACTTTCAATGGAAAACTGTTCATTTTTAATCATAGACGAATACAGCATGATTGGTTGCACTCTCATGGCCATGATTGACAAGAGATGTCGTCAAGGAAAACCAAACAACAGTTCAAACCCTTTTGGTAACATCTTCGTATACATGTTCGGCGACATTAAACAGCTACCACCAGTTTGCGACAGAGCACTTTACAGCGACAAACCCAGTAATTACGGCCTCACCAATGACGGAATTCTTGCCTACCGTTCATTTCAACATTGCCACATTTTATCGATCGTTCAGCGTCAGGCAGGAGACAATCCCGAACAACAACAATTCAGACAACTACTACTTCGACTTAGCGACGGATGCGCGACTCTTGACGACTGGCAATTGCTACAAACCAGATTTAACACTTCATTAACTTCACAAGAAAAAGATTCATTTCAAAATGCACTCACACTTGGCCCCACAAAAGATATTGTTAAAACCCTCAACATGGAAAAACTTGTTGGTCTCGGAAACCCCATTGCTAAAATATCAGCCAAACATAACTGTGTCACTGCCTCAAATGGCACTGAGGACAGTGCACAAGGTTTGCAAAATGTCATCTACCTTTCAAGGGGAAGCCGAGTTATGTTAAAATCAAATCTTTGGACAGCTCAAGGGCTTGTGAATGGCGCCACTGGTACAGTTAAAGACGTCATTTACACTCCCCACACACAGCCACCCGTTGACCATCCTCTCTGTGTGTTAGTTCAGTTTGATTCTTATAAAGGTCCTTCATTTCATCTTCCTAAAGTATTTCCTATTTGTCCTGTCTCAAGAGCCTGGACCGAGAAATCTGTCAAATGCACTCGTGCCCAGTTTCCCCTACAACTTGCCTGGTCTGTCACCATCCATAAGTGTCAAGGTATGACCTTGGATAAGGCAGTTGTAGGATTGGGCACGAAGGAGTTTGCAGTAGGCATGAGCTTCGTAGGCATTTCTCGAGTCCGCTCTTTAAGTAATATCATGTTTTCACCACCTTTTCCATTTGAAAGGATCAATTCCCTCAAAAATTCAAGTTCCTTGCAACAAAGGCGAAATGAGGAAGCAAGACTGAAAGCCCTTCCTCTACCCGAGAATTAAACAAAGAGACTCCCTTCAATATGATTACTAATCATCACTTATTATTACATCAACTTACATTGTTTGTGTAACAAAAAATAAGTGGAAGGGGGTCGGGTGGGACCCTTTAGCAGCAACGTCCACGTCGTGGGTCCCGGTTACTGGAAACTCTCTTTATATGCTTCATCACTTACGATAGGTACATATTATTTAGTTTCTTGCTAATAGCTGCAATAATTAAAATCAAACTAGGTATATCTCGGATTACACATTAATGATGGTCATACAATGACACATTGTTTTATATTGATTCAGTGGATCGTAGTTTGCTTTCAGTTT
This sequence comes from Leuctra nigra, assembly GCA_934045905.1. Taxonomy (NCBI): domain Eukaryota; kingdom Metazoa; phylum Arthropoda; class Insecta; order Plecoptera; family Leuctridae; genus Leuctra; species Leuctra nigra. The sequence goes on from OW203765.1 coordinate 6,633,392, forward strand.
GACTTAAAATAATGTTTTCTGTGTGTTAACGAACGCATATTCGGTTCATGTTTGCGCACGTGTCGTGCTCGCTCATTCAACGCGTTACACAGAGCGTTTTCCTAGTTTTAATATATACAGATGGTTCAAAATTAAATGGAGCTGTGGGCTGTGGTTACTTGGTATCAAGAACAAATGTGGGTTATAAACTCAACCCAGATTGCAGTGTATACACAGCTGAGTTGTATGCAATCCACCAAGCCCTAAAATGTATTAAAACATCACACAGTAAACAATTCTTAATATGTTCCGACTCACTGAGCTCTATCCAATCTCTTGACAAATTCTCCCCTACACAACCCCTCATACAAGACATTCAAACAATTTTAAATGATCTGAACAGCCAAGGATATTTGATCAGCTTTTGCTGGATCCCTGGCCATGCAGGGATAGCTGGTAACGAGAAAGTCGACCAGACAGCGAAAGAAGCCACGCTCAAGCCAGAACTTGACTATCGATGCGTTCCATCAAATGATCTAAAAAACAAATTTAAAGAACACATGAAGATTAATTGGCAAGATAAATGGAACAATGTATTAAATAATAAACTTAAATCTATTAAAACATCGATTGAGCCATGGAAATCATCATCTAGGGAGAATAGACGAGAAGAAATAGTACTTACCCGCATGCGCATAGGCCACAGCATACTCACCCATAGCTTTCTGCTACGTCGTGAAGATCCGCCTGAGTGCGATGACTGTCTGGAGCCGCTAACTGTCCGTCACCTGTTGCTGGACTGTGACAGGTTCCGGGATCTGCGGCGTCGGCTGCAGATGCCGCGGGACCTGGAACGGATCCTGGGGAACGAGACGAAGGCAGTCGACCGCCTGGTTAGCTTTCTTAAGGAAGCCGGAATATTTTATCTACTTTAAGACTTTCCTGTGATAACCATCTGTGATTTAGACATAAGTACATTTTACTGTTTTACACTTTTTACATATTTATTTTAACACGACTCGGATGCAAGTATTTATAAAGAATGCATCTGGGTCAATGCACACTTTTGTGTGATGTGTATTTAAACTTATCATCTAGTCATCATACGTTTTTATTCATATTGCATCCTTCTTTTTGCACGACCCAGTTGCAAGTATTTATAAAGAATGCATCTGGGTCAAATGCACACTTTTGTGTGATGTGTATTTTAACTTACCATCTAGTCATTTTACGTTCTCATTTATCCACACTTTTGTGTTACTTTTATTTTACTAGGAAAACGCTCAGTGTAACGCGTTGATGAGCGAGCACAGAACATGCAACATCCAAATTGTCACGATGCACGACACGGCACAAGACGATTTTCTCTGCAATTTTTCAATCTCCATAATACTCTGAATGAATAACAGATCCATTGTGTCGTGAAGTCTTACCTACATACCTTCTCCAGAAATCTCTTGTGACATCCCATACTAAACTCGTAAATTTACAAATAATACTTGACTGATTGGGCTTACAATGTGTAAAATTTAATATTAAGTTGGTCTTGATCACCATGCAAAATTTGAACTTAATGTGAAAATTTTTATTGTCGACCAATCAGAAGACATTATTTAAACTTAAACCAATTAGAGGATTTGGCCTTCGTACTGCAACAATTTTATGCGCTAGCTCAAAAATGCTTTCATTTTACTGTACATTGTGGATAGCTTGGCTGCTCTAGAGGCCTTGTCTTGGAACAGAAGCTTAAAGAAGGCAGGGATGACAATTTAGTATACATTTTTCAAGATTTTGGAATAAAATGACCTTAAAATGACAAAACTTTTGAAAATAGCGTCAGATTAGACTGAAAATTGGCAAAAATATCTAAAATGTTGGTACCAATGACCACGCGATGTTTCAAGTTGATCGGTCAATCTGTTCTAGTTTAAATTACAAAAATCACCGTAAAAATGGTTTCAAATTTGAACCAATGGGAGGATTTGGCTGAAATTTATTATGATTGGGTAAATTGTTGGTTGAAATGACTTTGCTAAATTTCAAATTGATCGGAACAACCAATCGAAAGATTTATTTTTTAAAATTTGAACAATCACAGGAGCCCGTTCAAAAACGATCCCAGGGACCTCATAGATTACGTTAGTATGTGTACAAAATTTCAGATCGATTGCTTGAGCGGTTAGACCTGGGCTGTGACCACAAAAAAAAAAACAAAAAAAAACAAACAAACACACAGAGAAAGTGCACGTCACCGTGGTGACGCTCGCTACGCTCGCTCAATTAACTAACAATCTAGTCATTTTACATATTATTTTATATACGTATATTATCACTACATGCTAAATGTTTAGATATAATATAATGAATTCGGCGCAACATAACCTCGTCGTTGACGCGCCGTTAAACCATAATAATCTAATCTAATCTGCGAGGCTGATAGGCGCGCAATGAGCTCGCGCTTTATTGTCTCGTATTTGTCTGTAGCCGGAGGGTTGATTATCAGCTCCTCAATCTCCGCGGCATGTTTGGCATCTAGTTGGGCTAGGACGTAGTTAAATTTTGTCGCGTCTAGAGTGATTCGCGCGAGGGCGAATTGCGCCTCTAGCTGTGCAAACCACAGCGCTGGCTTTTCTGGCCAGAATGGTGGGGCGCGGACGGCGACCTGGTTTACCCTCCCCTGGTCTTCGTTCTCCACGCCGTCTGGGTTCACCATGTTGAGCGGTTGAATTTGTGGAAATGCTTTGGATGAATGTGTGCTGTGACTTACTGTGCTGTTGTCCCGTGCTGCGCTCGCTGACTCCTACTTTATTGTTTGCGTCGAAATCGTGTAGGTATCGGGGTCACCACTGTGGGAATCACAAGGCGCGGGGAACAAGATGAACACTGACACAGTAATTATGCAAAAGGTTTATAATTGGCGAAAGGTACACGGTAATGACAAAGACAGTTGGGTAAAGACGACAAGTGAATCCGCGTGGAAAAGTCTTCCGCTGGGGCGTCTCTCTTCTCCCTCGTCGGTGTGTGTACTGTCGAGGCGTGGGCAGCGCCAACCCCTCCAAACTCTCACCTCTCCTGCGCAGGTCCCGACGTGTGGTTTGCAGGCGGGGATGTTGGCTCGCCTGCATGATTCAAGGACAGGCGGGAACCGGTCTACTGCGTGAGGGAAGGTTTGGTGTTGGTCCGCCACAAATTCATAATTATTAGTCCTACATATTTCCAAAATTTGGTTGCAATCGGTACAGCCGTTTTCGATACATGACGTCAATTCCGGTTTTAACAATGGCGGCCGAAAATAATGTCGTCTTTAATTCATAATTATTAGTCCTACACATTTCCTTAATTTGGTTGCAATCAGTACAGCTGTTTTCGATATATGACGACACTTTCGGTTTTAAAAATGGCGGCCGAGAACACTGCAACCTTGAATTTATAATTATTTACTTTGTACGTTTACTAATATCTATTTAAAAGTATAAATTGGTGAATTTAGTGTCATTTAGCATATTTATGACGTAATTTAGCATATTTATGACGTCATTTCCGGTATAGGTAATAAGAAATCAATCTAGTTTTATCTAGTTGATACTTCATGAACGACCATCTGAATTCATAATCCCTATATTTCCGTAAAATCGGTCATGCCGTTTGTAATATATGACGTCACTTCCGGTTTCATTTAGTGGTTCCTGCCGCCATTTCCGGTACCGTTAATTTGTTTATTCATTTTTCACAATTGATTTTTCAAATAAATAGCAGAATGAATACGCAGGAGCTAGTTCAGTTGCAATCGGTACAGGCGTTTTAGATATATGACGTCACTTCCGGTTTCAGGAATGGCGGCCGAGAACACTGCTCCCTGAATTTATAAATTGTATTGTCTATGTTACAATGTAAGTTAATTATGTATGTATTTTAAGTATAATATGTTGAAATAAGTGAAATATTGCGTATTTATGACGTCACTTCCGGTTAAGAAAATAAGAAAAATTAATATTTTTTTTTATTGATACTTCATAATGATGACCATCTAAATCGAATGGCGCTAATTTCGTTCTAATCGGTCCAGACGTTTTTGAGATATGACGTCACTTCCGGTTTAAAAATGGCGGCACAAAAAATCACAAGAGGCAAGGTATCATCACACGCCAAAAGTGCATATGTGGTAAAAGTTTCAGGTTGATCGGTTCAGCCGTTTAGGCTGTGGCGGTGACAGCGGGGTTGCCTGATATCAGAATCATCATCAGATACCTTTTAAAAGTGATGTAATTTCACTGTTTTCACGGCCCTCTAGCTCGCAAAAGGCATAACCTGTTGTTCCCAAATTTGGTATATGGGGCGGGGTGGGCCATAGCTCGAAATTAAGATATTTCGCAACAATGTGAGATTTTTCAATTTTGAGATCCAGTAGGCCGAAAATGCCATGTTGTTGCTTACAGTAAAAGTGTTTGGTCTGATCCTCAGTTTATTAGGCATTTACGGTATGTTGAGTGACTGTGAGTGTATAGTACGACTGGGCTGAAGGAACGACCGCTCCACTAGAAACCATAACATCTAGTGGAGCGGTCGCTCCACCCAGCCAAGTCGTACTATACACTCACAGTCACTCAACATACCGTAAATGCCTAATAAACTGAGGAGCAGACCAAACACTTTTACTGTAAGCAACAACATGGCATTTTCGGCCTACTGGATCTCAAAATTGGTAAATCTCACATTGTTGCGAAATATCTTAATTTCGAGCTATGGCCCACCCCACTACATATACCAAATTTGGGAACAATAGGTTATGCCATTTGCGCGCTAGAGGACCGAGAAAACAGTGAAATTACACCACTTTCTGATTCTGAAGATGATGATGATTCTGATGATATCACGAAACGTCGCTATCACCGCCACAGCCTAAACGGCTGAACCGATCGACCTGAAATTTTTACTACATGTGCACTTTTGGCGTCTGAGGTGCCTTTTTATAAAACCAACCGGAAGCCGCCATTTTGAAACCGGAAGTGACGTCATAACTCAAAAACGTCTGGACCGATAAGAACGAAATTAGCGCCATTCGATTTAGATGGTCATCTATATGAAGTATCAATAAAAAAAATATTATTTTCTTATTTTCTAAACCGGAAGTGACGTCATAAATACGCAATATTTAACTTATTTCAACAAATTATACTTAAAATACGAACATAATTAACTTACATTGTAACATAGACAATACAATTTATATATTCAAGGTAGCAGTGTTCTCGGCCGCCATTCCTGAAACCGGAAGTGACGTCATATATCTAAAACGCCTGTACCGATTGCAACTGAACTAGCTCCTGCGTATTCATTCTGCTATTTATTTGAAAAATCAATTGTGAAAAATGAATAAATAAATTAATGGTACCGGAAATGGCGGCAGGAACCACTAAATGAAACCGGAAGTGACGTCATATATTACAAACGGCATGACCGATTTTACGGAAATATAGGGATTAGGAATTCAGATGGTCGTTCATGAAGGTATCAACTAGATAAAACTAGATTGTTTTCTTATTACCTATACCGGAATTCGGCCGCTATTTCAAAACCGGAAGTGACGTCATGTATCGAAAACGGCTGGATCGATTATAACGAAACTTAAGCTATTCTTCTTGGATAATCATTTTCATCTTATACCAAACGCAACTTTTCATAGTAACCAAATCGGTTGAGGCGTATTTTTTTAAAGAAATTAGTCCCTGCTCGGACATATGCTACAAGCTGTATGAATAAACTAACAAAAGAAATGATATCCCAGAAAAAACACTCCGTGTAAAAATACCAGCCAAGTCTCTTTAACTATAAAAAAAATAGAAGAAATCTAAAAATTCAGCACTGAAAAGGAGTGATATCAAAAAAGGAGCCAAGTCAACGAATTTTCCAAATTTTAATCGTACCATTGAAATAAAAATATCAACCCCCGAGAAATACTTAAAAAAAGGACTTGGCGCATCGTTTTTTTAAAGACATTTTTCTATTCTTAAGCTTATGCCACTCACATACTACGTAGTTCAGAAATGCCTAGAAAAATTGGGACAAAACTTTCAAATTAAATATTGAACATTCTGTAAAATATTTTAAATTTAAATATAAGTACGCAAAGAAACATAGCATTGTCTTACAAGCAATAAATACAGAACAGTTGTGTTTGTGATTGGTAGGTACCTATAGTTTTGTGGGTACATCAACATACCTACTACAGCATTATACTTTGAACCTTCTCGCCGTGTAATTAATTGCTATTAATTAACATTTTATACCCAAAAAATTCATAAATTACATAACGTATTACTTTATATAAAAATCTAGTCAGTAATTATTTGAGCAGCATGGCTCAGTGCACTAGTCACTTATACAAATCTCATTGACGGCCTTCTTGTAATGAGCGCTTTCGCTATTTCCCTCAGTCACGATATTGAGAAGTATGATTGATTAATATGACCCTAGAAATAGTGGCAATAACGAATAGACTAGGCCGCTTCCGTTTATTCGTTATTCGTTTATCCGTTTATTTCCTCTGAATATTGACAAAATACCAAAACTGCCAGTAGGTAAGAGTACTAGTTATATTAAAACGTAGTATGATTCGTCGATAATGAATGTGATATACTCAGGAAAATATACTTGTAGAGTTCTTCCTATACTTTTAGGATAGAAAAGTGTCTTTAAAAAAACGATGCGCCAAGTCCTTTTTTTAAGTATTTCTCGGGGGTTGATATTTTTATTTCAATGGTACGATTAAAATTTGGAAAATTCGTTGACTTGGCTCCTTTTTTGATATCACTCCTTTTCAGTGCTGAATTTTTAGATTTCTTCTATTTTTTTTATAGTTAAAGAGACTTGGCTGGTATTTTTACACGGAGTGTTTTTTTCTGGGATGGTCTATATGTCAGCAAAAATACTTATGAATATATATCACTGCTATGATATTTATTCTATGTGTTAAATGTTCATGAAAAATTACTCGTTCACATCAACAGGCATAAACCTCTTCCTACGGTATATTGGGGTATGGGATCTTTCAATATTTGTTGTTGGGTCACCCAGCAAATGTCCTCAGCACCAGGGAACCGAAAGATGACTACATGAATCGACGGATCGCAAAAATTTTATATTCGTTTCATTTCGTTCAATGTCGATTTCAAGCCCAGGTAGCACAAACCCTCTAAAATATATTGGGCCGACCTTGGCTGGGTGATCTTGGGCAAAAATTGGCATGTTAACAAAGTGTGAATGATGGGCCTATATTGGCATCACAATGTTGTCCCAATATTCTTCCAATGTTATTAATAATGGCCCCAGATCTGCCCAATGATGGTTCAACAATATTCTTCCTATATTGTAAAGACGATGATGGCCCATTACTGGGTTGAGACTGGCCATTATTTAGCCATTATTACCCCTTTATTGGCTGGGTGATATAGGCACAATGTCGAATTGTTAACAAAGTGTTGTTGTGGGGCCATTATTGGCTATGTTGGCCAATATTTAATGAATATTGTCCCAATATATGGTAAAATATTATTTTATATTGGGACGATAACGGCTATATAATGGGTATAATGGGCAAAAAATAAATAAAAAAATATAAATTTTCATGTTATTCATATTGATTCAATGTCACAGTCAACTAATTCCCTATCATCAGTTATCTGAAAGCTATGGAGAATGATAGCATGTTAGTACATTTTATAAAATCTGGATGGGCTGGGACGCGAACCTCGGAACTCTGCGTGACGATGTGCTGCCTCAACCCGATGCGCCATGGAGGTTGACAGGAAAGTTAGTGGTACAGTAAGCGACAGGGCAAGTTGGACACCAGGTATAATTTCCACCCCTACTGAACCTTCCCCCACCATGCTACCACGCTGCCGAGCTGCAATCTCGCCGAACAACAAGACCTGTCAAAACAAATTGACATGGGTCGATATCCAACCACCTCATTAGTTACAAATATTATTTTGTTGCGTTTTTGCTCAAAATGATTTAGTTTTTGTCAGATTATTATCCTGCCTTAAAATTGAATGTCATACCTCTTTTTAATTTAAAAAACGGTCAATATTTGACTAAACTACGGAAAAAGGACTGCAAATACAGTTGGAAATTCGATTTGTCGCGGTTTATAGCCCATAATAAAGTTGCGTTTGTTTGTTTGTTTGTTTGTTTCATGAAGTTATATAAACGATCGACCAGGCAGTGAATAATTGCTAGATCGTATGACGCAACTCCAATTGCATTTATTCAATATTATTGGACAAACATTGATTCTTCAAATCAATAGTTGTGCATGAATAATTCAAATTATAGTCGCAAATTTTAACAACGAATGAAGATGAATGAATCGCCGTGTTTCCAAGCAGTTTGTGTGCAGCGTCTGATGATTTATGTTACAATACACAATCAATTTGAATATCATGTCGTTCAAATACATCATCAAAGAAACGTAATAATTTGACAGTTTATTTATTAGTTTCTTTGGGGTAAATTAAGTTTTATCTTGCAAGATGGTCTAATATCTGATCATTGCTAAGGGATGAGGATGTGACGGCGGATCTTGAATGAGTTGACTCAATAGATAGCGATATTTAGGTAATATTATCACCAATGTTTATCTTTTAGTACAGCTGACTCTTGTTGATTGTCATTAAATTTGGGGGTTGAGATTCTACTCGAGGACGATATTGTCGACAATAATTTGCATCAGTGGGTGTTTTTCACTCGCCATGGCAGACCATTAAGCTCGTGACCAATCGCCCGACAAATATTTGAGTGCTCGATCGAAAGGGAAGCCAGTGTCAAGCCAAGAGCGTCGTTTAGTTTTGACAGTGTATTGCTAACTTGCGTAAGCAGAATCCTGGACTTGGTGTGAAAGACGTGATAGTGAAGGCAGCCGCGTTGTGCGGCATTTCTGTATCTTAAGCTTAAAGCGAATTCGAAATGAAATTCGACATGATATTCAAATTGTGTATTGTAACATAAAATCATCAGACGCTGCACACAAACTGCATGGAAACACGGCGATTCATTCACCTTCATTCGTTGTTAAAATTTGCGACTATAATTTGAATTATTCATGCACAACTTTTGATTTGAAGAATAATGTTTGTCTAATAATATTGAATGAATGCAATTGGAGTTGCGTCATACAATCTAGCAATTATTCACTGTCTGGTCGATCGTTTATATAACTTCATGAAACAAACAAACAAACAAACAAACAAACAAACGCAACTTTATTATGGGCTATAAACCGCGACAAATCGAATTTCCAACTGTATTTGCAGTGATACACCTTTTTTCGTAGTTTAGTCAAATATTGACAATTTTTTAAATTTAAAAGAGGTATGACATTCAATTTTAAGGCAGTATAATAATCTGACAAAAACTAAATCATTTTGAGCAAAAACGCATCAAAATAATATTTGTAACTAATAAGGTGGTTGGATATCGACCCATGTCAATTTGTTTTGACAGGTCTTGTTGTTCGGCGAGATTGCAGCTCGGCAGCGTGGTAGCATGGTGGGGGAAGGTTCAGTAGGGGTGGAAATTATACCTGGGGTCCAACTTGCCCTGTCGCTTACTGTAGGTGACTATGCCATTCTCAGCTCAGTAGCTGGATGCCGTGACTTTATATAAGACGCGATGTTGTTAGATTTGTACATTTAGTTTTAAGTCATATCTACACAATTTTATTAAAAACTGTATTATGTACAGTACAATGTATTGTATTGTGTTCTCGTGTTTTCTGTACGAGTAATTCCGGTTATTTAATGTATCAAGAACTTAAGAGAATATCATAGTAGCGTCTGGCGGCAGCCTGTTTTACCTCCGTGATTGGCTGTGTCAACCTTGATGCTTATTGGTCCTGTACTATGAGCGGGAAAATATCACAAAATTTGAATTAACTTTACTCAAATTGAAATTACTTTGATGGGAATGTAAATTTGTTTACAACTAAATATGTTACGGATTAACAACTTTCTTATGTTACATAAAATAATTGTAAATGCAGGGAAAACTGTATTTGGTACGACACGAAATTACATTTTATTTATGTAGGTACATTTAATAAAATGATATGTATATAATGGTATCGATGGTAGTTACATATAAATTACAGCAAAATGAGCAGGTACCTACTAATTATTATATGTAGCAACATACATTACAACAAAATGAGCAAGTAATATTATTATGTAGTACCTAACACATACATTACAACAAAATGTTCATGAAAGTAGTTTGTTTAAATTAAAATGAATGTATGTACACTCGGCCAAACAAAACTTGAACGTTGACCAAATTTGAATGACTGCTGGTCATGTCACATAACCAATCAAAGCTTGTTATTATAATTGAAATATGAGGTCACCTACTAGAGTGAGACAATGAGATTGCTTAGACTGACTTCTGATGGTGCGATCTTACATTTTTCAGCCTATCAGATTTATTGAACGATCAAGTTTTGTTTGGCCAAGTGTACCTAGGTATATAGTTAAAATAATGACAAGAAGTTAAAACAATACAGGGGATTTCTAATTGGTTGATTTGAGCAAATCATTGACAATAGTTTCTTTTTCCTCAATTGATGGTTTCTTTAAACTGAATTTCGAAGATTTAGATTTCTTTTTAGTTGAATAAAATCCTTGCTGTGGAACAATCTTTGTATTTGCTGGCATTGATGCACATTTTTCCGATACATTTAAATGAGGCATATCGCCTTTCTTACGGCTCATTTTGAGGAAGTTTGAAGTTTTGTTTAGCTGCTCAAGACCATCTTTGAGGATATTCACATTGTCTTGAGTCTGCACCTCTGCTAGAAGGCCTTGCAACGCCTCAGTGAATTTTGACTTGTAGTATGCTAAATCGTTTTTCAGTGTGTCATTCTTCAATGTATTGAAATGCAATGCGAGTTCTTCTTTATCATTACAATTTTCTTCCGGAATCTCTATCTCTGAGTTTTCACCCAACGTTTCTCTGCATGATTCCTTTTGCAAGGTAGTGGAGTCAAGATGTCCTATATAATGGCAAATTAGTGCGTTTGTGATACCTTTCGTGAAAATTGGTACCCTTACTAATTCGAGTATGAGGAATCCAAAAATCAATGGCACCAACCTGAGAAATTAATACTTTCTGCGTAATTAGCATAATTAGCATAATTAATAAACATAGATAAAAAGGTATATATAATTTTATAATATGGTCTTTATGAGTATCCATCGAAAGCTCGTCATGTCTACAATCCATATAAATCATAAAAAGTTTAATTTTTTCATTCACATAATAATTAACCGCATAATTAATTATTTTATAAAAATCGCCATTCAACAAAAAGCTTAAAATGACCTTCTCAGATTTTGATAAAACTTGGTAGCATTAGTCACAAGCCCAAATAAAACATACGTATTTTTTGGTTTGTCCATTTATTGAGTACTTTTGGATTTCCAGGCCCTCAAATAACCAAAATTTTGGTTTCCATTCCTTCACTCGAACTGTTCTGACTTTTACGCCGTTCGAGTAAAAAGATTCGTCTTTTTTAAATTTGGTTAAACTAATTATTGGGTACTTATTATAGTATGGTCATTTAAGGGGGGAAAAGTCAAAATTTTGGTTCCAAAATGCCTATTCACAAAAACGTATTTTGTGTTGTAATATGTGTGTTGTACATTTATAGCATCCACCTACTCCTTTCTTTCATAAACTAATATTTATCTCCATATATGCGCTCCGTGCAAACCGTGCGCCGTGGACCCACATGGAGATGGGGGGGGGGTCACCATTTTGTTTCTCTCGATAGTAATTTCTAGGATACAGATAATTGATATTTGGTCACCCTACAAATAACCCTGAATATTGGGAAATTCGTCCTCTCCCCCGTTAAGAAATGAGTCTGAATTTATCATTGCCCCCCCCCCCCCCCCCTTCCTTAACACAGAAAAGTGTTTTTACATTAAGTATCCATTGGCCATTGATTTGATAACAAAATTCCTTTCTTTGTACATTTAACCCATATTTCATCATAATGCATTGAAAATTAGAAGAAATACGTTTTTGTGAATAGGCATTTTGGAAGCCAAAATTTTGACTTTTTCCCCTTAAATGACCATACTATAATAAGTACCCAATAATTAGAGTAACCAAATTAAAAAAAGACGAATCTTCTTACTCGAACGGCGTTAAAGTCAGAACAGTTCAAGTGAAGGAATGGAAACAAAAATTTTGATTATTTGAGGGCCTGAAAATCCAAAAGTACTCAATAAATGGACAAAACAAAAAATACGTATGTTTTACTTTGGGCTTGTGACTAATGCTACCAAGTTTTATCAAAATCTGAGAGGGTCATTTTAAGCATTTTGTTAAATGGCGATTTTTATAAAATAATTAATTAAGCGATTAATTATTATGTGAATGAAAAAATTTAACATTTTATAATTTATAGGGATTGACATCATGACGAACTTTCGATGGATACTAATAAAGACCATATTATAAAATTATATATATTTATTATCTATGTTTATTAATTATGCTAATTATGCTAATTACGCAGAAAGTATTAATTTCTCAGGTTGGTGCCATTGATTTTTGGATTCCTCATACTCGAATTAGTAAGGGTACCAATTTTCACGAAAGGTATCACAAATGCACTAATTTTAGACATCTTTACTCCACTAAGGAGATTCGCAGCAGGTGTAGATGTTTGCACATAATATTTTTTATATAAAAATCTGTGCAATTGTGCACTCGTATTTGTGGATGCAAAAGTTACAGTCCAAGCAACAAAGTTTACACTCACTTGAACAGATTTTAGGACTCTTGGAAATTGTGTAATATTTTACGCTTGATGTCTCAGATTGCACAAGCCACCTATCATCATCGATTTTCGTTAGTGTACATGAAAGACCAAGAGCTTTAAGGTGCCTCTTGTGGTTATCGCGTACTTTGCTGGTAACCTTGCCCTTTGTAAGTTTAATAACTCGGTCAAATTGCTTATCCCTTGTCATTTTCACAAGCATGTGAATCAACTTGTCCAGGCGTTTCACTCTTCTTCCTCTCATGTTAATATATTTGAGAACATGATGTAGGCTCTCGAGGAACATGTTTGTATGATGCCCGTTGATCGGCGATAACAATATGCCCATAGTTTTGGTCGTTTCGCGTATTCCCTCTGAAAGTATATTCCAAACTCTCTTGTTTCTTCATTGTTAATCAGAGACAGAACAACTTCTTCCAGCATTGTTTCAAAAGCAGATTCATTGGTCTCTTCTAAGATTACGCGAAGTTGCTTGTACACTAAAGATTGTTGATCCTTAGATTTAATGAGAGGTAATTTTCCCCTCCATGCACGATCAATGTGCCATGTGCACAATAGTTGTCTTTTAACAGCTCCCATTACTGAGCTCCATGCACTATAAAGCTGTTCCGCATCGTCACTCATAAAGACATTGGCACTGATAATTCCTACTTTTTGGAAAACAGCTTGGAAGAACAATTTGTTGGCTGTATAATCAGTACGATTGCTGATTAAATATGCAACCGGAAACCCCTCCCCTAGTTCATCAACCACCATTAGGGTTGTTAACTGAAATTGGTATCCATTTGTATCGTGTGTTGCGTCAGCACACACAATGTTGGGTCCAAATTTCTTCAGCAACTCGCTCTGAGCCGTAGACATTAAGACCAGACAGAAGTCTGATTTGGCAAGTATGTCACTTTCTTCCCCTTGATTTTTTAAAAACAAAACTGGATTATCATTCCCTAACGATTTCATTTCTTCAATCCATAAGTTGACACTGACGGCATCTTTAGAATGTTTACACTCCTTGAAATTAATGTCAAAGGACTGGACTATATTAGCAATGTCTTTGCGAGTACACAGATGAATTCGATCAAACTTATCGTTTATACTACTCCTGATACCATCTAATATGGTTTCCATTGAAACTCCTTCCGAAAGCTGGCCCGCTATTCGGGATCTCTCTGAGCTCCTTAGAGTCAGGTGTTCCAAGTCATTTGAATGACCGTGATGCGTCAAACAAAACTCAGCATCAACCGTACCATCACTTTCATAGTACTTGATATAAGAAGTACACTGTGCATTCATCTTCCTCGATCCTTGGCTTTTTAGCAATTTTCGTTTTGCAATGGATTTACTTTTGAAATTACCCGAACGATTGCAGTGCAAGTAGGTACATTTTCTTCCCGATGAATCTGTCGAGCTGCCCCGATGTTTCACGTAGTGCGATATATCAGATGCCTCCAAACTAGATTTCCATTCTTCGAAGTCTGTAAAATACATTACATATTGGTATTTTGTATTTGATTGGACTGCTAAAATCAATAAATCAATATTTTTAACATTCTTCTGATCATACCTTGCATGGAGTTAAACGTCTTTCTTGAAACAACCATTTGAGAATCATCGTGACACTGTGATATGTGTTCCCTCAGTTTCTGAGTTTCATTGCAGGTGAAACTGCAGCCAGAATGTTTGCAGGCAATAGTAGTTCTCACCGTTGACTTAAGCTTGTGCACTAGCTTCGTATGATTGAACAGACTGCCCCGACTCGACATTTCTTTATCACACAGAATACATATGAACATAGGTTTGGTAGAATTCTCCGTGTCGCTTCTAAAATGTAGAAATATGAAAATATGTTAGGCTTAGGGATCAAGATCACCAATCTAGACTTCATTTTAAGTCGAATGTATGTGTATAGGACACAATATATAATAATACTTACAGCTTTCTCTTCTTTGGTTCACTCATTATAATAATTAACACAATGCCAACAGTTATTGATTAATTAGTAACAGTAATTTATTAATTAATGACATTCATGAAGGAAAGAAAGAAATACGATGACATAAACACTGGAACAGCTGATCAATCAGTAGAAATAAACAAACCCAAGTCACTGAAAACACAACGCGCATGCGCGCCAACAGCCAATTACGGAGGTAAAACAGGCTGCCGCCAGACGTTACTGAATATCATTCATGCAGTTCCAGTTATCGCCACTAGATAGGGGTAGCATCGTCTTTGAAGGGTAGCAGGGGAAAGTAGGCAACTAAATTGCTATTGGGGTGGTGCAAGTTGCATACATCTACGGGTAATAGCAACAATAATATATATCCCAGGTACCATTAATTTTGATGCGAAATATAATTGTATCTTTGCATTGCATTAACAAATTAGACATTTCATTTAAAAAGTGCTTTTAATTTTTATAGAAAATTCAAATAGATTTTATTTGTTACAAACAGAATTTATATTTTACACAAAGTTTGTGTCTTAAATATTCTATAATGGCCCCATAACGTCGCACTGATCTGCAACTAGAGGCTATTGGCGACGGATGAATGATTATGATTATGAAAAATAGGTAATGATGGACGTGAGGTAGGATTCGATCGCGGTGACTTGGGGAACCTTCCCATAATTTACAAATATGAAACAAATTGTATTTTTGTATTCATATTTTAGCAGATTCTTTTAAATGTTCTCAATTATGTTTACGATGTTTTGGAGTGAAAGTTATTTATTTTATATTTGACCAATGTGTTATGGTTATTGTTGAAAGTATTTGAAATTAGTAATGATTAATGATGAGTAGTAATTAGTATCCCCATAAAAAACACTCCGTGTAAAAATACCAGCCAAGTCTCTTTACTTTAAAAAAATTCAACACCGAAAAGGAGTGATATCAAAAAAGGAGCCAAGTCAATGACATTTCCAAATATTTAATCGTATCTTTGAAATAAAAGTATAAACACCGAGAAATACTTTACAAAAGGACTTGGCGCATCGTTTTTTTAAAGACATTTTTCTATTCATAAGCGTAATATGCCATTTATATACAACCGTCATTAAGAACTTTTATCATAATAGGGACACATCTTTCAATTACATAATATATATACCTACTGTAAATAATTTTCTATTTGAATATGTACACATGAAACTTGTTGCCTATGTTTGTAATAAATACACAATAGATATCTTCGTAATATTGTTTCGTGGTCAACATATTAATTAACCCTTCTGTTCCCAACTTATTTTTTTTTTGAATTTTTTGCCAAAATTTCACACAGGGTCTTGCTAGATGCTATGAAATGATATACAATCACTGGAAAAAAATGATGGTTCCTAGTTTGGCCAAAATTTGGTGCCCCATTAATGGGGCAGCGGGATTGAGTGGCATGGGTGTTTTTATGTTACATAATTTTCAATTTATATTAATTTTATTATTGATTTCAACAGTACATATGCTTTTTAATGCTATTATTTCAATAAAGTAAGCTCTGGTGCATTTCAAAGCAAACATTAACAAGAAATTATTTTGAAACCATACAAAATAGAGTGAAAAATGAATGATAATATATGAAATGCACCTAGTTTTATAATTTATTATGAATGAAATGCCTCAAAGCAGTTAGCATGGACACCTCACAACATTTCTTACATTTCTTGAGTGCATTTTGATGGCATTGGCCACACCGAATTTGCGTTACCCTCTTGATAATATGGTCTCTTCCGTCGAGACGAACCTCGGCTGGAATCCTCTTCTTTGCCTGCTTTGCAGGACCGAGAAACGGCTTCGTTATGTGTATCAGAGGGTTCTCCCCAATACATTATGGACCTTGGAACGCTGTGGTATCCACTCAATAGCAATATGGCTAGAAGTACTCAAATTTCATCCGAGTTTGTATTGAATGTCGTTCGATTCTTGCTTTGAGTATATAAATTCGAGCTACCAACAATAAAGTCAACAACTTCTTCATCATAAAACATATTGAAAAGCTCTACAGGACCAAAGTCTTGTCTAATCCAGTCAGGCAAATCCCATGTTCTCTGTTGTTTTGCAACAATATTAACTTTACTCCACTTACGATGTACCTTCGTAGCGACAGTCCGTCGGGGCTGCGGAACAACAACGGGAGCGGCCGCTTCTTCTTCATCCTCTTCTTCATCTTCACTCGATGATATATAAAGACTGCCACGAACAACATTTATAATACTATCTTCGTTTACATCCCTGTAAGTCAATTCGGCCTCCGACAAATGTTGATTCCCGGTGAAGTGCGGCGGAGTCTCCTATTGTGTCGTCTTCGCTGCCACTGTCCTCGTCACTCATCAAATGATTTTGGGGAGGGCTCAATACGACATTAGCATCTAATAGTTCTTCATTATTTTCAAGTAAATCAATTATGTCGTTCAAATTTAGGCCAGGTAATCTAAAAAATAAAAAAGTGAGGTTAGATAAACACCCATGGCATTCAATCCCACTGCCCCATTAATGGGGCAGCAATATATATGCATAAGTATTTTATGTTATTATGTGTCAAAGGAGCAGAAGTAACATTTGCACATGTACTTTCGTTACTAAGCTTCGTAATAAATGCATTTACCAGTTTCTATTGATTGTAATATTGATAGAATTACTCACCTTGTGCGAGATGACATGTTGCAAATTTTTAACCTTTTTTTCGATGCATCTGTAAAAGGCTGTGGAATCGCAGGAAGGCCAACTTATGAATTCTCAACCTCGTATTACCATCCTACTAGAGAAAAAAGTCTTGCATACCGCCAAGAATTCAAACTTAGGTTCGAAAAAAAATATTATATTAACCGCCCCATTAATGGGGCAGTGGGATTAAATGGGTTAAGTCTCATGCGTTATACCTTCTCATCATGAAATAAATTTCTATTAATCCGCAATTTATAATAGTACATTTCACGAAGTACACAGTGACGGCACATTGAATTTCTTTAACATTTTTAACTTTATACACTTTACACTTGAAAAATATATAATAGTGTTCTATCGATAGTTAGTAATTTATTTGACAACGTTTCATGATTTCCCTCAGAGTCAAGATCATATTATGAAAAGATACCATTCTAATATCACCATATTAACAGTGTTATAAGAATATATATGAGCGCACTTCCTTGTTATTTAATTCTTTTACCATATCACTTATCTCTTACAACATGAAATCTTTCTTCTATCGCCATTGACAAAACTATAAAATAGCAATTACTAAAAGTAGCTTGATTCATAGCTTGAGTAGCTTGATGGCTCTAATAGAAAGAGGAAAAGTACTTAAACTTGTACATTTCTTTCCACTTTTAGGATAGAAAGATGTCTTTAAAAAAACGATGCGCCAAGTCCTTTTGTAAAGTATTTCTCGGTGTTTATACTTTTATTTCAAAGATACGATTAAATATTTGGAAATGTCATTGACTTGGCTCCTTTTTTGATATCACTCCTTTTCGGTGTTGAATTTTTTTAAAGTAAAGAGACTTGGCTGGTATTTTTACACGGAGTGTTTTTTATGGGGATATCACTCCTTTTTTCAGTTTATTCTTATAACTTGTAACATTGTTTCACCAATGACTATAATTCCTTTAAAAAAATACGCCTTTGTGGTTTGGTTGCTAAGAAGAATTGTGTTTGGTGCTAAATGTAAGCTTAAAATTATATTCCATGATGAATTGCGAAAGCATCGTTCCAATCGGTCCAACTGTTCTCGAGTTATCGCATCACTTCCAGTTTTCAAAATGGCGGCTGACATCACTGCCACCTAATATCTGTATCTTAAATGTTATGTTACATTATAAGCCTTCTGAATATGTATTTATTGTTATAAGAGATGGTTTTAGTCAGATTTGGCTTTGTTATGGCGTCATTTCCGGTTTTAGTAATGGTGCATTTCTATTTCGACTATTGATGTTTCATATAGATGACCGTCTGAATCGATTGAGTCACTTCAGGTTTGAAAATGGCGGCATAAAACCGGTTATAGCAAAAGGCACCTTAGACGCCAAAAGTGCACACGTGGTAAAAATTTCAGATCGATCGGTTAACCCGTTTAGGCTGTGGCCCTGTCAACAGTGTTTCCTGATATCTGAATCATCATCATCATCATCATCAGATAGCTTTTAAAAGGGGTGTAATTTCACTGTTTTCACGGCCATCTTGCTCGCAAATGACATAACCTGTTGTTCCCAAATTTGGTATAGGGGGTGGGGTGGGCCATAGCTCGAAATTAAGATATTTCGCAACAATGTGAGATTTTCCAATGTTGAGATCCAGTAGGCCGAAAATGCCATGTTGTTGCTTACAGTAAAAGTGTTTGGTCTGCTCCTCAGTTTATTAGGCATTTACAGTATGTTGAGTGAGTGTGAGTGTACCGTACGACTTGGCTGGGTGGAGCGACCGCTCCACTAGATTTAATGATTAGTTGAATAATTCCGTCATATCACAAATTTTTATATCGCTTAGTATAGGCACCCTATTATGTTTGTTGAAATCAATTCAAACCTTGGTAAATGACACGGATAGTGATGGATGACACACATTCAGAGTTTATCTGCACTAATTCATCTAAGAAAGATGGTTTTCTGAATATTCTAAACATTGAAGATAACTTTACAATAGAAGTGTTTTCGCTGGAGTGACTGCTTCATTATAACAACCAACAATAAGTTCTACAAGTCTTTCAATAGCACGCGGTAGCAATTGATGACGAAATATTTACGATCTATTCACGAGAAGTTCTGTGAATGAAAGGGCTGAACTATACTGAAACATGGTTCAGGCATGTGGAAATAAGGGCTTGGCGGCGAGGAGGGAGCAGGTAGTTTGGTGGGAAAACAAGATGTGAAGATGTTCACGATTTCCTTGAGATGACCGTTTTGCCATCAGGTCAGACATTGAGGAACGAATATAATAATCTTATGTCCAACACGAAATAATTTTGGAAGTGCTTAACTGACATAATTTGCTAATAAAGAAAATACACTTCATGAGACGTCTATCAAACACTGGCAAAAATAATAATAAAGTACGGTGTTTAATTTGCCATTGTCTATTGTTAATTAGCAATCCCAACATCGCCTCTCTTGTGATGAAAATAATGAAAACACCCAATCAAGGAAAGTCGTTCGCGGGAATAGAATCATAAACCCCGAAAGTGATTTGCCGTAACCATCCTAAACTTTATGGATCCCTTTGATACTAATAATGAAAGTTAAATGCTAATTTATCAATGGAAATTTCATATAATATACCTAATCAATTCAATATTCGAAATAAAAATATGGAATATATGTTTGCAGAGATAGAGTATAGAAACTTGATTTTTAAATACACGTTGACGTACAATAAAAATTACAAAATTCGATTGCTGTTATTTGAAATAACCGTATATATTTACATTGTTCCCATAGACTCATGAAACCGATAGGGGAACTTATTGAAAAGCTCCTCACACCAATAAACAATTTCGGAAAATGATTATTATTTGATACTATTAAATATTAGACAATTCGTTTTCGAGGGCACATCTTCTAGCTCAAAAGATAAAAACTATATTATATGAGGCGTAGAAATAAAACACCTGTTTGTTCTATTTTGTATATTTTCATTTTGATTTTGGACGCCTTTATGCAGGCTTTGAATTTTCCTGAAACTTTTTCAATCATTCTTTGATTTTCCTATTATTTGATTTTGTACTGTTTTTCTCTAAAAAGGGTTACTAAAAAAATATAAACAAAACGTTGGAACGTATTGCCATTGTGTGCTGCGGTCATGTCATAAAATAAGAAAGTATCGCCTCATATTCAAACAAGGCCAATTGTCATTTTCAATTTTGTAATTACATTGCAATAATTGTCAATTGGTCCAATGATCATAAATAGAACAATCAAGTCCATTTTCTTAGAACAGATTATGCACCGAAATGTATTTTAAACTAGAAGAACGCTATTGCATACGAATTAATATTCGTGTAATATTGCTGCTTTATGATATCCTTGGAAAGAGAGGAAGACATCGGATCAAGTGCGTCAAAAGAGCAGTGATAGTTTTATATTGAAATAAACTTGAAATTTGACAATTATTCAAAACAACCATATAAAATGTTTGTAAAATGTACATTGCTCTTAGAATTCTCAAAAGATTTGTATGAAAAATTTGAAATTTTAATTTTATTTGATGAATAAAATTTAAACTTAACTTCACATTTATTCAATTTTCAAAGTTACTGTCAATGTCAAGTACCTCTGTGTCTAGGTGTTGTGTTAGTGTTACTCTGTTACTAATGAAATTCAGTAACTGCAACTATAATAACAATGATAAATTTGACAGGTATCTTATCCAACACTGCGCCATTGTGACACTTCATTACGACGGTGCTTTAATCTAACATTTTTTTTGAGTGGAATGAATTTATTTATTAGCCCTCGGTCGTTGGAGAAAATTAAGAATGATAAAATGTTCCATAAGTGATAGTGTATCTTAGGATATGCTTACATGATCAGTCTGATTCTAAATTCTTGTTTATTTTTGATAACTCATTGCCGGTATGTTCAAGATTGAAGATCAAGTGATCGAGTATGTTCAATCACTAATCAAAGATTAAGTGATCGAGTATGTTCAATCACTAATCAAAGATCAAGTGATCGAGTATGTTCAATCACTAATCAAAGATCAAGTGATCGAGTATGTTCAATCACTAATCAGTAACGAATGGAGAACAAACGCGTGAACTAATTGACGTCAAATTTTACAAGCGTGTTGTTTAATGCATGTCCAAAAGGTTGTTATTTGGAACATTTTTTTAAAATAATTTTTCTTGAAACTTGTGGTTTTGATTTTTACCTATGTATTTTTATTTTTGTTTTGTTTTGTCTTCGTCTTATCTTTCTGTTTGTCTGTTATTTTCGCAATACAATGCCATTCAAGGAAACGCATCAGATCCATTATTTCACAAAAGATTACTCTCATGATCGTTTACATACTGATTTTTATAGACCTAGGGCCGTTGGTTTCACCGGAAAATTGATTTATGTAGTTTAGCAGGTAAAGTTGTATGCAATTGCATGCATATAACTTTTGCATACATGCAAATTATCAAAGCAACGAAATCTTCTACCAAATTTTTATAATCATAGAATATACCGGGTGACGAAAAAAAATCCTCCCTGTTTGAAAGGTCACTATATCAAAACTATAAAAGAGAAAGGGCTGAAACTTTTACATGTTATAGAACAAATATGAAATGTAATATGTGCAGTTTTCAGAAATATTCGATTGATGCGAAAAAAGTTACCTACAATTAAGACGTTGAAAAATCGTTAAAAAAACGATGCGCCAAGTCCTTTTGTAAAGTATTTCTCGGTGTTTATACTTTTATTTCAAAGATACGATTAAATATTTGGAAATGTCATTGACTTGGCTCCTTTTTTGATATCACTCCTTTTCGGTGTTGAATTTTTTTAAAGTAAAGAGACTTGGCTGGTATTTTTACACGGAGTGTTTTTTATGGGGTCAAAGTTACACTAACTTATGAAACAATTGTTCTCTCTCAATTTGCTAAACGGCCGCGTGCTTCCGCCACCTTAATCTGTTTTTTAATAGTAGTGTTTAACGTCGCACTGTTCTGCAGCGAGGCTAATAGCGACGGACGCATGATTATGATGATGATTGGGAGATGATGATGAAGAGTATAGGCCTTGAGTATAGACTTTTAGGTAAGGATGGAAGGTAGGAAGGAGGCGGTCGTGGTAGGTTACCTTCCCAGCATTTGTCTTTCGACTGAGTATTGACTTATTGGACCGTGTTTTGCTTTTAAGTATATGTTTTCTGTGAAATTCTGTTCGAGATGGTGTCCCATGGGATTCACATGGAATTCCTCAGAGAAAGGAAAAATAATATTCAAGACAAAATTTAAATAAATAACATGCATTATGTTTTGTTTGCCCTTTTGAGAGGAAACTGAATGCTTTTTGCCACTCTCCTAAGATATTTTTGGTAATTATTAATTTCTGACTAATATTTTGTTAATGATTCTAAAAAGTATAGAGTGTCTCCATATGATGTCACAGCTGACCAAAATCTCACTGGATGCACAGATGATTTCAATAAATAATAAATAATCAATATATTCCTTGATAAAATTTCCTTAATTTATTTGATACAATTTCTGTCTTTCTTTTCAATATCTACCTTACTGAACTATGTTTAAAATACGATTAAACTATTAAAAAAATTCCTGTGGACCAGTGAGATAAACAAGATTGGGTCTGTTACCTAGCAACCTGGACTATTGGGTGTACTCTATACAAATATATTCTGAAATCTAAAGTAAATACAGTTTTTAGGTTTTTCAGTTCCAAAACGCACCCAAATTATACGAATTGAGTTAAAATTACCACAAATTTTGAATTTTGAATGAGCTTAATTTTTTGCTCAAAAACTGTCCTAGTGTAATTGAAAAAAAATTACACGCACCACCGGTTAGTAGGGTTGCAAGTTATGCAGCACATGCTGTAGTTTTTAAACAGTTTTTAGTAAATAAAGGAAAAACGTTCATCACATTTAAACTTATCTATTGAGAGTGAAAACATTCAATATGTACTATCAAAAAAACATATTTCTGATCTAGATAAATAAAGCCATAATCTTGTGCAATGAATCATGTTGTATCTTTATTGCATATTTAAAAAAATAGGTACACTCAAACAAATAATAAACGGTATACCTCGAAAGAAAAGGATTGTTCGTTAAAGGTTTGATGGTATCATCCCATGAAGTCAGTGCTAATGCATTATCTAAATCTAGTAGGTGAGCTCCCATTTCATTGATAATAGCAAGGATTTATTGACAAGGAACCTGACCAGCACCCAATCCGTTTTGGGCGAAAGAAGAGTGTCGAATTCATTTTGGCGTAGTGAAACGAATTCAAGCCGAAAAGATTTCGTTATTGATTTCCAGCCCCATGCTCAAAAGAAATTGTGTATGTAAGTAGATAATTGCGGATGTCAGTCCTCAACACCACAAGACCGTGTGCTAATAATCTAAATGATCTAATGATCTTATAAAATATGAAATTAAGCATTAGTAAGGAAATATGGTTGATAATATTGGTCATAAAAGAGTTTCATTGTTTTTTCCCAATTTGATTTTGCATTTCTTTCAATGAAGTTGATCTAGAGGAGCGGTCGCTCCACCCAGCCAAGTCGTACTATACACTCACACTCACTCAACATACCGTAAATGTCTAATAAACTGAGGAGCAGACCAAACACTTTTACTGTAAGCAATAAGATGGTATTTTCGGCCTACTGGATCTTAAAATTGGAAAATCTCACATTGTTGCATAATATCTTAATTTCGAGCTATGGCTCACCCTACCACATGATCCAAATTTGGGAACAATAGGTTATGTCGTTTGCGAGTTAGGGGGACGTGAAAAACGTGAAATTACATCACTTTCTGATTCTGATGATGATTCTGATATCAGGCAACCCCGTTGACAGGGCCACAGCCTAAGCGGCTGAACCGACAACCTGAAACTGTTACCACATATGCACTTTTGGCGTCTGATGATACCTTGCCTCTTGTGATTTTTTGTGCCGCCATTTTTAAACCGGAAGTGACGTCATATCTCAAAAACGTCTAAACCGATTAGAACGAAATTAGCGCCATTCGATTTAGATGGTCATATATATAAAGTATCAATAAAAAAATATTATTTTCTTATTTTCTAAACCGGAAGTGACGTCATAAATACGCAATATTTAACTTATTTCAACAAATTATAGTTAAAATACATACATAATTAACTTACATTGTAACATAGACAATACAATTTATAAATTCAGGGAAGCAGTGTTCTCGGCCGCCATTCCTGAAACCGGAAGTGACGTCATATATCTAAAACGCCTGTACCGATTGCTACTGAACTAGCTCCTGCGTATTTTTTCTGCTATTTATTTGAAAAATCAATAGTGAAAAATGAATAAATAAATAAACGGTACCGGAAATGGCGGCAGGAACCACTAAATAAAACCGGAAGTGACGTCATATATTACAAACGGCATGACCGATTTTACGGAAATATAGGGATTATGAATTCAGATGGTCGTTCATGAAGTATCAACTAGATAAAACTAGATTGTTTTCTTATTACCTATACCGGAAATGACGTCATAAATATGCTAAATTACGTCATAAATATGCTAAAAAACACTAAATTCACCACTTTATACATTTAAATAGATATTAGTAAACGTACATAGTTAATAATTATAAATTCAAGGTTGCAGTGTTCTCGGCCGCCATTTTTAAAACCGAACGTGTCGTCATATATCGAAAACGGCTGTACTGATTGCAACCAAATTTAGGAAATGTGTAGGTCTAATAATTATGAATTAAAGACGACATTATTTTCGGCCGCCATTGTTAAAACCGGAAGTGACGTCATATATCGAAAACGGCTGTACCGATTGCAACTAAATATGTAAATATGTAGGACATATGATTATTGATTATGAATTCAAGACGACATTATTTTCGGCCGCCATTGTTAAAACCGGAAGTGACGTCATATATCAAAAACGGCTGTACCAATTGCAACCAAATTTTGGAAATGTGTAGGACTAATAATTATGAATTCAAGACGACTTTATTTTCGGCCGCCATTGTAAAAACCGGAATTGACGCATGTATCGAAAACGGGTGTACCGATTGCAACCAAATTTTGGAAATATGTAGGACTTATAATTATGAATTCAAGACGACATTATTTTCGGCCGCCATTTCAAAACCGGAAGTGACGTTATATATCGAATACGGCTGTACCGATTGCAATCAAATTATGTAATTTTGTAGGACTTATAATTATGAATTCAAGACGACATTATTTTCGGCCGCTATTTCAAAACCGGAAGTGGCGTCATATATCGAAAACGGCTGGACCGATTGGTACGAAACCTAAGCTATTCTTCTTGGATAATCATTTTAATCTTTTACCAAACGCAACTTTTCTTACTACATATCCAAATCGGTTGAGGCGTATTTTTTTAAAGAAATTAGTCCTTGCTCGGACATGTGCTATAAGCTGTATGAATAAACTAACAAAAGAAGTGATATCCCAGGAAAAAACACTCCGTGTAAAAAAGGCAGCCAAATCTCTTTACTTTAAAAAACTCCAAAACCGAAAAGTTGTGATATCAAAAAAGTAGCCAAGTCAATGACATTTCCAAATATTTAATCGTATTTTTGAAATAAAAGAATAAACACCGAGAAATGCTTTACAAAAGGACTTGGCGCATCGTTTTTTTCAAGACATTATTCTATTCATAAGCATAAGCCATTTATATACAACAGTCATTAAGAATTTTTAGAATAATAGGGAAACATCTTTCAATTACATATTATACATACCTATTGTAAAATATTTTCTATTTTAATATATACGCGATGATACTTGTTGTCTATGTTTTCTATAAATACACAAAAGTTATCTTCGTAATATTGTTTCGTGGTCAACATAATTAAGTCTCATGCGTTATACCTTCTCATCATGAAATACATTTTAATAATTCCACATTTTATAACAATACATTTCACAAAGTACACAGTCACATTGTATTTATATTAAAAAATTTAACTTTATACTTTAAAAATGTATAATAGTGTTCCATAGATAGTTAGTAATTATTTGACAACGTTTCATGATTTCCTTCAGTTAAGATCAAATTATGAAAAGATACCCTTCTAATATCACCATATTAACAGTACTGCAAGAATATGTATGAGCCCACTTCCCATTGTTATTTAATTCTTCCATCCTTATATAACTAATCTATTACAGCATGAAATCTTTCTTCTATCGCCATTGACAAAACTATAAAATAGCCATTACTAAAAGTAGCTTGATTCATAGATTCTAACTCTAATAGAAAGAGGAAAATGTACCTACTTGTAAATTTCTTTCCACTTTTAGGATAGAATGATGTCTTTAAAAAAACGATGCGCCAAGTCCTTTTGTAAAGTATTTCTCGGTGTTTATTCTTTTATTTCAAAAATACGATTAAATATTTGGAAATGTCATTGACTTGGCTACTTTTTTGATATCACTACTTTTCGGTTTTGGAGTTTTTTAAAGTAAAGAGACTTGGCTGCCTGTTTTACACGGAGTGTTTTTTTCTGGGATCTATTCTTCATTATTGATAGTAATTATTTCTATGTTTGTATGTCAATGATTTCAATATGTTATTTCAATTGAAATGAACGATTATTTTTTTCAGTAGTATAATTTAATATGTATGTTTGTATTCCATAAGAAAAATTATGTTTGTGTTAAAATGTTGCCCCAGACTAGCCATTATGGCTACGGGGCTGAGTTTGTAGAAAATTGTAATTTTATTTTGTTAGGTACTAATCAAGAATATTCAAACTGAAACTGAAACTGAACGGTATCCAGTAGACTCTGGCCACTTGTAGTGTAGAGTAAAATCATAGTAAAATCTAGAAATTCTTTTGAGCATACATGATAGGCTGATAAAGGCACCTGACATTACATTGCGCGATGTGTCATGAATGCAATTAATTTGCCATTTGACTATTACAAAATAAAATAAAACTTTAAACGTTAGAATAAGAATGTACTTCGATTTGAGTTGTACGCGTATTTGCGTGAAAGAATGTTGCACAGAATAGTAATAATAGATGCATTGTCTGTCAATAAAAGGGACCAATTGGCTGCTTGATAGTAATGGGGGGGGGGGGGGGGAGAAATCTCCCTTTCCATTGACACCGGCATGGGAACGAATGTTTTTACACCCAAATTTCTTTTCAATATAGACGGCAAAATTAGGTATACCCCCGAATTTAATATCATCCTAAAAAATTTCATTCGATAAATAAAACCAACCATAATAAATATGTAAAAATAATTAAGTTTAATAATCATATTAGTAAAAAGATGGTATGATTTGTGGCGCTTAACAGCGAGGTTATCAGCGCCAAATAATCAATGCTAATAGTAATTCGTAGCCAATACGTTTAAAAAATAGCTAAACAACTATACCCAATTCGTAATTGTCGTTGCTATTACTTATGCATGTAGTGCACAAGTATACACTATAGTGTATAGTATGAACTAGTGTAACTGTGAATATAAGTATGCTTATAAAACTCTGGTAAATATAGCTAAGTATAATTTTCAATGAAATAAACTAATTCACATGCATTGTGTGTTGAAAAAAGAGAACATATAAATAATATGTTGTAAATACATGGTTTCTTAGAATATTGATACTTGACAAGTTGAATGGATTGGGATTATTGGGGCCTATTGTCTGTAGCAGGTAGCAGTGTGATGTCTGTTTTAAACATTGTGCCGGATATGCAGCCCCTCGCGCATAGAAGATACATTAGTTGCCTAAAGTCCAGGCGTAACGAGGGGTAAGGAATGAAGGGCTGCTTATGAACTAAGTCAGTTGATACATAGCTGCTGCCGCACTCTTTAAACTAATATAACATTAAATTGTGTGTATACTCATTAGCAGATGCGCAAGTAGATTGAACTACTAGATGAAAATGTATTATCTTGCAATTCATGATGAAAAGAGTGGTTTTTCGTTTACGAGGTCCTCGAGGAGCGCACGGCATGTGTAAAATAGGAACTAAAGAGCTTTAGTTTTCTTCTTAGCTCCTAGATGGTGCTCATATTTGACATTCGCTCAGATATAATGGCCAAATATTGGGCCGATGTCTAGTACAGAACTTGGGCCAAGATTGTAATGCCAATCTACGCCCATTATTGGGTTTGCTACATCTTTGCAATATCGTATAACCAACATTAAGCCGATCTTAAATTTATTTCATCGGGCCATTATATGGGTGCCAATATATGCCATTATAGGCAATACGATATAAAGCCATTATATGGGTACCAATATATGCCATTATTAACATAGCGATATAAATCCAATATATGTGAGCCATTATTATGCCGATATTAGAGTACCATTATAGATCCAATATCCAAATACCAATGTGGGTCAAATATTGGTGTAACAATGTTCTCCCAATATCCCCATCTAATATTTTACCATTATTGGGTGTATGATATTGACCCAACATCACGATACCAATATAGGGAATAGATTGGTTAGCATATAATGGGCAAATATCGTTGAACCAATCATGGTCCAGCATTGGGTTGATTACATCGGACCAATATAAAGATACCAAGCTGGAACCAATAATGGCTGAATAACGGGAATCTCGGCCGGTGTACCCGATGAAAACATTGTGGGGCCATTATTGGGCTGATGTAGGGGGAAATTTTGTGCTACCTGATAAGGATTTGACTCAAGAACACTTTCGTCGCAGACTTCTGTTTCTCGTACTTGAACTCGAACAACACGTATTCTTTTTGTAGGTGGCTTGACGCAGAAGTTGATGGTGCATTCGATGTAGGAGTCGATGTAGTAAATTGTAGAGCAGACTCCTCAGCAGAAGATTCACCAGCAGCCGATTCCTCAGCAGAAGATTCATCAGCTGCAGATTCCTCACCAGAAGCTTCATCTGCAGCAGATTCCTCTGGGGAAGATTCGGCAGCCACAGACCGCCCTGGAACCACAGTTAGCCGAGTCCTCTTTCTCGGAGCTGCTCGCGTTGTTGTCTGCCGCTGCGATTCTAGGAAATTCAGCACAGATTGATTAATCAGAGAAGCTGGGGGACTTCCATTAACATCATCATTCTAACATCATTAGTTCTTCTTGGTACTCTGCTGAGCAGCTTTTCACGATCTACGGGGTGATCCCAGTTGCAACAAAACCGCTCCTTATGTTTGCCTCATACCAAACCAAACATTAATTTCCATATAAAATACTCCTTAACTGTTGTACCTCGTACCTCTCTGTAAGTAAACAGATTGAATGATTTTATATATAAACCACGTCCAACACATCAGCCGTTGGGAAATGTACACTCGGCTGTAACAGTTCCTTCTGGCGCCTCAGGGCACATCCCCTTGCTTGCGTTTGCAGGTTAGACAACTTGACAAACATCGCAGTATGTATGTTGTCTATTAGCTATATACTTTGGGAACCACAACCGATCGATAATGATGTAAACAAATCAATCCGAATAGCACGAGTCATTGGCTCGACGTTAATAATACTTTCCAAACAGTAATGTGATGTGGTCTGAGGAAAGGAACCTTATGGTGAAATAGGTAGTTTCTAGTTATCGCTAATCAAAGTTATAATGCGTAATACACTATTTTCATTTTATAAATAATGCCTTGAACGGCCGACAAAATTATTTTATTAGACATCTCGAGATTTCCTCTACTATTCAGTGATCTTCAGGAGAAAATTAACCTCCCCCCACCTGACACCCCCCCCCCCCCCCCCCCCCCCCGTAACCCCCTGATCGGATGGATTAATAGTGACACATCGAAATCTCACAAATTCAAACAAGACAAAATTTTACATTGGGCCTAAAAAATTGCAAATATTATTTCACATAAACATGGGCGCCGGCAGGATTTCAGCCAGGGGGGGATGGGGGGGGGGGCCAAAGCAAGGAAAACGATTTTCCATGGATTAAGGGGGTTGTGGTGGTGCGGCCCCTCACACTGCTGGCGGTTTTTTGGTTTTTTGACACTTTGAAATCAATTTTGAAACGTTTTGAGGTTTATTTTGTTGAAACACATAAATTTGACACTTTGGTGTGGTGGGTGCCCCGCATGGATTTTTTGTTTTGCGACACTTTGAAATGAAGATTTTAAGTTTTTTTGTTTACAAAATTCAACTCTACGTAAAACAGCACAAAATGTTATGTTTTCCGGACATTCCGGCAACCAACCTACACGAAGATATGAAGATGAAAATGTAATCATACAAATTATACATAAACTCGTAAATCCTGAATAAAGAAGGTGTTAACATTAATCAAACTAGTAATGAGCTCTACAAGATTTGGATGGAAACGATTCAAGATCAGATAAGAAGATAAGAAAGTGGAAAATAGCTTTACCTGAGGAAAATGGGACCAAAAGTGGTACTTTTTAGGGTTTTGACTTTTTTGTGTGTAAAAATCAATTTAAAAAAACTGACAATGAAGGGTGAAAATCAATTCTTACATATAAGGTGAAACTAAAATAAAATTGGGATTTTGAACCATCACTCCCTTCTATTCATAATCATGCCTCAAATATTGGAAAAATGTAAGAATTTTAGTCAAAGTTTGAAGGCAAATTAGATTATGAAGGGTTCCATATACAGCAATATTGTAAGGAACATAATTATAGACTTATCTTTTATGAACAAAACGCCGCAAAGATCGTTCTGTTTACTTGAATAGTATAGAAATGACAGCATTTCTCCTGGAAGCTTAAACACCCCGATTTTCCCGTCCGCGCCATCTTTAATTACACGTAATTTGAGTACGCCAACTTGAATCGAACTGAAACTAGAGATTTGATATCAGCTTATATGTAGGAACAACTGTGCAAAATATAAAAAAAAAATCAAAATTCTAGGCGCAACGACTTGGGGTTAAATGGAATTTAATGACCCAATAGGCAATTAGTTATAACTAGGAAAACGCTCTGTGTAACGCGTTGATGAGCGAGCACCGACACGCGCAACATCGCCAATCGAGCACGATCCTTTCAATCAAAGATACCTAACTATACATCGTTACTGATTTTCATCGCAACTTTCCATAAACGTTCTGGAAACATTTATTATCAGGTCAATGTACAATGAATTTGATAGGTACTTCTCCATCAATCTCTGTGAACAGATATTCAAAACATCTAAAGTAGAAATAAGTATGTAATTTTTTTACCGATTTGACTGGAATAATGTGTAAAACATGAGTTTTTACATGTACTGTCTAGTCAAAACGTTGCTTCTAACATAAAGTTATGTTCACAGTTCTGTGAAACACGATCAATATTTTAAAAAAAAACTATGAAGGCATACTTATACATAATATACATCCCATATGAATTGTATTATATTCCACACAGTCAACAAGAATATGTTTTTCATTGAAACTCAGAATAGCTATCTATACACTTTGGTACATAATTAATAAAACAATCCAGACAGCGGTGGAATTTCCTGACACATTCCATCAATTCTGACAGTTCCAAGCATGAAAAATGTCATTAAGTGCATAAGTTATCTATTGATTGGGCTGAAAATTTGTAAAATAATAGAAAATAGTAGTCTTAATGTCCATGCAAAATATGAACTTAATCGGAACATTTTGATTTTCGACCAATCGGGAGATATTTTTATCTTTGAACCAATCAAATGACAGCTCCCAAAAACTATGCACGATTAAGTTAGAATGATTTAAGTATGTGTGCAAAATTTCAGCTTGATCGGAAAAAAATTGTGACCTGTGGCGTCGGGCCAAACACAAAAAAAAACACGCAGAATGGAGACGCTCGCTACGCTCGCTCAATAATTATGGTAACACCATCTTAATTGTTTAAGCTTTATCAATTCAATTAAAAATGCATTAGATTAATAATAGGCAACTCTTAGGCAATTAGATATAATAATTATGGTAACACCCTTTTAATTGCTTAAGCTTTATCCGTTCAATTAAAAATGCATTAGATTAATAATAGGCAACTCTTAGGCAATTAGATATAATAATTATGGTAACACCCTTTTAATTGCTTAAGCTTTATCAATTCAATTAAAAATGCATTAGATTAATAATAGGCAACTCTTAGGCAATTAGATATAATAAGTATGGTAACACCCTTTTAATTGCTTAAGCTTTATCAATTTAATTAAAAATGCATTAGATTAATAATAGAAACTCTAAGGCAATTAGATATAATAATCATAAAACCACCCTTTTAATTGTTTTAAGAGAGGACAAGGTTGGAATTTATAACTTCTATAATAAAACTGCAAATATTCTCAAAAACACAGAAAGAAAACTTTCTGGAAAAAAATCAAGAATCTAATGAAGGTAATGGAAGTAATTTGAAATATAATAGGCTGACTATAAGTCCTTATGTTCTTGACCGATTTGTCTGACAGTTCGTAAAACCGCATTATTCTTTGGTCCAAATAACCACGTATAATTTGAACTTTATTGCATTTATTTTTTATTTTTGACCAATTGGAAAATATTTTTTTAAGTTAAACAAACCGGAGGATATTCAAAAAAATGAAAATAAGGGACAATTTTGGTCTTTATGAGCATGCAAACTGTGAGTTTGATCAGATCAATTGAAGACCATTTTGATTTTTCAGCCATTCAGATGATTATTTTAGACTAATAAATGAATTTCATTATGAAGTAGTGGGAATTAACTTGTTTAAAAGTTTCAGAAAAATAATATTTGCAGATATTGAATTTATAAGTAAACAAATCAGCAACCTATAATACATTTAAATAATGACTTTTAAAAACTTTAAAAATAATGTAAAAAGATAATGTTTCCTAGAAAAAATAGAAGTAAGATTATTAAGTAAGATTAATTATACATGTGGGTTTAACTTCCTCGACCGTCTCATTCCCACCGTCCTTGCTCCAAGAAAGAAATACTTAAAAAATACTTGGCGCGTCGTTTTTTTAAATACTTTCCACACACTTAAACAAGTGTAACACTTAACACACTTTAAGTGTTAAGATATATTCTGTCCACAGTAACAGAATAAAAACCAGTGTGTTTAACTTTTTTTTTTTTAATGAAAACAAAACCAAATAGTGCAGGTTAGAGTGGCCAATGGAATTTTCGCCGCCATTTTTTTTTCAAGACAGTGATGGTTGAATGCAAACCCTGTATGTTACTGCCATAAATATCTCATCCATTCGTGAATTAATAATGTTCATTTTGTACAAATTGAAAGTACACATTGATGTGATGTTGTTGACAACATTAGAACAATAATTAATTGAGTCTATGATTGCTAATTAGCTCAAAAAACTAATTAATATGGGTATTAAGAAGAATGGAATTTAATGCATTTATGACATTTAGAGGCAAACGGAAGCGAACGGGAATCGCACGGTTCGTCAGAGCGTTTTTTTAAAATTGTGTCTTCCCACTTAAAAATTTTAAAAAATCAGATAGTAACGACCCATAACAGCCTAATATACTAAATAACTAAATACTAAATAAATAAATACTAAATACTAAATAAAGTGTTAAATACGATATTTTTAATAAAATAATCGAAAATAATCGTATTTAACACTTTGAGGTCGCACCAGAGGTCATAATGAACTCCAGTGTGCGGCATTATTTAGTCTATTAAGCTGTTATGGGTCGTTACTATCTGATTTTTTAAAATTATTAAGTGGGAAGACACAATTTCAAAAACGCTCTGACGAACCGTGCGATTCCCGTTCGCTTCCGTTTGCCTCTTAAATAGAAATTCAATTGAATTACAAAATTATTATTGATTTTCAACCATCAGCTAATCACCCCCGCATCACCCAAATCAACATATCATTAGCTAAGCATATAATACAGCATTAGCATATAATAATGGATAGGTATAGGTTTGGATGGGTATAGTTCTTACTCTAAATTGAGAAGTGGAAGGAGTGGAGGGGGGTTGTTATTATTTGTTAGAAATGATTTCTCGTTCAAATCAATACAAT
Source organism: Leuctra nigra (assembly GCA_934045905.1). Classification (NCBI taxonomy): domain Eukaryota; kingdom Metazoa; phylum Arthropoda; class Insecta; order Plecoptera; family Leuctridae; genus Leuctra; species Leuctra nigra. The sequence continues at coordinate 6,667,858 of OW203765.1, forward strand.
ATGATTTACATTCATGTGAGAATATTCTTGGTACTCTACAGCGAGATAATTGCAGTATTATCGTGTTGGCTGCGTACAGACCACCAAGTTTGAGTAAAATGGATTTTGTTTCTGAGTTGGATAATTGGTTGCGTGTTGTTGGAGCCAATAAAATTATTTTGATAGGTGATATGAATATTGATGTATCTGATTTTGAAAGTAATTCTGTTCAGTATTATGAGAGTGTACTTGCGACGAATGGTTTTATCAAATGTATTGATGGTTTCACAAGAGAAGAGTTTAAAGTGGTTCAGTTGTCACGTACGTGTATTGACCATATTTATGTTAGAGGTGTTGATTCTGTTAGTTCGGCTATCCTTACTACAAAAATGACGGATCATTATATGATTATGTCTGATTTAGATATAGGTTTAAGCGCTAAGATTGTAGAACAAAAAGTTGTTGTAAAGAAATTAAATGAGAAACTACTGAAAGATTACTTATTGGCGTGCAATTGAAATGAACTTTTACAGTACAATGATTGTAATATTTTGTATTTGAAGTTGGTTTCTAAATTTAAATCTTGCTACGATGGGGCTTCCATTGTTGATGATAAATTGTCAGGAAAGCATAAGATACAAAGGAAATGGATTACTTCGCAAACTTTAAATTTAATGAAAGAAAGGGATCAACTCTTTAAAAAGTGGAAAAATTGTACTAATGCCCTAAAATCAGTTTATAGACAGGATTATAATAAAGCTCGGAATGTTGTTACTAAACAAGTAAATAAGGATAAATGCACTTTCTTCAGTCAAGAATTCGATTCTGTAAAGGGTGATATGAAGGGCACCTGGTCTGTTATTAATCGCGCTTTGGGTAGGAAGAAAAAACAAACAGTAGATGAAGTCATCAATACATATTTAGGTAAAACTCAATCTGATCAAGTAATTGCAAATGCGTTTGTTAATTCATTTGTGCAAGAAATTGTTAATATTCAACATCAATGTAATTCTGTGTTATCACCCTGATTTGAAAATGTGGAAGCTGAGCAATCCATGCGTATGCCGTTAATCCCTGATTCATATATTCACTACATTATTGATAATTTAGATAACAGAAAGCAACCAGGGGTTGACGGCATTCGAGTTTTTGACCTAAAACTGCTTGTTGATGTGATCAGTCCTGTGCTGGCTAAACTTATTAATACTTCAATTAGGAATGGTATTGTACCGGACAATTTAAAGACAGCTGTAGTTCGTCCAGTTTATAAAAAAAGGAGTCATTTGGTGTACAATAATTACAGACCAATTGCTTTATTGTCTGTAATTGATAAAATTATGGAACGTTCAATAGCAAGTCGTCTAACGGAATACCTTGGAAAATTTAATATAATTTGTGAATCGCAGTTTGGATTTCAAAAGGGTAAAAGCACTTCAGATCTTTTAATTCTTTTTGCAGATTACATAAATAGTAAACTTAATAATAATTTTCATGTAATTGCCCTTTTTATTGACTTTAGTAAAGCCTTTGATACTCTAAATCATGTAAGGTTAATTGTGGCTTTGGAGAGAGTAGGTATCCGTGGTCCTTTGTTGAACTGGTTCACAAGTTATCTTCATAACAGACATATTTTAGTTAAAGTTAATTCAACTTGTAGTACTCTAAAGAGCATTAACACTGGTGTACCTCAGGGGTCTATATTAGGGCCAATATTATACCTGATTTATGTCAATGAAATAATAAGCGTAGTTAATAATTGTCATGCTTTTATGTATGCGGACGATACTGTTTTGTTATCAGCAAATAAGTTATTGCCTATGGCTGAATTACAGCTGCAGTTGGATTTTACAAACTTGGTAAATTGGTCGCATGACCATGATTTGGTTATAAATGATTCCAAAACCAAACTTGTACACATTTGTTCACCTCATAATGCTGATTGTTTGCAACCTGTTAAAATAATGTCTCATTCATATAATTGTTTACATGGATTGTTAGAAGAAGAGGACTGTATCATGCAGGGTTGTGTGGGAATTGAAATTTACCTCATCATGTTTATTTAGGTATAACAATTGATAGATCTTTCCTCTGGCGACCTCACATATAAACATTGAGTAAGAGATTAAGATATTGTGCGTCACGCCTTTATAATTTACAAATGTTTATGCCGTATCATATATTAAAAACTGTGTATATTTCTTTGGCTGAGTCATTGATCGGTTATGGATTGTTAGCGTGGGGAAATGCGTCGCAATGTCATCTGCAGCTCGTTGAGCAATTGCAATTAAGAATGATAAAGATAATTACACCTAATAATATTAATTTTAATCAATTTGATGACGGACTTTCATTGTATAGGTATAATGCGGTGCCGCCCCTGAAAAATGTATTTGTTTATAAATTAATTTTGAAGTATTATTTCGAGACCTCTTTCAGGATTATTTATAACCATCCCTTGAATACAAGATTAAGATTAAAGGAAAACTATCGTTTACCAGAATTTAATAATAAATATGGTAAACGCAGACTTGCTTATTCGATACCCAGTACTTTCAATAAAATCCCTGCTGATCTTAAACTTATCGATAATTATTCGACCCTGATTTTTTTTTTAAAGGAGTGGCTTAACAATGATTAATTTTTTTATAAGTGTTTACATGTGCGATGATTATATCACTTAAAGTTGTATGCTCACTGTATCATTGTTAGTTTATTGTTTACATGTGCGATGATTATTTCACTTAAAGTTGTATGCTCACTGTATTATTATTAGTTTATTGTTTACATGTGCGATGATTATTTCACTTAAAGTTGTATGCTCACTGTATTATTGTTAGTTTATTGTTTACATGTGCGATGATTATTTCACTTAAAGTTGTATGCTCACTGTATTATTGTTAGTTTATTGTTTACATGTGCGATGATTATTTCACTTAAAGTTGTATGCTCACTGTATTATTGTTAGTTTATTGTTTACATGTGCGATGATTATTTCACTTAAAGTTGTATGCTCACTGTATTATTGTTAGTTTATTGTTTACATGTGCGATGATTATTTCACTTAAAGTTGTATGCTCACTGTATTATTGTTAGTTTATTGTTTACATGTGCGATGATTATTTCACTTAAAGTTGTATGCTCACTGTATTATTGTTAGTTTATTTTGTGTATATATTCCACAGATAAGCCATTTAATGGCTTCGTGGCCCTTGAGGCGAATTGTGAATATTTGTGTGTGTTTACTTCAATAAATGTATACTACTATTACTACTACTACGCCACAAAGGCTTATTTTTTAAGGGAATTATAGTCTTTGGTGCCACAATATAATGTTACAAGTTTTAATAAACTGAAAAAATAAGTGATATCCCCATAAAAAAAAAGACAAGTCTCTTCAACCAAAAAAAAAAATAGAAAAGATCTAAAAATTCAGCACTGAAAAGTAGTGATATCAAAAAAATGGCCAAGTCAAAACTTTTCAAAAAATATTTGGGGCATCGTTTTTTATGGCATTTTAGATATATTATATGTATAGATGAGTATATTTGATTTCCGGCCTACTTCTAATTTTTAGATGTTTTCTATATTTTTTTTTGGTTGAAGAGACTTGGCTGGTATTTTTACACGGAGTGTGTTTTTTTTATGGGGATCCTTCATTACTGACAGATATTAAAAATGTCAATACGTTCATACGTTCTTAACTGATTGGGATGAAATTTTGTAAAATAAGAGACAATATTGGTCTTAATGATCATGCAAAATATGAGTTTGATCAGAATTATCGAAGACCGTTTTCATTTTTCAGCCTATCAGGAGATATTTATTTAAATTTAAATTAATTAATGGATTTCCAAAAAAATTAGGGCCTGCAAACAGAGAAGGTTAGTTTACATGTGTGCAAAATTTCAGCTCGATCGAAGAAAAACTCTGACCTGTATACAGTCAGGTAACAGAAAAAAACACAAAAAACAGATGTCCGTGCCAAAAGAGCCAAAAGGAGACGCTCGCTTCGCTTGCTCAATTATATTATTTATATTTGCTTTAAGTTGCTAGTTATGGCTGAAAAATGTAAACTTAACGCTGAATATACCCATATTTTGTCAAAAAATTTTAATTGTTTCTCCTTTTTCACTGCCCTATGGAAGCACGAACTTCTAAATACAAAAAGTGCATCTAAAAAGTTTCCTGTCAGAAGTGGCTCCATCACGTATCGCTTATTTGTTAGAATTGAGCGAGCGAAGCGAGCGTCTCTTTTTGTCTCTTTTTGCACGGACCACTTTTTTTCTGTTACTGAGGCTATTCGCGTTTAAAATCAAATGAGTCGACATTGCCAACTAGCCTATGTAGGTTAAAATTCATTTGTTTTTCAATTGTGTTCATCTGTCAATTGATGTTCAACCAGCGAATTTTCCTATTAAAAGCAAACCAAAAGCAGCAAATCGATACTGTAGTGTGTCTCAATGTTCAAACAAAGAATCAACAGCTGCAGATGGACTCTCCTTTCATTTATTCCCGAAGGACGATGTGCGGGAGAAACAATCATCTGCAATCTGCTTTGAAGATTGGCAAGTGGGTTTCCAAAATGCATGTAAGCTTTATTATTCTATGATATTAGTGTGTGGGGAACATTTCAAAGCAGATAACTTCTTTTAGTGCGGGCTGTTAGCACATCCCCACCGATGGCTGCCACCTTAGCGCGGTGGTGGGGTTTGCGTTGGCCAATGATCCATTGCAGCTACGCCGGCGAGCATATGCTTATGAGTAAGGGTTACCCATGCCGGACAGATCAGTGGTGAGGCCCAGACCAAGAGCAGCCAGGGTCGGCCTAACCATGCCCTCCCTTGAATTTGCGGTCCCCTCGGGCCGGCCTCCCCCCTCGAGATGGTGATCCCCCTGAAAACGGGTTCAGCCGGCCCGAATCCTCACACCCCCCGGTCCGTCCGACCTGGCCTTCCCACCAGTGCTGGACTCCCCCGGATCGGGCCCGTTAGGTCGACCCCCTCCCATTGCCCTCCAATTATGATCAACAAAGTTAAATATAACAAATAATGTGCGCAATATAACCTCGTCGTTGACGCGCCATTATACAAAACTAATCTAATAAATAATAAAAATGTTAGCACATATAATTGGCAGAATAGTGCAAAATGTGATAAGAATTTTTCCTTTGACAGTTTTATAGTAAATTTTCCGCTCTTTCATAATTTCGTGATCCTAAAAAAATCGGACTGCCATTTTGGGCTCCAGCGCTGTCCAATGTGCCAAAATATTTGTATTTCAGTGAAATTATAAATTTTTTGTCAATGTATTGTTCTTGTATAATAAACAATGTGTCAGGAAGGTAAGATAAAAAAATAAAAATTCTAAGACTTACCAAAGTTGTATTTAATCAAGAAATTAAAGATGTCGGCGGGTATGGTCTAAAATGACTGCCATTTTCAGGGAATTCGTGTTTCAAGGTTGCTGTTGATTATGTAGGTTCATATTATGGACATTTAACTTAAAAATCGATGGATCACGAAATTACCCCTTTGGGGGGGGGGGGGGGGGGGGGGGGGGAGAGCTAAAGGTTTCGATGTGTGTAAAATAATCTTTAGTAGATAGAGACTAATAATTTCTTGCACACACCAATAAAACTGTGCTCTGTTCGAAAAAAATCACGAGATCCCAAAATTATGCCGCCATCTTGGATGAGACGCGTTTATATTTCATTATTTTGCGCACAGCAATTGAAAAATGATGATCAATTGGCTACTTTGCTCATCCCTTGTTCACTGCAAAGCTATCGAGTCACCGCCTCCTGAACTAAAACTATGAAAACGCTCCTTGTAACGCGTTGATGAGCGAGCACAGGACACGTGCGCAAACATAGAACCGAAGATGCGTTAACACATAGAAAACATTATTAATCGTTTTAACCTACGTTTTATTAAACCTAGATTAAACGTTACAGTACCTAGTTTAGAAACGGAATTAATCCAGCGTTCCACAATTACAATAAGACAATGTAATGTTCTGAACTGAATAAATCAAACCTTTCAAAAATTTAGCAACCTTCAAGGAAGTGTCAGGCTAGACAGAAGCTCAGAAACGGAATGAATCCAACGTTTCCACAAGTACCTATAAGAGACAATTATGAAATATCAATGTTCTGACAAAAACTCTCGATATATAATGTTCACCTGCAATAAAAGCGGGGAAACTGTACTAAAACCCAAGGTAAATAGATAGGCCCCCCCTATCTATTTACCTTGACTAAAACCTTCACAAGAACACCAATTTGCCAAACTTTTCAACGAAAATAAGCAAAATGCTGGAGAGATTTGAAATGACGTGTGATCACAAGAAGAGAACAAACGCCACTCAAAGAAATTATTGCAAAGTAGTTACACAGGAAGCACGGCCATCAGAACTAAAAATTAGCAAAAGTCAATTAAGGTCCTTAGTTTTGTGAAAAATCGAAATGATTTGTTTGGAAATAAGTTTCACATTGAATTATCAAAATATAATCAACTCATTCAACATAAAAGTATCTGATTTTCACTGAAAATTGAAAGTAGCACAGGGTGTCCACTGCCCACTATTTTACACTTTTTTCCCACTATTTTCAGCATGGCCACTATTTGACCACTATTTTAGGCAAAATCCTGAAAAATCCACTAAAATACTACTATTTTGGCAATAGATTGTTCGATAATTTCCTTAATTTCCATAATTGTGAACTGGCAATTTTAGATGATCGAAATCGCCGAAATTTCTAGTCAAAAACGCGTAAAAATGGCTCTATTTCATTCTTGAAATGTAACATTTTCCCGGACCTGCGCGGCCCGGTCCCGCGGGTTTCTGTGGGGCCGTCCAAATTTACTTACCTAATGAAATGTAATGTCTTTACATTTATTGATGTACCATGTAATCAGAAGACTGTGATTCAGATTGTTATTACATCTGCTGGTCAGTTACACTTTATACTTATGCCAGTGTAATTCCAGTGTCACTAGTGTAGAGCGAAGAGTAGGGTAGGTAGAGTATCTATTTTGAGTTTGAAATGTGGAACATTTAAATTATGAATAAATTGTAATGTCTATAGTAGGTAGCCTACTTACGTTTATTTACCATGTAATCAAAGCATTGATTTTCATGTAAAGAAGTACTTTTTATTGCATATTTTAATGCAGGCCCACTTTTGTACCACTATTTTTCAAATAAGCGCCCACTATAATGACCACTATTTTACTCAAATCTGCCCACTATTCCCACTATTTTTACACCCTTTGAGCAGTGGACACCCTGAAGTAGCATCTATACACTCTTGTACCTAAAGCAAATCAGATTCAGTTGCATTGGAAAAACATTCATTTTCTATACTTCATTTCTGACAGCTTTTAAAAATGTCAATAAGTTCACACATTCTCAATTGATTGGGATGAAAATTTGTAAAATAAGAGACAATGTTGGTCCTAATGACCATGCAAAATATGAGTTCGAAAACATTTATGGAAGACCATTTTCAATTTTCAACCAATCAGGAGATGTTTATTTAAATTTTAACCAATAAATGGATTTAAAAAAAAATGGGGCCTGCAAACAGAAAAGGTTGTCAAAAAAGAGTCAAAAGGAGACGCTCGCTTCGCTCGCTCAATTACATGTTAAAATTCCTATCTTGGGACGTTTTATCAACACACAAATGAAGTTTTAGGGAGAACGGTTGGAGATACAGAGAATATGTAGATTACAAATTTATTTATTGGATTTAGGGCTATATTTTTTATCGAATAAACTTTTTCGTAGTGGTTATAAATTTACTACATTTTACGAAAAATGAAAAATAAACTCTTTTAATTCAAGATGGCGGCATAATACGGATTTCTCGTTTTTTTTTTAAGAGAGCATATTTTTTTAGTATGTGCAAGGAACCGATTTTCTCTAGCTAGTAAGGGCTATTGTGCAGATATCGAAACCTTTAGGTCGACACCCCCCCCCCCCCCCCCCCCCCAAAGGGTTAATTTCGTGATGGATCGATTTTTAGTTAAATGTCCATAATATGAACTTACATAAGCATCTGCAGCCTTGAAACACGAGACCGCTGAAAATAGCAGTAATTTTAGAGCTTACCCACCGACATCTTCAATTTCTTGACTAAATACAACTTTGGTTCGACTTAGAATTTTTATTTTTTATCGTGCCTTCCTGACACATCGTTTATTATACAAAAACAACACATTGACAAAAGTTTTATAATTTCACTGCAATACCATTTTTTGGCACTTTGGACAGCCCTGGAGCCTTTATTATTTTGAACATGGGAATTCTAAACCCACATTTACCTACTGTCACAACTACCTCAAAATACCTCGATATATGATTTTATTTTTCTAGTGCTTCATAAATCATATTAAAAAAAACTATTTTAACAGTGTGATTTATTTCCTTAAACATTGTACTTAGATAATGAAACAAATATAGATAATAACTATATTTCAAGAAATATTCGGTAGGAGAAAAATTGTAAGTCAGAAAAAAGTCAATTTTCGGCCGATTATGGTTTAGAATTCCCATGTTAAAAATAATAAAGACTGTTTTTTTTTTGCTTTTTTAGGTTATTATTTTTGGTGAACCAATAGAGAAAGTGCTTAACATTGGAAAACAAAACTGTTGTTTCCAGTAAGAAAGTACGTACTTTGTAGTGTATTGCAATATCACGAGAATTTCGTCTAACCTAGAGGACAGATTTGATACTTCAGTTTTAAAATGTAGTTTAATAATAATATGTAGCCATAATTATATGTTTGATCAATTTCAACAATTTGTTTTTATCAGGTTGACAAGCTTTGTCACAACTTGCCACGAGTGGTTTTTAGTATTTCTTTCTTGGTGGTTTTGATTTTGTTATTTCAAAGGTCGGGTAAAAATGGGAATATCATTGACTTGACTCCTTTTCTTTTTCAGTGCCGATTTTTTTTAAAGTGAAGAGACCTGGATGCCTTTTTACGCGGACTGAGAGAGTTAATATCTGGGCATCTGGGAAAATATTTACTAATACATATTCTAGACTATTTATTTTGTAATTTGGAAATTGAATTTTTTTTTTCTAAAATTTCCCGAAAAGGGATTAAGGTATTTAAAAATAAAACCTTATGATAAAAACCTTTTGCCTCCTTGGCCTGGCTGTCCTTCCTGCTGCGGCATTCGTCGCCGATCCTCTAATTCGAGAAGCAAGTCCTGGAATGGTTCAATAGGTACTATAGGAAAACGCTCTGTGTAACGCGTTGATGAGCGAGCCTTCGTACTGAATCCGATTTGATATGTGTTTGCAAATCTCTGCTCTACAGGTCTTGGAACTGAAGCATCAAGATAAAATAATTTAAGTTATTCATAGCTTGCACGAACTTATTTTGTTTTATATCAGCAATGCTAAATTATTGAATTGTCCACCCATTACGTTGGCACGTTGACGGGTCAGATTTATAACTTAATTGAGGCAAACCGATGTATTTTTGTAATGTGAGTGATTTCTCATCGAACTAAAGTAATCTCCGGAGCCTAAACAATTTCCCAGGTACTATAATACTATAATATAATATAGGTACTATATTCCCAGGTATTATAAATTTTTAACGATATAAAATATCATCAAAAAAGCAGAGAATCACAGCTATTCTGCGTGCCATTAGGATGGCGACGGCAACACAGAGATGACATCACATGCAACCTACGAATTGGCATACATATTTCAAGATTATAGAATAAATGTCCTTAAAATGACAACAGCTTTTGAAAATATCGACAGATTAGTCAGCAATAGCGATAATTGAGCGAGCGAAGCGAGCGACTCCTTTTGGCTTCTTTGGCACAGACTTCTGTTTTTTTTTTTCTGTTAATAGCCGATACACAGGTCACAATGTTTCTTCGATCGAGCAAAAATTTTGCACACATGTGCACGCAACCTTTTCTGTTAGCAGACCCTAATTTTTTTGAAATCCATTCATTGGTTAAAATTTAAATAAACATCTCCTGATAGGTTGAAAAATGAAAATGGTCTTCGATAAATCTAATCAAACTCATATTTTGGCTCCTACAGGTCAGAGTTTTTCTTTGATCGAGCTGAAATTTTGCACACATGTAAAACCAACCTTCTCTGTAAAAATTAATGTGCGCAATATAACCTCGTCGTTGACGCGCCGTTAAACTATAATAATCTAATCTCTGTTTGCATACCGTATTTTTTTTTTGAAATCCATTAATCCTGATAGGCTGAAAAATGAAAACGGTATCGATAATTCTGATCAAACTCATATTTTGCATGATCATTAAGACCATCATTGTCTCTTATTTTACAAAATGTCATCCCAATCATTTAAAAACGTATGAACTTGTTGACATTTTTAATATCTGTCAGTAATGAAGTATCGAAATGAATGCTTTCCAGTGCCAATTGATGAATATGATTTTGTATATTTACCTGGGTGCTTAGATGCTATTTTTACGTTTCAATGAAAAGCATTATACTTTTAAATTGTTGCGTGCATCATATTTCAATTCAATATGGATGTATATGTTTTCTGTGCGTTGTGTACGCATTTCGGTTTGAGAATTTGCACGTACCCGTGCTCGCTAATCAACGCGTTACACTGAGCGTTTCCTAGTGCCTAAAATGTTGCAAGTCTTCCCACTCACATAACTTAAAATCCAATTGCTTTGTGATGGTTTGAATATGGAAAATTGAATATTGAATAATAAGAATGTAAAGAATTTCATGATATAAATATGTGCATTTTAACGCAATGCAAACATAAATTATAGTCTATTTACGCCAGTGAATGGGCGTTATGACCAGGGTGGCCTGTAAATATGATCCAATGAATTAATAGGAAAAATAATATTGAAAAAATGATTTAAAAACGTAAAGAAATATATTCTGTGATATTTGATATGGTGTACGTATGTAATACCCCATAAAAAACACTCCGTGTAAAAATACCAGCCAAATCTCTTCAACTTAAAAAAAAATAATGAAATCTTAAAATTCTGTACTGAAAAGTAGTGATATCAAAAATTAGCCAAGTCAAAACTTTATTTGAAAATCAAAAAATACTTGGCGCATCGTGTACATAAATAGCTTGGAAGTATAGGCCAATCATAAATTATACATGAAATATACATATACATAGTATACCTTTAATGCCTTAAAAAAACGATGCGCCAAGTATTTTTTGATTTTCAAATAAAGTTTTGACTTGGCTAATTTTTTGATATCACTACTTTTCAGTACAGAATTTTAAGATTTCATTATTTTTTTTTAAGTTGAAGAGATTCGACTGGTATTTTTACACGGAGTGTTTTTTATGGGGATATCACTACTTTTTTTAGTTTATTCTTACAACTTACGTGTGACATATCAAATGAACTATTACTAAATCCTTTAACAAAAATACCCTTTACAATTTGGTTATTCTCATGAAAAAAACAAAGGTTTCATTCCAATCGGTCAACCCAGTTCCGAGATATGGCAACACTTCGGTTTTTAAAATGGCCGCTGAACTTTCTGCACTGCCACATAGAATTTATAACTATGAATTATGTGTATCATTTTTAGCTTTCTGAATATGTATTTATTGTATAGGAGGGGATTATAATGATTTATAAATTTGAATGACGTCATTTCCGGCCTCATAAATAGGAAAATTCTAGTTTGACTGTTCATATTCCATAGAGATGGCCTTCCGAATCGTTTGGCACTAGTTTCATACCGATCTGTCAACCAGTTTTCGAGATATTACGTTTCTTCCGGTTTCAAAATGGCTGCTGAAATCACTGACCTCTTGAATTATAATTTAAACATGATTACATTTTATTAAAAGCAGTCTCAAAAAGTATATTTATTGCATCAAAATGTAAATTTGTTAGATTTTTAAAATCTGTGACGTCATTTCCGGTTTCAGTATGGGAAACTGCAAATATTATTGATGATAATACATAAAGTTTACCGTCTAAATTGTTTAGCGCTGGTTTCTTTTAAATCTATTAAGATGTTATTAAGATATGATGTCATTTCTGGTTTCAAAATGGCGGCTTCCGGTTGCAAGTCATATGAGATATCAAAAGAACATACGTTACATAAATATCAAAATAATTGGATCAAATTTGTTGCCGAAATGCCAATCGAAGAATTAAATTTCATGACGTCATTTCCGGTTTCGTTAACATAAATTTTAGTCTGTTGCTATTGATAATCCATAAAGATGACCGTCCGAATCGTTTGGCGCTATTTTCGTTCCAATCGGTCCAGCTGTTGTTGAGATATGACGTCACTTCCGGTTTCAAAATGGCGGCACAAAAAATTCATGGGGTGAAGGTTAAATCAGACGCCAAAAGTGCACACGTGGTAAAAATGTGAGATCAATCGGTTTAGCCGTTTAGGCTGTGGCCTGTTTACCGGATTTGAATTCCAGGAGACTACTACTACTAAGATTATTATTATTATGAAAACCGCCCTAAAACACTGTTTTCACGGCCCTCTAGCGTGCAAAGGGCGTAACCTATTGTTCCTAAATTTGGTATATTATGTTGTAGGGTAGGCCATAGCTCGAAATTAAGATATATCGCAACAATGTGAGATTTCCCAATTTTAAGATCCAGTAGGCCGAAAATGCCACTTTGATGCTTACAGTAAAAGTGGGTTTGCTCCAGCCTTTATATGAGAGTGTGCGCGCCGTACGACTTGGCTGGCGTGGAGCGACCGCTCCACTAGATAATCTGCTGTGTGCTGCTTGGACTAGTTTGGGCGACATTGACACTGCGACGAATTCGTCCAAACCGTTGAAAATCACTGCATCTTTTTCAGATTAAACATCGTTTACAGTCTAATTGAAATAGATTCAGATGATACAATCTACCAAAGTGTGTTTGCACTAACTCGGCACTTGTATTCCGAATGTCCTAGGTTCGGTTCCGCCTGAGGTATTTCCTGACTGAGTTATTTCCGTGGTCTCCCTCCGTCGAGTGGCAAATGCTGGGAAGATTCAATCTAATAGTCCACGACCGCTCCTTCCCACCATCCATTCACCATCTCCCTATGAACACCATTAGCCTAGTTTTCTAGCCCAGTTGCAGAGCAGTGCGACGTTAAGGTGATGTAAGCGCTCGGACGTTTTAGAAAATTGAGAGAGAAAAATTGTATCATAAGTGGGTGTAGCTTTGATAGGATGTTCACATGATCAGTCTGATTGTATATTAGTAGCACTTTTTCATTTTTGCTTCGTGTCTTGTTAATTAGACGCCGGTTATTCAACAAAAAAGCGTAAAACTATGAAATTTCTAATCGATTAGAGACTTAACCAATTGACCTCAAATTTTAATCATGATTAGATAAAAAAAACGAACTTAGGGTTATCACTTGGCACATTTTTAAAATTAAATTTCATAAGGCACCACGCGAGATAAGAAAATATACAATCTTTCACCAAAAATCAATTAATTATAAGGTACTAATAAATTAACAAAGCAAAAATTAAAAATGTACGAAGTTATAACCCAAAGTTTGTCTTTTACCTAATCACGATAAAAATTTTCAAATCTTTTCGTAAACCCATTTTGTCTCCAATCATATCGAAGATTGGGTACGAAGATTGGTGTCGTATCTGCAAGAAGCAGCAAAATCGCTCGCGCTTGCACCATTCACTCAAAATCACTCAAAATCACTAAACAAAATTAACTGAGCGAGCGTAGCGAGCATCTCCATTCGGCACTATGGGACCTTTCGCTGATCTAGTGGAGCGGTCGCTCCACCCAGCCAAGTCGTACCGTACACTCACACTCACTCAACATACCGTATATGCATAATAAACTGAGGAGCAGACCAACCACTTTTACTGTAAGCAACAACACGGCATTTTCGGCCTACTGGATCTTAAAATTATAAAATCTCACATTGTTGCGATATATCTTAATTTCGAGCTATGGCCCACCCCACTACATATACCAAATTAGGGAACAATATGTTATGCCGTTTGCGAGCTAGAGGGCCGTGAAAAACGTGAAATTACACCCCTTTTAAAACCTATCTGATGATGATGATATCAGGAAACACCGCAATCACCGCCACAGCCTAAACGGCTGAGCCGATCGATCTGAAATTTTCACCACATGTGCACTTTTGGCGTCTGAGGTGCCTTTTTATAAAACCAACAGGAAGCCGCCATTTTGAAACCGGAAGTGACGTATTATCTCGAAAACAGCTAGACCGTTAGGAATTAAACCAGCGCCAAATGATTCAGACGGTCATCTATATGGAATATCAATAGTTAAAGTAGAGATGTACTATTACCGAAACCGGAAATGACGTCATGAAAATGAAGAACTAGATTTAAATGACCTCTTACTACAATAACTACATATTCAGAAGGCTTATAATGATACATAACATTTATAGAAATAAATTCTATGTGGCAGTAATTTTAGTCGCCATTTTGAAAACCGGAAGTGATACCATATCTCGAAAACGGCTGGACTGATTGTAACGAAGCTTGCGCAATTCTTCATGGAATATCACTTTAAGCTTAGGTATATTGAGCACCAAACACAATTTTTCGTATTAACCAATTCGGAAATGGCGTATTTTTTAAAAGTAATTGGTCATTGTTGCTCCGATGTGTGTTACAAGTTGTGTAAATAAACTAAAAAAATAAGTGATATCCCCATAAAAAACACTTCGTGTAAAAATACCCGCCAAGTCTCTTCAACTATAAAAAAATAGAAGAAATCTAAAAATTCAACACTGAAAAGAAGTGATATCAAAAAATGAGCCAAGTCAAAACTTAATTTTAAAAACCAAAATATACTTGGCGCATCGTTTTTAAGGGCATTATAGGTATATTATATATATTTAGGTACATTTAATTTTTGGCATATGCTTCTATACTATTTATATACACGATGCGCCAAGTATATTTTTGTTTTTAAAATTAAGTTTTGACTTGGCTCATTTTTTGATATCACTTCTTTTCAGTGTTGAATTTTTAGATTTCTTCTATTTTTTTATAGTTGAAGAGACTTGGCGGGTATTTTTACACGGAGTGTTTTTTATGGGGTAGGCATTACATTAGGTATAGATACATTCTTTTTCCGATCGATCTGAAATATTGCATACTAACTAATATCATTTAGCTTTAGGTATAGTTTTTGAGTGATGTCCCCGGATTGGTTGATAAATGAAAATGGCCTGATCTACCAAATCGAAAATGTGCATATGTATTGAGGCCATGGTATAGTATTGTATTTTCATATTGATTAAATATAGGTTATTATTAGTTGCACATAAATCGCTAATTGCTAAAATAACTCTCCGTGCACGTGAGTTTAATTAATGCGATGTCAAAGCGCAGGGTGGGCATGAAGATTACGTAATTCCGCCAATTCCGCCAAAGATAACCTAATGGAATCTAATTACATGCATCCATGTTAGCTATTACCGACATTTTATTCCCATTGCGATTTTAGTAAATCTAGAATATGCTGGCTGATCTATTAGCCCAGGAATTTAAAGCAAAAAAAGAGCTTAACCCACCACTAATTGCAACAGAAGGTTTCAATACATGAATCGATTCAGAAAAATACCCTCTACAACATATCCAAAATCCTCCCGAATCCGAGTGCCGGAAGTACTTTTTAATCACTTTTTAAGTTAATTTCCCATGTTAATTCCAATTTTCCAAAAAATAAAATTAATGTTACTCCGATTTTGACGAAACTTGGCAGAATTGTTCACTATCCAAAATGAACACAAATAGCTCTCTTAACATTTTCCTCTTAATCTCATCGTTTGGGAAATATGGAGCTCGAAAAACGTCAAATTACACTCAAAGTGGCAAATCGTCGAAAACTGACTAAAATATTACTTTTCAATGGGCCATATTTCCCAAACGATGAGATTTAGAGGAAAATGCTAAGAGAGCTAATTGTGTTCATTTAGGATGGTGAACAATTCTGCCAAGTTTCGTCAAAATCGGAGAAACATTAAAAAAAAAATTGGGAGATGAAATTAACATGGGAAATTAACTTAAAAAGTGATTAAAAAGTACTTCCGGCACTCGGATTCGGGAGGATTTTGGATATGTTGTAGAGGGCATTTTTCTGAATCGATTCATGTATTGAAACCTTCTGTTGCATTTAGTGGTGGGTATAATCACAAAATTACTGGACTATATTATAACTGACAACTGTAATATTCAAAAGTATACGCAGTTGGATTAATGAAATAATGATTTAATGTACGCTCTTCTTTTATTTATTGTTTGTGAATACCAACTGTTTGAAAAATGTTTTGTCTGTTAAAGTCTTTCCATCATTATTCGAAAAGTTCAAAAAATCCTTGAAATTGTGTCAAGGTATTCACTGAACATAGACAAATGCATATGTGAAGTCAAAAAACCACCTTGCTGTAGGTACTCGTTTTTGAGATATGACATCTTTTATATGATGGCATTTCTCATAAGATAACATGGTAATCATGATTACTAACACACTCAAATCATGATTTTAAAAAAGTTACGCCATACAAGTCTTTTTTTATTCAATTAATTTGAAGTCGACATAATTCTCAATCGAATCACGGTTTTAAAAATATGTGTCACCATACTAATTACGGAGATATCTTCGTTTAAAGCCAATGGAATCCTGTATTTTTGAATTACAAGCCTTACATCTGGCAACAGAGATCTTTGCAAAGATGAGATAGCAAGGTGATTAGAAGCGAGCCGTTTTCAAACATGGATTTGAACAACATACTTCCGCGATTCTTTTAATAATAATTAACAGTATGTCTTCATTTATAGAATGCAGTAATCTTTATTCGTTTCATGGAAGTAATAATCTTCTGTTTAAGCAAGTTTAATCCACAATGTTCTCGATATTTGGTGTTTGAGGGTGAGTGGTTGGATTACACTCAGTACATATGTCATTTGCTAACAAATAAAAATCAATGTATTCCTCGGGCACTGTTTTCGCGACATTCTTCAGACTATGTTGAACTTTTGGTCACTTCACATTTGGAGATTCATCTCGCATCATCTTTCTTTTTAATAAAATGCCTCCTGACAACTGGAATTCCACACTTTTGACAGAAGCCATTATCTTTCTGTACTTTACTAATAAACAACTGTCTCCCTGGCAACGAAAGAGCAATGTTGCAACCAACTCTCTGCAGTTTGTATGTTGGCAATAATACAAATAATATGCTTATAAAACGGTAATTCGCGACTAAATCAAATTGTTTCACATTTATGTGACCAAAAGCATGTCATCTAAACATCAATAATTACTCTAAGGTCAAAATAATGTAATTGTATGTGATATAAGTTTGATAAATTTTATGGTTAATTTTGAATTGTAAGGTTGGCTAGCTTTTTCCAAATCACAACTTTCTTCTTTTCATTAAAAATTATATAAAATCCTCTAAAATTAAATTATATTTCGGTTATAAACATTAACAAGAACTCACTGTTTAATAAATGTAAGTCCACAATATTTATATTAGAATATAATAATGATTTGAATCATACTCTATTGTCCACAAGTATCTCACTTGAGCTTGAATTAATAATGACGGCAAGACATTAAGTAAAATAGTGTTTTGTTATGTAACTTCGGGGATTGCTTCAAGTTATTTGGATTGGCTATTTACCAGATAAAATTACTGATATTAATTCCGAATGCATAACACACCACTAACAATGTATTTTATAGAGAGTGTAATATTATGCACTTTCCACTTCTTATTATAACTTTTTTATCAAATGTGAATTTTTTCCACCACTTATAAATGAAAGTTATTAATTAATGCTAATTAATGTGTAATTAATATTATATATTTTCCGATGTGCTGTTTTTGTTCAACTTAGTAAACGGCCCCTTTCATATATTACTTCCTATATATTTAATGACCAGGCCAATATTTAGAAAACGTGTATAAACGCGTAAAACCCGTTTTGAAAATTGCCCACATCGAATAAATGCCATGCGGGGCATTTCACCCCCTTAAAATGTAAAGTTTATTTGTTAGTTACGTGGATGTGTGAAAGTGATGGGATTGAACTATTAGCGAGAAATGAACCCTGAAATGGTGCGCAAGTAGGCCTTCATTAAAAATATAGGTAAAATTGGAAGGGAGGGGTGGGGGGGGGGAGGCACCACAAATAATTTTGCCAGGGGCCTTTTATTCTCTAGTTACACCTTTGACTGTCCGTCAGTTAAATGATCACCCATAATTTTCGATAAAATGTCAGCCGGTAAAAAGACCACCGGTAAACGGTCTGATTTCCAGTTAATGTACATGGGTAGTTCTACCAAAACGTGCAATATTGACACAGGGAATAATAATGTTTTTAACTTAATATTTTTGAAAATTGAAAATTAATATATGGATAAAAAATATTTCCTCTAAAAGTGGACAGCATCTATCGTTGGGACTTTTTAACATTGTTACAGCCATTGTTGTTTTTGTTGAGCTTTAGTAATGATGAAAACGAACATATAAAATATTTATGAACATTGAATTGTCATTATTTTGACAGGTGCCGTTGATGAATTACGGGTACACAATATTGCACAATTCGGTAAAATTACCCACATGCAATGCACGTGATAGACACCGATATATCACACTTATGCTTATATCTATGCATAATAGTTTTAATTAATTACACGATGTCAATCCAAGGTACCTATTATCCATGAACATGCAGAGCAATAATTCAATTTATAATTCAATTTAATGAATTAATTGGATTATTAGCTTCTAAGTGCACCTAGGTGACATATCTAAACACTAGTTAATTGGTCTACTTAAGACAAATGCGTTTTGCACACGGCCTTCTTATATGGTATAAAAGCAAGTCCAGGCCCAGGTAAGTACATCGTCTTCAGCAAGGAAACAACAAGGAATCATCATGGCTGGAAGAAAGCTGATACTTGGTTTCGCCGTGCTGGCTGTCGTCATAGGTAGATATTTACTAATAGTCTTTCAAGTAACTGTTATGTTAAGGAGTCTTTGTTCATAGCTTATTGCCGCACTGTAACATTGTTCTATTGGACACAATAACTTATTTAGTGTTAAATTGAGTAATTCCCACTTAGTTTATGATGTGTTTGCTAGATTTACGTGGAGCCAGTGACATATCATTTTAATCTGCAGCTGTATTGTGGTGATTTTGTGACACCTTAGACAATTAAGACAACTCTTAGCTATTTAATAATTCAACAATGAAGACACTTATAAATACTACCAACAATTTATTATCTCATTTTGTTTGATAGGGTTTGTATGTAAATAATTCACTAAAACTCCCATAGTCATATAGTGATCCAATGAAGTGAAAATGCTTGTAGTTAACCGCTAGATGAAATTGTAAAGCATTTAGAAGACAGTCATGAAACTGAATACACGAAGTTGACACTCTGAGATTATCAAAGTAAATAGTTCTCTTGCACTTGGAATCCAGAAAGGTTTGAAATATGTACCCTCTACTTGCAGACTACTATTACGTAGTTCACTCACTGCTACATCAATCACATTGGCCGAAGCGAGATAAAAAAGCTTCGTTCTTCCGAGGATTCCAGCTGTCCTTAGCATTTTTACGACATCTATATCGTGCATAGTGAACTAGCACCTGATCACTTTTAGGTGGCTGGATCGATCGATATATACAAAAAATATTTTTTCTTGAAATTATAAGTTCAAAAAAGATTTTCCGTAGTTTGCAACTCCCGCCCAATAATGAGTTTTCAATTTAACCTATGTCATTTGAAAATGAACACAACTTTAACATGGGAGGTATAGGAAAATCATTGCGAATTTGGTTAATAACTTTTAAAATAGCACACGTTGGTATTGTTTTAAATTTTTTCCCTGATAGTACGTCCGTATATCTACAAGAAAAATAGTATTTTGTTCAAATCTATCGGCACAAAAAAATAGAATTTCATTATAGATTAAAATGTATCGATTTTACTTGGCTGCCATAGAAAACATAGGGGAGAAAACTCAAATTATCTCAGAAACTAGACACGAGACGTGTAATTTTTTCAGGGATTGTGTTTGGGATGAATATCAATAAGTGCACAAAAAATTATGATGATCTGATCATCTGAGGTTATGCCTCGATCGATCCTGCCACATTGTAGGTTCATATATTTACCACTAGTAGCTGACATATGCGCTAGTCATCGCTGCACCCGGTTACTGAATACGAACAAGTTTCGTCTCGCTCTGAATGTGTAATGTTGCTTCCAGCTGTCTTGATGACTCCAGCAGGCGCCGCCGAGAAGAAGGTGAGTTTCCAGCTCCAGTTATTCATTAAACATGAGGTTTAAATCACACCAATCGAAATCCCTCAACATAACTTACTTCTCTTACTTCCTTAACAAGGAAGTAAGAATGGCGCCCAGAGATACTGAGACTGAAGATGAAAATATCGATCAAAGTCCAACTTTTAAAAACCTGATTCTCTATCAGGTGCTCTGGTATCGAGTGCTCTAGTCGTCTAGTAGTGTTTTGATTTAACTTTTAGAAATATATGCAATGGGGAATAGGTGAATGTTGAGATTATATTTTATTTATATACAGAATAGCCACAAAGAGCAATGTGATTTTATTATATTTTTTTAATTCATATATTTCCCATAATTTATTTATTAGTTTTCGACATTTCACTCCTCTGCAAAAACAAGCTGTACGTCACACGCCGTGTTCCCTGTGTTACGGGATGCAAGAACCGGTTCTGGCTAACATCTAGTGGAGCGGTCGCTCCACCCAGCCAAGTCGTACCGTACACTCACACTCACTCAACATACCGTATATGCATTATAAACTGAGGAGCAGACCAACCACTTTTACTGTAAGCAACAACATGGCATTTTCGGCCTACTGGATCTTAAAATTGGAAAATCTCACATTGTTGCGATAT
This sequence comes from Leuctra nigra, assembly GCA_934045905.1. Taxonomy (NCBI): domain Eukaryota; kingdom Metazoa; phylum Arthropoda; class Insecta; order Plecoptera; family Leuctridae; genus Leuctra; species Leuctra nigra. The sequence goes on from OW203765.1 coordinate 6,688,794, forward strand.
ATCTTAATTTCGAGCTATGGCCCACCCCACTACATATACCAAATTAGGGAACAATATGGTATGCCGTTTGCGAGCTAGAGGGCCGTGAAAATCGTGAAATTACACCCCTTTTAAAACCTATCTTGATCTGATGATGATGATATCAGGAAACACCGCAATCACCGCCACAGCCTAAACGGCTTAACCAATCGATCTGAAATTTTCACCACATGTGCACTTTTGGCGTCTGAGGTGCCTTTTTATAAAACCAACAGGAAGCCGCCATTTTGAAACCGGAAGTCACGTCATATCTCGAAAACGGCTAGACCGTTAGGAATTAAACCAGCGCCAAATGATTCAGACGGTCATCTATATGGAATATCAATAGTTAAAGTAGATATGTACTATTACCAAAACCGGAAATGCCGTCATGAAAATGAAGAACTAGATTTTAATGACCTCTTACTACAATAACTACGTATTCAGAAGGCTTATACTGATACATAACATTTATAGAAATAAATTCTAGGTGGCAGTTATTTCAGTCGCCATTTTGAAAACCGGAAGTGATACCATATCTCGAAAACGGCTGGACTGATTGGAACGAAGCTTTCGCAATTCTTCATGGAATATCACTTTAAGCTTAGGTATATTGAGCACCAAACTCAATTTTTTGTATTAACCAATTCGGAAATGGCGTATTTTTTAAAAGTATTTAGTCATTGTTGCTCCGATGTGTGTTACAAGTTGTGTAAATAAACTAAAAAAATAATTGATATCCCCATAAAAAACACTCCGTGTAAAAATACCAGCCAAGTCTCTTCAACTATAAAAAAAATAAGAAATCTAAAAATTCAGCACTGAAAAGTAGTGATATCAAAAAATGAGCCAAGTCAAAACTTAATTTTAAAAACCAAAATATACTTGGCGCATCGTTTTTAAGGGCATTATAGGTATATATTATAGGTATAGGAATTATAGGTATATTATAGGTATATATTTAGGTACATTTGATTTTTGGCATATGCTTCTATACTATTTATATACACGATGCGCCAAGTATATTTTGGTTTTTAAAATTAAGTTTTGACTTGGCTCATTTTTTGATATCACTACTTTTCAGTGCTGAATTTTTAGATTTCTTATTTTTTTATAGTTGAAGAGACTTGGCTGGTATTTTTACACGGAGTGTTTTTTATGGGGTTATCTATACGGCCCGATTCGGCGTGTGACGTCAGATTGTGTTTCATGGACAGCTACAAAATACCAAACTTTGTAAATTCGTTCCTTGAAAACTATTCATCACACAACAAAAATAATACCACATCTGTCTTCAACAACATCTCAACTTTCATAAAATATTTATTATTCTAAAATCTAAACTTCACTTCACTTCCCTATTGATTTCGTCAACCTATTGCTTATTTAATATTTGTTCCATAAACCATTTTACTTTTTTCCAAATGGCTATTGAAAAATGCTTGTATTTCTTATTGAAACCACATACATAATGTTTCTCATGCAGATATTATTGTAAAGACATTCTTTGGGTATTAATTTTGATTTGCATCAACAAACCTAACGCACATTGTTGTGTGTAAATGTTCAAAAATCACTTTCTCAGTTTAGCATAAAGTGGATATGGAACAAATAAGTTCTCAGCAGACCATCCCTTACGAAAAAGTACTATTGAAAACTATTGAAACCCCAATAGTATTTCCCCCCAATGGTGAAATTGGAATACTATTAGATAAAAACTATTGGCGATTACTATTCGGGACGAATAGTTAACTATTGAAGAATGCAAATAGTATTTTACCCTTGATGTTAAAAACTATTGACAATTACTATTCATGATTAATATTTAACTATTGAAAAACTCAATAGTATTTTCTCCCAAAATTGGAATACTACCTACTATAGGAAAAAAAACTAAATTGGCAATTAATTAGTAATTAACTAATTACTACTCAGGACTGAAAGTGAATCTTCATGAAAGGAAATGAAATGATAATTTTTTTACATTTTAACATACATTTGTGTATTTTTCAAACATGATACGGTTTACAAATAAAAAGTTAAGAGATTAATAAGATAAAAAATTTGTGATCTTAAAAATGGGTGGCAATAATGTCTAAAATGTTAAAAATAGGTACCATAAGATCAAATAAGATTTACTCTTCCACAAAATATAATTCCTCGGAATTCGCTCGGTTCGCTCGGTTGACGATTCCTCGGTGTCAAACACTGACTGGATGTAATCTATAAAGAAATGAGATTTCTACATTAAAAATGAGCTCTTGTTGAACAAGTAACATTCATAGTAAAAAACGCATAAAAAAAACGCAACATAGTAAAATAGTTGTTAACTTTTTGTTTTGAAACCGCTGTGACACCGCTGTTTGAAACCGCCAGATATCAGCATTTGTATTATTGACAGCCATCCATCACATCTCGCTTGTAAAATGACTGGAATGTGATGATTGATTAGGTGTCAACAATAGGCACCTCAAGTCAAAGCTAGAAAAATTAAACTGTATACCTACCGTAAGTCTGTCAGTAACAGTTAGCCTACAAATTTTTTTTAAAGAACTTTTAAAAGTCCAATATGTACAATTAGTGTACGTATAAAATTATCGAATAGTACAAAAGTCCTAATACTACCTACTGTAAAATAAATAATTAATTTAACTTAATAATCAACTTACTAAAAATTGCATCAATCTTCCGCTGGTCAAGTTTGGGCTCGGCTGGTTTTTCCTCTGCGGTATTAGACACGTTGCCGGAAATGCTCGACATACTCAGCGTGTCCCTTCCAAAGACCATGATGAATAAATCTGACGTCAGCAGCGGAGGCTTACGGTGGTTAGACAGACGTAAAATCTAGGTTCGATATGAGGTCCTCGATTTTCAGTGGTGCTCCCTGCAATAAAGTACCATACAAAGTCATGTACTAGAATGCAAAAGTCAAACCCACTGTAAATAAGTGACTTTGAAAAACTGTATCCTCTACATCCAAACATAAAACAGTATGCTAGCAAATTGGAAAGACTGCTGGTCAGATACTTTGGCAAACTATTGATATTAAACTATGTAGGTAGGTAACAATACTATAAGTCAGACAGATTGATAGCATCTGATCTGGTTTGATCTAGTACAATACAATCAAATGCATTTTAGTCCATTCACTTTCTTCGCTTACTGTATTATGTTTGGTGACCTACTGCAAGAAACTAGGTAGGTACCTAGCTGAATAATTTGCACAAAAAACATATAGGTGACTTTTATATTTCAATGAGAATTTATTGTGATATTTATTGAGATTTCCGATATTTTTATACAGACACAAGATTTGATTGAAAATTTTTAAAATATATCTACCAACAGACACACCTTGCCTACCTACCTATTGAAATATTGGCTTTGTTTACCAAGCAACTTGACCAGAGATTTGAAATTTTACAAGTACCTAGCTACACTACAAACAATGATAGGTAGATACCTAATTCTTTTTAACCAATCAGGGTACCTAACTAACTGCAAAACTGCAATGCAGCTGGTCTTTGTGCAAAATTTCAACTTGATCAGAGAAATAATTTGATTTTTATTGCTCCAGTAAAGACAAAAAAGGAAGAAGACAGACATTGGACGGTAGCGTAGTACAATAAGATTCTCTCTTCGTTCGCGCTTGCTACTAAATCCATTCACTGTAAGAAAGAATGATCGACATTAAAACATCAAGTCATCCATTTTTAATATTGCCATTCAGCAATCTATTATAAGTTAACCTCTATCTATTTACCAATATTTTAGTCATTAAAATCATTCAAAAATCAAATTTGAGCTGAACGATTAGGTATGGTTTGACAGTAGATTTTAAAGTAATTATTCTTCTGGTGAATGTATTTTAATAACATTTGGGCAGTCAAGTGTCTTCTTGAAAAGTTAGATTTTGCAGTTTGCCAATCTAACCTTAGTATAGGTATCGAACAATTGATTGGGGTTTTATTACTTTGAAATTTGAATGTCTCTACTCTCTAAATGAAATTTAAACTTAAATTAACATGAGTGTGTGAATGCATACCTATTTCTAGGGATGGCACTTTTACCGGGTCTGAAAAAATCGGTAAATTTACCGGTAAATTTACCGGTCAGCGGTAAATTTTGAAAAATGATGGCAGATACCAATTCATGACTATACCATACAAAAATTATCCTAAGTTTTATTATTTGAAATAAATGTTAATAATGACAATACTCCATATTGATAAGGGATGATATAGCCGAATAGCATTGACTCGACCAATCTAGTGTAGGCTATGCCATGCTGCCTGTGCTATTCTCCCATAAGAGGAATTGTCGACCACCAATTTGATCAAGTTACAATCTGTGTCTGCTAAACAAGCAAACCTGAAGAGAGATTCCGACATTGGAAGTAATGGTATATGGATGGAGTTATCATTCTGAATGATTGAGGACAAAAAAAAATCAACGTAAAATATGCCTAACTGCTAATGTTGTCACACTGATGTTTACTTATAGTTTTTACTTAAAATTTGATATCTCCATTCATACATTGGAGAGGATCAAAAAAACAAAATTTACAATTTTTTTTACCGGTAAATTAATAATCGGTTAATTTACCGGTAAAATTTACCGGGTGCCATCCCTACCTATTTCAAAATGTTTCTTGGAGGCTTTCACACTGGCCGACAGCCTCAGTTTAGCGATTACAATTGTCATGTTAAAATCTACGGAACCTACAACTGCAATTTCATCGTAGAATCCTAGATGCAGTACTTCTTGACACCTCTATGACTAGCTATCTAGACACAAACGTCCGGGTCATATACCAACCATACGGCTGTTTGCAACAATCGTGTATACCAACCCGAGTGTTTTTTGCACGCACAATAACAAAAACCGACGTTCGAGTAGGAACGGAGCAATATAAATCATTCTATTTTTGAGTGTTAGTATCGATGCTCGGGTTGCAAACGATCAGTGCACCTATACGATCATAGTTAGTACTACCTATCTAGTACTATACGTTTTGATTGTGCTAGGCTAATTGTGTAGAAGTGACTTTAGTATAGGTGCTTAGGTGATAGGTCGGTACACTTACAGTATGGAATGCCGTGATATGCACCTAGTAGGTAGTACTACCTAGTAGTAGGTAGTATGTCATTTCCATCCATCTGTGTGCCTTCTGCATTCGCCTCTGCTTGGTGGTCGGCCTGTGTTATCCTGTAAGAAATCAGTATAATTTAGTAGGTGTGGTAGTAGGTAGGTAGGTATGTAGTAGGTAGTCTAATTATTGTATTTTTCCCATTTCAATTACTGCATTCACAAATCTGTGAGGTTGATAGGTAGGTAGTTCACATCACAAGTGTTCTGGGTACATAAAACTAAAGTACTATCTACCCAGAAAAAACACTCCGTGTAAAAATACCAGCCAAGTCTCTTTAACTATAAAAAAAATAGAAGAAATCTAAAAATTCAGCACTGAAAAGGAGTGATATCAAAAAAGGAGCCAAGTCAACGAATTTTCCAAATTTTAATCGTACCATTGAAATAAAAATATCAACCCCCGAGAAATACTTAAAAAAAGGACTTGGCGCATCGTTTTTTTAAAGACACTTTTCTATCCTAAAAGTATAGGAAGAACTCTACAAGTATATTTTCCTGAGTATATCACATTCATTATCGACGAATCATACTACGTTTTAATATAACTAGTACTCTTACCTACTGGCAGTTTTGGTATTTTGTCAATATTCAGAGGAAATAAACGGATAAACGAATAACGAATAAACGGAAGCGGCCTAGTCTATTCGTTATTGCCACTATTTCTAGGGTCATATTAATCAATCATACTTCTCAATATCGTGACTGAGGGAAATAGCGAAAGCGCTCATTACAAGAAGGCCGTCAATGAGATTTGTATAAGTGACTAGTGCACTGAGCCATGCTGCTCAAATAATTACTGACTAGATTTTTATCTAAAGTAATACGTTATGTAATTTATGAATTTTTTTGGTATAAAATGTTAATTAATAGCAATTAATTACACGGCGAGAAGGTTCAAAGTATAATGCTGTAGTAGGTATGTTGATGTACCCACAAAACTATAGGTACCTACCAATCACAAACACAACTGTTCTGTATTTATTGCTTGTAAGACAATGCTATGTTTCTTTGCGTACTTATATTTAAATTTAAAATATTTTACAGAATGTTCAATATTTAATTTGAAAGTTTTGTCCCAATTTTTCTAGGCATTTCTGAACTACGTAGTATGTGAGTGGCATAAGCTTAAGAATAGAAAAATGTCTTTAAAAAAACGATGCGCCAAGTCCTTTTTTTAAGTATTTCTCGGGGGTTGATATTTTTATTTCAATGGTACGATTAAAATTTGGAAAATTCGTTGACTTGGCTCCTTTTTTGATATCACTCCTTTTCAGTGCTGAATTTTTAGATTTCTTCTATTTTTTTTTTATAGTTAAAGAGACTTGGCTGGTATTTTTACACGGAGTGTTTTTTCTGGGATATCACTTCTTTTGTTAGTTTATTCATACAGCTTGTAGCACATGTCCGAGCAGGGACTAATTTCTTTAAAAAAATACGCCTCAACCGATTTGGTTACTATGAAAAGTTGCGTTTGGTATAAGATGAAAATGATTATCCAAGAAGAATAGCTTAAGTTTCGTTATAATCGATCCAGCCGTTTTCGATACATGACGTCACTTCCGGTTTTGAAATAGCGGCCGAATTCCGGTATAGGTAATAAGAAAACAATCTAGTTTTATCTAGTTGATACCTTCATGAACGACCATCTGAATTCCTAATCCCTATATTTCCGTAAAATCGGTCATGCCGTTTGTAATATATGACGTCACTTCCGGTTTCATTTAGTGGTTCCTGCCGCCATTTCCGGTACCATTAATTTATTTATTCATTTTTCACAATTGATTTTTCAAATAAATAGCAGAATGAATACGCAGGAGCTAGTTCAGTTGCAATCGGTACAGGCGTTTTAGATATATGACGTCACTTCCGGTTTGAGGAATGGCGGCCGAGAACACTGCTACCTTGAATATATAAATTGTATTGTCTATGTTACAATGTAAGTTAATTATGTACGTATTTTAAGTATAATTTGTTGAAATAAGTTAAATATTGCGTATTTATGACGTCACTTCCGGTTTAGAAAATAAGAAAATAATATTTTTTTTATTGATACTTCATATAGATGACCATCTAAATCGAATGGCGCTAATTTCGTTCTAATCGGTCCAGACGTTTTTGAGTTATGACGTCACTTCCGGTTTTAAAATGGCGACTTCCGGTTGGTTTTATAAAAAGGCACCTCAGACGCCAAAAGTGCACATGTGGTAAAAATTTCAGGTCGATCGGTTCAGCCGTTTAGGCTGTGGCGGTGATAGCGACGTTTCGTGATATCATCAGAATCATCATCATCTTCAGAATCAGAAAGTGGTGTAATTTCACTGTTTTCTCGGTCCTCTAGCGCGCAAATGGCATAACCTATTGTTCCCAAATTTGGTATATGTAGTGGGGTGGGCCATAGCTCGAAATTAAGATATTTCGCAACAATGTGAGATTTACCAATTTTGAGATCCAGTAGGCCGAAAATGCCATGTTGTTGCTTACAGTAAAAGTGTTTGGTCTGCTCCTCAGTTTATTAGGCATTTTTACGGTATGTTGAGTGACTGTGAGTGTATAGTACGACTTGGCTGGGTGGAGCGACCGCTCCACTAGATACACCTACATCTTCCTAGGTAGGTATCTAGCTAGGTACCTACTACTACTTGTTTAGTAATAATAGTGAAAGAAAGATTACTCACCACCATTGAGGCTGGAGACAAATATCCGTCCATATTTCATTACTTCTGTCGAATTAAATGGTATTGACCACATAGCAGAGACAAATATTTTATTGTGAAATTAATTAACTAATTAAAATCACTGATATGACGTTCAAACCATTTCAAACTACAAAAACGAGAGGATACGCAGCGGTTGCCTGCTTTGTAAACAGACCCAACCCAACCGTCACTTTTGAACCAGCTGTTTCCAGCCAGACCCAGAGAGCGCTGAATGCAATCACGTGACTGATCGCGGGAATATTCAAACCACCGATTCAAACAAAATAATACTCCAGTCACTTAACTGAAAAAATGGGTATACAACCCCAACTAATTATTTCTAAAAATGTTTTTTGACGTTATTATTAATGTCCACCTACGTAACTCAAAAATGAAAGTTTAACACATTTTAGGCCGCCATTTTATTTTTATCAAGAGTTTTGTTAATATCGATATATATTTTTTAACTAAAGGATTTAAAGGGATATTTTACTTCCAATATATTTTTTATTTTTTCCCAATGTTTTGTGCCATACAAAAAATCAGCTTGATTGCAGGTATTGTTATACAATATTTAAATTGTTAAAAATAATTACAATGTTATTAAAACTGCTCTAGACGAGTCGTTATTTGAGTTAATTGACTTCATATTTGCATTTTTTTATACACTTCACTATGTATCTTTGTTGCTAGCTTCATACATAATTTTTATTTTTATGTTTATTAAAAAATTGAAACAAATAAAAATGAACTAGTATATTCAAGAACTGTAACATTGCATGAATTCACTATTGGGTTGCCAATAGTAAGTATATCTCGGGATAAAAGAACTATTGAGTCGTTATAGATATTCCAAAACACTATTGATTTCCAATAGTTATTTTCAAAAACTGTCAAGTTGCATGAATTCACTATTGGGTTGCCAATAGTAATTACGTGACGGGATAAAAGAACTATTGAAACTCAGTAGTAAACTATTGAGTCGTAATAGTTATTCCAAAAAACTATTGGTTTTTAATAGTTATTTTAAAAAACTATTGGTACTCAATAGTACTTTTTCGTAAGGGATTTGTACAGATCTTTGGCATTAGATATTCAGAAAATCATTTGAAATATCGATCTATTTGGAAAATCGAAATGTTAAGAGAATGATGAAAATCCGATTCAGGGACATATTCTCTAACTTGTTTTAACATGTTCGCATGCGAAAATGAGTCACTGCTAAATTATTCTGCTTTATCATTGATGAAACAAAACATTTGATTTGAAATCGCATAGTCGAACATTTTCGCTTACAGTTTCGATTCTAGTATATATAAGCAACCAGTTTCGTAGCAGGATATGCATAATGTGGGGGTATTCAGTAGGGTATTCATTAACTTTATGTGATAATGATTACGACTTTATATGACATACGTGGAGCTTAGTAACAAATTCAATTGACACTAATGCACATTTTTAATCCGCCCATGATTGCACAACTAGAATTGTATTGTGTAATACGGACTTATCGCTACTTTTGTGTTTGTCATATTGTTTGTAATTCTACTCGATACTAGCTTCTCTGCCCGCAGTACAATCATTCATTGTTTTGCAGTAATTTTGTGTTTGGTTTCTTGTCTAGGAGGAAACACCTTGCCAGAAGCAATACAGAGAGGGACACATAGGTCTCAATTTTCAGTCACGTAAGCAATCGTCTATTTAACTACAGCTGTATTTAGAAATGCACACCAAATTTCATCAGAGTGTATATTTATTGTAACAATTACGTTACTAAGCGACCGTAACGAGGGTCACTACTGTTCTTTTATATCACATTCTCTGTTCTATTTGCTTGTTTCTGTGTTTGTTTTATGGTAGGACCATGGGTAAGTTATATCAATTTAACCGTAAAAATTGGAACAAACCGCTGTAAGATTAACTGTCTCATTATAGCGTTGTTGGTAGAGCACTGGATTAGACATTCAGAGGAGCTGGGTTCGAATCCCAGAGGAGGAAAAATCATATTTAAATCAACCCCAAAAATGTATTATTTAGAGGTGGAAGGATTTGCATATCTGTTGCCAGATACTTCGCCAAACTGTTGTCGGTTTAAACTGAATGTGTGTGCACTTCATTGTCCTGATTATTGTGCTTCATTGTCCTGATTATTTGATTTATCATTCGAGATAATATAATTCAAAACTGCTATAAAATCCTCCTTCTAACCTATAGGTGACATGTGGACATGTGAAGGTCGCTCAAGCGGAACGTTCTGTGGAATGGCTCCTAATTGATAGATAACCTTCTAGCCCTTAAACTAGCATCCCCGTATCTCATACGTTTTGACATAATATTCAACATGATCTTTGAAGAAAACCAAACCTCTTTTTATTTTTGTGTGTGTAGGCAATCTCAAAACTTGCACATTGATAATCCTACTTATTTCCTTTTCATTTAATAATATACTTCCTTACTCATGTAAACTCATGTATATGCCTATACCTACAAAAACTCACTCAGACATTCATTACCTGCATTAAGTCACTATATAAAAGGTTGGGGAGAATCATTGAAGGTTCTAGGAATTTAAATTGTAGCCGTGAAAATACAAAATTATATCAAATTCACATCATAGTCAAGAAATACTCTTAGATGACAATACCGGGTGGCGCAAAAACAATCACCCTATATGATCAAAACTACTAGGAAAACGTTCAGTGTAACGCGTTGATGAGCGAGCACGGGTACGTACAAATTCTCGAACCGGAAATGCGTACACAACGCACAGAAAACATATACATCCATATTGAATTGATTATGATATCAACTTAAAAGTATATGCTTTTCATCGAAACTTGAAAATAGCATCTAAGCACCCTGGTACATAAAGCAAATCAGATTCAATTCAATTGGCACTGGAAAACATTCATTTCGATACTTCATATCTGACACCTATTACACATGTGAATAAGTTCATACGTTCTTAACTGATTGGGATGATCATTTGTAAAATAAGAGACATTGTTGGTCTTAATGATCATGCAAAATATGAGTTCGATCAGATGAATCGAAGACCATTTTTCATTTTTCAACCTATCAGGAGATGTTTATTTAAATTTTAACCAATTAATGGATTTCATAAAAAAACAGAAAAGGTTGTGGATCTACATGTGTGCAAAATTTCAGATCGATCGCTGAAACGGTGCGACTTCTATTGCTCCAGTTAACAGCCAAAAGTAAAAACAAAACAAAAACAGAGGTCCGTGCCAAAAGAGCCAAAAGGAGACGCTCGCTTCACTCGCTCAATAAAATCCCATTAAATATAACAAGAAAATGAAATTATAGTATTTTTAAAGTAGCATGTATTAGTTATATAAAAGAACAAAGATTGAAAATATTATTAGTTATCATAAATGTAAATGAAGTATTTTTAGTAGCAAATTGCTATAAATACATATCTTATTGAATTGAATTGAATTGTATAGGATTCTGAAATCTGACCTCATATTAAAAAAACATTTACCAAAATTTTAAAATGTGCAAGTTTCAAAAACATTCCTATTGTAGGAAAAAAGTTGCAGCTGTTCAAATTTGGTTGTCAAAAAATTGATTGTACAGAGCTCAAAAAGCGCGCTTCCAGAAAATTTCCAATGGTCGGGACGCTGTTTCTTCAAATCTACGTACGATATCGAGCTGAAAATTTCAATTTATCCTGAAAATAGATTAAGATCGATTGTGTAAAAATTTCAATCAAAATCAATATATGGAACGAAAGTTATTGAATCTTGAAGTTGTGCTTGAAACCAGATTTTTTTTTTAAATTCACTTAAAAGTGAATTTTTTCACACACGTTATAAAACACGTTATAAAATTATAACGTGTGTAATAAAAGCATAGAAATAATTTATATTTTCTGATTTTACGCTCAACTTCAAGATTCCATAAATTGCGTTCTATTAATTCAAATTGATTGACTTTGTTACACAATCGATCTTAATATGTTTTGAATATAATTTGAAATTTTTAGCTTGATATCGTACGTAGTTTTGAAGAAACAGCGTCCCGGCCATTGGGAGTTTTCTCGATGCGCGCTATTTGAGCTCCGTATAATCAATTTTTGGACAACCAAATTTGAACAGCTGTAACTTTTTTCCTATAAAAGTAATGTTTTTTTTAAGCTTGCACATATTAAATTTTGGTATGTTTTCTAATATGTGTATAAATTTCAGAATCCTATCTATAATAGTTTCGATATAGTGACCTCTCAATCAGGGTGATTTTTTTTTGCGCCACCCGGTATAGTGATTTTTACCACTGATGCTCTTCTTTGTTTGGGATTCGGAAATCTGCCGTTGATGTCTGCAGACAAAAAGCGCAGTCGAAACTAATCTTAGGGCCGGTATTACCAAAGTTAATCTGAGCCGGATTAACTAAATATTGGACTAAATTGGTGGCACAGCCAATCAGATTCCTCAAAATGATTGAAACAGTTGAATTTAATCCAAAAGTTAGTTAATCCAGCAAATTTAACTTTGGAAATACCGGGGCTTAATAAACCCAATTCCAACTTTACCGACTAGATCAGATTATTTTATTTTATTTTGTTTTTTGACCATTTTACATGGTAAAACACGTCAATACAAAATAACATTATAATAAAAATAACAAACTGACATACAATTCATCAGTTAAAATTCCTTATCCATACATTAAGCTAAAACTATAAACACCGATATGACGGCGTAGAATTTCTTGCATTTCACCAAATGTCATGAACATCTGACTCAGTACAACAATATGTTTTCTATGCCACTGCTGTTTAGCGCCACAAACCATAATATTATCTATCTTTATTTTTAAAACCATAATCTGCTCAAGAAGGTCTCTGACCTTCCACGGCAGCTTTCAAAAATTCCGTTGTAGCCAGGCACTGGAACCCAAATGAATAGCGGTTCCGATTCGAAGTAGCCAGATAGGGATGACACTTTTACCGGTTCTGAAAAAATCGGTAAATTTACCGGTAAAATTTACCGGTAAATTTACCGGTCAACGGTAAATTTTGAAAAACATTGGCGGATACCAAAATATGACTTGATACCAATACAAAAATTACCCTACCTTATTATTTGACCCATTTACAAAGATTACCAGTCAGTGGTCAGGACAATAACAATACATCTAATCTTTGTTAATTGTTAATATTGACATTACTGCATTTTGATAAGGGATGATTTGATAGCTGATCGAAATAACTGACGGCAGAATAGCATTGATTCGGCCAATCTAGTATGCCAATCTAGTGTTCTTTTCTCCCAAGAGGAATTGTCGACCATCCAATTTGATCAAGTTTCAATCGCTATGCTGTGTCTGCTAAACAAGCAAACCAGAACAAAGATTCCGACATTGGAAGTAATCGTAGGAATTTCCATTCTGAATGATTGAGGACAACTTAAAATCAATTTAATTTATGCCTAACTACTAATGTTGTCACACTGAAGTTTACTTATAGTTATTACTAAAATTGTGATATCTCATTCATACATTCAAAAGGATTAAAAAAACAAAATTTACAATTTTTTTTACCGGTAAATTAATAATCGGTAAATTTACCGGTAAATTTACCTTAATTTACAGGTAAATTTTACCGGGTGCCATCCCAAGCCAGGCACTGGAACCCAAATAAATAGCGGTTCCGGTTCCAAGTAGCCAGGCACTGGAACCCAAATGAATAGCGGATCCGGTTCCAAGTAGCCAGGCACTGGAACCCAAATAAATAGCGGTTCCGATTCCAAGTAGCCAGGCACTGGAACCCAAATGAATAGCGGATCCGGTTCCAAGTAGCCAGGCACTGGAACCCAAATACATAGAGGTTCCGGTTCCAAGTAGCCAGGCATTTGAACCCAAATAAATAGCGGTTCCGGTTCCAAGTAGCCAGGCACTGAAACCCAAATAAAAAGCGGTTCCGGTTCCAAGTACCAGGCACTGGAACCCAAACTAATAGCGGTTCCGGTTCCAAGAAGCAAGGCACTGTAACTCAAATGAATAGAGGTTCCGGTTCCAAGTAGCCAGGCACTGGAACCCAAATAAATAGCGGTTCCGATTCCAAGTAGCCAGGCATTGGAACCCAAATGAATAGCGGTTCCGGTTCCCCGGTTTTTAAATATATCGGTTACAAATCCAGTTTTTAAAAAATATCGTTTCCGATTCCGGTTCCGGACAATAGTTCAATTTGTTTAATCGACTTTTGGGAACTTTCATATTTGAAAGGCAATGAAGAAAAAATTCAATGAAAATAATTGAGCGAGCGACTCTTTTTGGCTTCGTTTGGCACGGTCGCACCATTTATCCGATCGAGCTGCAATTTTGCACACATGTCCAGACCAAATATTTCTAATTTAAAAAAAAATATCTTTCGATTGGTTGGTCCGATCCATTTGAAAGTTTGACAAGTAATTACGACCAACATTTTCCCCAATCTTAAGCCTGAATTACACGGTTCAAGTTTCCTTGAAGGGGTTGAATTCAACCCTTGATTTCAAGGAAACTTGAAGGAGAATTTAGACGATTTAATGTTTATTGTTGATTGAAGTTGCGGTGAAATAAAGTATTTCAAGACTTGAAGGAAAATAGGGCATGTTCTAATTGAAAAGGTTGAAGAGATGTCTTGAATTCAAGACTTGGAATGCTTCAATGTTTTCATTTAGACGATCCAAGTCTTGAATTCAACCCCCTTGAAAGGGTTGAATTCAAGGAAACTTGAATCGTGTAATTCAGCCGGTGGTGGGGCTTAAAGGGCCGCCTCACATAACGAGTGTTGGTCCCAACTAAGTGCAGTCCAGGGTCGACCTAGTCCCATGCCCTCCCCAAATTCGCGGGCCCCTCGGGCCGGCTTCCCCCCTCGAGATGGTGATCCCACTGAAATCGAGTCCCATCGGCCCGAATTCTCCCCCCCCCCCCGGTCTGTCCCCATTCTGTGCTGGCTTTCCCACCAGTTTCAGACTCCCCCGGATCGGGCCCGTTAGGTCGACCCGTCCCCATGTCCTCCACTTATAATCAATAAAGTTAAAAGTAATCATAAATGTGCGCAATATAACCTCGTCGTTGACGCGCCATTAAACAATACTAATCTAATAATGTTTTTCAGCCTTTACAAAGTTTCAGCCAAATCCTCCCACATTGGTCAAAATTTAAACCCATCTTTCCTGTGTTTTGTGAAATTTAAACTAGAACCGATTGAACGATCAACTTATTACTTCGCATTATGGTTGGGACCAACATTATCTGCATTTTTGACAATTTTCAGTCTAATCTGTGTTTAAATCCAAACGTTATTGACATTTTACGGACATTTTGCTTGTTGGCTGTCAACTTTCTCGAAAATGTTGATCACGGCAACTTTGACTCTTCAGTCCAAGGTAGTTAGAGCAGAAACTTTCAAACGCATATACAACTGATAATGACCGTTCAACAGTCGATCTGATATTGTGTAGACACACTTATATCATATGAGTGGTACCAGGTATATTTTTTGAAGGAGATCCTGTGTTTTATGAAAATTAACAAGGAACCGTTCAATCATAAAGGTTCAATCGATCAACTTAAAACTTTGCATGGTTATTTGGACCAATATTTTAGAAAAATTTTGAGATTTTTATACAAGTCTGTGACGAAATCTAGTGGAGCGGTCCACCCAGCCAAGTCGTACTATATACACTCACAGTCACTCAACATACCGTAAATGCCTAATTAACTGAGGAGCAGACCAAACACTTTTACTGTAAGCAACAACATGGCATTTTCGGCCTACTGGATCTCAAAATTGGGAAATCTCACATTGTTGCGAAATATCTTAATTTCGAGCTATGGCCCACCCCACCCCATATACCAAATTTGAAAACAACAGGTTATGCCTTTTGCGAGCTAGAGGGCCGTGAAAACAGTGAAATTACATCACTTTTAAAAGGTATCTGATTCAGATATCACGAAACACCGCAATCACCGCCACAGCCTAAACGGCTAAACCGATCGATCTGAAATTTTTATCACATGTGCACTTTTGGCGTCTGAGGTGCCTTTTTATAAAACCAACCGTAAGCCGCCATTTTGAAACCGGAAGTGACGTCATATCTTGAAAACGGCTAGACCGATCGGAATGAAACCAGCTGCAAATGATTCAGATGGTCATCTATATGAAATACCAATAGTCAAAAAATAAATGTACTATTACCGAAACCGAAAATGACGTTATAACATGAGGAATCAGACTTGAATCACCTCATACTGCAATAACTACATATTCAGAAGGCTTATACTTATACAAAACATTTATATAAATACATTCTAGGTGGCAGTGATTTCAGCCGCCATTTTGCTAACCGGAAGTGATGCTATATCTCGAAAACGGCTGGACCGATTGGAACGAATCTTTCACTTTTCTTCATGGAATATCACTTTAAGCATATTTTGGTACCAAACGCAACTTTTCTTAGTAACCAAATTGGAAATGGTTTATTTTTTTAAAGGAATATGTCTTTGTCGCTTCGATATGTGTTACAAGTTGTTAAAATAAACTAAAAAAAGTTGTGATATCCCCATAAAAAACACTCCGTGTAAAAATACCAGCCAAGTCTCTTCAACTATAAAAAAATATAAGAAATATAAAAAATCAGCACTGAAAAGTAGTGATATCAAAAAATGGGCCAAGTCAAAACTTAATTTTAAAAACCAAAATATACTTGGCGCATCGTTTTTAAGAGTATTATAGGTATATTATTTATAGGTACATTTGATTTTTGGCATATATACTTCTATACTATTTATATACACGATGCGCCAAGTATATTTTGGTTTTTAAAATTAAGTTTTGACTTGGCCCATTTTTTGATATCACTACTTTTCAGTGCTGATTTTTTATATTTCTTCTATTTTTTTATAGTTGAAGAGACTTGGCTGGTATTTTTACACGGATTGTTTTGTTCGAGGTGTTGCGCGTATTCGTGCTCTCTCATCAATGCGTTATACACAGAGCGTTTTCCTAGTAATATTTCATGAACCCTGATGGAACCATTATGGAACCCAAATAGTGTTTAATTTTATTCCGGTGGTTCCAGTTCCAGTCCCGGGTGCGAGAATGGAAACGACAAAGAGTTGCTTATGGGAGAAGCACATGTTTGAGCTGATTTGCTGTGCAGTGCAGTCAGATGCGCATACGTACTGGGCAACCTCAGGAATAAAACTCTCTATGGGTAGACAAATTCTTACTTGAGAAAACTAAAGCTGGGAAACTTTAAATAAAAAATAACTATGGTTGGGCAGAATTAAAACTTGTGAAAAATTCAATTTAAAAGTGAGACCGCGGCAGGATTCGAACCAACGTACTTTTGCACCACAGGCCAATGCTTGACCAACTGAGCTATTGGGTCTGCAATGTCTGAATGCTTCATAATATACACAGCTTACGCGCATTCAACAGCGCAGCGGAGCTTCTCAGTGGAATAGCCGCTTCTCCCATAAGCAACTCTTTGTCGGTTTCATTCTCGCGTCCCGCGAAGTAGCAATAACAAATCCCAACACAGACAGAATGTCAATGGTTTTATATTGAAGAGTTGTGCATGAGTTTGAATGTGATGTTTCAATGTGTGCAGGATGGATTTATCGAACGTGCAACGAGGATGGCTCCTACACTAATGTCCGTTGCCAGGGCTATGAATGCTGGTGTCAAGAAGAGGGTTCTGACAGATACTCTGAGCGAGTAAGATCCGAGAGACCATATTGCAGTGAGTACTTGTCTTAATGCGATTTGAGCGATACCACGTGACTAAAAGTATAAATCACGTTATTGGCCAAACTACTGCACTCTCATTCAGTAGTGATTCTACAACTAGCGTATCTTTTTTAACACATTATTGTTGTACAGTAAATTTTGACTTGTTTATTTTTTAAAATAAACATTAATTTCTGCGCCGTTTTAAGCCCCACCTTTCACATTTCAGACTTTTAGGAGGGCTCGTTTAGTTCATAAAGCATGGGCGGATGTCATGCCGAAGCCCTAACTGCGATATAACTTCATTCCTATTTCGACTGTAGCTTCTACTTAATTAGTAATATTGTACTGTAAAATCCGGCACGTAAAATATTTGTTTTGCTTAAAATTGAAACAGAAAGTAAAAAAATATGGGGTACAGTAGCCCTTACAAGTAGCCCTTACTAGTAGCCATTACTAGTAGCCCTTACAAGTAGCCCTTACAAGTAGCCCTTACAAATAGCCCTTACAGGAAGCCTTTACAGGTACACACGGTTTTTTTCTTATGGTATCAACATTCTTTGAGCAGATTGTAATAGATATTTAATGTGTTGTGTTATGATCATGCATGAAATTGTTTAGTTTATGGCTACTTTATTACTATTGTAAGTGTCACCAAGCGCTTAACCTAAACAATCTGGGTCCAGTTACAGAGAGTGGGAGGGAGATCTGCAGGTGTGCACCTTCTGTACTAAAAATATGGAACCTTATTGGTGTATAAAAAAGTTGCGATTTGTTTCTATATTTATTTGCAGCTAAACGGTTCATTTACGGAACATTTTGGAAGAGATAAAATGAAGGAAACGCTCATTCAGAGCTACTTTTATATCTATCTATTTTGGTTTTCCTACGTTCCCAATGGACATTTTGGTTCCAGCTTATACCTTATGGGACTAAAATTATTTTGACACTTTCAATTAAAATCACGTTTTTCGTTTTGCTGCTCTCACTATCACAACCAGATTGGTACCTTCTCATATGTCTTGTGTAATTATGGTAAAAATTAAGTTTCTGACCATTGCCCTCCTTTAACTTTCAATATTATCATTGTGTCGCAGAAGTATGTTGATTCATATATGTTGATTCTAAAATAAGCATTTTTTTAGATTATTTCTGGTATGACAGACGTTACGGCAAAAAAACGCGTTAGACACAATAGAAGACGAAGAAAGAAGATTCGCACCTTGATTATTTAAGAAGCTTCTAAATGAATAAACTAATGGCTATGCACTGACACGTTGATTGTTTGTAACCCATACAATATCCCGGCCATTTAAACTACAATCCATTTTCCTGTCCTATCACCGGCTGATTGAGTAAATAGCAGAAGAGATTCGACATATGGAGATGTGGAAGGCTTAGAGTGAAGATGACGTCATTATCAGAGTGACGTCATCACCTCTTCTGACTTCACTTTAGATTTAAGGATAAAGCATTGCTTTGAATGACTATCTAGTGGAGCGGTCGCTCCACCCAGCCAAGTCGTACCGTACACTCACTCAACATACTGTAAATGCCTAATAAACTGAGGAGCAGACCAACCACTTTTACTGTAAGCCACAACATGGCATTTTCGGCCTACTGGATCTCAAAATTGGAAGGTCTCACATTGTTGCGAAATATCTTAATTTCGAGCTTTGGCCCACCCTACCACATATACCAAACTTGGGAACAATAGGTAATGCCCTTTGCGAGCTAGAGGGCCGTGAAAACCCTAAAATTACACCGCTGTCATCTTCAGATTCAGATATCAGGAAACGTCGCTATCACCGCCACAGCCTAAACGGCTGAACCGATCGATCTAAAATTTTTACCCCATGTGCACTTTTGGCGTCTGATGATACCTTGCCCTTACAAATTTTTTGTGCCGCCATTTTGAAACCGGAAGTGACGTCATATCTCAAAAACGGATGGGCCGATCGGGACGAAACTAGTGCCAAACGATTCGGAAGGTCATCTATATGAAATATCAATAGTCGAAATATACATATACTATTACCGAAACCGGAAATGACGTCATAAAAATAAAATATCAGACTTTATAAACACCTCTTACTACAATAAAATAACTACATATTCAGAAGGCTTATAATGATACATAACATTTATATTAAAACATTCTAGGTGGCAGTGGTTTCAGCCGCCATTTTGTTAACCGGAAGTGATGCCATATCTCGAAAACGGCTGGATCAATTGGAACAAAGTTTTCGCTTTTCTTCATGTAGTATCATTTTTAGCATTATTTAGCAACTTTTATTAGTAACCATATCGGAAATGGCCTATTTTTATAAAGGAATTAGTCATTGTTGCTCCGATATGTGTTACAAGTGTGAGAATGATCTAAAAAAAGAAGTGAAAACACTCTAAGCAAAAATACCAGCCAAGTCTTTTCATCTATAAAAAAAAAAGAAATCTAAAAATTCAGCACTGAAAAGTAGTGATATCAAAAAATGGGCCAAGTCAAAACTATATTGTAAAAACCAAAATATACTTGGCGCATCTTTTTTAGGGCATTATAGTTACCTATAATAATATATGTATATATAAATGTATATATCACATCTGGCCTATACGTTCTTCTTCTTCTTCTTCTTCTTCTTCTTCTTCTTCTTCTTCTTCTTCTTCTTCTTCTTCTTCTTCGTTGGAACAGAAACAGTGACTTGCACGGATGTTGTCCGAGTAGTGGTAGATGAAGGCGAGCTGGATTGAGTGTAGCTGGATTTTGTCTCTGGGTCCACCAGGATAAAAGCTGGTTTCAATCTGTCGATGGACACCACGACTCGCAGTCCGTTCCGCATGATAGTGTAGAATTTCTCTCGCCTATCTAAAACCTCGTAGGGTCCATCGGACGGCGTCGTGGCGCACGAAAACATGCGAACACATTGCTAGGTCCTTGAAACAAAAAACTGATTTCTGGCCATGGCGCGAGGGTGGCGTTGGGCGCAGCTGCATGAAAAAGCTTCGGAGTTGGTCGCCATACGTGGACGTCACGTCCATTGCCGTGCTGGAAGGGGCTAGGTACTCGCCGGGGAAGCGAAGTGTCGTCCCATAGACAAGCTCAGCTGTAGTAGCCTTCAAATCATCCTTCCAGGCGGAACGAATACCGAGCATGATCCAAGGTAAAACGTCGGTCCATCTCTCGTCGCCGTGACACATGATGGCGGCTTTGATTTGGCGATGTAGTCGTTCGACCATCCCGTTGGCTTGTGGGTGGTAAGCGGTGGTTCGAAGGTGGGTCATACCTGTCAGGTAATTAAGCGACCTGAAAAGGCTTGACTCGAACTGGCGCCCTTGGTCAGTGGTGATCCTGAGCGGTGTTCCCAACCGAGTTATCCATCCTGAGACGAGAGCAGCAGCCATGGTATCCGCGGTAATGTCTGGAATGGGAATTGCCTCCGGCCACCTTGTGAAACGATCCACACAAGTGAGCAGATAACGACATCCTTTTGAGACTGGCAGTGGGCCAACCAGATCTATATGAATATGCTCAAACCTAACATCCGGGGTGACGAAATGACCGATGGGTGCTGAGGTGTGACGTGTAACCTTGGAGCGCTGACAGGTGATGCATGTTCTGGCCCACTCCTTGCAGTCCTTCTTGATGGACGGCCACACAAAACGCTCTGTGACTAGTCTGGTGGTTGCCCTAACTCCGGGGTGAGACAGACTGTGCAGACTGTCGAACACCTGACGTCTTAGAGGAAGTGGCACGAAAGGACATTGCGTGTTTTGCGATGTGTCGCAGTGAATCATGAGGTTGCTGTCGGATAGCCTGAAGGGATGAATTCGCAGCGCTGTATTTGAATGTTGTAAAGCTTGGAGTTCGGCGTCATCTTGCTGTGCCCGCGCAATAGTAGCCGTCTCGACGGGAGCGGTAACAGCCTCTATCCTCGACAAGGTATCGGCGACAACGTTATTCTTGCCAGGAATATGACGTATGTCTGTAGTGTACTGCCCGATTAAATCGAGATGGCGGAACTGTCGTGGTGAACATTTCTCCGGTCGCTGTTTGAAGGCAATAATATGAGCGGTTTATGATCCGTGTAAATAGTGAAGTTCCGTGCCTCGACCATGTGTCTGAAATAACAAATGGCATCGTAGATTGCTAGCAGTTCGCGGTCGTACGCGCCGTAGTTACGTTGTGCCGAGTTCAATTTTCGTGAGAAAAAGGCGAGAGGCTGCCATCCTTGAGTTGTCCGTTGCTGGAGGACGGCGCCAACGCTGGTGTCCGAGGCGTCAGTGACGACGGCAAGCTCGGCGTTTATATCCGGGTGCGCGAGGAGAGTTGCTCTAGAGAGGCTTTTCTTACATGCCTCGAACGCAGTCCGTAGTTCTGGTGTCCAACAACGGTCTTTTTAGGAGAGGTGTCAGTGCCGGCAAGGAGGTCGTTGAGGGAAGCTTGCAATTTGGCTGCACATGGAATGAAACGGCGATAAAAATTCAGCATTCCTAGAAATTTACGTAGTGGAAAAGAAAGGATGGCATCAACTTTCTCTTGACGCGGCAGAGTACCAGAGGCATTGACAGTATACCCCAGAAACGTCACTTCCGAGACTCCAAATACGCACTTTGATTGGTTTATCAATACACCGTATTCGGACAGTTGCGTGAACACCATGCGGAGGTGATCCTCGTGCTGTTTAGGATTGCTGGAGGCGATCAATATGTCATCTATGTACGCATTACAGAAATCTAGTCCGCGAAGTACCTCGTCGATGAATCTCTGAAAAGTCTGCGCCGCATTTCGCAATCCAAAACTCATGAATGGAAATTCAAACAGACCGAAGGGCGTGGTGATGGCTGTCTTGGGTATGTCCTCTGGATCGACGGGGATCTGATTGCAAGCACGAACTAAATCGATGGTAGAAAATATGGACTTGCCTGACAAGGTCTGCGCGAAATCCTGGATATGTGGAACCGGATAACGGTCCGGAATAGTTCAAGCATTCAGCTGGCGGACGTCACCACAAGGCCGCCATTGTCCTTCATCCTTCTTCGCTGCCATGTGCAGGGGCGCGGACCAACTGCTGGATGACCTTCGGGCAGTGCCCGACTGTACCATCCTGTCGAATTCCCGCTTCGCTATGATGAGGCGGTCCGGTGCGAGGCGTCTTGGTTTGCACGACTCTGGTTGGCCAGGCGTCGTATTGATGTGATGAGTTGTTTGATGCTTTGGTGTTTGAAACGTGCCGCTGGGTCTTATGACGTCAGGAAACGAAGTGAGGCGCTTGAAAAGGAACTTTAGAGTCACAGACCCGAGAAATGACTTTGACATGCACGGGTGCGCCGGTTGAAAGTTGACCAGGAACTGCTAACGTAGTGACGCCGTCAATTAACTGCCGCCGTCGAACATCGACGAGTAGACCATAATGAGACAAAAAATCTACCCCGATGATGGGCTGAGCGATGTCGGCGATGACAAAACGCCAAATAAAATCACGACGCAAACCCAAATTTAAAGTGAAGTTAATTGGGCCGTATGTATGGATGGGGGACCCATTAGCGGCAAAAGTACATAATTAGTCTTACCGAGGTGGCCGCGAACCTTGTCCCTCGGGTAAACACACAAATCCGATCCGGTATCGACGAGGAATCAGATTCAGATTCAGATTCAGATTCAGATTCAGATTCAGATTCCCGAAAAAGTTGCTATCACCGCCACACCCTAAACGGCTGAACCGATCAACCTGAAATTTTTACCACAGATGCACTTTTGGCGTCTGATGATACCTTTTGCCTCTTGTGATTTTTTGTGCCGCCATTTTTAAACCGGAAGTGACGTTATAAATACGCAATATTTACGAAACCGGCTACAAGTTCGTTTGGTGGAGCCACGGAAAGGTCTTGGTGCGCAAGGACGAAAATTCCCGTAAAGTATTTAGAATTACTTCTTACCAGGATATTGACCTTTTGGTTTCTGATAGGCAGGCTGAGTCAGATTTAGCGGGTTAATACTTGCTTCCAGTTTATGCAAAACATAGAATTTGTGTTTACAGAAGAAGTCGAGAGGGAAGTAATATCAGATATTGACAGTTGGTTTTCTAAAGTAGAGGAATTTTTCACTTGTTTACATGTGAACATCAGATCAATAAATAAAAATTGGGACCAATTAAATGGTATATTATGTAAGCAAATAGGGGTTGTGGATGTCATTGCGATAACCGAAATCGCAATAACTGCAACCACACCTATTTCTCTCTTTAGCATTGAAGGTTATGATAGATTTCATTATACTCGTGTAAATAGGGGTGGAGGAGGAATATTGTTATTTGTAAAATCTGTATGGCATTTTGTTGTAAATGATGATGAATTTCAGTATTTTGAAGGAGTAGGAGGAATCTTTTCTCTGGCAAATGGAAATGTTATTACCTTGTTGGCAATTTATAGGCCACCTAATTTAAATAGAGGTGGTTTCGTGGAGGAATTGGAAATGTACATTGGAAATTATTCCAAAGTAAATAATGTTGTAATATTAGGAGATATGAATTTAAATCTGTTCGATTCAGATGATTGCAATGTTCGTTCATATTTATCGCTAATGGCTGCAAATGGTTATATTAATTGTATTAATGATGCAACACGCGAGGAATGTAGAGGTGATGTTTTTACGAGTACTTGCATTGATCACATTTTTATTAAGTCTAGTTGCCATGATATTAAGTCGGCTGTGTACACTACCAAGATATCTGATCATTATATAATTATTGCCGGAATCATGTTTCATGGCTCATCTCAGAAATTTCAACATCAAATTCCAGTAAAAAAATGCATTAATGAAGTTAAATTCACACGTTTGTTGAGAGAGTGTGATTGGCTTGAGCCTATGACATATGATACATGCACTGACGTTTTTGACAACCTAACTGCCAAGTTTGATTATTGTTATGATGAATCTTATTACCTAAATTACCAGCTGGGGAAACGTAAGAAAAAGTCTTGGTTGACGGCTGATATTATTAAATCCTGTAAAGAAAGAGACCGTCTATTTAAGAAATGGAAGAATTGTAACGGTGTATTGAAATTTTACTATGGCGTCGAGTACAAAAAATTCAGAAATAAAATAAATAATGCTATTCGTAATGCCAAAAAAATTTATTATACAGGTGTCTTTGAGAAGTCTAGAGGAAGTATTAAGGACACATGGCAATCTATTAATGATGTACTTGGTAAAAAGAAAAAGGATACTGTAGATCAGGTTTTAAGTAAATATTTAGGGAAACAATTCAATGATAAGCAGATTGCAGATAGATTTTTGCACTGTTTCATCAGTGAGGTAGAATCTTTGAAACATGTTTGCAACATTCATACTTTAAGTTACAATTATGATGTAGTTCAGCTTCAGTCTTTATACATGCCTCCAGTGTGTGCCACCCGCATAAATTATATTATAAATTCATTAAACTCTAACAAACAACCGGGTTTTGACAGGATACGAATAACTGATTTGAAAAATATAGCGGAAAAAGTAAGCCCAGTTATTGCTAAAATTATTAATACTTCAATTTCAGAAGGTGTTGTTATATCTAAATTAAAAATGTCAATAATTCGACCTGTTTACAAAAAAGGTGACCACCTCGAGCTCAATAATTACCGACCAATTGCTTTGCTCCCTACTATTGAGAAAATTATGGAGCGGTGTGTTGCAAAAATATTAACTGATTATTTATCAAAGTTTAAAATCATCAATTCACATCAATTTGGTTTTCAAAAAGGTAGAAGCACCACTGATCTGCTTACTCTTTTTGCTGATTACATAAATTCTAAATTAAATGAGAATATGCACGTTCTGGCTCTTTTTATAGACTTTTCAAAGGCATTTGATACGTTAAACCATACAAAATTGTTAACATCTCTTGAAAATGCTGGTATTCGGGGTCCCCTCTTATGTTGGTTTCACAATTATTTAACGGATAGGCAAATTATAGTTAAAGTTGGTGAAACTGTGAGTATAGCTGGGGTATGTAATTCTGGTGTACCTCAAGGGTCAATATTGGGTCCAATTCTTTATCTCTTATATGTGAATAACATGCCTAATTATATTCAAAATTGTAAAATTTATATGTACGCAGATGACACTGTTCTAGTATCTGCTCATAAAAATTTAGAACAGGCTCAGATAATTCTTCAGTCTGATTTCAATACATTGTTGATGTGGACTCATGATAATGATTTGTTAGTAAATAGTACAAAAACTAAGTTAATTCACATTTGTTCACCTTCAATTGCAAGTAGGTTAGACCCTGTAACATTATTGTGTCATAGTTTTAATTGTTTACATACATTAGATTTTGCTTTGTGTACTTGTACTGATCTGATTGAGGAGGTTGATACTTGTTTATATTTAGGTATAACAATTGATAAATACTTTTCCTGGAGACCTCATATAAATAGCTTAGCTTCCAAATTACGTTCTTGCTCGTTTCAATTGTTTCATGTAAAATCTTTTTTACCTGTTAGAATTTTAAAATTAATATATTCTGCTTTAGTGGAATCTGTAATTTCTTACGGTTTACTTGCTTGGGGCAGCACATCCAATGTTCACCTTCAAGTCATTCGATCTATACAGGATAGAATGATCAAGAATTTGACCCCTGATGCCGTTAAGCTCAAATGTAACAATAACACTCTCTTAATGTACGATCATCTTAATTTCCTTCCAATATCTGATTTGTATAAATATAAATTCATAATCAAATATTTTTATTCGAACGAACTAAAAATTATCTACAATCATTCCAGGGCCACTAGATCAATGGTGAATCCAGTTTCTTTAATACTCCCCCGATTTACTAATAAGTATGGAAAGCGATGTTTAAATTACTCTGTCCCTTTTATTTTCAATCAGTTGCCTCAAGAAATTAAGTCTTTAGATAATTATAGTAGTATTAAGAAAGAAGTGAAATCTTGGTTGTATGAATACTCTGATGATGTATAAAATATTTTGTTTTTTTTCTTTGTTTATCAGTTTATTATGTATTTTTCTCTCTTTTCTTGTATATTGTTTAAACATTTTTGTATCCACTAATTTTCTTTAAATTAATCCACAGAAAAGCCGTTTGGCTTTGTGGAAAACGGAATGTATGGATTTTGTGTGTTTACGATAATAAATAAAAAAAAAAAAAAAAAAAACTTATTTCAACAAATTATACTTAAAATACATATATAATTAACATACATTATAACATAGACAATACAATTTATAAATTCAAGGTTGCAGTGTTCTCGGCCGTCATTCCTGAAACCGGAAGTGGCGTCATATATCTAAAACGCCTGTACTCAATTGTGGAAAATGAATAAACAAATTAACGGTACCGGAAATGGCGGCAGGAACCACTAAATGAAACCAGAAGTGACGTCATATATTACAAACGGCATGACCGATTTTACGGAAATATAGGGAGTATGAATTCAGATGGTCGTTCATAAAGTATCAACTAGACAAAACTAGATTGTTTTCTTATTACCTATACCGGAAATGACGTCATAAATATGCTGAATTACGTCATAAATATGCTAAATGACACTTAATTTACCACTTGTTTGCGCCAGTTGTGCTGGACTTGTTGCATTTCTTACATTACCTCAATTGTTTCTTTTCTTTTATAAGCCTTGCTTTTCCTGATGTTTCACGGCCTTTAACTTATTAATATTTCACTCTTTCCTTTTATTTAACCTTGGTATTTGTTCTTCTTTTTTCTTTACTTTCACTTGTTCTATGTAACAAATCTGGAGGCCAAGTCTTGAAACTTACGCTTTCAGGACGCAAACGCTCTCGGACGTCATAAAGTCCCATTTACTGTAAGAATGATGACCTTGAATCCACCTTCAACTGTTTATCTTAATTTTGAATAAGGTTTTATGACTGTATAATATCTGCAATGATAATTATAATGTTAATAAATTGTTTCCAATAGATTGCTGGATGACAATCAAATAAGTTGCTTGACTTTATGTTTCAATGTCGATCATTCTTACAGTAAATGGGACTTTATGACGTCCGAGAGCGTTTGCGTCCTGAAAGCGTAAGTTTCAAGACTTGGCCTCCTGTGATTGACATGTTGTACAATTTCTCTCAATAAATTCATTTAAACTTTCAATTTTTCCTTACCTATTTAGATACAGTCCGCTGAAACCTATCAAACAAATGGTCCCTTGAGCCGGAGTGAATTAGCAAGTTTTTTAAGACATATTGTGTTAATCTTCTCTTTGCCATGTCAAAAGTTCAAAAAGCCAAGGATCTGTTGGTTGCTCGAAGAGCTAGTATCATCTCATCAGTTCAAAGAACTCTCGATACTTTCAAATTGCTGCAAGTAGACAAAGTCACCTTCCATAGATCACGTTTTCGACGAGTTGACGCGATTAGAGGACGATTATGAGATCATTCATCTGAAATTTTAGCTTTCAATGTTCAACTTGACGCATCCGTTGAATCTTTCGAAGTCGACAGCAATCAAGCTAGCTTTGAAGATGGTTTGTACGAAGCTCGGGAAACTTATCTCGCACTACTCAACAAGATTTAAGAGCCTGTTGTCTCTCTCCAATCAGCACCGCAACAAGTAGCTCAGGTTAATTCCTTACCCACTATCAAGTTGGCGGTGTATTTAGGCAGTGACATTTCACAATGGCCTGAATTCCATGCTATGTTCTCCTCGCTAGTGCATGACAACGATGTTTTGAACAACGTTCAGAAGTTTCACTATTTGCGTTCGTCGCTGCGAGATGTCGCACTAGCAACTATCAGTAGTTTTCAGATATCTTCTGATAACTACCTTCTTGCCTACAATGCTTTAATCGATCGCTATCAAAATAAACGTTTGTTAGCTTCCATGTACGTACAACAGATTATAGATTTCACACCGGTGAAATCTGGCAATCACTCAAAGTTACAACATTTCCTGCAAGTCCATCGTTACTCGGTAGATGCCCTCAAGGCACTGGAGATTCCAGATATGGCCGAGTTCTTGCTTCTGTCTCTTGCGTTGGGGAATCTTGATGCTCAACTGCGCAAGAGCTTCGAGACAAAGCATTCATCTTGTTCAACACCGACATTCAAGCAACTCATCACGTTTTTGGAAGACACCTCTCGGACTCTTGAGTTGTGCTGCCAAGATCAGCATGTCGGCAACCCTGGTAAAGTTCAACCGTTTTCGTCATCATCAAAGAAGGTAAATTCAATTAACTCGCTCCTCATTTCGGACAATCATACTCAAAAGGAACTTGCAAGAAAGACCTCATCGAGTACTGAAAGTCAAACCCTCGTTTGTCCTTTGTGCAAAAGCTCTCATGTTATGCACAAATGTTCTACGTACACTTGGCCAAACAAAACTTGAACGTTCAATAAATCTGATAGGCTGAAAAATGTTAGAACGCACCATCAGTAGTCAGTCTAAGCGATCTCATTGTCTCACTCTAGTAGGTGACCTCTCATTTCAATGATAATAACAAGCTTTGATTGGTTATGGGCCATGACCAGCAGTCATTCAAATTTGGTCAACGTTCAAGTTTTGTTTGGCCGAGTGTACATAAAGCTTTCTTTTAACGACAAATACGAGACGTTGAAGAAATTGAAACGATGTTTCAATTGCCTGGAAAAGCATTCGCGAACAAACTGTCAGTCAAAAGGTTCATGCTTCGAGTGTCAAAGTAAGCATCACCACACCACGTTACACCCTGAAGATGCTTCCAAACCGGTTGTTATTCCTACAGATAACAACTCAAATCCTCACGAAGACGCGGTCGTTGCGAATAACCTGTCCTGTCAGGTTGTGAAGACTCCTCTTCAGCAACGCGTCGCACTTCTTGGAACCTTCAGGTGCAAGATACAAGATTCTACCGGACAGTATCAAACTATTCGTGGCGTCATCGACTCTGGATCTCAGGTGTCCGCGATAACACTCTCAAGTGTTCGCCGTCTTGGTCATCAGGTAGATTTTAGTCCTACTCTTTTGTCTGGCATTGGCCAGTCATCTACTCAAGTTCATGGCAAGGTTCAATGTAATCTCGCTTCTCGTGTCAATCCTGACTTACGGCTCGGAGTTCAGGCATTAGTTTGGCCTGTAATTTCCAATCATCTTCCATCTTGTTCAATACTTATTGAAGTTTTCGATCGTTATCAGGGAATATCGCTCGCTGATGACAATTTCCATATTCCGGATCAAATCGATTTCCTACTTGTAGCAGATTTGTATCCTGATATTCTTAGTAGAAACGGAGACGTGGTCATTGGAGGAACTCCTTCAGCTATCAACACAATGTTTGGCTGGGTGATCTTGGGTTCTGTGTCCCTCTCAGAATCACAACCTACATCTCTTTTCGTATCTACACCCCCCACGATGGATAGTATGCTACGACAATTCTGGGAAACAGAAGAACTGCATATCAAACCTCCACTCAACCCTGATGATCACTTCTGTGAAGAACAATTTGTTGCCACCCACAAGCGGGACTCATCAGGAAGATATTCTGTCGCTTTACCTTTCAAGCCTAATTGTTTGCCGCTTGTTTCTTTTCGCAAAGCTGCACTTCAAAGCTACCTCAGTTGGAACGGCGACTCAAACGAAATCCAGAGCATGAAGCTTCGTATCACAAATTCATGAAAGAATATGTTGACCTGCAACATATGCAACCCGCAACAACGATGACAGACTATTTAATTCCTCATCATTGTATCCACAAAACTTCTAGTTCTACTACCAAACTCCGTGTAGTGTTCAACGCTTCGTATCGTGATTCGCAAGGTTCAAGCTTAAATCAACACTTAATCACCGGTCCTCAGCTCCAGCAAGTTTTCCCAGCAAGACAACTCACCGAAGTCGGTAGCGTGTCGTCATCCATAGCATCTTTGAAGCCTTTAATTGATGCCTCCGGTGTCATCAAGGTGGGCGTTAGATTGCGATTTTCTTCTCTCCATGAGGAAGCTTGGTATCCGATTTTTCCAAAACACCATATCTCGAAATTACTTTGTGACGAGTACCACAAACGCTCGCTTCACTCAGGACCACAAACTGTGCAAGCATTGATACAACAACATTATTGGGTCACATCTTTGCGTAGCTTGTTGCGTCAAATAATTCATCAATCATTGTGGAAGCGTTGGCATCAAGAATATCTACACACCCCAATGCGAAGAGGAAAATGGCGCAAAGATGTTGCGTCACCAAAGGTGATGTTGTTTATTTCTAAAACTCATCGTCTATCCCTCTGTCTTGGACGTCATTAACGTCATTAATGACGTCATCATATGACAAGACGTCATTATTTTCGGCCGCTGTTTCAAAACCGGAAGTGACGTCATATATCGAAAACGGCTGGACCGATTGTAACGAAACTTTAGCTATTCTTCTTGGATAATCATTTTAATCTTTTACCAAACGCAACTTTTCTAAGTACCTATCCAAATCGGTTGAGGCGTATTTTTTTAAAGAATTAGTCCTTGCTCGGACATGTGCTACAAGCTGTTTGAATTAACTAACAAAAGAAGTGATATCCCAGAAAAAACACTCCGTGTAAAAAAGGCAGCCAAGTCTCTTTACTTTAAAAAATTCAACACCCAAAAGGAGTGATATCAAAAAAGGAGCCAAGTCAATGACATTTCCAAATATTTAATCGTATTTTGGAAATAAAAGAATAAACACCGAGAAATACTTTACAAAAGGACTAGGCGCATCGTTTTTTTAAAGATTTTATTTTATTCATAAGTATATGCCATTTATATACAACCGTCATTAAGAATTTTTAGAATAATAGGGAAGCATCTTTCAATAACATATTATACATACCTACTGTAAAATATTTTCTATTTGAATATGAACGCGATGAAACTTGTTGCCTATGTTTTCTATAAATACACAATAGTTATCTTCGTAATATTGTTTCGTGGTCAACATAATTAAGTCTCATGCGTTACACCATCTCATCATGAAATAAATGTCTATTAATCCACATTTTATAACAATACATTTCACAAAGTACACAGTCACATCGTATTTCTATTAAAAAAATTAACTTTATACACTTGACAATTCAAAAATATAAAATAGTGTTCCATAGATAGTTAGTAATTATTTGACAACGTTTCATGATTTCCTTCAGTCAAGATCAAATTATGAAAAGATACCCTTCTAATATCACCATATATACAGTACTGCAAGAATATGTATGAGCCCACTTCCAATTGTTATTTAATTCTTCTATCCTTATATTACTTATCTCATTTTCATTTTTTTATTTGAAATCGCCAACAGAATACAAGTATTCCACAAGTGGGATTTAAACATAACAAAAACAAATATTTTTAAACTATGATTAAAGAAGTTACATAAGACACAATAAATATAAATATGAATAAACAAGACACATTAAAGAGTAAAAGGGTAAAAGTGGAGAGTTGTAAAACAGGAGATCTAAGTGATGACCGTTACTGATGCAGATTGTAGACATTTAGAATGTTGAGGAAGTCTGTTGAGGAAGCCAGAAGACTTGGGGCAGATTGAAATCCCCACATCGAACAACGTTATCATTCCTCTTCATGGCGTTTTCTACCAGGGCAAGAGATTCTCTCAGAGCTTCGATGTCTCTTCTCGTGAGAGATGATGGTAGCTTTTCAGGACACTGCGATGAGTACTCCACCTCCACGTTTGAATTGTTGACCGTTTTGACATCAATTAGCTTTATAAACTTCATACTGGGAATTTAAAAGCTCGGCTTTGTTAGCTTCGTGAAGCCAAGTTTCTAAGTGTGATTCAACACCAATGCCCGTAACTTGCTGCGTATATTTTGAAGCTACAAGATCTCTATGAATGTCCGGGTGGGCTCTAAAAATGTGGATTCGCACACTTTTAAACCATTTATTACAATGTGAGCATTGAGGTTTGCCAGTCATGTCTTCTTCTTCTGCCATCTGAGTTGATGAATCTATATCAACTTGTACGTTATGTTTGGCAATACGGTGTTATCGGCAACTTCAAGTTCATTCTTGTGACATCTAGTGATATGCGTCTTGACACGAATGAAGGACTTGTCACAATATGGGCATTCTTGAAACTCAGGTCCTCGCAAGGAAGACTGGTGATTACCATCGTCTGATATTTCAGTGCACGTCTCAAAGTGATCAAGAAAATTCACTTTTGAATCAGACGGAAACTAAGCAGTGTAGTTTGGACATATTATTGTATGACTAGTTTGAGATATTTGACCTTGAACTAGTGGAGATTCAGGAGGCTGATCTCGTTCTTCCATCGATGAAGCGATCTATGTGCCTTGTTCAATAATCTTGTTTTCTCATAATCAAAAGTTTCATCTCACAGCATTTCATTTCAACTGATATCTTCTCATACAGTCATCACAATCTTAAAAATTATGGATGAAAAAACTCACCACAGACGGCAGAAGAGAATGATATGCATCAGACAAACGAAATTATTATAAATCAAGAGAAACTGAATTAAAAGGTGGACATTACAAAAGAAATTACAAAAGGATTACAGCATGAAATCTTTCTCCTACCGCCATTGACAAAACTATAAAATAGCCATTACTAAAAGTAGCTTGATTCAAAGATTCTGGCTCTAATAGAAAGAGGAATATGTACCTACTTGTACATTTCTTTCCACTTTTAGGATAGAATGATGTCTTTAAAAAAACGATGCGCCAAGTCCTTTTGTAAAGTATTTCTCGGTATTTATTATTTTATTTCAAAAATACGATTAAATATTTGGAAATGTCATTGACTTGGCTCCTTTTTTGATATCACTACTTTTCGGCGTTGAATTTTTTTAAAGTAAAGAGACTTGGCTGCCTTTTTTACACAGAGTTTTTTTTTTCTGGGATAATATAATACGTGACGTATTATACGTCACGTGACGTATACGTGACGTATACGTGACGTATACGATATGAGATAATAAATAATTTTATAATAAAGTTACCGTTAAATATTTTTGTCGAGCGAGCGAAGCGAGCGTCTCCTTTTGACTCTTTTGACACGGACCTCTGTTTTTTGTTTTTTTTTACTTTTGTCTGTTAACTGGAGCAATAGAAGTCGCACCGTTTCACCGAGCGACCTGAAATTTTGCACACATGTAGAGACAACCTTCTCTGTTTGCAGGCCCCATTTTTTTTGAAATCCATTCATTGGTTCATTGGTAAAATAAATATCTCCTGATAGGTTGAAAAATGAAAATGGTCTTCGATAAATGTTATCAAACTCATATTTTGCATGGCCATTAAGACCAACGTTGTCTCTTAATTTACAAATTTTCATCTCAATCAGCTGAAAATGTATGAACTTACTTACATTTTAAATAGCTGTCAGAAATTAAGTATTGAAAATTAATGTTTTTCCACTACAATTTAATCTGATTTGCTTTATGTACCAGTGTGTTTAGATGCTGTTTACAATTTTCAGTGAAAACCAGATACTTTTATGTTGATTGGGTGGATAATATTTTAATAATTCAATATAGAACGTATTTCCAAACATATAATTTCAAGTTTTCGCAAAACTAAGGACCTTGATGAACTTTTGGCAATTTGTAGTTCTGATGGCCGTGCTTCCTGTGTGTTTCATAGAGTGGCGTTTTTTCTCTTCTTGTGATTATGTCATTTCAAATCTCTCCAGCATTTTGCTTATTTTCGTTAAAAAGTTTGGCAATTTGGTGTTCTAATTGTGAAGGTTTTAGTAAAGTTTCCCCGCTTTTATAGCAGGTGAACATTATTTATCGAGAGTTTTTGTCAGAACATTGATATTTAATAGGTACCTTAATAGTCTACTTCTACCAATAGGTACCTACTTGTGGAAACATTGGATTCATTCCGTTTCTGAGCTTCTGTCTATAGCCTGACATTTCCTTGAAGGGTGCTATTTTTTTTAAAGGTGTGATTAATTCAGTTCAAAACACTACATTGTCTTATTGTAATTGTGGAACGTTGGATTCATTCCGTTTCTAAACTAGGTAGGTAGAACTGTAAGAACGTTTAATCTATAGGTTTAATAACGTTAAAACGTGTATTAATGTTTTCTATGTGTTAACGCATCTTCGGTTCTATGTTTGCGCACGTGTCCGGTGCTCGCTCATCAACGCGTTTCACGGAGCGTTTTCCTAGTTATGAATACAGCAGTGGTTTTGACTAGTCCAGGTGTTCCATGTTAAATGGCCATTAAAGAGACTAGACCTACACTTCCCCCGCCCCATCACTGGAAAGAGCGTCAACTTCCAATGCTGCCAATGCTAATTCTTGAAGACCAAACCCATAAAAACACTCCGTGTAAAAATACCAGCCACGTCTTTTCAACTATCAAAAAATAGAAGAAATCTAAAAAAAATCAGCACTGAAAAGTAGTGATATCAAAAAATGGGCCAAGTCAAAACTTAATTTTAAAAAACAAAATATACT
Source organism: Leuctra nigra (assembly GCA_934045905.1). Taxonomy (NCBI): domain Eukaryota; kingdom Metazoa; phylum Arthropoda; class Insecta; order Plecoptera; family Leuctridae; genus Leuctra; species Leuctra nigra. The sequence continues at coordinate 6,723,837 of OW203765.1, forward strand.
TGGTGCATAGTGCACATACCTTGATAGTTTAGACGTATAGGCCAGATGTGAAATATACATAAAATCTACCTACATCTATACATAATATACCTTCAATGCCCTAAAGATCGATAAAAGAATCAAATGTCTTGTTACTTGCAACTCTCGACATTGAGTTTTCAATATTATGATGTCTTCAGAATTGATGAAATTTTAACACATGAGGTATTGGCGTTTAAAACCTGGTTAGGTAGCAGCATTTGTCCTGTGTAGTATAGACAAGGGTTTTTTTTCGGGTTATAGCAGCCTTCATTGACGATTTATGAACTTGTTTCAGCTATATCAAAACAATATAATACAAGTCTTACCAGAGTAAAATAAGTTATCTGCTTTGAAATGTTCTCCACACACTAACTTGCATTTTGGAAACCCTTTTACCAATCTACAAAGCAGATTGCAGATGATTGTTTCTCCCGCACAGCTTCCTTCGGGAATAAATGAAAGGAGAGTCCATCTGCAGCTGTTGATTCTTTGTTTGAACATTGAGGAACACTACAGTATCGATTTGCTGCTTTTGGTTTGCTTTTAATTGGTAAATTCACCGGTTAAACATCCATTGACAGATTTTTTTTTAAAGAGTTTTTATTCACCAAAATATATGCAATGACATTTACAAAAAAGTTTTGATAAACAATAGAAATACTTGAAGCAGCGCTACTCTACTTTCTAAATATAATGTGAAAAACAGGTTGACATTATAAAGTTGATTGTAAGCAAGTACATGAATACGGTTAGGTTACAGGAAAAATTAGTGCTGTAAAAAAACCTGTGAAATTGTTAATGTATAATGGAACAAATTAAGATTAATTTAACTCTGTGACCGGTTTCATTTTTTCATGAACATGTATAAAGGTCGTTTGTGTTTGCTTGGTGCTGTCAGAGAATATTTACCTAAGTTAACAATTAAAGGGTTATGGCATTTGTCGATATTAATATAAAAGTTGCCTGTTAGGTTGAAGATAAAGTCATGGATTGTAGGCATTTTGAAGAACGAATGCAATTTAGTAATTCTCGTGCTTCTTAGAAAATTCCCTGCTATTCTAAGGCATTTGTTCTGTACTATTTGTAGTTTCCTTAGGTTAGTTGTTGACGTGCTGCTCCAGGCCGGTGCAGCGTAGCATATGATTGGTCTAATTATCATTTTATAGATGAGTGCTTTGTTGTTGTAGCTGAGTCTGCTTCTTTTATTGAACATTGGGTAGATGCTAGTCATTGCTGCGTAGGCTTGATGAATTTTATGATTAATGTGTGTAGTGCTTGGAAGTGCGTGTTAGCTTGGAATCTAGATGGATACCAAGGTACTTTACGCTAGATGACCATTCTATTTCTGTGTTATTGATATTTATCTTGGGTGTTGATGACGGTCTCCTCTTCGTGAAAAATATTGCTGTCGTCTTTGCGTTGTTAACTCTAATCTTCCATTTGTTGCAAAACTTCTCAATTTTTGAATAAGATTTCTGCAGTCTTCTTCTGATAGTATCCGGTCTAAACGAGGAAGAAAATATCGCTGTATCGTCCGCGTAGAGTGACAGGTGGGTGTGTGCGCTTTTCGGGAGATCATTTATGAATAGTGAGAAAAGAGTTGGACCAATTAGGGAACCTTGGGGAACTCCTGCTTCAATGGTTTGAATGGTGGATTTTGTTTGATTGATAGTGACAAAGAAGTTGCGATTTTCCAGGTACGAGAGGAGAATGTGGCATAGGTATTTTGGGAAATTCAACCCTATTAGTTTGTGGAGTAATCCCTCGTGCCAAACAGTATCGAACGCCTTTTCTATATCTAATAGGATCATGCCGGTGTGCTGATTTCTGTTGAATTTGTCAGTGATGAACTCAGTGAGGCGGACCAGTTGCTGGGTTGTCGAGTGTTTCGCTCTAAATCCAAATTGCTCGTCGATTATGATTTTGTTCTCTTGAATGTGTTTGTTGATTCGGACCAGGATAGCTTTTTCAACTAATTTGCTAATTGAGCTGAGAAGGCTTATAGGTCTGTAGCTTTGGACTTCTTGCGCTTTTTTACCTGGTTTGTGAAATGCTAGTATCTTAGCTGTTTTCCAGCGTGGAGGAAAGTGGGAGAGAAGTAACACGTGGTTTATTACTAGGAAAACGCTCTGTGTAACGCGTTGATGAGCGAGCACGACACGTGCGCAAAATAGAACCGACGATGCGTTAACACACAGAAAACATTATTTTAAGCCAAACTGAAAGCAAACTATGATCCACTGAATCAATATAATATAATATAATATATATATCAATATAATATAAAATGTGTCATTGTATGACCACCATTAATGTGTAATCCGAGATATAGTTTGATTTTAATTATTGCAGCTATTAGCAAACTTCGCAAATATGAAAATAAAGTGAACACTTTTCAGCAAATAAGCGAAAGGAATCAAAGTTCCACACAAAAAAACGGCTCAAGTAAAACAGTACCTAGTTTACAGACGGAATGAATCCAACGTTCCACAATTACAATAAGACAATGTAATGTTTTGAACTGAATGAATCAAAACTTTCAAAAAAATTAGCAACCTTCAAGGAGATGTCAGGCTAGACAGAAGCTCAGAAACGGAATGAATCCAACGTATTTTACTAATACCTTCACAAAGTACACCAAATTGCCAAAATTATCAACGAAAAGAAGCAAAATGCAGGAGAGATTTGGAATGACGTGTGATGATGTGATCACAAGAAGAGAACAAACGCCACTCAATGAAATTGTTAAAATATCGACTAATTAATAAATACCAACTGCAATGTGAAAAGATTTTCCTCGAGTGGGACTCGAACCCACGACCTTCCGATATCCAGTCAGATGCTCTACGGAAGGTCGTGGGTTCGAGTCCAACTCGAGGAAAATCTTTTCACATTGCAGTTGGTATTTATTAACATTCACCTAACTGAGGGATTCAGTAAAAATCATATTTCATATCGACTAATGTTTTCTAATCCCTCCTGGATGTAAACTCAGCCAAGTAGAAACACGGGAGCACGGCCATCATAATTACGAATTACCAAAAGTCAACAAAAAGTCGCAAAAGTCCTTAGTTTTGCGAAAAATCGAAATGATTTGTTTGGAAATTAGTTCCATAGTGAATTATTAAAATATGATCCACTAAATCTACATAAAAGTATCTGATTTCCATTGAAAATTGAAAAAAAACATCTAAACTTTCTGGTACATAAAGCAAATCAGATTCAGATGAAGTGGAAAAACATTCATTTTCAATACTTCATTTCTGAAAGCTATTAAAAATGTCAATAAGTTCATACTTTCTTAACCGATTAGGATGAAAATGTGTAAAATAAGAGACAATGTTGGTCTGAATGATCATGCAAAATATTAGTTTGATGAGATTTATCGAAGACCATTTTCATTTTTCAACCTATCAGGAGATATTTATTTAAATTTTAACCAATTGATAGATTTAAAAAAAAATTGGAGTCAGCAAACAGAGAAGGTTGTCTCTACATGTGTGCAAAATTTCAGATCGATCGGTGAAACGGTGCGACTTCTATTGCTCCAGTCAACAGCCAAAAACAAAAAAAAACAAAAAAAAAAAAACAGAGGTCCGTGTCAAAAGAGTCAAAAGGAGACGCTCGCTTCGCTCGCTCAATTACTGTAAGATAGATGATGGCCTTTTTTGAAAGTTGCTTGAGGACGAAGTTAGTTATTCCGTCTTCTCCTGGAGCCTTTTTATTTTTCCTTTGGAGAATAATCTTTTGAATTTCTTTTGGTGTGGTCAGATCGCAATCCCCTTTGCTTGGAGGAGTGGAGAAGAAATTCCTGATGGATTGCTTAACCTGTCGTTCATGACGATTAGTGCTCATCGCATTGTTTTGGGTATGAATGGATTGAAAGTTAGCTGCTAGTGCATTAGCTTTTTGAAGATCACTTACTGCTTGACCTGTTTGAGTGATGAGGGGAGGTATGGCTTGAGTGGCTTTTTTTGAAGATTTTGGTTGCGTTCCACAGAGTACACGTATCTCTTGGTTTCAGCTTGCTGAGATAGTCATTCCAGTTGTCGTTTCTCCACTTTGCAATCTCTCTGCGTATTGATGTTGTTAGATTGTTCATGGCCGTTTTCTGGTGAGGAAGTCTGGAGGCTTGCCATTCTCGTAAGAGCTTGTTTCGACTTCTAATTTTTTCTTTAATGTTAGAAGGGAGAGTTCGTTGATGAAGTGATATCGGCCTTGGGGGCGCAGCTACATTTAGTGCATCATTTACCGTGGATATGAACTTATCTACATGTGCGTCTATGTCTTCCGAGGTTGTGATCCTTGGATTGGTAATTGTGTTTCTGTCCAGTTCGGAGCGAAATAGTTTCCAGTTCGCTGTTTTGTAGTCATGAGAGAGTCTGGGAGGCAGTGGTGTGATTGATTTGTCCAGAGTGAACAAGACTGGGTTGTGATCTGAGGGAAGACACGGGGAGGTGGTTAGATTAGAGATGTGGTCAATGTTTTGATTGAGGGCGAGGTCCAGTACACTTGGGAGTGGTTGGCTCTTGAAGGGAAGTAAGTGGGTTCTGGTGGCGAGTGGATTTTAAACTTCCTTTTGATGGCGTGCTCGAGTAGAAGAATACCATTCCTGTTGTTCGTTTGGCAATTCCAGCTGATATGTTTGGAGTTCAAATCCCCCATAATTATTACTTGATTGTTGAGTTTCAGTAGAATATCTATGTCCTTGGTGCTGATTTTTCCTTGCGGGGGATTGTAGACAGACACTACTGTTACATTCAAAGATTGGGAGTCAATGCAACACGCGACAGCTTCAATCTTCTCGAGAGCAGGGATGAATTGCTCATGGTGAGGTATGTTGTTTTTGATGGCACCCTTGTTAGTGCGGTCTTTTCTGTAGCTTTTAAAGCCAGCTAGTTTGAATTTAGTTATTGGTGTTAGATGTGTTTCTGACAGTCCTATGATATCTGTTGGGTTACTTTGAGCTTGATTACCAATTTCAAGAATTTTTCCTCGTGCTGAATTACTGTTCCAGTACATTAAATTAATCTTGGATAGTTGGGTAGCCATCAGGGGAAGATGGAGAAAATTCCTTCTGCTAGAATAGCTAACTTCGAGAAAGTATCAGTTGCTTGGGAGGCTTCTTTGATTGTTGATATTATTGTGTGTTTGATCTGGGGAAGGTCGAGGCCTCCGAAGAGAGATTTAATCAGGGAGATTATTCCTGCAATGCTTATGGAGTCATCAGAAACGTTTTGTTGTGGCTGAATTCTTCGCTTGGTATGTGGCCAGGTGGGGGGTGGGGGAGTGGGAGTAGGGGGGATATTATTGATGCTCGAGAAGTTATTAGCTTTATACTGGTATGAGTTACGGGAGTTGTTGTCTTTTTGAATGTTGTTGTTTTGGATGTGCTGTGATCGCTGGCTGAAGAGAGTGGCCTGCTTGATGTACACCGGACACTGTCTATAGTTGGCAGGATGCGGTCCTCCGCAATTCGAGCAAGTGGGTGGAACCGAGGCTTTCTTCACGCATACTTTGGTTGAATGATTTCCCTTACATTTGACGCACTTCGGGTCTCTATGGCAGTTTTTGGCGGTGTGCCTAAATGACTGGCAATTATGACATTGTGTGACACCAACAGTCCGATAAGGTTGCCAGTTAATTACACAGCGACAGATCGACTTAATTTTGTAGAAGTCACTCATCTTGGTTTTTGGAGGGCAAGTAATCACAAACATCGGGAGAGGAATTTTGGTGGGCGGGTGGCCTGCCTGTCCCGGCGACTTTCTGATCAGTTGCATCACTTTCGTGACAGGGATGTTTTGATGCTTTAGATCCTCTAGGATATCCGCTTCTGAGAGAGTAAGTGGCAGGTTTTTGGCCACCATTCTTACTTCTCGCTGATCTTTCTGAGTGTATGTGTGATATTTTAGTTTATTTGCGTTGCATGAGTTTATGACAATACTGTAGTCTTCGGTATTATTAGTAAGTAAAACAATTCGGTCGTCTTTATATTTAATTTCAAATTCATCGCTCAACTTGTTGCGAAGTTCGGCAAATTCGGCCACTAGATTGTTGAATATATGATATATAACAATGGGGGGAGGTCGCTTGACCTTCGGTGTTTGTGTCGGCATGCTCTGTGTTTTCGAGCCCACGCTTTCGTCATCGTCGTCTGAGCTGAGGTCATGTAAAGGTGTGAAACGGTTGGCCGTTAGTATTGATGTATTGTCTTGTTTAAGGCGCTTGCTGCCTGTTATGTCTGGGATATTAGATGAATGCGCTATAGCAGAGTTCAGAGTCTGTAGGCTGGGTGTTGGTTTGCGTTTTGAGATTGGTGGTTCAATATCGTCGAGCATCATTTTCGAGCTCTCTGATGAAGGTGCTAACATCTCTGGACCTAGCCCTCCCGGGCTAGACTTGGATAGGTGTTGTGTTATAATCACGCAGATATTAGATCTGTGTGTAAGTTGATGAAATTTTACTCACTGCGAAAGCTTGCAAAAGCATGCGATCGGAACTGGTTTTGTCGCTGCGGGAGCTCGGAGTAGTTGTTGTTGCTGCTTCGGTGTCCGGCAGACGAATCCCATTGACAGATGAAAACAAATGAAAAACAAATGATTTTACACACAAAGGCTAGTTGGCGAAGCAGCCTCCAGATGTCTACTCCTTTGATTTTAAACGCGAATAGGTGTATATAATGTTAGGTTCATATATAAAAATAATAAATAACTAAAAATACATCGACAGAAAATAGTTTAAATCTTATATTTATTAGGATTTTTTTTTTCGACTTGCCATGTTAAAGATAGGGCTAACTCATATTTATAAAATGATACGTCTTGGAAATTAGTCTGGCTACACCATATTTTCTTGCGTGTATATGGTGCACAAGGAAATTATCTATTAAATAAGCATATTTGTCCAGATATCTATCGGAGACCTCTACTTGGGTATCCCCCTTAACAGACGGATCGAGTGCGATTTTGATGCGATGAGAGAAAGACGTTGAAATAAGCATGATTTCTGCTGCAACATCAGCTGTAGTCCAGTAAATTATCCCGCTCACGACTGTAAAGCTACCGGGTTGCTAATATTTGCATTGAAGAATAATACCTAAGTAACTGTGTATAAAAAATTGATTTTAAATACTAGAAAAACGCTCGTTGTAACTCGTTGATGAGCGAGCATGGTCATGCGCAAGATCGCAAATCGAGCACGATCCTTACAATCGAAGATAACTAACATTAGGTACTGATTTTCACTGCAACTTTCCATAAACACTCTGGAACAACTAAATAATAGATCAATGTACCATGAATTTAATACTTTTCCATCAATCTCTCAGGACAGATATTCAAAACACTAAAAATAGCAATATTACAGTAAATTCTTCACCGTATGCTGGAAATGTGATGCATGCTCTTTCTAGACTCGTCGAAACGTTTTTTTTATATATAACTTTATTACTAATAAACATTTCCATTATGAAATGGTCGTCAATATGACACAGTAACAGATGCAACTTTGATTGCATTTGAATAGATTATAAAATTGATGTTTAGTATCATTAATATTAAAGAACAACCATTAATCTTAGAAGAATTTAACTGGACAATGTAAAAAAAACTATGTATATTTACTATAAAGGTGATTTCTCAAGATGGCTGTAAAGCCTTTTATGTCTAGTAAATGTATATCCCAGAAAAAACACTCCGTGTAAAAAAGGCAGCCAAGTCTCTTTACTTTAAAAAAATTCAACACCGAAAAGGAGTGATATCAAAAAAGGAGCCAAGTCAATGACATTTCCAAATATTTAATCGTATCTTTGAAATAAAAGTATAAACACCGAGAAATACTTTACAAAAGGACTTGGCGCATCGTTTTTTTAAAGACATCATTCTATCCTAAAAGTGGAAAGAAATTTACAAGTAGGTACATTTTCCTCTTTCTATTAGAGCCAGAATCTATGAATCAAGCTACTTTTAGTAATGACTATTTTATAGTTTTGTCAATGGCGATAGAAGCATGATTTTATGCTGTAATATATAAGTAATATAAGGGTGAAAGAATTACATAACAATTGGAAGTGGTGAGAATGTAGGTTTCTTTGGAAAACTTCCATGGAGTCAGGAGTCAGGATCCTCATCAGTGTGTTGTGTCTAATGTCCGCCCGTCCGATCGGGTAGCTCAGTTGGTAGAGCTCTCGCCCGGCAAGTGAGAGGTCCCAAGTTCGTGCCCCGGTTCGGTCGGATATTTTTCACAACACACATCCCTTCATATCAATTGGAAGTGGGCTCATACATATTCTTGCAGTACTGTTAATATGGCGATATTAGACTGGTATCTTTTCATAATTTGATCTTGACTGAAGGAAATCATGAAACGTTGTCAAATAATTACTAACTAATGGAACACAATTATATATTTTTGAAGTGTCAAGTGTATAAAGTTAAATTTTTTAATAGAAATTCAATATGACTGTCTTCTTTGTGAAATGTATTTTTATAAAATGTGTATTAATAGAAATTGTTACATGATGAGAAGGTATAACGCATGAGACTTAATTATATTCACCACGAAACAATATTACGAAGATTACTATTGTGTATATTTATAGAAAGCATAGACAACAAGTTTCATAGCGTATATATTCATATAGAAAATATTTTACAGAAGGTATGTATAATATGTACCTAATTGAAAGATGTTTCCCTATTATTCTAAACATTCAAAATGACGGTTGTATATAAATGGCACATGCTTATGAATAGAAAAATGTCTTTAAAAAAACGATGCGCCAAGTCCTTTTGTAAAGTATTTCTCGGTGTTTATACTTTTATTTCAAAGATACGATTAAATATTTGGAAATGTCATTGACTTGGCTCCTTTTTTGATATCACTCCTTTTCGGTGTTGAATTTTTTTAAAGTAAAGAGACTTGGCTGCCTTTTTTACACGGAGTGTTTTTTTCTGGGATATCACTTCTTTTGTTAGTTTATTCCTACAGCTTGTAGCACAGCTTGTGTCCGTGCAAGAACTTATTTCTTTAAAAAAATACGCCTATGCCGATTTGGATACTTAGAAAAGTTGCGTTTGGTATATAAGATTAAAATAATTATCCAAGAAGAATAGCTTTAAGTTTCGTTACAATCGGTCCAGCCGTTTTCGATATATGACGTCACTTCCGGTTTTAGCAATGGCGGCCGAAAATAATGTCGTCTTGAATTCATAATTATTACTCCTACACATTTCCAAAATTTGGTTGCAATCGGTACAGCCGTTTTTGATATATGACGTCACTTCCGGTTTTAACAATGGCGGCCGAAAATAATGTCGTCTTGAATTCATAATTATTAGTACAACACATTTCCAAAATTTGGTTGCAATCGGTACAGCCATTTTCGATATATGACGTCACTTCCGGTTTTAACAATGGCGGCCGAAAATAATGTCGTCTTGAATTCATAATTATTAGTACAACACATTTCCAAAATTTGATTGCAATCGGTACAGCCATTTTCGATATTTGACGTCACTTCCGGTTTTAACAATGGCGGCCGAAAATAATGTCGTCTTGAATTCATAATTATTAGTCCAACACATTTCCAAACTTAGGTTGCAATCGGTACAACCGTTTACGATATATGACGTCACTTCCGGTTTTAAAAATGGCCGCCGAGAACACTGCAACCTTGAATTTATAATTATTTACAAAGTACGTTTACTTATATCTATTTTAAAGTATAAAGTGGTGAATTTAGCGTCATTTAGCATATTTATGACGTCATTTCCGGTATAGGTCATAAAATGTGTGACGTCATTTCCGGTTTCGATATTTGAATCATCAAATATTACTGATTACATAAAGTTGACCGTCTAAATCGTTTAGCGCTGGTTTTGTTCTAATCTGTTTAGCCGTTTTTGAGACATGATGTCACTTCCGGTTTCAAAATGGCGGCTTCCGGTTGGTTTTATAACAAGTCAAATGAAATATCAAAAGTACAAACGTTACATAAATATCAAGACAATCGGATCAACAGTTGTTGCTGAAATGCAAATCGATGTATATTAAATTTCATGACGTCATTTCCGGTTTATTTAAAATAATGTTCAGTCTTTTGATATTGATAATCCATATAGATGACCGTCTGAAACGATTGGCGCAAATTTCGTTCCGATCGGTCCAACCGTTGACGAGATATGACGTCACTTCCGGTTTCAAAATGGCGGCACAAAAAATTCATGGGGACAAGGTTAAATCAGACGCCAAAAGTGCACACGTGGTAAAAATGTGAGATCAATCGGTTCAGCCGTTTAGGCTGTGGCCTGTTTACCGGATTTTAGCTCCAGCCTACTACTACTAAGATTATTATTATGAAAACCGCCCTAAAACACAGTTTTCACGGCCCTCTAGCGCGCAAAGGGCGTAACCTATTGTTCCCAAATTTAGTATATGTTGTAGGGTGGGCCATAGCTCGAAATTAAGATATTTCGCAACAATGTGAGATTTCTCAATTTTAAGATCCAGTAGGCCGAAAATGCCACTTTGATGCTTACAGTAAAAGTGGGTTTGCTCCAGCCTTTATATGAGAGTGTGCGCGCGCCGTCCGACTTGGCTGGCGTGGAGCGACCGCTCCACTAGATTAATTAAAAGCTTTTTATGATTTAAAATGTTTACAAAATTCTTTGAAGAAACCAGGTATAGTCCCTCTGGCTCCAATAAATAATCCGATAACATTTATATCTCGTACATTGTACATTTCCTTGAAGTAGGAAATAGTCGGTTCATAGATCAACTTTTTCTCGATGTCTATTTCTTCGGCTTGCCCAGCGCTGGCCTCAAAGCGTACAGTTGGGTCAAGGATATAGCCTTTCCGTGTGACAGGATGGAAAGCAATGATGTTAACTCGGCGATTGCTGTCATCACTTCCCAGCGCATGGACTTCTTCCGCTAGCGACCATCCCTTCTTCTTCAGCTCGCTCGCGATTGCAGTCCTGATGGTGTGACAGGATGGAAAGCAATGATGTCAACTCGGCGATTGCTGTCATCACTTCCCAGCCCATAGACTTCCTCCGCTAGCGACCATCCCATCTTCTTCAGCTCGCTCGCGATTGCAGTCCATCATTCCGTCATTCCGTTCATTCCGTCACCAGTTCGCCTTTTCGCTGATGACTGTATTGTTTACCGTGAAATCTGTACCAGCGAAGACCAAGAAATCCTCCAAAGAGACTTAGACCACATTCTTAGCTGGGTATTGTCGAACGATGTTGCTAAGACCACCCTTGTCAGCTTCTGTAGGTCAGAGAAGTTGGATACAACATACTCCCTAAGCGGTGATGCATTTGCAAAAAGTAAACACTGCAAGTACCTAGAAGTAACTTCGACATCCAACCTAAACTGGAATTCTCATATTCTCCCAGTATCAAGCAAAGCCATGGGAAACCTTCGCTTCGTGATGCGCAACCTTAAAGGATCATCGAGTCGCACAAAGTCCCACACCTACATCTGCCTCATACGACCACTTTTGGAGTATTGCTGTAGCGTCTGGGATCCCATAACTTAAACCAAAAATTATACTGGATCGGACTCAACGCAAAGCAGCTCGCTATGTTACTAATAAAGAGACTAAAAAGTGGGCGTGTCCTGCGCGGGATATAGAGTGCAAACTCGCTATAAGGCATTGGTTAATTTTTCAGAACCAGAGGTTTAAAATATTCCCCCCTCCTAACTCCAAGCGGAATTCTATGAACTATCAATATGTTTCGGTGGCTCAGTCGAAAATACTTTGAAATATGTAAATCATGAACTGTACACATTCTGGAAGGCGGTGGATTGAATGAACTATATTCAAAATTCAAACCTGTTAGACCATGAGCCAGCCGTAGTGGACCCCCCCCCCCCCCCCCCCCCCCCGGTCACGGAAGATCTGAAAGTGGTTTTGGGTACCTCAAGGTACGCACATTACACTTTCACTTGTTTGACATCTGCCCTTTGGGGCAGCAACCCCCCAGGGCGGCGCAAAGGGTGATTTTTGGGGTATTTTGCAACACGTTTGAATTTTTTGTGGGCTAACGGTGCAAGATAATTGCAATCAGTTTGAATATTAATATGTAGGTTGACATTTGTAATGTTATCCATATTTGTTTGTAAGGGCAATACCCTTAAATCAAAATTTTGGAAATTGGGGGGGAATTACCCAAAATAGTTTTGATGGCAGTCAATCTCTTCGTTATAAAAAGTTATTCATGAATATGCCATCAAGGTTGCCATATTTCGTGTTTACAACCTGTTTTAATGGGATTAAGTGTCTCTTATGGGTTTATTGAGCGAGCGTAGCGAGCGTCACCACGGTACTCTTATGGCACTTTCTCTGTGTGTTTGTTTCTTTTTTTTTGTTTTTTTTGTTTTTTTTGTTTGTTTGTTTGTGTTCACTGCCCAGGTCAAACCGCTCAAGCAATCGATCTGAAATTTTGTACACATACTAACGAACTCTATGCGGTCCCTGGGATCGTTTTTGAACGGGATCCCGTGATTGGTTCAAATTTAAAAAAAAATTATCTTTCGATTGGTTGTTCCGATCAATTTGAAATTTTGACAATTCATTACGACCAACATTGTACCCAATCTTACAAATTTTCTGCCAAATCCTCCCATTGGTTAAAATTTAAAAAAATATTTTATATGCTTTTTGAAATTTAAAGAAGAACCGTTTTTCCTATCAACTTAAAACTTTGCATGGTCATTAAGACCAACATTATCTGCATTTTTGACAATTTTCAGACTAATCTGTGTTTAAATTCAAAAGTTATTGACATTTTACGAATATTTTGTGTGTTGGCTGTCAAATTTCTCGTATTTAATATTTCACTGCATCTTCGAATCTTCAGTTTCTAATTCAAGGTAGTTAGAGTAGAAACATTCAAACGCATGAAACCAAAGATAATTAAAGCATTAATTATCTTTGATGAAACTGATGACCGTTCAACAGTTATCTAATATTGTGTACACACACTAATATTATATGAGTGGTCCCAGGTATATTTTTTTTAATGAGATCCTGTGATTTTTGAAAATTATCAAGGAACCGTTTAATTAGAAAGGTTCAATTGATCAACTTAAAACTTCTCAAGGTTATTGGGACCAATATTTTAGAAATTTTTGAGACTTTTATACAAGTCTGTGAAAAAATTCAAGAATAAATATTGGCTTTTAAATTTAATAACATTTTCCATAGACAAAATTTCGGTTCGAGGTGTTGCGCGTATCCGTGCTCGATCATCAACGCGTTACACAGAGCGTTTTCCTAGTAATGTTATATATTGGATTTTTTTTTAGGGTCAAATGTAATTTTTTTTCAACATTATAAACTGGTATGACATACTACAATATTTTTACATAATTTTGTTAAGGCGAAATCGTTATTTTAAAAAAAATTACAAAATTTTAGAAAATTACCATTATATATACCCAATATCGTCAAAATTATAGAAATAACGGTTTCGCCTCAAAAAATAACGGTTTCGCCTCTGTGTAAATATATTGTAGTATGTCATACCAGTTTATAATGTTGAAAAAAAATTATTAAATTTTTACATTTGACCCTAAAAAAAATCCAATATTTAACATTATAAACCCATAAGGGACACTTATCCCATTAAAACAGGTTGTAAACACAAAATATGGCAACCTTGATGGCATATTCCTGAATAACTTTTTATTAAGAAGAGATTGACTGCCATCAAAACTATTTTGGGTAATTCCCCCCCAATTTCCAAAATTTTCAAAATTTTGATTTAAGGGTATTGCCCTTACAATAAAAATATGGATAACATTACAAATGTCAACCTACATATTAATATGCAAACTGATTGCAATTATCTTGCACCGTAAAGCCGCGTTTACAACAACTTAACGTTCGAAAATTAACGTTGCAAAATTAACGTAATTCCACTTTCGTTCACAACCACTTCGGAAAAATAACACACACGTAAAACAAGATGGCGCCGGCCAGCGCGAACAGCTGTGAGTAAGATGTGAGAGAAGTGTCCGTGCGCATGCGCCACTTAACGCACTTAACGTTCGACTTGAAAGTAGGAAGTTGGTCAACTTTGAGGTGAAATTGGCGTACGTTAATTTACCAAATTTCGTTGTGAACGAATCCATAAGTTTACATGGGCTTGAAAATTGAAATTGCGTTAATTTTCTTAATTTTCGAACGTTAATTTTGTTGTAAACGCGGCTTTAGCCCACAAAAAATTCAAACGTGTTGCAAAATACCCCAAATATCACCCTTTGCGCCCCCCTCCGGGGGGTTGCTGCCCCAAAGGGCAGATGTCAAACAAGTGAAAGTGTAATGTGCGTACCTTGAGGTACCCAAAACCACTTTCTCATGGAATTTATTTAATCAACTTCAATTATGAGGTTATGGTTAAGAAGACGTGAAGTAGAAAGTAATGGCCGCTCGTTGGAAATACCATTCTGGAAACACTACGCGCATGTTCAGCTATGGAATATCATGGAATATGGAATATGGATCGTTTTTAAGGGCATTATAGGTATATTATATATATTTAGGTACATTTGATTTTTGGCATATGCTTCTATACTATTTATATACACGATGCGCCAAGTATATTTTGGTTTTTAAAATTAAGTTTTGACTTGGCTCATTTTTTGATATCACTACTTTTCAGTGCTGAATTTTTAGATTTCTTCTATTTTTTTTATAGTTGAAGAGACTTGGCTGGTATTTTTACACGGAGTGTTTTTTTATGGGGTTTACTAACTACAACTACAAAAACTAACTTATCTCACATAATTCGCACTAAAAATCACTTAATAAAGCAAAAACTATTCTAATCTAGTAGCTGCTCTAACCTGCAAACACTACATCTGTCCTAGTCAGGCGACCATTTTGAAAAAAGCTACAGTGCTGCCACCTGACCAGGTTTTGAACGCGAATAAAATTTAATGTGACGGCAGCAGGGCTTCAAACGTGAAATCTGCTGCAATGTTAAACTCAGACCAGGTCTATAGAATGGAATGTCAAGGTCTATGGATCGTACAGAACGGATACTAGCGCAGCGTTTTGATAGAAGTACAAACTAGATTTGTTTTGAATCTTACCTCGGTAGGTCCAAAACCATGGTCAAACAAGGATTCACTTTTAAATCAACTCCTTCAATAACGAATAAAACATCACTAAAGAAATTCCCCGTTCTCGAGTGTTTTCATTCTCTTTTTAAATGAATTAACTGCCCAATAACCTAAGATAACATGCATCTGACAAGATCAAAGATGTAATTTTAATTGACTATCAATTATTGAAGAGAGATGATGTACTGGATCTACTGATAAAACAGTTCCGGTAACTGCCAAATCGTACACTGGCGCTAGTATCCGTTCTGTATTCTCGTCCGGGGGTGCATTCCATATAGTCCAGTAATTTTGTGATTATACCCACCACTAATTGCAACAGAAGGTTTCAATACATTAATCGATTCAGAAAAATGCCCTCTACAACTTATCCAAAATCCTCCCGAATCCGAGTGCCGGAAGTAGTTTTTAATCAATTTTTAAGTTAATTTCCCATGTTAATTCCATCTTCAAAAAAAAATCTTGTAACTCCAATTTTGACGAAACTTGGCAGAATTGTTCACCATCCTAAATGAACACAAATAGCTCTCTTAGTGTTTTCCTCTAAATCTCATCGTTTGGGAAATATGGCCCATTGAAAAGTAATATTTTAGTCAGTTTTCGACGTTTTAGGTCACTTTGAGTGCAATTTGACGTTTTGCGAGGTCCATATTTCCCAAACGACGAGATTCAGAGGAAAACGCTAAGAAAGCTATTTGTTTTCATTTAGGATGGTGAACAATTCTGCCAAATTTCGTCAAAATCGGAGTTGCATGATTTTTTTTTTTTTTTTGGAAGATGGAATTAACATGGGAAATTAATTTAAAAAGTGATTAAAAAGTACCTCCGGCACTCGGATTCTGGAGGATTTTGGATATGTTAAAAAGGGCATTTTTCTGAATCGATTCATATATTGAAACCTTCTGTTGCAATTAGTGGTGGGTTCAGCTCTTTTTTTGCTTTAAATTACTGGCCTAATAGCATTTCCTTCTGCGAGTTCCGCCCGTAATTCGTATTCAAGTGTTTCCATGGTAAAGCATGGAAACACCTTAAATTAGGGAAGCTATAGAAATTGTGAAACGTCCTCTTAATCTGAACAAGAAAGACGATGCGATGAAATTGTCAGCTACTTGGAAGCCTGCGCTGGAAAGATATCCACATAAAACGCATGACATAAAACCTGCCGTCACCTTAAATTTAGTAGTGTGAAGTAAGCTGTTCTCTACACGGTGGTAGAACTGCTAGAACCATATAACGAAATAATTCGGGTTCTTGGTGTTAAAAACGTAGATTTTGGTTATGTTGTAGGGGAAAAAATACTATTTGATTTAACAAGAGGATTCATTTCATATCTACCCCCGTTAGGGGGTGGCAATTATTCAAATTTCGGGGAAGATTTCATATCAATACTAGGAAAACGCTCTGTATAACGCGTTGATGAGCGAGCACGGACACGCGCAACACCTCGAACCGAAAATATGTCTATCAAAAATATAATTAAAAGCCAATAATTCTTGAAATTCGTCAGACTTGTAGGTATAAAAATCTCAAAATATTCCTTATGTATTAGTCCCAATAGCCATGCAAAGTTTTAAGTTGATCGATTGAACCTTTATGATAAAAATGTTCCTTGTTAAAATTCAGAAATTATAGGATATATTTAAAAAAAATATACCTGGGACCACTCATATGATAAAAGTGTGTGTACTTACACAATATTAGACGATCTATTGAACGGTCATATCAGTTTCATACGTTTGAAAGTTTCTGCTCTAACTACCTTGGAACTATAAAGAGTCGAAGTAGCCGTGATCAAAATTTTCGAGAAATTTGACAGATAACACGCAAAATGTCAGTAAAATGTCAATAACTTTTGGATTTAAACACAGATAAGTCTGCAAATTGTCAAAAATACAGATAATGTTAGTCCCAATGACCATGCAAAGTTCTAAGTTGATCGTTCTTACGGTTCTAGATTTAATTTCAAAAATTATATGAAAGATTTTTTTAAATTTTAACCAATGGGAGGATTTGGCTGAAACTTTGTATGATTGGGTAAAATGTTAGTGGTAATGACTTGTCAAAATTTCAAATTGATGAAACAAACCAATCGATAGATATTTTTTTTTAAATTTGAACCAATCACGAGATCCCGTTTAAAAACGATCCCAGGGACCGCATAGAGTACGTTCGTATGTGTACAAAATTTCAGATTGATTGCTTGAGCGGTTTGACCTGGGGTGTGACCACAAAAAAAAACACACAGAGAAAGTGCCATAAGAGTACCGTGGTGACGCTCGCTACGCTCGCTCAACTAGGAAAACGCTCAGTGTAACGCGTTGATGAGCGAGCACAGAACATGCAACATCCCCATAGTAACGATGCACGACACGGCACAAGACGATTTTCTCTGCAATTTTTCAATCTCCATAATACTCTGGATGAATAACAGATCCATTGTGTCGTGAAGTCTTACCTACATACCTTCTCCAGAAATCTCTTGTAACATCCCATTCTAAACTCGTAAAATTACAATTAATACTTGACTGATTGGGCTTACAATGTGTAAAATTTAATATTAAGTTGGTCTTGATCACCATGCAAAATTTGAACTTAATGTGAACATTTTTATTGTCGACCAATCAGAAGACATTATTTAAACTTAAACCAATTAGAGGATTTGGCCTTCGTACTGCATCCGATTTTATGCGCTAGCTCAAAAATGCTTTCATTTTACTGTACATTGTGGATAGCTTGGCTGCTCTACAGGCCTTGACTTGGAACAGAAGCTTAAAGAAGGCAGGGATGACAATTTAGTATACATTTTTCAAGATTATGGAATAAAATGACCTTAAAATGACACAACTTTTGAAAATAACGACAGATTAGACTGAAAATTGGCAAAAATATCTAAAATGTTGGTACCAATGACCACGCGAAGTTTCAAGTTGATCGGTCAATCTGTTCTAGTTTAAATTACAAAAATCACCGTAAAAATTGTTTCAAATTTGAACCAATGGGAGGATTTGGCTGAAATTTATTATGATTGGGTAAATTGTTGGTTGAAATGACTTTGCTAAATTTCAAATTGATCAGAACAACCAATCGAAAGATAATTTTTTTAAAATTTGAACCAATCACAGGAGCCAGTTCAAAAACGATCCCAGGGACCTCATAGATTACGTTAGTATGTGTACAAAATTTCAGATCGATTGCTTGAGCGGTTTGACCTGGGCTGTGACCACACAAAAAAAAAAAAAAAACACACAGAGAAAGTGCCATAAGAGTACCGTGGTGACGCTCGCTACGCTCGCTCAATTAATTCCCACGAATTGTACAAATATAGGTAAGATACCACATAATATGCAATAAATTGTAACAAGGTTCAAATAATATATAATAAAATGTAATATTGACCAAAATTTTTAAGAAGGTGGTAAAATTTCACCATTTGCTTTAAATATTTGCTATCATTTACAGTTCAATTTAAGATTTGAGAATTCAACCGATACATAAAATTACACGGAATAATGATACGAATGTGTGTTATATTTAGAGCGACCTATGCTCGTAAGGCGGTGTTAAGGGTTTAATGTTAGGGGATGATTTCAATTAAATAATTACGACTAACTGAACAAAACTCTCATTTAGATTGTTACAAGGTCCAAAACAATTGGAAAATATAAAATTGAATATGTTCACTTTTTTTTGGGGGGGGGGGGGGGGGAGTTGGTGAAGCATTTCAACCCCTGACTCAAATTATCATCTTCTACATATGGGCCTCGCTACCACGCTACACTTTAAGGCATGCCCAGTGGCATCAATTTTTAGCTCTTTTGGCACGGACCTCTTATTTTTTGCTGTTACCTGGAGCAATAGAAGTTGCACTGTTTCACCGATCAGCCTGAAATTTTGCACACAATATGTAGATACAACGTTCTCTGTTTGCAGACCCAATTTTTTTTAAACCATTCATTGGTTAAAATTTAAAAAAATATCTCCTGGTAGGCTGAAAATGAAAACGGTCATCCATAGTCCTGATCAAACTCATATAATTAAGACCAAGATTGTCTCTTATTTTACAAAATTTCCTCCCAATCAGTTCAGAACGCATGAACTTATTGAAATTTTTAATATCTGTCAGGAATGAAGTATCCCCATAAAAACACTCAATGTAAAAATACCAGCCAAGTCTCTTCAACTATAAAAAATATAAAAAATCTAAATACTCAGCACTGAAAAGTAGTGATATCAAAAAATGGGCCAAGTCAAAACTTCATTTTAAAAACCTAAATATACTTGGCGCATCGTGCATATAAATAATTTAGAAATATAAGCCAGATTTGTAATATACAGAAAATCTACGTACCCTATAAGGCCGTAAAAACGATGCGCCAAGTATATTTTGATTTTTAAAATTAAGTTTTAACTTGGCCCATTTTTTGATATCACTACTTTTCAGTGCTGAATTTTTAGATTCCTTCTATTTTTTTATAGTTGAAGAGACTTGACTGGTATTTTTACATGGAGTGTTTTTATGGGGATATCACTCATTTTTTTAGTTTATTTACTCAACTTATTTTTCAATTTCATATCAAAGCAGCAATGAGAATGACTAATTCCTTTAAAAAAATATGCCATTTACGAATTGGTTACTAAGAAATTTTTTGTTTGGTTCTAAAAACAAGCTTAAAGTGATATTCCATGAAGAATTGCGAAAGCATCGTTCCAATAGGTCCAGCCGTTTTCGAGATATGGCATCACTTCCGGTTTTAAAATGGCGGCTGAAATTACTGCCACCTAGAATTTATTTCAATAAATGTTATGTATCATTATAAGCCTTCTAATTAGATATTTATAGGTTTTATATAAATGGGAAGTGAATTTAGGCAGATTTCGCATAACTATGACGTCATTTCCGGTTTCAGTAATTAGAAAAATTTAGTTTCACTACTGATATGTCATAAAGAGTACCGTCTGAATCGATTGGGGCTAGTTTCATTCCGATCGGTCCAGCCATTTTCGAGATATGACGTCACGTCCGGTTTCAAAATGGCGGCTATATGTTGGTTTTATAAAAAGGCACATTAGACGCCAAAAGTGCACAAGTGGTGAAAATTTCAGATCAATCAGTTAAACCGGTTACGCTGTGGCCCTGTCAATAGGGTTCCCTGATATCAGAATCAGAAAGCGGTGTAATTTCACGGTTTTCACGGCCCTCTAGCTCGCAAACGGCATAACTCGGCCATAGCTCGAAATTAAGATATTTTGCAACAATGTGAGATTTCCCAATTTTGAGATCCAGTAGGCTGAAAATGCTATGTTGTTGCTTACAGTAAAAGTGTTTGGTCTGCTCCTCAGTTTATTCGGCATTTACGGTATGTTGAGTGACTGTGAGTGTACGGTACGACTTGGCTGGGTGGAGCGACCGCTCCACTAGATTGAAATGAATGTTTTCCAGTGCCAATTGAATTGAATCTGATATGCTATATTTACCAGGGTGCTTAGATGCTATTTTCAAGTTTCGATGAAAAGCATATACTTTGTTGATTGAGTGATCATATTTCAATTCAATATGGATGTTTGTTTTCTGTGCGTTGTGTTCGCATTTCCGGTTCGAGAATTTGCACGTTCCCGTGCTCGCTCATCAACGCGTAACACTGAGCGTTTTCCTAGTTAGTATTTAAATGAAATCTTCCCAACCACGTATCTCCCAACTTTTAACCCCCAACCCCGTTGGAGGTGGCAAGGATGTAAGTCTAGTATAGCACTTCAAATATAAAACAAATATCATAACCTGAATCTATTAATTTTATCTAGCAGTTAAATGCTCAAACAAAATCATTACTTGAAATCGATGCATAAATGGGAAATATAGATTATATGAGACAGAGGTGAAATTAACACACTTCCCCCCCACTCGCCATCCACCATGTTAATGTTTGTGAATACTACATTTTATATTGACCTTCTATTGGATTCCGTTGCAATTAACACATATTTGCTCAATTTATTGTAATTAATATTTAAATGGATTCATCCCCTAACACCCTTACGACCCTTTATGGTGATCTGATAGGTCACTCTTAATATAAAACGAATATCGTAACAAGAATCTTTGTAAATTTATCTATCGATTGAATTATCACTAGGAAAACGCTCTGTGTGACGCGTTGATGAGCGAGCACGGATACACGCAACACCTCGAACCGAAATTATGTTTATCGAAAATGGCATTAAAAGCCAATAATTCTTGAATTTCGTCACAGACTTATATTAATATCTCCAAAATCTCCAAAAATATTGGTCCCAATAACCTTGCTAAGTTTTAAGTTGATCGATTAACCCTTAGATTGAACGGTTCCTTGTTAAGTTTCAAAAATCACAGGATATCTTTCAAAAAATATACCTGGAACCACTCATATGATATGATATTAGTGTGTACACAATATCAGATCAATCTGTTGAACTGTCATTATTAGTTTCATTTCGTTTGAAACTTTCTGCTCTAACTACCTTGCCTTGAACTGAAGATTCGAAGTCGCCGTGAATTTGACTGCCAACACGCAAAATGTCCCTAGAATTACAAAAACTTTTGAAAATAACGACAGATTAGACTGGAAATTGGCAAAAATATCGTAAATGTTGGTACCAATGACCATGCAAAGTTTTTAGTTGGTCGGTCAATCGGTTCTAGTTTAAATTTCAAAAATCACAGGAAAAATGGTTTCAAATTTAAACCAATGGGAGAATTTTGCTGAAACTTTTTATGATTGGGTAAAATGTTGGTTGCAATGACTTTGCTAAATTTCAAATTGATCGGAGCAACCAATCGAAAGATATTTTTTTAAAAACTTGAACCAATCACAGGAGCCCGTTCAAAAACGATCCCAGGGACCGCATAGATTACGTTATCATATGTGCAAAGTTTCAGATCGATTGAATTTGCGATTTAACCAGGGCTGTGCGGACAAAAAAAACACAAAAAAACACACAGAGAAAGTGCCATAAGAGTACCGTGGTGACGCTCGCTACGCTCGCTCAAAAACTTAAGTGGGTTTTTCAAAGTGAGTTTTGACTAGTTTTGTTATAGATCGGATAAATTAGTTAGGTTCATTCTTTTTAATCAAAAAATTATATATTTTTACTCCGTTTGCGCCAGTATACTTTTGAAAGTCTGACCCGTGAATGTCTGGAGGTATTTTTTTTAACTTGGTTTCATAATGCTTATCCCTAAACACCCAAACAACCCTTAAATTAAATAAATTATATATAAAACGGCATGCTTTAGTCATTTATTGTGGCTTTCACATAGTGAATATTAATAATTGATCTTCAAAGGTGCCTACGTACATATTTTGGGAAACTAAATTTAAAAAATCAACTAATTTGGGGTAAATACACTATCAAAACCCTGCACCTACAAATTCGATTATTTGTGCATCTGAAATCTTTTTTCTGAGTAACAATTTCTTGTGAGTGGAAAGGGGAGTCGTTAACAAAGTCGTATACCAGCAGCGGCCGTAATTAAAATTCTGCCGAGAGTGACATGTTATGATTCGTTCGGTTTTATGGTCTGACCCTTTTTTTTGCTCTCTACAAAAGTTTCTGACATGAAGTCATCAAATACATCAATGACTATTATACGGAAATAATGTATAATAATGATCAATCGTCCATGATTGGATGATATTCATACCTATCAACAATTTATTACCGACAAATCCACCTTATTAATGAAATAAGGTGGTTTTTGAGAAACCTATTTTAAAACGTATTATCAAAGAGTATTATTGTCATGAAAAACATTACAATGTCATTGTCATGAAAATTATACGGTTTTATATATATATCGCACAAAAATTCTTCTTATTAATGAAGCGATAAATTGCACGAGGATAGATAGGAAGCCTGAAAACATACCTATCCCAATTTTGTTTGCAAATATGTTTCAGGAAATAATTATGCATATTGCATAATATATTTATTATGTGTGTATAGTTTGTTGCCAATTTTTATTTTGATATGGGAGAATGCTAGTCGAGTCCTTTTTTCATTCACCTTGAGTTATGCCAATAAATAATTACCTATAGGTACTATATTATATATAATAAATATGTACACTCCCCCAAATAATAAACGGTACTCGAAAGAAAATGAATTGACTGATTAAGGTTTGATGGCATCATCCCATGAAGTCAGTGGTAACGCATTATCTAACTCTTTTAGGTGAGCTCTGATTTCATTGATAATAACAAGGATTGATTGTCAGGGAACCGGCCCAGCAGCCAATACGTTTTGTACCAAGTACCGTTTATTATTTGGGGGAGTGTACCTAGGTACTATATTTATTTACTTGTAAATAAGTAGTTTTCAAATAAAATTATTTACAAAACTTGATATAATCCTGATCAATTTTAAGGTGGTACAAGCGCTCGGTCGTTTTAGAAAATTGAGAGAGAAAAATTGTTTCATAAGTGAGTGTAACTTTTACAGGATGTTCACATGATCATCTGATTGTATATTAGTAGCACTTTTTAATTTTTGCTTATTGCATCGTTAATTAGGCGCCGGTTATTCAACAAAACCGCGCAAAACGATGAAATTTGCGATACGATTGGAGACCAAACCCGTAAACCAATTGATCTCAAATTTTAATCATGATTAGATGAAAGACAAACTTAGGGTTATCCCTTGGCACATTTTTGAAATTTAATTTTTTACAACGCCCAGGGAGACGAGAAAATAGGTTATTTTTCACCCAAAATCCACTAATTATTACTAATTAACGAAGCAAAAAATTAAAAATGTACCAAGGGATAACCCTAAGTTTGTCTTTTATCTAATCACGATTAAAATTTCAAATAATTTGGTCTACCCATTTCGTCTCCAATCGTATCGCAAAAAGTGTCTACAAAAAGCAGCAAAATCGCTCGCGCGTGCAGCACCTTAATCCGTAAAATCGACATTGGCGTCAAAATGTAAATGTCATCACATGTAATGATGAAATGTCACACATCGCTCTTTCCGCCAAAACGTCCCATGAAATTTTGTATACCTATTATTATTGAAAAAAGTACATTTTCCCAGTTTTATTTTTATTATTATTTGTTGATGGATATTTCCAACGATCTACCAAAGAGCACATTTATGTGTTCTTTGGTACATCGTTGGAAAATCGTTGAAAATCTGTTCGAGAAAACAAGGAACACGACTGCACTAGATATTGTGACTAGATTATAAAGGGCATACTTTTATAAAATAAAAATATCTGCTCAAGATGTAATTCTGTTACATCTTGCCAGAATCTCTTATTTGCGCTAATTATGAAAACCCTGGTAGCAATTAAACATTGCAAGCGTTGTACTGTGGTACTCTCACTGTACTTTCGATGTTTGTGATTTTTGTTTCTTCTTTTTTATTTTTGTTCGTTTGTTTCTGTTTTTCCTGGTCAGCAAAGGTCTCAATGATCAATTAATCGACTTGAAATTTTGCACACACACTATACGGCCATACCTGTGGTTACGTGTAGGTATACTTATATATTTTTTGAATTAAACCTTTGGTTGAAAGGAATAGTTGAGTTACCGTTTGTCCGATCAAGTTCAAATATTGCAGGACTAACATTTAATCAGATTTTACTAATTTTCATCCAAATCGGGCAAGAACTTGAGCACATTTTGATACATTGTTAAATTTGAGCTTTTTTCTTTAGTATAACGTTATGTGCGGCAGTGAAATAAATATAGGGCTTATCCTCATTTATCCAAATTAAATGGCTTTAGTTTTTGTTTCACATAATTTACACATAAAACGTCCATGGTGTTATGTTGAGTAGCTCTTGAATTGAGGACGAATAACAATTACTTAAATTTTGATTTCCACTAATTCAAATTTTCACCACATTTTTAAATTTGAATATCTACAACTTTGCCATGGAAAGTTTTGCCCTCTTCTCTCATCTTCTTCACATCACAAACTTGTCATATTTCTCCGATAAAAAAGGGGTTGAATACCTCGTATATAATGACTCTTTAGTGTAGGTAATTCCACATAATTTCAACACGGTCTTGTGGCATAATAAAAAGCTCCGATTTTCTTAAAATTTGGCATGCTGATGGGGCATATTGATATGAGTTAGAAAATCTTTTTTTCCCGTTTTGTCCACCGGATGTATTAAGTTACAAGGTCACGAACTTGGGGTGAATAATCACAATTCAAAATATTGTATGTACGAAGAACATAGAATATCTTGGCTTGCGTTGGAGCTACAACAACCCTAAAAAAATGAAAGACAATTAAACGTCCTTTCGTGATATCGTGAACTTTTAAAAACATTTTTTTTTTTTAAAGTGTGTTTTGCTTTAGAAAAAAATTATACTTTTTAATACATTTTAAAATTTCAGGATAGTTCAAATGCTTAGAAAAGACCAACTTTGGTATTGCATAACTTTTCAAGAAAATCATATATTTTTGTTAGGTACACCATAGTGGACGTTGCTGCATACCAATCATTCGATTACACTATATCATTTTCTTAAAATAATCACATCAGATCTTCGTCGATATTTGGGATTTTGTGTTCATTGATGCATATGTATATTCAAAATTTCAAGTTTGGCATTTCATAACTTCTAAGAAAAATAAATGCTCTTTCTATACCCGGCGCTGCACTATACTTGCACATAGAAATAGGACGTTCAAAAACGTTCTTTATCAATTGGCTTACAAGTAAGTACCTTTATCAACTCGGATCTTCTTCAAATTGTGTGGATCATAGGTAAGAAAACCCTCCTTACCTCTATGTGTGGATATTATCTCAATGGTGTATAAAAGTAGGTACATTGTAGATATCAGGTTTGGTAATTCACAACAATGTATAGACAAAATGTATATGGGTGGCATCGTTATGCTTTTTCTTTAGCCATCAGGTAATTATAGATTGTATATTATTTAGGCTTTGTATTCTTTTGGTGATAATAAATCAAATCTAAATGAAAAATACGAGTATCTTGAAACTCCTATTTTTTTATTTTGATGTCTTCCATATTTCTTAAATTATATCGGATCAGGTCGTTGGTCGGATTACGTCAAATTTTAATGATTGTCATTCCGTAACATTTCGGGGAACAAAATTTTTTGTCTACACGTTACTTTGCACCTTTACTGCCATAAAAGCTGGCATTCGATGAAGCTGTTTCAATTCGCTTATCACCCCAGACAAATATGATGAACATACTATAAGTAAAAATGGTTCATATCGTTTCATTGTCATTTTGAATAGGTAGTAATGTATGCTAAAAACATATCTTCTAAAAACAAGTAGGTAACATTTTTTAAGGTACTTGAATACCCTTGAAAACCAAACATTAAAAAAAAACAGTTTCAAATTTGGTACCATCCTTGAGTATGGACCCAAGGGTACCATAGTGTATGGAGGCCCCAGTGTAAGAAGCCACTAAGTCCCTTTAAAGTCTAATAAAGTCCAATAAATACACATGAGTGTGTGTCTGTTATTAACTTGAAATGAGAAGCAAATTCAGTTATTTTTTCTATAATTTAGTGGTTCGTGCTTCTAGATTTCAGTTGTTTTAGATATATAATTGCCGGGTTTTAAGGAATAGGGTTCGAGGTGTTGCACGTATCCGTGCTCGCTTATCAACGCGTTACACAGAGCTTTTTCCTAGTATAATGTGATTAACACTTTATCGGTTAGTCTCTGATCAGAAAAGTGAAAAGTCTGGTTATGTTATCTCATGCATAGTATTTAATCATATTATTGAGCGAGCGTAGCGAGCGTCACCACGGTACTCTTATGGCACTTTCTCTGTGTGTTTGTTTTTTTGTTTGTTTGTTTGTATGTTTTTTTTGTGGTCACTGCCCAGGTCAAACCGCTTTACCAATCGATCTGAAAATTTGCACACATACTAACGTAATCTATGCGGTCCCTGGGATCGTTTTTGAAAGGGAGCCTGTGATTGGTTCAAATTTAAAAAAAATTATCTTTCGAGACCAAAACAGAAATTCCTGCGCATGCGTGAAGTTGACAATTTTACACCTTGACCCGTGTGACATCTCTAAATCACTGCCTTCTGCATACGAAAATCATAATGCAATAAGAAGGCTGCTTTTTAATTTTTCATTGTTGCTTTTTTGTTTTTTTAAATTTGTCTTTGGCTGTTATAAAATTATTTTAACAAAAAATATTTTATATAATGTATTGATATCAAGAATACTACTTTTTAATTATAGATAGGTGAACTTTGAATTCCATTTATTTAAAAGTGTGAATTGAAACTTAATTGATATTTTTTGTTATCACCGGAACACACGGAATGGTAAGTAGTTCCAAACCGGATATAGATGGCATTAGTCATTTCTGTTTTGGTCTACGACCACCATTGTCCCCAATCTTACAAAGTTTCAGATAAATCCTCCCATTGGTTAAAATTTTAAAAAAATATTTCATGTGATTATTGAAATTTAAACAAGAACCTTTTGACCGATCAACTTAAAACTTTGCATGGTAATTGGGACCGACATTATCTATATTTTTGACAATTTTCATACTAATCTGTGTTTAAATCCAAAAGTTATTGACAGTTTACGGACATTTTGCGTGTTGGCTGTCAAATTTCTCGAATTTCATATTTCACGGCAAGTTCGAATCTTCAGTTCCAAGGTAGTTAGAGCATAGATATGACCGTTCAACAGAAAGATTTAATATTGTGTACACACAACATTTATATCATGAGTGGTCCCCCAGGTATATTTTTTGAACGAGATCCTGTGATTTTTTTAAAATCAACAAGGAACCGTTTGATCGATCAAATTAAAACTTTGCATGATTATTGGGAAATATTTTAGGAATTTTGTGAGATCTTCATACAAGTCTGTGAAGAAATTCAAGAATTATTGGCTTTTAAGTTTTAATGCATTTTCGATAGACAGAATTTCGGTTCGAAGTGTTGCGCGTATCCGTGCTCGCTCGTCAACGCGTTACACAGAGCGTTTTCCTAGTTACGTACAATTTGGTTGGTGTATGAATGAAACTATAGAAATCATGTAAATATGTAACAATAACGTAAAATAATACTCTGTTGGTCTAACTTACCTCTAAATATTGTTACAGCCGTTATTTTTACGGACTTAGGGACTTGTTATACACTGGAAGTGTGAAGGACCACACTACAAATTACGAATGTTTTAAATTTTAAAAATGAGTCGCATAAAATAGAGCGTATTTGAATTAGTGAGAAATAGATCAACTTAAAACGGCCAAAATGTGACTTAGAGACTTTTTACACTGGGCCCTATAAATTAGTTCATCATCTTTCCAAAAAATCAATCGAAATTTCCAAAATTTGAAGAAGATCCGAGGTGATTTATTAGAAAATAAAATTAATTTATAATTCCTGATAATTAAAATGTAATTTTAGACAATTTCCAACCATATTTCGCCGGTAAGCACAGTTGATGAATACGTGATGATGAAGGAAAATAAAACAATTAGATCTGGCCCGGGCTCGACCTGTATGCCCCACCGATGGCTGCCACCTTAGCGCGGTGGTGGGGTTTGCGTTGGCCAATGATCCATTGCAGCTACGCCGGCGAGCATATGCTCATGTGTAAGGGTTACCCATGCCGGACAGGTCAGTGGTGAGGTCCAGACAAAGAGCAGCCAGGGTCGGCCTAACCATGTCCTCCCTTGAATTTGCGGTCCCCTCCCCTCCCCTCGGTCCGGCCTTCCCCCTCGAGATGGTGATCCCCCTGAAATCGGGTTCCGCCGGCCCGAATCCTCACACCACCCCGGTCCGTCCCCATTCCGGCCTGGCCACCCTACCAGTGTTGGACTCCCCCGGATCGGGCTCGTTAGGTCGACCCCTCCCCATGTCCACCACTTAATATCAAAAAAGTTAAATGCAAAAATGCAAAAATATATGTGAGCAATATAACCTCGTCGTTGACGCGCCGTTAATCCACTATAATCTAAAAAAAAAAAAATCGACCTGTATGGCTTTGGCTGCTTGGCAATGGCATTTTACTCACATTACACATTACTCACATTACTCACATTACTCATTTTTGGTAATAATAATACATTTATTAATTTCGTGTTTATTTAATCGAATCCTGTTTACAATTATAAATCATGTCAGGAGAAGTTCCACATCATAATAATCTAAGGCCTTCTAATTCGCAACCGACTGGCCAAGTCGGTATTAATTTCGTGTAATAAATCTTATTGCATTAATAATTTATAGTACTAATAATATTATCTATAAAAATTTATTTTATGAAATTTATAAAAAAAAGTGTTGTACAACATACAATGAGTATTGAAAATGAAAGGTTGATCGAAATGTCTCGGTTGCTGTGCTCTCGCTGTTTAAAAGGAAATAGTGACAGTTTGTTCATGTTATTTTGCACTCGTGATATTTTACGACCCATTTTACGAGCTCTTGAGATCCAGTGCCTAAAACAATTAACGATTCGTGTCAAATTACATTTTTTATGACGGATGTTATTTCCCCTCATTTGGAGACCCGATTTAGTTGCCCAAAGCTTAGTGAGCACTCTTAAAATCGCCCTGTAGTTAATTTGAAAAATAGTAAATATTAAGAAAGTTTTACCACCCCCTTACAAGTTTTGTTTCATATTATATTTTTTATATATTATTTGGATCCTGTTTAAAATTATCTTACGTCTAGTGGTATGTTTTATTAGTATAGTTATTTGAAATTTATATATATATTAAAGACATGATACGGTATTATGCTACGTAAATAGTTTATTCAAACCGACGTTTCGACAGGCGTCCGCCCACCCTTATCAAGGTACAAACCAAAAAATCAAAAACTAAAAATGTACAGAGAAATCTACAGATTTCTCTGTACATTTTTCTACAGATTTCTCTGTAGAAAGAGATTTCTCTGATTTCTCTGTCTACAGAAATCTACAGATTTCTCTGTACATTTTTCTACAGATTTCTCTGTAGAAAGAGATTTCTCTGATTTCTCTGTCTACAGAAATCTACAGATTTCTCTGTACATTTTTAGTTTTTGATTTTTTGGTTTGTACCTTGATAAGGGTGGGCGGACGCCTGTCGAAACGTCGGTTTGATAAACTATTTACGTAGCATAATACCGTATCATGTCTTTAATACCTAGTGGCTACGAGAACTTACATGAACAAAAAAAATATATATATATATATATATATATATATATATGATATTATAGACTTTAAGGTAGTAAACGTGTAATTATTTTATTATTTATTCGACGTTTCAACCAAATCACATTGGCCCTCCTCAGGAAAACATCATTTCTATAAAATTCCAGTGCAAACAATTTCCACTAAACCTCGAGTCACTGCCTCTCAAAACGAAAAATCTAACACCAGGGTCTAAAATTCCAATATATAAAAAAAAAAATTGACATTTCAAAATTAAAACATAAACAAAGAGCAAATAGAACAGTGACAAAAGGAATACAGTAAATAGCTAGTAGACATTGCATTGAAATTAAATGCAACATTGAGAAATTAGAAGGGTGTCATTTATTCTGTAAGTTTCTTGTTTGGCTTCGAGTTATGCGTCGCAGCCGATTGAAGCAACCCCCGCATCTTGCAATCTAGGCGGCTGAGTTTCCTGAGGTTGTTGTGTAACAGGTTGCACCTTTTTTCTTTTATCAATACGCGGAGGCGGTGGTCCAGAATTGGCTTGTCTGATATGCGTTTTATGTGGATATCTTTCCAGCGCAGGCTTCCAAGTAGCTGACAATTTCATCGCATCGTCTTTCTTGTTCAGATTAAGAGGACGTTTCACAATTTCTATAGCTTCCCTAACGGCTCTAGGATGGTAATGTTCTTCCTGAGCCAATGTTCTTGTATTATTATTATAATAAAATAATTACACGTTTACTACCTTAAAGTCTATAATATCATGAATTTTAAACGTGAAAGCTTGAAGCAAAATAATATATATATATATATATATATATATATATAAAAAGCTTGAATATATTCAATATAAATATAGCTTGATATAGCTTGAATATAGCTTGAATATAGCTTGAATATATTCACTCTTGAAGCTTGAAGCAAAATAATATATATATTATATATATATATATATATAAAATTCATATTAAAACGGTTTATGCTGCGTAAAATGCTTTAATAGCCGACGTTATATATAATATGATATATGTGACTAAATATCTGACTAATATGTTTTTTTTCTGATGCCCTCAGATAGGGTGATGATATTTTATACCAACTGCAAATTGAAAATATTTGCCTACTGTGGGGATCGAACCCACGTCCCTGAATTGCCGGTCCAGTGCTCTAACCACTAAGCTAAGCAGGCTATTTAATCTGCAGTGGTTTCCATATAAACTGTATTTCTACAGTCCGAGACGCGTGATGAAGAGGTCAGAAGACCGTGGAATCCTTTCCACGTTTGACAACTGACATTCACCTTCTCGTATGGATTTTTCTCATATACGATGAGTACTTATAGGTGACTAATATGTTTTTTTTTCTGATGACCTCAGATAGGGTGATGATATTTAATACCAACTGCAAATTGAAAATATTTGCCTACTGTGGGGATCGAACCCACGTCCCTGAATTGCCGGTCCAGTGCTCTAACCACTAAGCTAAGCAGGCTATTCAATCTGCAGTGGTTTTGTTCCATATAAACTGTATGGATGGTTTATGATATAAACCATACGTGGAATCCTTTCCACGTATGGATTTTTCTCATATACGATGAGTACTTATAGGTGACTAATCCATACGAGAAGGTGAATGTCAGTTGTCAAACGTGGAAAGGATTCCACGGTCTTCGGACCTCTTCATCACGCGTCTCGGACTGTAGAAATACAGTTTATATGGAACGAAACCACTGCAGATTGAATAGCCTGCTTAGCTTAGTGGTTAGAGCACTGGACCGGCAATTCAGGGACGTGGGTTCGATCCCCACAGTAGGCAAATATTTTCAATTTGCAGTTGGTATTAATTATCATCACCCTATCTGAGGTCATCAGAAAAAAAACATA
The DNA here is from genome assembly GCA_934045905.1 of Leuctra nigra. Lineage (NCBI taxonomy): Eukaryota > Metazoa > Arthropoda > Insecta > Plecoptera > Leuctridae > Leuctra > Leuctra nigra. The sequence continues at coordinate 6,756,044 of OW203765.1, forward strand.
TTAGTCACCTATAAGTACTCATCGTATATGAGAAAAATCCATACGAGAAGGTGAATGTCAGTTGTCAAATGTGGAAAGGATTCCACGGTCTTCTGACCTCTTCATCACGCGTCTCGGACTGTAGAAATACAGTTTATATGGCACGAAACCACTGCAGATTGAATCGTGGGTTCGATCCCCACAGTAGGCAAATATTTTCAATTTGCAGTTATATATATATATATATGAAACGATCCCTCAAACTTTGAACCCTTGCCACCCCCTAACGGGGGTAGATATGAAATACCTCCTGGGTCAAAGCAAATGGTTATATTTTTTCTACAACATATCCAAAATCCACGATTTTATCAACAAACCCTGAAATGTTTCGTTAAATGGCTCTTAGCAGCTCGACTATAAGTTTGTTCCTAAGGCAGACACACTCATTGTTCTCGTTTTATAAGGTATCGTAAAATCATTTGCTCTTATCGTATCCTTGACCATTTATTGCACATCCCTTGTTCGAGGTCGTTTACAACCTTGTAGCTCTTAGTTCGCTTAGAGGGTGGAATATTATTCCACAATGGTATGTATGTATTTATGAGGTATGTTTTGACACTTTTAGGTTTTTACGATAGGGTCAGGTCCATTGTAAGTGTCCCTAATACATCATTAAACGAGAACAATGAGTGTGTCTGCCTTAGGAACAAAGTATATAGAGAAACCACGCCTACCGTAGCGGTGACGTCACGGAATCAGCCGCCTATGGGTTATGTGGAAATAACTTTCAAACTAGAGCTCGTAGAGACTTCCCGTTTTCGGCGTTGAACTTTTTAGAAAGATTTGCACCTTTTATTTTAATGACAGCCGGCCTTTCATGAAAAATATACACCCCACTATACACGAAATTAAATAAAAATATTTAGGTAAGAAAAATAAATCCGGCACTTAAAAGTCAATATTAAATAGTGTAATTTTAACATAAGACAAAATTAGTTGAATTTAAAAGAGGTTGTGTGGATATTGTACAACATAATTTTAAATGACCTGATAAACTCAATTTTTAAATGACTGGACATTATTGAGCGAGCGTAGCGAGCGTAGCGAGCGTCACCACGGTACTCTTATGGCACTTTCTCTGTGTGTTTTTTTGTGTTCACAGCCCAGGTTAAACGGCACAACCAATCGATCTGAAATTTTGCACATATACTAACGTAATCAATGCGGTCCCTGGGATCGTTTTTGAACGGTATCATGTGATTGGTTCAAATTTAAAAAAAATTATCTTTCGATTGGTTGTTCCGATCAATTCGAAATTTTGACAAGTCATTACGACCAACATTATACCCAATCTAACAAAGTTTCAGCCAAATCCTCCCATTGGTTAAAATTTAAAAAAAAATCTTTCATATGATTTTTTAAATTTAAACTAGAACCGTGAGACCGATCAACTTAAAACTTTGCATGGTTATTGGGACCTACATTATCTGTATTTTTGACAAAGTTATTGACATTTTACGGACATTTTGCGTGTTGGCTGTCAAATTTCTCGAAAATGTTGATCACGGCTACTTCGACTCTTTATAGTTCCAAGGTAGTTAGAGCAAAAACTTTCAAACGTAAGAAACTGATATGACCGTTCAACAGATCGTCTAATATTGTGTAAGTACTAAGAACACACACCTATATCATATGAGTGGTCCCATATATATTTTTGTAACTATGATTTTTGAATATTGACTAGGAACATTTTAATTATAAAGGTTCAATCGGTCAACTTAAAACTTTGCATGGTCATTGGGATTATAGCCCCATTTACACAGTGCAATTTCTTGTACAACTTCTGTACCACACTTCTGTGTCACACTTCTTGAATGGAAATTAGAACATGTTTTAAGTTCTGTGACAGAAAGTTGCGTCGAGTAAACACAAAATTGTATGAAAAATGGGAATGTGACAGAAGTTGTTCAAGAAATTGCACAGTGTAAATGGGGCTTAATACTTTAGGAATATTTGGAGATTTTTATACCTACAAGTCTGACGATTCAAGAATTATTGGCTTTTAATGATATTTTCGATAGACATAATTTCGGTTCGAGGTGTTGCGCGTGTCCGTGCTCGCTCATCAACGCGTTACACAGAGCGTTTTCCTAGTAATTGTCATGATTGTATTGTATTGTAATAACTTTGGCTAAGTAATAATTAATATTATTTTTATGACATGTTCCTTCTATACTCTGGATATTTAATCTAACGTCTTACCTTCAGGCCGCCCTTGGCTTTGGGAATGCATCCAGCATCTCTTGGAAATGTGGCGGCTCGTTGATCAGCGACCGTTATGTCGTCACAGCGGCACATTGTATCTTCGCCGTCAAATTGTAAATATATAGAAATATGTGAAATTGTATTCGAACGATGAATTTGTATAATGTTATTGAGCGAGCGTGTATCGAGAGTCACCCCGGGACTCTTATGGCACCTCTGTGTTTTTTTTAGTTTTTGTTTATTTTTAGTTTTTTAGGCTATGCCCAGGCTAAGCCGTTCAACCGATTGGTCTGAAATTTTGTGTAAATATTAATTTCATTTGAGCGGTTTTAGGTATAGTTCTTGTACGTAATCCTGTGATTTTTTAAAAATTAATTTTGTATTTGTATTTTATTGCAGCTTTTTTCACAATTTTTGGATTGTATAAGAATTGTCAGATATATTTACACATAAGACAGTCCAGGTAATTATATAGTCTACAGTACAGGTAATTAGAGATAATAAGAGATGTTGTAATACAAGTAGAGTACTAGTCAAGTATTAAAATGTATTTACAGAAATATATCCAAGTCTATCTGAATTTCCATAATATTTAACTGAAGTTAATTCTACAAAAAAATTCATCCACACTGTAGGAACTTTCCCTTACTAAAACAGTTTCAAATACATCCTAAATTTATTAAAATCTCCTTTATGGGATTTAATGTCTTCAGGTAAAACATAAAAGATACATCTGCCTGCTTGCACGACTCCATTAGACGTTGCTTGTAGTCAGCAGTATTCTTGTCGAAGTTTTCCCGCTCCTCTTGTTTCATAGGCGTGGTCGTTTTGTTTAAAAAGCACCATGTTCTTGACTGTGAAGCAGTTAATCTCTAGGATATACAAACTTGCCAGTGTAAGAAGTCCCAGTTCCTTTTCCGATCAACCGACCGATCAACTTTACAAAATCATTGGGACCAACATAATCTGTATATTTGACAATTTTCAGAATGGTCTGTCGTTAAGACGTTATTAACATAATACGGTAATTTTGCGTGCTGGCTGTGTTTCGAGAGGGAAATTTTATATATTTTACCAGTGCCTCTTCGACGCTTCAGTTCCAAGGTCTTTAGAGCAGAAACTTTCAAACGCATATGAATTACTATAATGCAATGCGGAGGCTCTGACTGAACATGACCGTTCCACAGATCGATCTCATATTGTGTATACACACACTAATATCATATATATGATATGTGTTCATATTTGAGTTTTTCCCAGACATATTTTTTTAACATGATCCGTTTTTTTTTTGTTTTTTTAATTAACAAGGAACCGTTTGATTGATCAACTTAACATATTCAAAAGGCTTATACTGATACAAAAAATTAATATAAATACAATCTTGGTGGCAGTGATGTCAGCCGCCATTTTGTTAACCGGAAGTGATACCATGTCTCTAAAACAGCTGGACCGATTGGAACGAAGCTTTCGCTATTCCTCATGGAATATCATTTTTGGCATTATTTAGTACCAAACGCAACATTTATTAGTAACATTTTATTAGTAACCATATCGGAAATGGATTATTTTTTAATGGGATTAGTTATTGTTGCTCCGATTTGTGTTAGAAGTGTGAGAATAGTCTAAAAAAGGAGTGATATCCCCATAAATAACACTCCGTGTAAAAATACCAGCCAAGTCTTTTCAACTATAAAAAATAGAAGAAATTTAAAAATTCAGCACTGAAAAGTGGTGATATCTAAAAATGGGCCCAGTCAAAACTATATTTTTAAATCCAAAATATTCTTGGCGCATCGCTTTTTATGTCATTATAGGTAATAGATTGAGATTAGATTAATAGGATTTAACGGCGCGTCAACGACGAGGTTATATTCCGCACATTAATTATTTTACTTTAAACTTTGTTGAATTAAGTGGAGGACATTGGGAGGGGGTTGACCTAACGGGCCCGATCCGGGGGAGTCCAGCACTGGTGGGAAGGCCAGGCCGGAATGGGGACGGACCGGGAGGTGTAAGGATTCGGGCCGGCGGAACCCGATTTCAGGGGGATCACCATTTCGAGGGGGAAGGCCGGCCCGAGGGGACCGCAAATTCAAGGGAGGGCATGTTTAGGCCGACCCTGGCTGCTCTTGGTCTGGGCCTCACCACTGATCTGTCCGGCATGGGTAACCCTTACACATGATGAGCATATGCTCGCCGGCGTAGCTGCAATGGATCATTGGCCAACGCAAACCCCACCACCGCGATAAGGTGACAGCCGTCGGGGGGATAGGTAATAGATGTAGGTAGATTTTATGTATATTTCACATCTGTCCTATACGTCTGAACTATATCAAGGTAAATGCACGATGCGCCAAGTATATTTTGGCTTTTAAAATTAAGTTTTGACTTGGCCCATTTTTTTATGTCACCACTTTTCAGTGCTGAATTTGTAGATTTCTTCTATTTTTTATAGTTGAAAAGACTTGGCTGGTATTTTTACACGGAGTGTTTTTTATTGGGATCTTTGTGACCTTAACATTTTCGATTGTGTTTACCGGTCCGTAGACCTAGGTGTGATACCAGTTCTTTATAAAGCCGTCTGTTTGCAGAGGCAAAGTGAGTTGGGCTCGTCTCGGAGCCCTGAACCTGCGTGCGACTTCAGTCAACGCGCATGCTGTGACGCATGGCGTGGAGCAGATAATACGGCATCCTGGATACAAGACATCTGCCAGCTACCACGACATCGCTCTGCTCAAGCTGGACACGGATGTGACATTCAGTCTCTACGTCAGACCAGCCTGTTTGAACACTTTCAGATCCACCCCTGAAGGACAGACGGCCAGGGCTACAGGATGGGGTGTTATCGCGTGGAGTAAGTCGAAAAGGCGTTAAGGCGTTAACAATGTAATGATAGAAATATAATTAAAGCAAGAAGATGTTTCATGTAATGTTAAAATCTGTCTGTGATAATTTGCGAAAAAAAACTAAGTCGCATGTCTAAAAATAAACCTCACCGCTAGATGTCTCTGATTCATATATGTCTGTATCTCTCCCACTCATGTTATTGGACTATCAAAACCCTCAAATACAATGTTGCAATTTATCAATCTCATCTAATTCACAGTTTACCTTGAAGAAGGCTAAACTAGTTCTGAAGTTGCTTCAAGTTTCATGGCTCTGGTAATCGTATGACTTATTAAATGTAACTTTTCATATACACAATTTAGAGCTGAATAAAGTTCAATTGATCTCAAGTAATTTCGTTATGTATTGAGAGAGAAACTAAATAAAACTAAAATTTGCATGGCAAAGAAACTTTTGTTTGCTATTTTTAATTTTAGCAGGCCATGAAATATTTCATAGAAAATGCTGGTATAGTTAGTTAAAAACTGTCCATGCACCTTGTAATCTTGAAATGCAGTGCTGCCAGAATGATCCACAAACACAGAGACATCTATTGGTAAGGTTTATTATGAGACTTGGGACTTTTTTTTCGCAAATTCTCACAGACAGATTTTAGCATTACATGAAACAGGTGACACTCAATGATCAATGAAAGCTGCTCTAAACTTTTTCCTCGTGTTTTTTTGTTGTACAAAAAAAACTGTAAAAAAATGCCAAGCATCTTCCCGCCTAAAAGGATTGAGATCTAAAAGAAGGGCCAAGCAATAATATTATATTGATACAACTTTTTCGCACTTAAAATTCGTGAAATCATTTTGCCCAGTTTCTGCCGCCAAGCACAACACTATACACCTAACGTTGTGCCCAAATTGGAAGAAAAAAATCTGTATGTGAACCGTTGTTGTAAACTTTAACAAAATTATAAAAAATAACAGCGATTAATACAAAATCTTCAAAATATATTTAAAAACAAAATAAATGTTTTTAATTATTTTAAAACAAAACTCATGCCCTCATGAGAGAAAGAGTTATAGGAACTTCTCAATAATAAATTAGTGTATGGCACTGGGAGTTAGTGTACAACGTTGCAGAATTAGTGCGTCCCTACTTTTGGAGAAAATCGAAAAACATTTTTTGCAATTTTTTGCGTTTTTTTCCCCAAATATTTTGCATACTTGATTTGGAGGGGGGGGGGGCTATTTTACCAAATATTCAGCGTTTTTTTGCGTTGTCATTAGATCTAATATTACGTTACCATATAATCGATATTGTCCGCAATGATTGACTTGTTTCTTTTCTTCCAGTGCACACGCAAGGAAGTGATGACTTGAAGGCCGATCTGAAACTCTATTCGCCTGAGAGATGCAACCAGACATTCGCCTCTCTGATCGGCTCCAGGAAGTTGAAGCGAGGCTTCACTGACGACACTATGGTTTGTGCAGGAGATCCAAAAGGAAAGAAGGACACTTGTGTGGTAAGACTCAGGGTTTACCATTTGCAGATGTGATTGATTAAAAAGTACTAGGAAAACGCTCTGTGTAACGCGTTGATAAGCGAGCACGGATACGTGCAACACCTCGAACCATAACTCCGGCAATAACATAGGTACCTAAAACAACTGAAATCTAGAAGCACGATCCACTAAATTATATAAAAAATATCTGAATTTGCTTCTCCTTGCAAGTTAGTTACAGACAGTACACTCATGTGTATTTATTGGAGTATTTAGGTATTATGGATTAATAAAAAATAAAAAATACAGATATTCAAACCACAAAATATGCCATTATCTAAGTGCTAATATGAGCAAACATAATTTAAGAAATATTATCCAAACAGCTTATACCTAACACATTGCTTACCAACACAAACCTAACACATTGTGTCTATAAGAAACATATTGACTGAATAAATAAAATATTTCATAAACATAATTTCAATTATCAACCATTCAATCTATTTCTACAATCAAGCAGACATTTCATCGGTCTACAAATAATTTGCTCAGCCTATGAAAGGATTGGAATTAAGACTGCATGTTAAAACTCTTATAAACAATAAATACCTATGCAATTGGTTACTTCTTCAAGAAAATAATACAAAAACTAAGTATAACCTCGCACGTTTTGCTATAACTAATATATCTAATCGTAAAGAAATAATTATTACGTATTCTAACAATAATAGATCGACAGCTGACTGCTTCCGAGTTTGTTTTGAATGGGGCGCATCGAGCGGCCGCAACGGACTCCTCGAACCTACAATGCTATTTATATGGGAAAAAACTTTTTTTTTTTTTATGGACGGATCTTTCTCAAAAACTATACAGGTCTAAGTTAGTATGAGATGAAGGTGATGAAGGTGTGTTTTTCTATCAACAGATTTCGCTTTCATTTTATAAACTAAATTAGAACCAACAAAACAGATTAAATACATATACCTATCCTATTGCATATTGACTATAATAATAAAACAATTTTTAGTTCGCAGTTATTAGTTCAGATTTGCACAAAACAAACAGAAATAGGTATTTCATAGATGCAAATTCACTGCAGTTACCTGGGATTCCTAGCCGTTACCAAGGGACCGGACACGCATTCAGCACGCACCTGCCACCTGTCTCTCATCTCAAGGAAATAGTCTCCGTCCTCACAACGATCGAAAATTAAATGTCAAATACACTTTTATTATAGGATTGATGTTTAGAAATGAGATATCTTCACAAATTATTTCGTAAAATATTAGTTACTTTTCCTGGAGCTTATAAATTGTCACCACTTCATCAAAACTTGTCATTATCGGCTAAAATTCCGCCTTGCATCGGTCAAAGTTCCGTCGATCAAACTTCGGTCGATGAAATCCTACCAACAAATAGCTTGCTTAGCCTTTGAAAGGGAAAGTAAAGACTGCATGTTAAAGCTCTTACAAACCATATACCTATACATCGGTTACTTTTTCCAAAAAAGAACAAATTATTATCAAAGAAATAATGCTTACGTTTTCTAACAATAATAGATAACTAGACAGATGATTGCTTCCGAGTTTGTTTTGAATGGGGCGCATCGAGCGGCCGCAACGGACTCCTCGAACCTACAATGCTATTTATATGGGAAAACACGATTTTTTTTATTTATGGACGGATCTTTCTCAAAAACTATACAGGTCTAAGTTAGTATGAGATGAATGTGTGTGCAAAATTTCAGATCGATACGTTGAACGGTGCGGCCAAGGTTGAACCAGCAAAAAAAACAAAAAACAAACAAACAAACAAACAAACACACACACAGAGAAAGTGCCGCAAGAGTCAAATGGAGACGCTCGCTCCGCTCGCTTAATTATCAAAAATATTCTATTTGAACTTTTTGATTAATAATTAATAACCTACCCATCGCGAGATATTATATCAATAAATTTTTCTATTGGTATATTTCACTCAACTGACTGTGTATTTGCCATTGTTGCACATTGGTAGCTGATTGTTGTTACGAATGATGGATCAAATGTGACCGTGGCAGTTTCAGTGATCGATTAATTTACAATCGTTTTGTTAGTTTTACTTGTAGTCAACTTTAATCCCCATAAAAAAACACTCCGTGTAAAAAACCCAGCCAAGTCTCCTCAACTATAAAAAATAGAAGAAATCTAAAAATTCAGCACTGAAAAGTAGTGATATCAAAAATGGGCCAACTCAAAACTTAATTTTAAAAACCAAAATATATACTTGGCGCATCGTGTATATAAATAGCAAAGAAGCATATGCCAAAATTTAAATGTACCTAAATATATAAATATACCTATAATGGCCTTAAAAACGAGCGCCAAGTATATTTTGGTTTTTAAAATTAAGTTTTGACTTGGCCCATTTTTGATAGCACTACTTTTCAGTGCTGAATTTTTAGATTTCTTATATTTTTTATAGTTGAAGAGACTTGGTTTTTTTTTTTACACTGAGTGTTTTTTATGGGGATATCACTAATTTTTTTAGTATATTTACCAAACTTGTAACACATATTGGAACAACAATGACGGGGCATTCCAGCTCCAAATCCCCAAGCAAAAAACCTGACCACCTGGGATATTATTAACTTTTTGTGGGAATATTGTATACTTAAAAAGAGTCGACACGTGTAATTTTGTTTGACCTTGAGGTCAGCCACTTCCGAAATGCAAGCTTGCAAATTATCATGATTTTGTATTTTTTAAACATTTTGCTCTCACTCTCATACCTCATAACTTTTGATCCAAACATTGTACGAAGGTGACTTTTTTACCAAATTGAAGCTCTTGTTATGTTCTATTTTAATATATTATACACAATATGTTTCTTAAATCACATCATTTAAATAAATGAATGTGAAAAATTCAAAATTTTATTACTCAAAAAGTCATGTTTTAATATTTTTTTAATTTTTACCATATAATTTCCGATATGTTACCTACCTACTGTAAAAATTTCAAGGTGGAGTGTCAAGGGATGTGCGAGTAATAAATTATTTAGCGCGTCAAGATACATGGGAATCCGCGCGGCCGAGCGCGGGCGATGCTGTCGTTCTAGCGATTGCACGTGACAAAGCCGCAGATTTGTTTAAACAATAGTTCATCTGCTTGGATGAACACAAATTTATCTCTTGCTTCTTCAGCGTAGGAATAAACTCTCGTTTGAATGACGTGTGTTGATATTGATACAGCATATACATTTATACTCACGTATAAATGTATATGGATACAGGAACAAATGAATGCAGTTTCTGGGTGCCAGCGATAGGACGTGCTTGTGAAAATCTTGCCGCGAGAATCTGATCCTCCAAGTCGTGCTCATCTTGCGTACAATACTCGAAGTTGATGGATGTAATGTTGGACTGGACCCAGTCATAGAGTTGTCGCGGAGCCATGATCTGACCATCATAAGGCCTATGTAGACTGGCTCGAACTGCAAGCCGCTTCACAGTCCACCCACACCCTCACAGGCCCCCTTTCCGTGCGATGTGGCTGTGAAGTGCCACTCGGCTGTATTGTGGCGGCAAATATTGTTTATATTTTACGATTTTTGTACTGGGCAGCTGAACCATCTGATAAATACTTACATGATTTTGTTGGCTGATTGAAAATATTGGTTCAGAAAATTAATAAGTTTTTTTAATAAATAAACGGACGGCAACAGTATCCTGCTGCATTCAGAAATTACTGCAAAACTGATGTGTTTCACTTCACTATTCTCTTTGTAGTATGCGACGAATGGATGGAGGGTGGTGGACGATTTGTTTCAGTAAAATCCCTGGGCCTCGTCTTGCAGCACAAAAGAAAAGTTTTTAGCAAAGTCGCGACTGATTTACACCTTTGACGCACTGATTGAGTTTGAAAATAATGTAATAAGTAGTATTACTCTCAAATTATTGAACTCTTCAATTTTACAGAAAGTAGGTACCTATAGGAAAAGCCTACATAGATGTAAACTTATTCTATAAATTGATTACATTAAATAATTACATCGACTCGATAAACCATAGATAAAAAACGCAAAAAAATTGAACACCAATTTCACTACGAAATGCACTACGAATAGGTATATCAGTATTTCTTGTCTATCAGAAAAATAAGCATACACAAATGTATACCTATTATAACACGCAACACTTGGAGAGTTTAGAGGTCCGTGTGGTTGGGAAGCCAAAACAGATATGATTGCTCTTAGAAGTTACACAGTGTAGAAAATCTCCTCAATCAATTACATACCTAAAAACCAATAACAATACCTATAGAAATACACCTGCACCTGAGACCAACGCGGGGTATGCAGTTCGTGTCGGCGAACACATAGCAGGACTTAAAAACTGAAAGGTGAAATTAATTGACAGGAATCTAGTGGAGCGGTCGCTCCACCCAGCCAAGTCGTACCGTACACTCACACTCACTCAACATACCGTATATGCATAATAAACTGAGGAGCAGACCAACCACTTTTACTGTAAGCAACAACACGGCATTTTCGGCCTACTGGATCTTAAAATTAGAAAATCTCACATTGTTGCGATATATCTTAATTTCGAGCTATGGCCCACCCCACTACATATACCAAATTAGGGAACAATATGTTATGCCGTTTGCGAGCTAGAGGGCCGTGAAAAACGTGAAATTACACCCCTTTTAAAACCTATCTTGATCTGATGATGATGATGATGATATCAGGAAACACCGCAATCACCGCCACAGCCTAAACGGCTGAGCCGATCGATCTGAAATTTTCACCACATGTGCACTTTTGGCGTCTGAGGTGCCTTTTTAAAAACCAACAGGAAGCCGCCATTTTGAAACCGGAAGTGACGTATTATCTCGAAAACAGCTAGACCGTTAGGAATTAAACCAGCGCCAAATGATTCAGACGGTCATCTATATGGAATATCAATAGTTAAAGTAGAGATGTACTATTACCGAAACCGGAAATGACGTCATGAAAATGAAGAACTAGATTTAAATGACCTCTTACTACAATAACTACATATTCAGAAGGCTTATAATGATACATAACATTTATAGAAATAAATTCTATGTGGCAGTAATTTTAGTCGCCATTTTGAAAACCGGAAGTGATACCATATCTCGAAAACGGCTGGACTGATTGTAACGAAGCTTGCGCAATTCTTCATGGAATATCACTTTAAGCTTAGGTATATTGAGCACCAAACACAATTTTTCGTATTAACCAATTCGGAAATGGCGTATTTTTTAAAAGTAATTGGTCATTGTTGCTCCGATGTGTGTTACAAGTTGTGTAAATAAACTAAAAAAATAAGTGATATCCCCATAAAAAACACTCCGTGGAAAAATACCCGCCAAGTCTCTTCAACTATAAAAAAATAGAAGAAATCTAAAAATTCAACACTGAAAAGAAGTGATATCAAAAAATGAGCCAAGTCAAAACTTAATTTTAAAAACCAAAATATACTTGGCGCATTGTTTTTAAGGGCATTATAGGTATATTATATATATTTAGGTACATTTAATTTTTGGCATATGCTTCTATACTATTTATATACACGATGCGCCAAGTATATTTTGGTTTTTAAAATTAAGTTTTGACTTGGCTCATTTTTTGATATCACTTCTTTTCAGTGTTGAATTTTTAGATTTCTTCTATTTTTTTATAGTTGAAGAGACTTGGCGGGTATTTTTACACGGAGTGTTTTTTATGGGGATATTTATTACATGATTGGTCGGCAAAAATTGGCGAAGAACATGGGATGGAGTACCGTCTATGAAGAGCAAAACGTATAGACAAGAGATTTTATTATGATGTCGTATACCTAAAGTTTCAGAACATAACTGTTTTCGTGATCACATGAGAACTCATATAAAAACAATGCATTGATTGTCAAAACGACCCCCAACAAATATTATAAAAGTAATTGAATTATAGTAGACAGAGAGAATTTATTGTGATGTGTAACAAAAGGTTTCAGAACATAACGGTTTTCGTGGTTCCACGAGAATACATATTTAAACCATTGCTATGATTGTCAAATCAACTAACAACTTATAGTATCAAAGTAATTATTGAATTATAGTAGACAGAATAGAAAATGAGTAGTTACAATAGTGATCGAGTTCAGTGGAGTTTTTACCGCGATCGCTAGAACGAGAGCAGCGGCGGCGCTCTGCCGCGCGGTTTCACAAGTACCTTGACCATGGTGGTATATAGGTTAGGTGAGTGAACCAAAGCTGAGGCAGTGGTACAAGAACGCACGCGGTTCCGCGCGCTGCCGCAGCGCGCGCTGCGATCACCCGGTCTGACGCTTGCAATGCAAGCATATGCAAGGACGAGGATTTCGCTGACGGCAAAGTGTTATTTCACGCCGCGTTCATTTCTACACTTACGCATATTTTGTGTTCACAAACGATAATAATTGTTTACGTATCAGTTTAAGCAATACGCTATTTGTTATACTTATGTAAAAATACAATTAATGTTCTATCACTGTTTTCATTGATTTTTTAGTACTGTGCACTGAATGGTTGATATTTGAAATTGCACACGATAAACTATTTCAAACTGAAATGTTACTATTACTAATTAAGTAATTAACACATAGATAGGCAATTAAAATTATGTTTTACGATGTCGTTAATTTTGATAACTTTTTCTTGGTTTGATTTCACTTCAGAGACATTGTTGTTTGTTTGCAATGTTGTCGCATTCTTTAGTTTAAATGTAGTTATTGAGCGAGCGAAGCGAGCGTCTCCTTTTGGCTCATTTGGCACGGACCTCTGTTTTTTTTTTTTTTTTTTTTTTTTTTTTTTTTCTGTTACTGACGATATACAGGTCAGAGTTTTTTTTCGATCGAGCTGAAATTTTGCACACGTGTTTGGACATTCTCTGGGCGTTGCAGACCCTAATTTTTTTGAAATCTACTGATTGGTTAAAATTTAAATAAACATCTCCTAATAGGTTGAAAAGTGAAAATGGTCTTCGACAAATCTGATCAAACTCATATTTTGGCTATACATGTCTAGAGTTTTTCCTCGATCGAGCTGAAATTTTGCACACATGTAGAGACAAACTTTTCTGTTTGCAGACCTTAAATTTTGTGGAAATTTATTAATTGGCTAAAATTTAAATAAATATCTCCTGATGGTAGGTTGAAAAATGAAACTGGTCTTCGATAAATCTGATCAAAATCCTATTTTGGCTATACAGGTCAGAGTTTTTCTTTGATCGAGCTGAAATTTTGCACACATGTAAAACCAACCTTCTCTGTTTGCACATTTAAAATTTAAATAAATATCTCCTGATAGGCTGAAAATTGAAAACGGTCTTCGATAATTCTGATCAAACTCATATTTTGCATGATCATTAAGACCAATATTGTCTCTTATTTTACAAAATTTCATCCCAATCAGTTAAGAACGTATGAACTTATTGACATTTTTAATATCTGTCAGTATGAAGTATCGAAATGAATGTTTTCCAGTGCCAATTGAATTGATTCTGATTTGCTTTATGAACCAGGTGCTTAGATGCTATTTTAAAGTTTCGATGAAAAGCATATACCTACTTTTAAGTTGATATCATAATCAGTGCACGAAGTGGGCCGGTATGGGACGGTATGGTATACCGGTACTTCTTTACACATTTGATTTCATATCGTTACTTTTCAGAAAAAACGGAATGCTTAAAAAAATTTACGTAATTTTAGATTCTAATTTACTCGTATTTCATGGTTATCTTTTGACTGCATATTTCAAGCATAACTATGAACTATGAACATTCACTACAAGATAAAGTAAAATTCATTATTTAATTTAGTTGTTTCATCAAGGTAAAAGACTAATCTAACTAATGACATGACAATGGTTGTCAGTGTAATTCTGGAATCTGGACCCTCATCTAATATCGTACCCCCCCCCCCCCCCTACCCCCCCCCCTCACGTGGTATTCTTATGTTACCATACCGCCACTATTTCATTCCTACTTCGAGCACAGATCATAATCAATTCAATATGGATGTATATGTTTTCTGTGCGTTGTGTACGCATTTCCGGTTCGAGAATTTGCACGTACCCGTGCTCGCTCATCAACGCGTTACACTGAGCGTTTTCCTAGTGAATAATCAACATCATCTTTGTGAGCATACGAAAAAATTAACTGCCCTTTGTCCAAATACACTGTTCAATGATTCTTCATAACAATCTGGGCTCATTAAGTTCCCGTGATGGAGGCACTTCTGGCAAGATGGCTATTATCAGTCCACAGATAATACATATTTTTCATTACCTTTAATTTGTAAGATATTATCTATAATCTTGACTTTGTGACATCTACAATCATTGTGATCTCAGGGTGAACATAATTTTTCGTCATTTGGTATGCACAACACAGGGTTGCATCATGGCATCCTTGAAGGGGGGGGGGGGGGGGGGGGGGGGGAGCCGAACATTTTACAAACCCTACTTTTTCCCTACTATGACACCTTTTGCACTGTCAAACTTGTCATTATAGACCTCCTTTAGATTGCAGATATGACAGACCCAACATGCTCTATAAGTTAATTTGAAACTAATCTAAGATATAGTCAGTTATAAAAAATTTCGCCGCGCGGCAGTTTTCTGGGTGTCAAGAACCCATTGAGCCCGGCTAGACCACTTATTTTTGCAAAATCTGTTTGCCCCCCCCCCCCTCCCCCTCGGGCTTAATTGTTGGAATTCATTCAACACTTGCATAAAAGTATGATTTTAATTAATAATAATATCGGACAATGCGTAGACACGTCACGTTCAATTTATTGGCATAAGTCGATATCGTATTACTATTATCATATTAATATTATCATTAATTACAATTATGTTTTCCACAGACAGTTAATTATGTGACATATTGTCCAGTCTTTCATGTGTTGCTTTGCTATCTATACTTTCATTGTGATCTTGTGAAATATCATTTATCTATATGTATACCTTTGCCGCGTGAGATACGTAAGTACATAATATCATACTTATATCATATTATCATAATAAAACAAATGCATTTTTATGCAGAAAACCCTGAAGAAGCTAGGAATCAGCTGATCAACATGATGTCATTCTTTATTCTAATTGGCTGAATGGCTGTAAAGGAAGGCGGGGTCTACGCCGCATGAGTCGAGCCGAGGCGGCCGCGATATGAGGCAAATGTATTTGAAAATTTGTGTAGACGAAACTATTCAATATTTTTGCATGCCGTTTCTTTTGTTATGGCAGTCAAGAAGTTAGGAATGTTACGAAAAAATGGCAACTGCTTGGTTTGTATATTCTTGCCGGAATTGAGTGTTATGTTTTCAATTTGGCGGAATTTTAATCAAGTCGAAATAAAAAAATAATTTTGACCATTATATGTTGACATTTTGACCATACATGCAGCGACAAATATGTTCGTGACATTGCCAGCTATATTATGTTTTTTTAAGATTTGTTTTAGCTCGTCTAGTTTTGGACATAGAGCTGATTTTATGAATAAGGGTAGTTATCCCCGTTTTTGTTGAATTTAAGGGTGAAAGAGTCAAAC
Source organism: Leuctra nigra (assembly GCA_934045905.1). Classification (NCBI taxonomy): domain Eukaryota; kingdom Metazoa; phylum Arthropoda; class Insecta; order Plecoptera; family Leuctridae; genus Leuctra; species Leuctra nigra. The sequence goes on from OW203765.1 coordinate 6,772,212, forward strand.
CACAACTTGCCAACGGTTCTTTTTGGATTCAGCGCGTCAAAATACATAGGAATATCGACGTTGGCAACTTTTAACAGACCTTCCCGCCAAGTTGTGATGTTTTACTTCTGTTCCGCGACTATCAGCCCGCCGTGCATCAGACCGGGTGACGCTCACGCGCCTGGCGGTGGAACTGTGAACAGCGTGCCTTTTGAGACCGCGCGGGCAATGGGAACGAGATAGGGCGTTCTCTCACCTAACCTATATACCACCATGACCTTGACGCGCTAAATAATTCATTACTCCCACATCCCTAGACACTCCAACTTGAAATTTTCACAGTAAGTAGATAACATATCAGTAATTATATGGTAAAAATTTAAAAATTACAAAAACATGTCCTTTTGAGTAAAGGAAATTTGAATTTTTCACTTTCATATTTTTAAATGTTGTAATTTAAGAAACATACTGTGTATACAATAGTAAAATAGAGCATAAAAAGAGGTCCGTGAAGTTAGCACCGCCCATTAACGCACTAATTATCTCATGTGTGGGATGAATTAGTGCACAATTAGTGCGTTCGATCGGCACTAATTTTATAATTAGTGCGTCATCCGTTTCCGAGAAAAACGCACTATACTATGGGCGGTGCCAACTTCACGCAGCACCGCCCATTGACGCACTAATTTTCAAACCCACACAGGCAATTAGTGCACAATTAGTGCGTTCGATCCCCCCCATTCCCATAATTAGTGCGCACTTACTTTTCGAGTTATTCGTAAATAACCGTGGGCGGTGCAGCACCGCCCATTGAAAATTTCAAGGTTTTCAGCACGCCATGTTTTAGTGCACAATTAGTGCGTTCGATTCCCCCCATTCCCATAATTAGTGCAAACTTACTTTTCGAGTTATTCGTGAAAAACCGTGGGCGGTGCAGCACCGCCCATTGAAAATGTAAGATTTTCAGCACGCCATGTTTTAGTGCACAATTAGTGCGTTCGATTCCCCCTATTCCCATAATTAGTGCGCACTTACTTTTCGAGTTATTCGTGAAAAACCGTGGGCGGTGCAGCACCGCCCATTGAAAATTTCAATGTTTTCAGTACGCCATGTTTTAGTGCACAATTAGTGCGTTCGATCCCCCCCATTCCCATTATAAGTGCGCACTAACTTTTTGAGTTATTCGCGAATAACCGTGGGCGGTGCAGCACCGCCCATTAAAAATTTCAAGGTTTTCAGCATGCTATGTTTTAGTGCACAATTAGTGCGTTCGATCCCCCCTATTCCCATAATTAGTGCGCACTTACTTTTCGAGTTCGAGTGCTTACTTTTCGAGTGCTGCACCGCTCACGGTTTTTCACGAATAACTCGAAAAGTAGGTGCGCACTAATTATGGGAATGGGGGGGATCGAACGCACTAATTGTGCACTAAAACATGGCATGCTGAAAACCTTGAAATTTTCAATGGGCGGTGCTGCACCGCCCACGGTTATTCATGAATAACTCGAAAAGTAAGTGCGCACTAATTATGGGAATGAAGGGGATCGAACGCACTAATTGTGCACTAAAACATGGCATGCTGAAAACCCTAAAATTTTCAATGGGCGGTGCTGCACCGCTCACGGTTATTTACGAATTACTCGAAAAGTAAGTGCGCACTAATTATAAGAATGGGGGGGATCGAACGCACTAATTGTGCACTAAAACATGGCATACTGAAAACATTGAAATTTTCAATGGGCGGTGCTGCACCGCACACGGTTTTTCACGAATAACTCGAAAAGTAAGTGCGCACTAATTATGAGAATGGGGGGAATCGAACGCACTAATTGTGCACTAAAACATGGCGTGCTGAAAATCTTAAATTTTCAATGGGCGGTGCTGCACCGCCCACGGTTTTTCACGAATAACTCGAAAAGTAAGTGCGCACTAATTATGGGAATGAAGGGGATCGAACGCACTAATTGTGCACTAAAACATGGCATGCTGAAAACCCTAAAATTTTCAATGGGCGGTGCTGCACCGCTCACGGTTATTTACGAATTACTCGAAAAGTAAGTGCGCACTAATTATGGGAATAGGGGGGGATCGAACGCACTAATTGTGCACTAAAACATGGCGTACTGAAAACATTGAAATTTTCAATGGGCGGTGCTGCACCGCCCACGGTTTTTCACGAATAACTCGAAAAGTAAGTGCGCACTAATTATGGGAATGGGGGGAATCGAACGCACTAATTGTGCACTAAAACATGGCGTGCTGAAAATCTTAAATTTTCAATGGGCGGTGCTGCACCGCCCACGGTTTTTCACGAATAACTCGAAAAGTAAGTGCGCACTAATTATGGGAATGGGGGGAATCGAACGCACTAATTGTGCACTAAAACATGGCGTGCTGAAAACCTTGAAATTTTCAATGGGCGGTGCTGCACCGCCCACGGTTATTCACGAATAACTCGAAAAGTAAGTGCGCACTAATTATGGGAATGGGGGGGGGGGGGGGATCGAACGCACTAATTGTGCACTAATTGCCTGTGTGGGTTTGAAAATTAGTGCGTCAATGGGCGGTGCTGCGTGAAGTTGGCACCGCCCATAGTAAAGTGCGTTTTTCTCGGAAACGGATGACGCACTAATTATAAAATTAGTGCCGATCGAACGCACTAATTGTGCACTAATTCATCCCACACATGAGATAATTAGTGCGTTAATGGGCGGTGCTAACTTCACGGACCTCATAAAAAGAGCTTCAATTTGGTTAAAAATAATCTTTGTACGATGTTTGGATAAAAAATTACGAGCTATGAAGTGCAAGCGGAATGTTCAAAAAGTACAAAATCATGATATTTTGAAAGCTTGCACTGCGGAAGTGGTTGCCCTCAAGGTCAAACAAAAAAACACGTGTCGACTATTTTTAGGTAGACAATATTCAAAAAAAAATCGCAAGAGGTCAGGTCAATTTTCGTCATTTTTTGGTTGTGCTGAGGCAGAACGACCCTGACTAATTCCTTTAAAAAAATACGCCATTTTTTGAATTGGTTACTACGAAAAATTGTGTTTGGTGCTAATTACAAGCTTAAAGTGGTACCATAAAGAATTGCGAAAGCATCGTTCCAATCGGTCCAGCCGTTTTCGAGTTATGGCATCACTCCCGGTTTTCAAAATGTCGGCTGAAATGTCGGCCCATTTATTTCAATAAATGTAATGTATCATTATAGGCTTTCTGAATATGTAATAATTGTATTAAGAGGTGAATAAAGTATAATTATTCATATTTATGACGTCATTTCCGGTTTCGGTAATAGTAAATTTCTACTTCAGCTATTGGTATTCCATATAGATGACCGTCTGGATCATTTGGCACTAGATTCATTCCGATCGGTCAAGCCGTTTTTGAGGTATGACGTCACTTCCAGTTTCAAAATGGCGGCTGCCCACTGGTTTTATAAAAAGGCACCTCAGACGCCAAAAGTGCACACGTGGTAAAAATTTCAGATCGACCGGTTCAGCCGTTTAGGCTGTGGCGGTGATAGCGACATTTCGTGATCATCATCATCATCATCATCATCAGATACCTTTTAAAAGGGGAGTAATTTCACTGTTTTCACGGCCCTCTAGCTCGCAAATGGAATGACCTGTTGTTCCCAAATTCGGTATATGGGGTTGGGTGGGCTATAGCTCGAAATTAAGATATTTCGCAACAATGTGATATTTTCCATTTTTAAGATCCAGTAGGCCGAAAATGCCATGTTGTTGCTTACAGTAAAAGTGTTTGGTCTGCTCCTCAGTTTATTAGGCATTTACGGTTAGTGGAGTGAGTGTGAGTGTATAGTACGACTTGGCTGGGTGGAACGACCGCTCCACTAGATGAAACTACTGAACAAAAGACATATTGCTTGTAGAGTTGTCTGTCACAATGTCTGTGTTTCAGGGTGACAGTGGTGGTCCTCTACAGACAATACTGCCTCATCCCTACTACTGCATGTACAATGTCTGTGTTTCAGGGTGACAGTGGTGGTCATCTACAGACAATACTGCCTCATCCCTACTACTGCATGTACCATGTCTGTGTTTCAGGGTGACAGTGGTGGTCCTCTACAGACAATACTGCCTCATCCCTACTACTGCATGTACAATGTACATGTACATGTACATGTACATCTTGTCAGAGCTTAACTGTCGAACAAGGGTCGAACAATACTGCTCATCTTATGAAAGGAAAGGCTACACGCTCGCTGGACGTACTATACAATGTCTGTGTTTCAGGGTGACAGTGGTGGTCATCTACATACAATACTGCCTCATCCCTACCACTGCATGTACAGTATAGTGGGTCTGACGTCGTTCGGATCCAGGGCGTGTGGGACAACCGACTCTCCAGCTGTGTACACCAGAGTCTCGCATTACGTGCCGTGGATAGAAGACATTGTGTGGTCCAGTGGATAAATACACACTTATAATCAAACTTGAATATAATAGTTTGTGCTTGTAGAATCTATGTATTTCCCATTTAACTATATATAGTTGAATGTAGTTTAACTATAGTATAATTTTACTGTATTGCAATATAAAATACACATTAAAAAGTTTGTGTTTACTGGAAAGCTCTTATTTTTCTGATAATTTAGCGAGAAAAGCGAGCGTTTGACTCTTTTGACACGGACCTCTTTTTTTTGCTTGTATCTGGAGCAATAGATCTTGCACCGTTTCTTCGATCGAGCTAAAATTTTGCACACATGTAGAGACAACCTTTTCTGTTTGCAGACCCCAATTTTTTTTTAAATCCATTCATGTGTTAAAATTTAAATAAACATCTCCTTATAGGTTGAAAAATTAAAATGGTCTTCGATAAATGTGTTCAAACTCATATTTTGCAGTAATACCAACCTCTTGCTCCAATTAATATTTTTCCTGTTCAATTCATCAACACAAAAAACCATTAAAAAATTTAGCTCGATTGGTCCTGTGTATCCCTGACTTATCCCGTATTCTAACAATCAATTTCAAACTTGCCGCGTGGCCACGCTGACGTCATCGTGGGCTCACCGCCTAGTAGGCAGGCAGGGTTAGAGAGCCTATATACTGGGGAAGAGAGTGGCCAACTGGGTGACTGTTTTCTATTGGTTGAAGAATTAACCAGGCCGCTTTAATGGGAGCCGCCATCTTGCGCTCAAACAGTGGGCAAGTTAAAGAGCCTAGGGCTAGTAGCTGGCTGTGGCAGGACCTAGTTGACGACCTTGACAAGCGTCCATGACTTGAGTACAAGTTGGCTCCCCCGAGTTGGCCACTCTCTTCCCCAGTATATAGGCTCTCTAGGCAGGGTAGCAGGCGGGCGGTGGCGGCTGACGACTTCAACCGTGATTGGGAAAGTACGTCCGATCGAGTGAATTTAAAATGTCTACGATAAATCCTTACTTATTCGAACCGACCTCTACAAACGACGAATTACACAAGATAAATTTAAAAAATATTGATAACAGAGCCAGGGTAGTAAGCTTTGGCGGCAGAGCTGGTAACCGTGATTGGTGTAAGTGCGGGATTTGTCAAATAATGCCGACGGACTTGGAATCTTTGTGTTGCAATGAATCTGGCATTTTACATACTCAGCGTGAATTAGATGCATAATTGTCTTGAACGAAAGCTTCCTATTTCTCGAACTCTCTTTACTGCAACACGGCACAGCGAAATTAATTGCATCTAATAATTTAGATTTCTATTTATTTTGCAGGTATCAAGATTTTCGTCCCTTAGATTGAATTGATGCAGGTTTACCTAAATTACCAGATGGAACTGCTGTAGATTTAACTCGGGGAACAAGTTCCTTTCGGGAAAAAAACTGTTTTGAGGCGGTTAGAAATTTCGAAATCTTCAATAAAATGATCAGAACAGACTTATGTAAATGTACTCGGCACAAAATTTACTCTGTTGACTTCGTGTAACCATTGCCGTGGCAGTTTAGGTGATTTTGTGGATGACGGAAATCAATGGAATGATATAGGTACCTACGTTTTGTGTCACTATTGTTTTTCAAAGAATTGTTATTGCACTCATACACACAGCAACGTTGAACCATGTTAATAAAATAAAACTTAATACCAAAATAAAAAGAAATTAACTTGAAAATTAATACATAAAGATACTTCGCTTCACTATCATAACTAGAACCTTGACTAAATAATATTTTTAGAACAAAAATCGAATACTCTCTGAGGGGTGTGACAGGAGACTGTCTCGCCGCGCGCCGTGCGCCTTGTTGCTGTCCATCCGATGCGAGGGTTTAACAGGTAGAGCCCACGATGACGTCAGGTGCTGCTTTTACAAAATAGCTCCTAACTCGGGGAAGGAATTTTTTTACATTTTTTTTGTAATGAAAATTTAGTAAGTACGCTAAGATTATAAATTAAAAAAAATATATTTTGAGCAAGAAGTTGGTATTACTTTAAGACCAACGTTTTCTCTATTTTACACATTTTCATCCCAATCAGTTAAGAACGTATGAACTTATTGACATTTTTATTAGCTGTCAGAAATGATGTATCGAAATGAATGTTTTCCAGTGCCAATTGAATTGAATCTAGTGGAGCGGTCGCTCCACCCAGCCAAGTCGTACCGTACACTCACAGTCACTCAACATACCGTAAATGCCTATAGGCAGCGTGTTTAGATTTACAAATAGCGCTGAAAAAATACAGAGTGGGAAGGAAGCTTACCTTTGGCAAGGTGTCCAAGTCGATGCAGTTATACGTTATGTTTTTTTTGTCTGGGGCTTAACGTCGCACTGTTCTGCAGCGAGGCTAATGGCGACAGATGAATGATTATGATGGTGATTGGAATATGATGGTGAAGAGTAGGTAAGGATAGAAGGTGGAAAGGAGAAGGTCGTGGCCTATTAGTAGGGTACCTTCCCAGCATTTGCCTGTCGACTGAGGGAAAACCACTAAAAACCCCCAGTCAGGAAGGACGGCCGCGGGAATCGAACCCGGGCCTCCGGAATACAAGTTCAGAGCGTAAACCACTCACCCAACCTGTTCCATGTTATACGTTGTTGCTGCACAAATTACGCATTATCACATCTTAAAGGGGGGCAACGGTCAGAAATTAAAATTTTACCATAATAACACATCAAACAATTAATATCTGTAAGACGTATGAGAAGGTACCAATCCGGTTGTGATAGTGAGAGCAGCAAATCAAAAAACGTGATTTTAATCGAAAGTATGCAAAGAATTTTAGTCCCATAAGGAATAAGCTGGACGCAAAATGTCTATTGGGAACGTAGGAGAACCAAAATAGATAGAAATAAAAGAAGCTCTGCTACATATAAATAGGACTGTTCTCTTCATTTTATCTCTTTTAAAATTTTCTGTGAATTGAACCGTTTAGCTGCAAATAAATATAAAAATAAATCGCTACTGTTTTATACACCAAGAAGGTCCAATATTTTTTGTACAGAAGGTACATTCCTGCACGTCTCACTCCCACTCTCTGTAACTGGACCCAAATTATTTACACTAAGCGCTTGCTGACACTTGAAATAGTAATAAAATAGCCATAAACTAAACAATTTCATGCATCATCACAACACAACACATTAAATATCTATTACAGTCTGTTCAAAGAATGTTGATACCATAAGACAAATCTCATGTGAACTAATATGCAATACAGTCAATAATTATTATTAATTATTACAATAGCGTTGGCACATTTGCACTTATCAATTATCTATAAACATGAAAAGATGAAATGATAGTAATTTTTCATATTCTGACTGTTGTCGCCCTTTAAAATTTACACAAGTTTATCTAATGTTTATTCGCCTACAAAATATTAATAATGAAGTGTTCACAATTTCACTGAATTTGATCACAATATATATTTGCGCGACTTAGATCTAATTTCGAGTAATTTTGAGTTCATTTGTTGACATTTGATCGGTTGCTAGGTCACGGCCAATGAGAAATAAAACAGTTGAAGATCATTACCGTAAATATTGCTTATTTCTTTCACTCGTGGCGCTGGGGGTTTGAACACACGGTGCCTAATTATAAACTGAAGAGCAGACCAAACGCTTTTAGTTTTACCTCCAGTAGAAGAAACTACATGCACGATACTGGCCTTGGCAGTCATGAGTGAGCTTAGCTGCCCGAAATTGCTATTTTTTTTCTTCTCATTCAAATCTTCTTTCTTCTTGGATTTTGTACAGTAAAGTTATCGGACTGCGACTGAAGTTAGTTGGACGATTTTACTTGTAGGATTAAAAACTTAATTGTGGTTGTGGTGACTTAATTGTGGGGGAAGGTTCATTATGGGTATACCGCTTACCTAGGGTTCATCTCACCTGTTCTCGACTGTAATGTACTACAATACCGCGCCTTCTGAGCAAAAACAATTTACGTTAGATTAGCATATATATTTTTTTCATTGTCATTTTGCCATTTCAATAAGTTGCTGAAAAACCATGTCAACAAATTTGAACTGAAAGATGCAGATGAGATTAGTGGCTGAAAAGTTTGTTCCGAAAATTTTTACCGAGAAAAAAAACGAGCTTTGGTTTGTCAGCAACTTCTTGAAATAGCAAAATGACAATGAAAACTTTTTGGAACGTTTCATTACCGGAGACGAGACGCCCCCAAGACCCCCAAAACTTAAGAGACTCTCTGAAGATACCTTTTTTTTTATCTATTTGACAAATTATCACAAAATCGCCAAACACAAAAATCTTGTTCCACAATAACAGCTGTAACTTCACAATAAAGAAGAAAAACAGTTGTACTCAGGAAAAGTCATGCTAAACAATGCACAGCACTGCTCGCTCTCCTACGCTCCATTGTCGCGCAATTCATAAAGTCTGAAACTTTTTGATCACCCATGTTATTTGAAAAAGGATCTGAGATCATCTTAGTAATGCCTAAAGAAAAAGGTTGAAATTAAATGTGGGTACTTTGTTCTAAAATGATTACAAGTATTTCGACAATCTGTACAAACTATTTAATTTAACCGAGGATAATCGCTCTAAACAACCTTCAAGGTAAATAAAATGGTTTTGTGGCCCATGATATTTTTATCATGAAACGTCTTATCTACCAGCCTGCATTTAAGGAAGAATACATTGGCGTGTTTTACGACACAGTGAAATAATTCTTATCTAGAACGACGATTTATTTTTTTTTAACTCCTTTATTAATAACAAGAAAATAATACAAGTACATAATTCCACAAAGCTACATGTAGCTCATCTGTGGAGATGATTCACACAAATAAAAACAGTAACAATAGAACGCATTTACGGAGTTTCAAACAAATGTACAAAGAAAAAGGAAAATACACACATTATAGTAATCAAAAAAAGGCAATTCATATTTTAAAAAAATAGCAAATAACAATAATTAAATCGGGTTTCAATATTAGAAGTGGGTGAATTCTTGTAAGAATTACATGTACATGTACATTGACATGTAACAATTTTACCAAATTACACAATCATAATTAAATCATACAAAATTAAAACTAATCAGTAGACATAGTCGAGAAAAGCCATGATTTCAGAGACACTTTAAGTTTAGAGAAGGATTCATGAGATCTTTGATTATCAGGAAGTAAGTTGAAAGTAATTGGTACAATATAATCAAGTCTACGTTTGCCATTCTTGTTGCACCAAGGAGGAATATAATACTTTTGAAGCAATGCTAAGCGAGTATTAACTGGATGATTTTGTAATTTTTTGTGTTCAACACTGAAATAATACTTTAAAATTAAACGATATTTATAAAGTAATTGCACAGGTAAAAAATTACATTCTAAATAATATCTGGAAATATTATAATCTAAATTGAATTTTAGGTGATGAGGAACAATTGTACTAATAATTTTATCTTGCAAAGCGACAATCCTGTGGACGAAATAATCGGAAGCATTTCCCCAAGCTAACAACCCATATAACAAGTGTGATTCAACAAGTGCGGAATACACTAAACGTAATAATTTAAAAGGCAAAACAAATTGCAGGCGATAAATGGAGAACGCGCAAGATCTAATTTTACTACAAACCTTTTCGATATGGGGTCTCCAGGTAAAAAATCTATCCACAGTTAACCCAAGATAAACAATCTGCTCAACAACACTAATTTTAATAACACAATCACAAATTTGGAAAGGATTGCCATACTTCAGAGTGTGCAAACAAGTCGCCGAATGACAAATTATATTGACTGAACTGTCTCTAAACTGATTTTGAGGTGTACAAATGTGCAAGATCTTGGTCTTGTCAGCATTAATAATTAAGTCCCGATCATGTGACAGCTTTAAAAGTTGGTTGAAATCAGACTGTAAAGAAGATTCTGCAACATCGAAATTAAAGTCGGATGATAAAATTAGTATGTCATCAGCATACATAAATATATGGCACTTCTCTAGACAAAAGAGCATATCATTAACATAAATGAGATACAGAAGGGGTCCTAATATTGAACCTTGCGGAACACCCGAATTTACAGGCTTTAAAACACTAAAGACATCTTTCAATTTAACAGTAATTAATCGTTCATGCAAATAATCTATAAACCAAGTTAACATAGGACCTCTAACGCCAATTTTTTCAAGTAAAATAATGAGCTTGTCATGGTTAATAGTATCAAACGCCTTTGAGTAGTCAATAAACAGAGCCAAAACAATCTCATTATTATTCAGTTTAGTATTCACAAAATTTGCAAATTGCAGCAGGAGGTCATTTGTACCTTTATTCCTTTGAAAACCAAACTGTAAATTACTAATGATATTAAATTTCTCTATATATTCGGTTAGATAGTGTGATATGCAACGCTCCATTATTTTATCTATGATTGACAGAATCGCTATTGGACGATAATTAGAAAAACTATTATGGTCACCCTTCTTATAAATAGGGCGGACAATAGCTGTTTTTAATTTAGAAGGCACTATCCCGCTTTTAAAGGATAAATTACATAACTTTGCAATGACAGGACTTATAGCATCTGCTACAAGGACAAGATCCCGCACACGGACGCCATCCAATCCAGGTTGTTTATTGACATCAAATTTACCAATTATATATTCTATTAGACCTGCGCAGATGAAAGGCATTCGCATTGACTGTGCTTCTGAATTAAATATTGTGTTGTGATCGTAAGTTACTGTATTACAAACATGTTTTAATTGCGTCACTTCATTGATAAAAATATTAACAAAATTATCGGCCACCTGCTGATAAGACTTGCCCCTGGCCAAATACCTGTCGATCACTTCGTCCACAGAATTCCTTCCTCGCTTTCCAATGAAATTATTTATAACCTGCCATGTTTTTTTCATGCACCCTTTGGATTGTGTTATAGAGCTCTTAAAAAAGGTCTGCTTAGCTTTCAAGATTTCCTTATTAACAACATTTCTATAGCCAACGTAGTCCTTCCTATACAGTTCCTTTATACAGCAATTATTACAATTCTTCCACTTCCTGAACAAAGCATCTCTAGATTTCAATTTAAATAGAATATCCCGTGTAATCCAAGGCTTTTGATTTCTAGCCTTCTTAACAACTAAAGGCGCTTGAAACGATGCAAAATCATAACATTCCTTAAACTTAAGAATGATAGCTTCATATAAATCATTGCAATTATTAATTGAGAGAAGAGATTTCCAATTACATAATTTAAGTTCTCTACTTAGAATTATTTCATCTAATTTAGTTTTTGAATCAATGGAAACATTACCAGGTAATTTGCCTGTGTTGCCCGAAATTAGTCTGTTATCAAAAAAATTTATATCAGCAAGTACCATGTAGTGATCTGTAATTTTAGTAGTAAAGATAGCTGATTTAATCAAATAGATAGGATGGCATCTAACAAGGATGTGATCTATGCAAGATTTAGTTAAGATATCGACTCGCATCTCCTCTCTTGTATAATCTCGAATACAAATATAGAAACCATTTGCAGCTAACACACTCTCATACGCCTGAATACAGTTATCATTCTGATCACATAAATCCAAATTAATGTCACCAAAGATAACATTATTTTTTAACTTATTATTAACAATTAATGTTTCTAATTCACCGACAAAACTGATCTTACTCAAGTTAGGTGGTCTATAAACTGCCAAAACTGAAATAACGGAACCATTTTGAAACATTAACTCACCACAAATACCTTCAAAAAATTCAAAGTTAGTATCAACAATAGAAAACTTATAAACATCCCTTACAAATATAACTAAACCACCTCCCCTGTAACGATGACGTAACCTATGAAAGGAATTATAACCATCAATGCAATAAATCGGATCAAGGTCCGTTACTCCCACCTCACTCAATAATAAAACATCAAATTTACCCACATAATTATATAGAGCTACCTGAAGCTCATCCCAATGTTTTCTGATTGAACGAATATTAATGTGTATGAATGACAAACCATTACTTTTCTGAAACCAAACATCCAGATCATCAATTATTACACAATTATTTACATCACCTAAATCAACGTCAACATCATCATCAGACCATATGCTATTATTCATCAACAAGATCGGGCCAAGAAAATTACAACCACTAGACTAATTTGGATTCAATGTTAGGGAACGATGCAATGTGAATAACAACTGGGGATGATTCGTCCTTCCGCACAAAGATTTTCCCTTGTTTACACCAAACGAACCTGTATCCCACGACCTTCGCTCGCTGTTTCGCTCTCCACAACAACTCACGATTGAACGGCGACAAGTTTTCGTTTATATAAACACGCTGTACAGAAGTAGATCCACCAATGAGCTGGCCGTTCGGAACAACAATACGCTTCTTAGCAATGAACTGATTACGTATCTTCCTACTTGACAACTGCACGATGATCTTAGACGGACGATCTGGTCTCGGATTCTTTGAAGGGACCCGATGAGCTGCTTCAATTTGATCTTTAGACAGGTCAATATCAAGAATCCCAGCAAGATTTAAGACAACCCCCTCAATATCTTCTCCGTCTTGAACTTCAACGTTGTCAATTTCAAAATGATTGTTGCGACCGTATTGGTCCAAATGGTTGACTTGAGACGAGAGGTTACGTATTGCAATATCCTTTTCTTCACACTGTTTCTTTAGAGTATCAACTTCTTTCTTAAGGTCATTCAACTCAAGTACAAAATCTTCTCGGAGCAGCTTAACGTCTTCCGTTAGTAGCTTGACGTCTTCAGTAAGTAACTTAAAGTTATCACGCACTTCGCGTTGAAACTCCAGAATTGAGTTCTTCAAATCAACGTCCCCGAACGCAAAAGACACGTCACTAACTGGAGTATTCAAGCCTGACTTAACAATGCGGCAGAAAGCCACACACTTCCAGGAATTCTTACTATCTTGAGAAAGCTTACCGAAAGCGGATTTAGAGATGCCACTACACTTGAAATGCAGATCGCGCTTGCACGAAGTGCACGTAACAAATTCCAAACTATCAGCCGGAATTTCCACAGCACATTCAGCACACAGAGACATTACGTATCAATAATAACAGTATGTATAGGAGCTCGCAAAAACACGTCCTATCGCCACTGACTGACTGACTCTACTGAAAGGCCATAATATTTAAACTACTATGTAGTAGTTAAAATATTCCAAGAATTAATATAATGGAAAAGGAACTCGAAGCCACGTATATTCACTTCAGTTAGTTTGATGCAAATACATGCAAACATTTAGTTGTCATGAGTAGCATATGGGCCATGTTATGGCTGGTGATGGTCGAACTAGCGTTCTTGGCAGCAACTGGTAAGGGTATGTAGGGGTAGAGAAAAACGTGAGTGAAAAGTTCTGCAAAGGAAATGTCAAAAATAAAGATATGGTCGTCTTATAGTTTTATGTGATTGCGGACAAGTCTTTTCTGTGTTTCGTTTCTATATTACAAGAAAAACGCTCTGTGTAACGCGTTGATGAGCAAGCCTTCGTATTGCATGCGAACTCCAATGCGTTTGCAAGTCAATGCTTTACAGAGCTTGGAAAGAGACGGAAAGAAATCGTCAAAGATCCATAAGAGAATGTGAAAATACTTATCAAAAGATTTTATTCAATAGTCGCATTGTCATGACACAAAGCACTAAAAACATTTCCAGGATAATCTTATTCACAAAGCCGTGCAACTTTCAAAATGTGAACAAATTGTTCTTCATGTGTTGAGGTTTATATCTTCATATTACCTATATGAACTCTCTTAATTTCTATAGGAGAAATCACTGAGCCTTTTAAACCCTCTTCACAGATAATATCAACGGCAGTATTGGTTGCTACGACAAAAACAGCACGCACGTATGGGCCCATCAAGATTTATCATCCTTCTACACACCTCAGCTGTGCTTGAAGACATGTACAGGACACAAGTTCGCTGGAATGGAAACTGGGTAAATCATCTTCTAAATTTGTCTCATCCAAAGAACAGCTGTATAAGGTCAATACTTTCTATAGGGACCCGTAACTAAACACACCCGGGTCCCAGTTGTGTTCTTGTCTAACTCCCAATCACTCAACCGACTCGGCACACTGTCGCCAATCGATCGACAACTCTTACGAGAGATTGACTCGAATTTGTAGTTGATCGACCATGACGTATCAATGTTTTTCTCCCAAAAGAGTTGTCGATCGTCTGCTGACAAAATTTCTACGATCCCCGTGCTGATGGAGCAGAGGAAGTTGGGAAGAATGCGCTCCACTTATGTTTGATCTCTCCCAGAACGCAATGCTACTGTGGAGATTCTCTGCCCAACTCAACTCTGCCTCTTTCAAGCTGTAATCGAAGATGTTCTGTTGATTCCAATTACAAATGCGGGGGAGACCTGGCCATGGATGTTTACAACGTGACACCGAAGTCAAAAGGTAGATAAGGTCCTTATTAATATTTTTATATGCCAATAAAGTTCTTAAAATGTGTAAAAAAAAATGTAATATAATAATACGATGTTTAACAACTTGGCGTTCCTCAAGGTTTTGTGTTTGATCCAATTTCTTTCTTGTCAGCGTGGTCCTCGGATCACCGGTTTTGAACTTCAGCCGGTCTGAAGTATGTCAAACTGGACAGTGTATTTTTCACCTGTTATTGTTAGCAATAACAGGTGATTAAATATGTTTATGAAAACGCAATGTAATTTATTGATGTTTTTAAACCTGATCCTACATAATGTCAGGACTGAAAACTGATGAAAACATATCACTCTTTTGTCACAGGACGAATTAACCTCAGAGAGCGTCATATTGGATGCTTCGCTCAGTCAGGATGTCTATGATGTGCAACAAAACGCATTTCGAATCTTCTTGGAAGGATTCCCAACCCCGGAGCAGTGCATTGAGATATGTGAAAGTGACGCATTCAATTACGCTAGGACAGAGATATGGTGAGTTCATTCATACAGTGCGTTTTTCCTCTGTTTGAACTCTCGCCAGAATGCGCTGATATGCAGTTTTTCTGCTAGGCCGAGAAAAACTTCATTATGCGTTCATCTTGCAATAACGTATTTCGCGGCCTAACAGAACAAGTGACGGTGGCTCCTTCTGGTTCAATGTTCAAACATTGGAAACACAAACTGTAGAAAGAAACCTCAACACACAGAAAACATCTCTACCGAAATGATAGCAAAACGTGGTCCAATATTTCAAAATTTAAATAAGTTAAACGATAAAAACTTTGAAATAAGTCAATATATACTCTGGATTCTAGAGCCAAGCCATCAAGTGCAGCGGCTTTTCCAAAAATGTTTTAACAAAAACAATTGATATAGGCCTATTATACAGAATGAGCTTTCCTATTTGTCTAGATGTCTAATGAAAAAAAATATTGGTCTAATGACCATATGAAAATTGAGTTTGATGGGATCCATTGATAATAATCTTGATTTTCCATATAATGAGGTGACATTTATTTTAATTTAATTTATTGTAGTTTAGGACATGTATCCTCCTCAGACCCCATTTAACCTGAAGGTTATATGCTGTACAAAAACAAAAACTTGTAAAAAAACTGCCAAGCACCTTCCCACTTAAAACAATTGAGATCTAAAAGAAGGGCCAAGCAACAATATATTGTTTAAACATTTTCGCACTTAAAATTCGTGAAATCATTTCGCCCAGATACTGCCGCCAAGCACAACACTATAAACCTTACGTTGTGTCCAAATTTGAAGAATAAAATCTAAGTGCACCATCATTGTTAACCTTAAAAAAATTATAAAAATTAAAAACGACTTAAAAAATAAATTTAAAATCGAAATTAAAAAAATTAAAAATAAAGCTGTGCGCATTGTGTCAAGAAGAAGGCAACATAAGAAAAAGATGACGACAAAGGAGACGACGAAAGAAAGAATATGACGATAAAGGAGCCGAAGAAAGACAGAAAGTAGGAAGAAGATAGAAGAATCTACGGTCGGTGCAAATTCAATGCGCCAAGCTTTATTTTTAATTTTTTTAATTTCGATTTTAAATTTTTTTTTAAGTTGTTTTTAATTTTTATCATTTTTTTAAAGTTTACAATGATGGTGCACTTAGATTTTATTCTTCAAATTTGGACACAACGTAAGGTTTATAGTGTTATGCTTGGCGGCAGTAACTGGGCGAAATGATTTCACGAATTTTAAGAGCGAAAATGTTTAAACTAGGAAAACGCTCTGAGTAACGCGTTGATGAGCGAGCACGGATACGCGCAACACCTCGAAGCGAAATTATGTTTATCGAAAATGTCCTTAAAAGCCAATAATTCTTGAATTTCGTCACAGACTTGTATGAAAATCTCCAACAATTCCTAAAATATTGGTCCCAATAACCACGCAAAGTTTTAAGTTGATCGATTGAACCTTTATGATTGAACGATTCCTTGTTAATTTCCAAAAATCACAGGATCTCGTTCAAAAAAATGTTAAACGGTCATATCAGTTTCATAATACGTTTGAAAGTTTCTGCTCTAACAACTTTGAAGTGAAGATTCAAAGATTCCGTGAAATATGAAATTCGAGAAATATGATAGCCAACACGCAAAATATCCTTAAACTGTCGATAACTTTTGAATTTAAACACAGTTTAGTCTGAAAATTGTCAAAAATACAGTTAATGTTGGACCCGATGACCATGCAAAATTTTAAAATGATCGGTCAAACGGTTCTGGTTTAAATTTCAAAAAGCACATGAAATATTTTTTTAAATTTTAACCAATGGGAGGATTTGGCTGAAAATGTGTAAAATAAGAGACAATGTTGGTGTTAATGACCATGCAAAATATAAGGTCGATCACATTTGTCGAAGTCCATTTTCATTTTTCGGCCTATCAGGAGATGTTTATTTAAATTTCAACCAATGAATGGATTTCAAAAAAATTAGGGTCTGCAAACAGAGAAGGTTGGTTTTACATGTGTGCAAAATTTCAGATCGATCGGTGAAACGGTGCGACCTGTGTATCGGCTATTAGCAGCCAAAACAAAAAAAACAAAAAAACAAAAAAAAAACAAAAAAAAAACAGAGGTCCGTGCCAAAAGAGCCAAAAGGAGACGCTCGCTTCGCTCGCTCAACAATATATTGTTGTTTGGCCCTTCTTTTAGATCTCAATTGTTTTAAGTGGGAAGGTGCTTGGCAGTTTTTTTTACAAGTTTTTGTTTTTGTACAGCATGTCATATGGGGTAAAAGTTTATAGCAGCTTTCATTGATCATTAAGTGTTACCTATCATTATATTGTTAACGCCAACAACGTCACTTCTTGTCTAAAGTTTTCTGTTTTTCTTCCAATAGTTCCAAAGTTAGTATAACGAAAGGGTCAATCTCTTTTGGTTGAATTTGAGTTATCTCAACTTTAAAATTGTTAAAAGTTCACTTCTTTGAGTCATGTGAATAATATTAAAATTTTAAATTCTTGCTAGTTCACTTTTATGTGTCACAAAAGCGTAAAAGCTTCCAGATGCTTACAACAAATTTAAATAAAATCCGGATGGTTTTGGAATGCAAAATGCTATGTTTCGTAAACAGAGAACCTTTCAATAGCAAAGACGAAAGCCGTCTGATTTGTTGCCGCCGAGTACATACAACGCGATGTCAGATCAAATCAAGGCAACAAGGTCATCATCAGTCGGTCGGTCGAAAAGTCTACTATTTGTCAGAAGACGAGTACCTAGGTATTTGGATGGTCATATCAAAACTCTCGATCGAACCGTTTTATTTGTAGCGTTGAAAATCTAACAATTTAGTTGTTATCAACAACTTCTGTTACGATACAATTGTTTCGATTTGTTTTCAAGTGTTGTGTAAAGCAATATGTTATCTTTATTCTGCCAAAATTAAAAACTATCGATCGTTTCATTTGTACCGGCTATAAGGTAACATTTCGTCTGTAAAATGCTAACAATAACATTTTGTCAATCAAACGGTTTCGGTATTCTTCCAATAGTTCCCAAGTAAGTTTGGTATTTGATATTTCATTTTGACAATTTAAAAGTTATGAACGCCTAATTGAGCCATTTTCTAGTTTAGTAACTGCAAGCCCCCAAAATTCTGTTTTGACCACGAATTGTTTTATTATTGCAACTTTTAACGTGTATTGTCAAATAATTATTATAATCCATATAAGTAAAATATTAAAAGTGTACCTAAAGTAAGCGTTGAATACATATCGGATTATCATTTTGAACACTTATCCTTGAACGCCAAAATGAAGGAAGTAAATAAAAAAAAATAGCCCTTCGTGGAATCGAACTCACGACCACCAGGAATACAATCGTAGCTAGCACTTGCCTACAGTGAATGCGCTAGTGAGACGAACAATGTGTGCAGCAGCTGTGTTCGACCTGAAAGAGGAAGAGCGGAACATAAATATTGATAATTTCACTACTTCCGGTGAGAAATGTTTGGTTTTTCTTGAAGTGGAGTGTCTAGCAATGTATTGTCTTTAATGTTGCCAATTTTCAAAACTCTAGATGGACCCGTCTGACTTTTTTAAATTTAAAATTTAAAATTGAATAACTTCACTTCCGGTTAAAAATTTTCTTCGATTTTTGCAAAAGAGAGCATGAGGAGTTAATGTCTATGATTCTGCCAAATTTCAACTCTCTAGACTGAAAGGTGCGACCTGTAGACGAGAGCAATCGTAGAGACGTGGGCAGTAACTAACTAACTAACTAACTAACTAACTAGCTGAAAGTGTGATTTTAACATGATTCAGGCCCAATTTTCACCCTGAAGGGATGATCGCAGCCCTTTGAAATTTGGTAGGTGTTGTCAGGTGGCTAAATATACCCGATAACCATGGTTTTTAACTTCCATTTCAAGCTGCGTCTATGCGAGCCGATACCCCGAAATCACCACTTAAGCCGTTGCTGTATAAGTCTGTAGAAGTAAGCTCGCCGTTTATAAAAAGTAGACCTCGTAAAAGACGTTGCTTGGCAGCGTCGAGCAATCGCCCGACTAGATGAAATTGGACCGACTTATGTATTTAGTTGCTGAGTCATCTTTCGACGAGTTCACAAATGTATCTTAACACAAAACGTTTTCACTACTAAAGATTGTTAATAATAATGCTGATTTCCTCTCACGAATAGGAAGTGTTCGTGCAGTTACGCCATTCCGGACACACGCGTTCTCTACGACGACGCTTGCAATGATACCAGTGAAGTCCAGTACTATTTCGCAACCAAGTCTCCGATCAACGTCTACTCAGCAGCTCCATACAGACAACTGCGTAAGTCACTGGAAAGTGACAAGTGGAAAGTGGAAACTGGAAAGTTTCTAAAGCCCGATGTACACGGTGCAATTTGTTGAACAACTTCTGTGTCACATTCCCATTTTTCATAAAATTTTGTATTCACACGACGCAACTTTCTGTCACAGAACTTAAAACATGTTCTAATTTCCATTCAATAAGTGTGACACAGAAGTGTGGTACAGAAGTTGTACAAGAAGTTGCTCCGTGTAAATTGGGCATGCATACAAATGCATGAATACAAATGCAGTAATGCATGAATGCATGAATGCATGAATGCATGAATACAAATGCATGAATTTGGATTATAAATGGATTAGGATTATAGATGACTTGTGATTTTTAATCGTGTGTTCCATGTTGAAGATACTGCCGCAAAGAAAGTTACTTTAATTCAATAGTTGAAAACTACAACAACAACAAAACATTAAAAGGCGGACCCTACTTTTTCAAAACGGCCTGTCTTCGAAGTTTTAGTACTGGTTATATAAAGTATAAATCTTTGTCTCCATGATTTGAAACATATGTGTTGAAAATTGTAGGTGCCACCTATTATGCTTTAAAAACACGGATTCCATCAAGAATTTAATACTTGGAATACGCTGAACATTTAAATGTGTTACGTGTTATAAGTTTCAGTTATAAGTATTTATAATTCGGTCAAGCCGCGAATTATCGGTCAAACTTTAGAATTTTAAATTGTCAACCAAATTAGAAGATCCTGTTTAAATTTCAGTCTGCGAACCGTCAAGTTGATATTCACGTTAAAATTGCAGCCCTATTGGAGACACGGGTCGTGGTGAATATCGCCAGTAACAGACTAGAGAAAACACGAGGTCCATGCCAAAAGTGGTAAATGATACACTCCCTTCGCTCCCTCAATGATATATTAAATACTATCTCCTTCTGTGTACAGAACTGGACAACTCCTGTGTGGATGCAATCGAGCCTGTGGACAGATCGCCAGCCATCGAAACCAAACTGGAAAAGCCGGTGGCGAGTATTTTCTTTTATTGTGAAGTTATTGTATAGATGAAACATTGAAGAAGGTTTACCATTGAACTATGGAGCATATTAGAATTAGCTATACACAACACATATTATGGGGTGCTAATTATACCCTGTCACATTTCTTTTGCTTCCCTATTTAGAAACGCTCTGTGTCACGCGTTGTCAAACGATCTTCGTATTACATGCGAATTAATATGTGTGAGTAAGCTGTTTCTGCTCGACAGTCATTGGAAACCTTTCTTAGGTCCGTGAAGTTAGCACCGCCCATTAACGCACTAATTATCTCATGTGTGGGATGAATTAGTGCACAATTAGTGCGTTCGATCGGCACTAATTTTATAATTAGTGCGTCATCCGTTTCCGAGAAAAACGCACTTTACTATGGGCGGTGCCAACTTCACGCAGCACCGCCCATTGACGCACTAATTTTAAAACCCACACAGGTAATTAGTGCACAATTAGTGCGTTCGATTCCCCCCATTCCCATAATTAGTGCGCACTTACTTTTCGAGTTATTCGTGAAAAACCGTGGGCGGTGCAGCACCGCCCATTGCAAATTTCAATGTTTTCAGTACGCCATGTTTTAGTGCACAATTAGTGCGTTCGATCCCCCCCATTCCCATAATTAGTGCGCACTAACTTTTCGAGTTATTCGCGAATAACCGTGGGCGGTGCAGCACCGCCCATTGAAAATTTCAAGTTTTTCAGCATGCCATGTTTTAGTGCACAATTAGTGCGTTCGATCCCCACTATTCCCATAATTAGTGCGCTATTACTCTTCGAGTTATTCGGGAATAACCGTGGGCGGTGCAGCACCGCCCATTGAAAATTTCAAGGTTTTCAGCACGCCATGTTTTAGTGCACAATTAGTGCGTTAGATCCCCCCTATTCCCATAATTAGTGCGCACTTACTTTTCGAGTTCGAGTGCTTACTTTTCGAGTGCTGCACCGCTCACGGTTTTTCACGAATAACTCGAAAAGTAAGTGCGCACTAATTATGGGAATGGGGGGGATCGAACGCACTAATTGTGCACTAATTACCTGTGTGGGTTTTAAAATTAGTGCGTCAATGGGCGGTGCTGCGTGAAGTTGGCACCGCCCATAGTAAAGTGCGTTTTTCTCGGAAACGGATGACGCACTAATTATAAAATTAGTGCCGATCGAACGCACTAATTGTGCACTAATTCATCCCACACATGAGATAATTAGTGCGTTAATGGGCGGTGCTAACTTCACGGACCTACATTTCTTCTAATGCGTTAAATTAGCAATGACATTAATTTTTTGACAATTCTTTGTAATTTTTTACAAATATTTCAAACATACATAAATGTAAAAAGCTCTTGAATTTCTTGAATTCTCTGAAATAAAAAAAATATGTTGATCCCAGCCATGCAAAATATAGATCGGTCAAACGGATATATTTTTTATTTTTGACCAATCACAGAATCTGTAAATAATAATACAGGTATGTCCAAAATCTATAAAATGTGACCGCTATATGACATTAGTAAAATATCAGAACGATTGGTTGAACGCTTACCTGGGCATTGCCTATTCAAAATTAAGTGGATAAGAGGTCCTAACGTTTGCGTATGGACGAACCTTTAGGTCTAATAGCAGTAATATTTTCGTGTACCACAGGATTGGTTCTCAGTACAGACGGCGATGTGCCCACTGGTATGCGACACGTGCTACATGATCTGGGATTATGACTCGCTCCTACCGACAGAGAAACAACTGTGTGGAGGTGGAACCGTGCCCTACAACGTGCTCACCACTGCACCTCAATACGCGGCCTTCATGGATACGATGACGAGAGTGGTATGTCGTGACTCGTGAGATACAAACGAACGATGTAGTCAGGGAAGTCTTCTACATAAATGTTATTGTAATTTTCTTTTGTAAATATCAACACAAATAAAGAAAAATACACTTTTCTACCGAAAAATTAACATTTTCATTCATAAAATATCAAATTGAAATTTAATGTGGCATTTTAGCGGGGAAATCCATGTGTGACTTTGCCCGGCGATGTTCTAAGTAATACTTTGTTGCCATGGCAATTTTAAGTCCCATGACTTCAATGCTGATATTACTTTTTTTTTAATTTGTTGATTTCTATCATATTATATATTTATTATCTGTTTGTACAGCATATACAAATTGCTAAAAAAAACACAGAATACTAAAGAACAAGAAAATGTTTGCTTAAGCTAAAAGCTTCTTCTTCTTCTTCTTCTTCTTCTTCTTCTTCTTCTTCTTCTTCTTCTTCTTCTTCTTCTTCTTCTTCTTCTATCCTGGATTAGGCATAAATGCCTGTTCCGGTTCCAAGTATTATGTCACCATCGTTTTCTGGGCCGCCCTACATCTCTTCTTCCTCCTGGCTGGTAACGGAGAATGCTTCGAGGAATTCTCGCAGGTGGCATTCGACCAAGATGCTGCTTCCAATTTGCTTTGCCCATTTCAATTTTGTCGAGCACGGAATAAATACCAAGTTCCTGTCTTATATCTTCATTGCGTATTCTATCCTCTCTGGTGCATCCCTTCACTGATCGTAAAAATCTCATTTCTGTGGCCTGTATTCTGCTCACATCTTTTGTTGTTGTCACCCATGTTTCCGAGCCATAAAGAAGAGTAGGGACTGCCATCACCTTATAAAATTTAAGTTGTGTGTCTCTCCTAGTCTTACTTCTAAGAGTTCTTCGGATGGTTCCACACATGTGTTGATATTTGTTCAACTTGTTACGAACGTCGATGTCATAATCATACGTAATGTTGCAATCTAAGTATGTGAAATGTGATACTTGCTCTAGGGTATAGTCATCTATTAAAATTTTTGTACGTACTGGGTCCTTTCCTTTAAAAGCCATTGTTTTCGTCTTCTTCAAAGAGATCGTCAAATTATATAAATTACTGAGTCTGTGCAAGTTAAACATAGATCTTTGGAGTTCATCCTCTGTTTCCTGAACAATTACTTGATCATCCGCAAATAACATGGTATTCAAAGATATTGTGCTGGTTGACCTGAATTCCAGGATGTACATTGTCTTTCCATCTTCTAACCAGGTAATCCAAATATATATTAAATAGTGTAGGTGACATACTACATCCCTGTCTCACTCCCTGATTTATAATAATATCTTTGGACAGAGTTTTTCCAGAGTCTACGACAATCTTGGTTTGATGATATAGACTTCTTATAACTTGAATTA
Organism: Leuctra nigra; assembly: GCA_934045905.1. Classification (NCBI taxonomy): domain Eukaryota; kingdom Metazoa; phylum Arthropoda; class Insecta; order Plecoptera; family Leuctridae; genus Leuctra; species Leuctra nigra. The sequence continues at coordinate 6,796,131 of OW203765.1, forward strand.
AATGTCTGGGAAAACCCCCCTTGCCCATGATGTACCATAACAAGTCTCTGTTCACACGGTCAAATGCTTTTTCGTAGTCGACGAATGCCAGGTGTGTCTCCAAGTTGAATTCCCGCCTCTTTTCTATCAATTGTTTCAAAGTAAACACATCATCAATACATGATCTACCCTGGCGGAACCCAGCTTGTTCTTCTAATTAAACTACATCAGAGAAGTAAAAATTATTTCTCATTATACCAATTGATGATTTTAGTACAGAAATTGAAATGTTTCTAATAAATGACTTGCTTAAATTAAAACGTTTACAAAAAGAATTAAAAAAATCTGTATCATTACTTGGAAACTATTCATCGCACAATAATAATGTTTTGGTTGTCTACATTTTAGACATGAATACTTCCAATAATCACGTTTTTATTAAATTCTACAACTGAAGAGAGTTCTCTATTGTCTGTTACTGTTGCCATAGCAGTCCATTGGAATGTCTTATACGAGGGAAACAAATCTCAATAATGTGAAATATAGTTTTAACTGATAACTTCAGATAGGTGGATGTTAATAAATACCAACTGCAATATGAAAAGATTTGTCCCACTCGAGGAAAAGCTCTTCATATTGCAGTTGGTATTTATTAATAAATCTCAATAATCTTATCCACACCCTTTTCTAGAGCGAGTTCATCTGAGAAAACTAATAAATGAACCTATCATTTTTAGCCATTAGCCTTTTGTTATAATTTCAGGTAAATGGAACCAGCTCGACTGAAACTGAATACGTTTCGTCCCTCGACTTAACTTCCGGAAACTTTGACTTTGTCGATCAGAATATCATGATTAAATTCGTTGGATCCCTAAACTTAACTTCCGGACACATTGACTTTGTCGATCCGAATCTCATGATATTTAAATGTTTTATGTGCCGCAAGGCACCAATCAGTAAATCTATGAAATCAAAACTTACTATTAAGACGCTGAAGATTGAATATCACATCGTGTTCACGAGCAAACAACCAGCAGCCAATGGAAGCGACTCGAAGACGGCGGAGATTGCGAAGCAAGAAGTTGTCCGAGTGTTGAGAGTCGAAGAGAGTCAACTTCATGTCCTGAGCTCTTCCATAGACGAGAATGATCGCGAAGTGATTCACGTTCGAGTCTTAGAAGATCCTTTCAATCTAGACGAGGAGGCGACCTTCGGACAGTTCGACGTAAGCTGGTGGCAGGCTGGACACTGCATGGAGGAGAGAACAAGGAATCAAGAAGGCAACACTTTTGTTTGGCATCAAGTATATGCAGGTATTGCACATTGAATATTTAAGTCAAATAAAAAGAAAATGGGACGGTACACAAACAATATTTATTATATCACAATTTCAATACTTCAGCCACTTTCTGCGGCGTGCATAAGGAGAAATGTCGAACAATTACATTTCTTACAGATATGCTTTACAGAAATGTAATTATTTCGATATTTCTTCTGATCAAGGTTAGTGTACCGTCCCAAAAATTTGTTTTTTTATTTGAACAATTCCAAACTAAAGAAGGATAACGAGAATGTCTTCGTCTGGTTGGGGATACACAAGAGTAAATCGAAATTACATGTACATTTTCGATTCCATGCATTTGACATTGTATCTAGTGCAGATGATTTTCAGCCTCACTATTCTTCGGGCCGGTATTACCATTAGTTTAAGCTACAGTTAGTTTGGGAAATGTGGTGTATTACCATTATACTGAAGCCTATCCGGAGCTTATTTTCTCAGTATAAAGTAACCAAAGGTTATATTGACTGCAGTTTATATAAGCTATGCCGCAGTATGGTACTACACCACATTTTCCAATTGGACCTTAAGCTAACTGAAACTTAAACTAATGGTAATATAAATATTGCCCATTAGGGTGGGATTTTAAGCCTACAGGGAACAGGGGGGGGGGAAGGGGGGGGGGGGGAGGGAAGTACCGACAACTCATTTGAATTCTGAGATGAGAATCCTCATTAAATTTTCCTCCCAAGGCGCATTGTATTAGTGTAGCCGCAGTTGGAAGCCATAATAAAGAAAGATCCACCCACAACACGATTGGTAAAACACAACGAGCAACACGCAAGTACATAACAAACTGCATCTTAGATTCTTGTATTTCTTGGCTATTTTGTTATAATATTTGTTCTTTGTTCTTTCGTGTTTCGGGTTGTGTTGTGTCAATCGTGTGTGGACCGCATCTTTCGATAAGCTCATTTAATAACAGTATCTCTTAATATTCTTGTGCATTGCAGATGCTATTCAATCACACATCTTGCCAGGTACGCAGGAAATTGTGACACGAACTTGCAAATGGAACGGTTCTGACGACGTGCTGGACGGGAATTGGTTGAACGAGGAATACTTCAATGTAACTTGGAAGTCTTGTACTGATGACCAAGCATTAGTTGATCTAGTCACCTTTGTAGCATTTTCGTACACTTACATTGGACAGGATAATTACTTGCCGTTAATATTAAACAATAGATCAACAATGACAGTTATCATTGGCAGCTTAAAGAAGACGTGCAATATCATAGATTACGTCTTATCATATTACTATTCGGTTCCTGATGTGCAACCTGAAAAATTATTAGATCTTTTAATAGAATATGGCATCCTATTTACAATGGAAAAGATACTAGCGCCAGTAGTTTTTGATAGGGACACAAATATCATAGTTTTGGGTCAAGGAAAGTACATTGCAATAGTTGTCGTAGATCCACTTGAGAATGATGCAATCGTAGGAGGTGAGTCAATAATCAACAAAACAAGTAATGAACGTGTACACTTCCAGCCTACCCATGATATTTTAGAAGCGCCATCAGAAACGGATATCAAAGTGACTCTTCCAGATTCTCTCCTTGGTTCTTCCTCACTTCTTGCGATTTCAACATTCGTAGATTACAAGACTGCATTGTATACAGATAATGATGGCCGGCCTTTGCACCAATATACAGTACAAGTAGTCTTGAATATCATTGAAGGGACTACCATTTCCTCCACTGACTATATCGATGTTTGGGTTAATAATATTATAAAAGTACCATACACATATCGGAGTTGCGCATCCTGGGACTTTGCGTCTGAAGATTGGACGTTGGTCAAGGTAAATAGATAGGGGGGGGGGGGAGGTAGTCTCATAGGTGGTAGTGCGCGGTCATTGGCCAGTTTGGGCGTGACGTCACGCGGAAACCGAGAATAGGCGCGAGTTTAGCCCATTACCTTTCAATTCAAACACACTCTGGCTCGGAACAAAAGAAAACTAACATCTTTGCTTGGAGTTAAATTCATTGAATATTCTTTATCTTAATTCAGTTCAATAATTTGTTTCATGGAAATTTAGTACTCTTATTTGATGACTGTGATAATTTAATAGTAATTCCAACAATTTTCAATACAAAATCATCTTTGCTTGGAGTTTATAAATTTGTTCCATGGAAAATTACTAAGTTTGTATTTGTTGACTGTGATAATTCAATAGCAATTCCAACAATTTTCAATACAAAAACATCTTTGCTTGGAGTTTATAAATTTTTTCCATGGAAAATTACTAAGTTTGTATTTGATGACTGTGATAATTTAATGGTAATTCCAACATTCTTTCAATTCAAATGACTTATTTCATCATAGTTGACAGGGAATAGGGAATTTGGACAGATGGATTGCTAAAAAAATATAGTACCTAGTTGCAATTTCATTGAAATATCTATGATTATTATGTTTATTTATGTAATAAATTGTACATTGGTATTTATTACTTGACTAACTTATTCATTTTTTTCGTTTTCTTCCTTGATTCATCAGGTTGTACACTACTCACAGATTTTCTTTTCATTACCTTACTTTTTGCTTCAGTCACTCTTTTGGCATTTAAATATTTTATACGGATGAAGGTGCGAATGCGAATAAACTTATAGATGATATCGAAGTGAACAAGGGGGAACGTATTTGATAGTTTATTACTAGGATGTTTCACAACACCAGGTCCCTTTTTGAATGCGTCGATTCCGTGATGTGCTAAAAAGTGTTTATTGAGTTCCGTAACGGTATTCTGCCACTCTAGTGTGGGTTGGATTAGTCCCCCGTACGACAGATGCTGTATCCACGATGGCACATCAAGCTCTTCGAGACGTATCTTGTAGGTGTGATCCCCCAGATGTGGATGGTCGGCTCGAAGTTTCTTTGCAATCCAGCCAGCAACGTAAAAGAGTCCGTCGGACTCTTTTTCCGAGAGCGGAACATCGGCGACTTGCGGAGCTAGCGTACTTTGAAATTCTGCTGTTTCTAGAGGATCATCTACATTGTCGGGTTGGTCGTTTGATGTCTCGTCGTCAATGGTAATGCCAGATTTTCGCAAAACGCTAGCTACTAAGTATTCTTCGTCAGCTCGGCTGACCGTGTTCGTCTTTCGCTGAACAATTCCTGCATTTTTCCCCAAAATTATCATACGTATCCGGTACAATGATTGGAGAGGAGACGGGTGGTCGTACAATCCTCCTCTGGTCCGAACTTGCGAGAAGAAGTTCTCCAAGGCGTCTTGGTTAAGTCGGTGAGTCAGAATGTACGACACACCGTACTCTGCTTTCAGGTCCAAAAGCAATCCTTTCACAGACATAATCGATAAAAGTATCCCTTTCTGGAATACTTCCAAGCCTGCTCTGCTGCACACTCTCATGTTCAGCATAGTGTCATACATTCGGTCTAGGATACGATTCTGATCATTCAGATACAATCCATATCCACACTTGGCTGGTTGACCATACACTTTAGGGATAAGGCTGTTCATTAAATCAAACCAGTCGTTTACTAATTCAATGAACGCTGAGAGATGGTCACATAGTGGTTTGTCAAGTCCGGGTTTGTAATATGTCAGTGCCGATGCTGTGGTATGCGACAGCAATTGAGTCGCTAGGCTCACATTCTGGCGCTTTGACTTTTCACAGTGGAGGTGGGAATCTGTGAGTTTATGGCAAGGTCTAAACTCACCATTGTCTGATTTGATTAGCTCTTCAAGCGGACCTTTGTGTAGGATTGTGCCATCTTTCAATCGAAAGCCATAGTCCAGAAGCCAATTCCTTATCAGTTTTATTAGATGCGGTACATCAGGAAAGAAATATATTTTCTTTAAATCATCATTAGGATGCTTGAACCATGGGCTTTCAAATGAAACATGCAAATCTTTCCACAGTCCACGATTTGCTGAACCCATGTCACAAATGCAAGAGACAACGTGATAACCAATTAAATGAAGGTGAATAAAGTAATAATGCTGAATAAAATATCTTTAGTCATTCGCTTATCAAAATCTACATAAATTGGCTGTTTCCAGTTCAGAAACATTCCACGAACAATAACTACTTGCATTTGTGAATGGGGTCCAACAACTTCGTCTTGTTGTTGGTCGTATTCGTAAGTAGTGCTGACTTTCATTTCATCGAAAAGAATACTACAAACTTTTTCTCGGGGAGTTAGAGACGCTCCGGCAATATTCATAATATTAATTACATCTAACAGAATACCTTGCCGCATTTTTATTTTTGACGCCCAATGTTGCAGCGTCGAGATCCCGGGCAAGGGATAGTGCAGCTTCTGACGCAAGTACACATACGCTCTCTTGCTCATGTACCGTAGAGCGAATGCCTGGGATATGCTGGCATTGTCCCACCGTATTTTTTTCTTCTTACTAACAAGAATTTCTACCTGGCTTTCAGTAAAGACTAGTCGTAGAGCATCAAATACCTTCTTTTTTATCATTTGAGATTTAGCATTTTTTCTTTTCAACGCCTGTAACTCTACTTTAAGGGTTCTTAGGGTTCTTGACTTATCCTGAGCATTCTTAGTAGCGAATTTAAGTTTCCTTTCAAGTACGATGTTGTCTTTCTCTAACAATGCATATTGTCTACGAAGGCGTTTCAATTCTTCTTTCGCTTCTTGAAACAGCAACATATCTGAACTTACACATACATGCACTGGCTCCACCTCTATTCTGCTGCAACTGTACATCGCGTTCCTGGCATCTAAAATATAATAAAACCGGCTTTAGTTTGGATTACACTTTGAAGTCTATCATTATTCTCTAAAACTGATTCACAGGACAAATAAAGGTCAAAATACAATTGTCAAAGCACTTGCAAACGACAAGAATAATAAACAAGCAGCAATCAGATTTTTCTATTGGTTTTACCTAGCCTAACATCCTATTTGTACAGAACAAAAATAGTTTTAATGAAAAAAGTAATGAAAAAAGTACCTAATAGTATCACCTACTTTTTTAGAATGAGAGTAGGTAGGTTGTATACTATTTCTAACAAAAATAAGAACATCTGTCAGCACGAGATGTTGAAAAAAATGCAAAGCTACACGTGATTAACTATTTATGACTTCAGTAAATAGTACATAAAAAACACTTCGTGTAAAAATACCAGCCAAGTCTCTTCAACTAAAAAAATATATATGAAATTAAAAATTCTGCACTGAAAAGTATTGATATCAAAAAATTTGCCAAGTCAAAACTTTATTTGAAAATCAAAAAATACTTGGCGCATCGTGTACATAAATAGCTTGGAAGTATAAGCCAATTATAAATTATATATGAAATATACATATACATAGTATACCTATAATGCCCTAAAAAAAACGATGCGCCAAGTATTTTTTGATTTTCAAATAAAGTTTTGACTTGGCAAATTTTTTGATATCAATACTTTTCAGTGCAGAATTTTTAGATTTCATATATTTTTTTTTAGTTGAAGAGACTTGGCTGGTATTTTTACACGAAGTGTTTTTTATGGGGATATCACTCCTTTTTTTAGTTTATTATTTACAACTTGTGACGCATATGAAATAAACAATTACTAAATTCTTTTAAAAAAATCGCCATTTACGATTTGGTTACTACTAATGAAAATCTGTTGTATATTCATGTATAGTCTTTCGTGAAGAATAGCAAAGGTTTCATTCCAATCGGCCAACCCAGTTCCGAGATATGGCATATAACACTTCGGTTTTCAAAATGGCTGCTAAACTTACTGCACTGCCACATAGAATTTATATCTACAATTAATGTGTATCATTTTAGGCTTTCTGAATATGTATTCATTGTATAGAATGGGGAATATAATAATTTTTAAATTTGAATGACGTCATTTCCGGGCTCATAAATAAAAACATTCTACTTTGACTGTTCCTATTCCATAAAGATGGCATTCCGAATCATTTGGCGCTAGTTTCGTACTGATCGGTATACCAGTTTTCGAGATACAACGTTACTTCCGGTTTCAAAATAGCGGCTGAAATCTCTGACCCCTTGAATTTTAATTTACACATGATAACATCTTATTAAGTTATTATAAGCTGTCTCAAATAGTATGTATTGTATCAAAATGTAAATTTGTGAGATTTTTAAAATGTGTAACGTCATTTCCGGTTTTGCTATAAGAAACTGCAAATATTACTGATGATAAAACATAAAGTTGCCCGTCTAAATTGTGTGGCGCTGGTTTCGTTCAAATCTATTTAGCCAATTATAAGATATGATGTCACTTCCGGTTTAACAATGGCGGCTTCCGGTTGGTTTTGTAACAAGTCAAATGATATATCAGAAGTGCATACGTTACATAAATATCAAAATAATCGTATCAACCTTTATTGCCGAAATGACAATCGATGTATTTCAAATTTCATGACGTCATTTCCGGTTTCGTTAACAAAATATTTAGTCTTTTGCTACTGATAATGCATATAGTTCACCGTCCGAATCGTTTGGCGCTATTTTCGCTCCAATCGGTTTAGCCGTTGTTGAGATATGACGTCACTTCCGGTTTCAAAATGGCGGCACAAAAAATTCATGGGGTGAAGGTTAAATCAGACGCCAAAAGTGCACACGTGGTGAAAATGTGAGATCAATCGGTTCAGCCGTTTAGGCTGTGGCCTTGTTACCGGATTTGAATTCCAGGAGACTACTACTGAGATTATTATTATTATTATTATGAAAACCGCCCTAAAACACTGTTTTCACGGCCCTCTAGCGCGCAAAGGGCGTAACCTATTGTTCCCAAATTTGGTATATGTTGTAGGGTGGGCCATAGCTCGAAATTAAGATATTTCGCAACAATGTGATATTTCCCAATTTTAAGATCCAGTAGGCCGAAAATGCCACTTTGATGCTTACAGTAAAAGTGAGTTGCTCCAGCCTTTTTAAATGAGAGTGTGCGCGCGCCGTACGACTTGGCTGGCGTGGAGCGACCGCTCCACTAGATTTTATTTCAATTATAATGCAAACTAACCATACCTTAGTAGGTATCTACAGAACCACAACATACACGTGGTACTTTTGATTCAAAAAAACTGGCATAAGAGAGAACATTAGAAGAATATTTTTTGTACTAATATACTCTTTGTACTTACGTTTAATGACGAGAAGTGTTCACGTTTCGTTATAGGTGAAAAATCCGCATAAAACACTTAGATTTCATTGCAATTGAAATGTGCTGCATGCAGCTCGCATGATCAGGTTAGTAAGTTGCTCGGCTCGGTTTCCGCGTGACGTCACGCAGCGGCTGTGTACTGCGCATCTTGTCCGCGCAGTTTGCACGGACCGTGCCGATGAGGCTACCTCCCACACCTATCTATTTACCTTGGACGTTGGTCAACTGCAATCCGCAAAGATCGCCTCGTAGTGGGCTTGACGTATTCAGGTGCAGCAATCTCAACACCAGTCAAGGCAGAGCTCGCGGATACTTTAAGATATATTTTGACACCCCAACTTTTAGTGACTACCTCGAAAGGAATTCATCATACAGAAACATGCTTATTACAAACGGCGTCTTTTCATTTGTAGGGCTGTTGAGTATCTTCCTAACTGCAATCTTCTTTGAAAAATGGTGTAAAGACATGGGTCACAAGGTTCTCCTGCTCATGGTCACCGGCTTGGCAGTGAACCTTGTACTTGGATTCACAGACCTCACTGTTCCTGTAGACACATCGAGCGGGCTGTGTGTTGCTCTCGGAGCCATCAGACACTTCACCTTCCTGATGATGTTCTGTTGGATGCTGGTCATGTCCGGCTTACAGGTGAAGCGGCTGACCACTATAGCAGGCGCTAAGGACACTTCCCACCTGCTGTTGAAGATATCTCGATTTGCCTGGGGTGTTCCCATCATTCCTGTTGCCATTCTTCTCATCTGGAATAAAGACTTCTACAAAGCGACCGATGAGAACAGCGGCACCTGCTATCCAGGAGGAAACGTGTTTATCGTCACGGTCTTGACTCCAGCTGCGGCGATTCTTCTCTTCAACTTGGTGGTTTATTTGTACGTCTTGAATCACATATTTGAGTGGATTCAAGTTGGGGATGAGATAAAAGTCAGGCGCCACACGAATGATGATCGCGCCCAGCAAATGAAACGCATAGAAACAGGCGTTTTCATCTTCTTCTTGTTTGGTTTTATTTGGTTTTTTCATTTTCTTTCTGGGACGAAAGCCATCCGTAGCGACTTTCGTTATGAATACTTATTTCTTATGACAGCTACGTCACATGTTTTCCTTTTGGCTTTGTTCTTTGTCGTCTTGAAGGAAAATGTTCGTAACTATTGGAAGAAAGTTCTTTGTTGAGGCATTCTATACGGAAACCAACAGTTGTTGTCGGATTTACCTTTCGTGAATGCAATACTTGAAGTTGTTGTATTATTTATTGAGCGAGCGAAGCGAGCGTCTTCTTTTGCTCTTTTGGCACGGACCTCTGTTTTTTATTGTATTTTTTTTGTATTTTTGGCTGTTACCTGGAGCAATGGAAGTCGCACCGTTTCACCGATCGATCTGAAATTTTCACACATGTAGAGACAACCTTTTCTGTTTGCTGACCCTAATTTTTTTTTGAAATCCATTCATTGGTTAAAATTTAAACTAGGAAAACGATCTGTGTAACGCGTTGATGAGCGAGCACCCAAACGCGCAACATCTCCAACAGGAATATCGTAAGATACAGAAAACAAAATAGGTTCAATTGCGTACTTAATCCACGCAATAGAACATTGCCAGTGAAATAAAACTATTGTAAATTAATGTACAAAAACGCGTGATCATTGCGGACTAGATCCACGCGATAGAACATTGCCCCCCACCGACGGCTGCCACCTTATCGCGGTGGTGGGGCTTGTGTTGGCCAACGATCCATTGCAGCTACGCCGGCGAGCATATGCTCATGAGTAAGGGCTACCCATGCCGGACAGGTCAGTGGTGAGGTCCAGACAAAGAGCAGCCAGGGGTGGCCTAACCATGTCCTTTCTTGATTTTGCGGTCCCCATCGGGTCGGCCTTCCCCCTCGAGATGGTGATCCCCCTGAAATCGGGTTCCGCCGGCCCGAACCCTTACACCCCCGGGTTTGTCCCCATTCCGGCCTGGCCTTCCCACCAGTGCTGGACTCCCCCGGATCGGGCCCGTTAGGTCAACCCCCTCCCAGTGTCCTCCACTTAATTCAACAAAGTTTAAAGTAAAATAATTAATGTGCGCTATATAACTTCGTCGTTGACGCGCCGTTAAACCCTATAAATCTAATCTAATCTCTAGAACATTGCCAGTGAATTAAAACTATAGTCAATTATTAATGGGTTCAATTGCGTAAATAAAATGAACACACTCGTAGACCAAGCTTACAATGAATTGCCAATTGGTGACATCACTGTAGCGAAAAATCTGCAGCAATGTCTGCCCTCTAAAAGAAACAGGATGCGAATAAGTTGCTTGAAGAATCACTTCCGGCGCTAGCCGCTCCTGCAGGTCTCATGCTAGAGGGGTAGGGGAAGGGGTTTTTGTCGTCACTTAGTAGGCGCTGCGCTGGGCCCGGTAGAGTAGACAATAGAGGGGTAGAGGGGAAGGTGTTGTTAGGGGTTGAGCAGTGGACAATCGAAAGATTTTTTTAAATTTTAACCAATTGAGGAATTTGGTCGAAACTTTGTAATATTGGAGACAATGTAGGTCGCAATGACTTGGCAAAATTTCAAATTGATCGGACCTACCTTGACCTACCAATCGGAAGTAAATTTTTTCAAAACTCAAAATTTTGGTTAACCAAGCAACGGATTTCAAAAAAATTAGGGTCTGCAACGCCCAGAGATGGTTTGTCATATTGTGTGCAAAATTTCAGCTCGATCGGATGAAAACTGTGACCTGTATTGCTCCAGTAACAGAAAAAAAACACACAAAAAAACAGAGGTCCGTGCCATAAGAAGCCAAAAGGAGACGCTCGCTTCGCTCGCTCAATTAATATCTCCTGATAGGCTGAAAAATGAAAACGGTGATCGATAATTCTGATCAAACTCATATTTTGCATGATCATTAAGACCAACATTGTCTCTTCTTTTTACAAAATTTCATCTCGATCAGTTAAGAACGTATGAACTTATTGACATTTTTAATATCTGTGAGTAATGAAGTATCGAAATGAATGTTGTTCATTGCCAATTGAATTGGATCTGATTTGCTATATGTACCAGGGTGCTTAGGTGCTGTTTTCAAGTTTCGATGAAAAGCATAATATACTTTTATATTGATTGAGTGATCTTATTTCAATTCAATGTGGATGTATATGTTTTCTGTGGGTTGTGTACGCATTTCCGGTTCGAGAATTTGCACGTACCCGTGCTCGCTCATCAACGCGTTACACTGAGCGTTTTCCTAGTTTATAGAGTGTTACGGGGGCTACCCTATTCCTGCTGCCAGCAAATGCACTGTGTGTATTTGGAAAACAATAAATAAGAACAATATCGTACCCAGTTTAAGTATGAGAACTTTGGGTTGATGTCGTTAATGGTGTCTGTGTATAATTCATATCTTGCACGAACGTCTTCTGTTTTATATCAACAATGCAAAATATTCATGTTGCCCTCGGAGGACGGACATTATGTTGGTACATAAGTTGACAGGTCAGATTTAGCTCATAGAAGCAGGTAAATCGATTATTTATGTAAACTAAGTGATTCCTCTGCGTACTAAAGATTTCTTCGGAGACTACACTTTCCCATGGTAACCAATAAAACTGTGAATATCGCAAATAGAGCACAGAATCACAGCATACAAAACTCTCTCGGAAAGATAGCAAGGACAGTCGAGCTGACTCGATCCACTACTCGAACGAGGTCGCTGATACGATCATGTAAAATGACAGCTTCTATTCTCGCGCGACATCTTCTCATTTCAATGCCGTGTTTTACACGGCATGTTCGGGTGAGATGAGGATCTTGTCACGGGAGAACAAGAGATGGAATTTTATAACGCACAAACTGCGAATTTCTACAATTTCTTATTGCGTTCATTCTAGGCATGTTATTTGTTATGCTTATGTTTTCTGAGCGAGCGAAGCGAGCGACTCCTTTTGGCTCTTTTGGCACGAACCTCTGTTTTTGTGTGTGTTTTTTTCTGTTACTGAGGGTATACAGGTCACAGTTTTTCTTCGAACGAGCTTAAATTTTGCACACATGTTTGGACATTCTCTGGGCATTGCAGACCCTATATTTTTGAAATCCATTCATTGGTTAAAATTTAAATAAATATCTCCTGATAGGTTGAAAAATTAAAATGGCCTTCGATAAAATGTGATCAACCTTATATTTTGCATGGTCATTAAGACCAACATTGGCTAGCTTATATTACAAATTTTCAGACCAAACAGACAAGATCGTGTGCACTTATTGACATTTTTAATACCTGTCAGAAATGAAGTAAAGCGAATTGAATGTTTCTAGTGCCAACTGAATTGAATCTGATTTGCTATATGTACCAGGGTGCTTAGATGCTATTTTCAAGTTTCGATGAAAAGCATATACTTTTATGCTGATTGAGTGACTCATATTTCAATTCAATATGGATGTATATGTGTTATGTGCGTTGTGTACGTATTTCCTGTTGGAGAATTGGCACGAACCCGTGCTCGCTCATCAACGAGTTATCCTGAGCGTTTCCTAGTAATTCTTTCATGAGAAAATGCCTTAAAGCTGTGTGTTTTTTTGGTGTTTTATTGGTGCTTTTTGTTATTATGTGTTTGTATGCGACTTTCAAGATAATTGTGCAAAAGTCAGGAATTGAACGATCAATAAAAGTCAATTAAAATGTCCACATAATATTATTACTACTCGTATCTAGTGGAGCGGTCGCTCCACGCCAGCCAAGTCGTACGGCGCGCACACTCTCATATAAAGGCTGGAGCAAACCCACTTTTACTGTAAGCATCAAAGTGGCATTTTCGGCCTACTGGATCTTAAAATTGGGAAATCTCACATTGTTGCGATATATCTTAATTTCGAGCTATGGCCCACCCTACAACATATACCAAATTTAGGAACAATAGGTTACGCCCTTTGCACGCTAGAGGGCCGTGAAAACAGTGTTTTAGGGCGGTTTTCATAATAATCTTAGTAGTAGTAGTAGTAGTAGTAGTCTCCTGGAATTCAAATCCGGTAAACAGGCCACAGCCTAAGCGGCTGAACTGATTGATCTCACATTTTTACCACGTGTGCACTTTTGGCGTCTGATTTAACCTTCACCCTATGAATTTTTTGTGCCGCCATTTTGACACCGGAAGTGACGTCATATCTCAACAACAGCTGGACCGATTGGAACGAAAATAGCACCAAACGATTCGGACGGTTATCTATATGAATTATCAATAGCAACAGACTAAAATTTATGTTGACGAAACCGGAAATGACGTCATGAAATTTAATTAATCGATTGGCATTTCGGCAACAAATTTGATCCAATTATTTTGATATTTATGTAACGTATGTTCTTTTGATATCTCATTTGACTTGATATAAAACCAACCGGAAGCCGCCATTTTGAAACCAGAAATGACATCATATCTTAATAACGTCTTAATAGGTTTGAAAGAAACCAGCGCTAAACAATTTAGACGGTAAACTTTATGTATTATCATCAATAATATTTGCAGTTTCCCATACTGAAACCGGAAATGACGTCACACATTTTAAAAATCTAACAAATTTACATTTTGATGCAATAAATATACTTTTTGAGACTGCTTTTAATAAAATGTAATCATGTTTAAATTATAATTCAAGAGGTCAGTGATTTCAGCAGCCATTTTGAAACCGGAAGAAACGTAATATCTCGAAAACTGGTTGACAGATCGGTATGAAACTAGTGCCAAACGATTCGGAAGGCCATCTGTATGGAATATGAACAGTCAAACTAGAATTTTCCTATTTATGAGGCCGGAAATGACGTCATTCAATTTTATAAAACATTATAATCCCCTCCTATACAATAAATACATATTCAGAAAGCTAAAAATGATACACATAATTCATAGTTATAAATTCTATGTGGCAGTGCAGAAAGTTCAGCGGCCATTTTGAAAACCGAAGTGTTGCCATATCTCGGAACTGGGTTGACCGATTGGAATGAAACCTTTGTTTTTTTCATGAAAATAACCAAATTGTAAAGGGTATTTTTTTTAAAAGGATTTAGTTATAGTTCATTTGATATGTCACACGTAAGTTGTAAGAATAAACTAAAAAAAGCAGTGATATCCCCATAAAAAACACTCCGTGTAAAAATACCAGCCAAGTCTCTTCAACTTAAAAAAAAAAATATGAAATCTTAAAATTCTGCACTGAAAAGTAGTGATATCAAAAAATTAGCCACTTAGCTAAAAATTAGCTAAAATACTTGGCGCATCGTGCATATAAATAGTATAGAAGTAGGCAGGAAATGAAATGTACTCATTTACACATGTCCTAAAAAAAACGATGCGCCAAGTATTTTTTGAAAAGTTTGGACTTGGCCAATTTTTGATATCACTACTTTTCAGTGCTGAATTTTTAGATTTCTTCTATTTTTTTTTAATTGAAGAGACTTGGTTGGTATTTTTACACGGAGTGTTTTTTATGGGGATATCACTCCTTTTTTCAGTTTATTATTACAACTTGTAACATATTGTGGCACCAAAGATTATAATTCTTTTAAAAAATAAGATTTTGTGATTTGGTTGCTAAGAAAAGTTGTGCTTGTTACTGTGTTAATGCTATAAATAATATGTTACAAAGTATAGCAAAAGTTTCGTTCCAATCGGTCCAGCCGTTCTCGAGTTACGGCATCACTTCCGGTTTTCAAAATGGCGGTTGACATCACTGCCACCTAAAATTTGTATCTATAAATGTTATGTAACATTATAAGCCTTCTGAATATGTAGTTATTGATATAAGAGATGATTTTAGTCAGATTTGTCATTTTTATGACGTCATTTCCGGTTTAGGTTATAGAACATTTCTTCTTTCACTATTGGTATTCCTTAAAGATGACCTTCTAAATCGAATGGCGCTAATTTCGTTCTAATCGGTCTAGCCGTTTTTGATATATGACGTCACTTCCGGTTAAAAAATGACGGCACAAAAAATGTATAAGAACAAAGGTATCATCAGACGCCAAAAGTGCACATGTGGTAAAATTTTCATATCGATCGGTTCAGCCGTTTAGGCTGTGGCGGTGATAGCAACGTTTCCTGATATCTGAATCTGAATCTGAATCTGAATCATCATCATCATCATCAGATAGTTTTTAAAAGGGGTGTAATTTCACTGTTTTCACGGCCCTCTAGCACCCAAACGGCATAACGTATTGTTCCCAAATTTGGTATATGTTGTCAGGTGGGCCATAGCTCGAAATTAAGTTATTTCGCAACAATGTGAGATTTCCCAATTTTGAGATCCAGTAGGCCGAAAATGCTATGTTGTTGCTTACAGTAAAAGTGTTTGGTCTGCTCCTCAGTTTATTAGGCATTTGCGGTATGTTGAGTGAGTGTGAGTGTATAGTACGACTTGGCTGGGTGGAGCGACCGCTCCACTAGATTCGATGATTTGTCAAAAAACACTTGTAACTAGCGCGTATTCTACACTTTCATTTTCCTTTTAATTTTGATTTTACTGGTTTGAGTTTATCGTAGGTTAAATTATTTCAAGTGGTTCAAATTGCAGCGACTGCCGTACTCAAATTAAACTAAGTTATTTCCACTGACTGTGGAGAACACGTTGCGTACCGCAGAACTGAGCTGGACAACTGACAACGATTTCCATCCTGCATTTTCCTTTTATACTGGCGTAAACACGTGGTTCACTGAGATCCGCGTCTCTGTTCCTATTGGTCCGATTTGAAATCTACCTAGCCACTTTTGGCTCGTCGAACAAGTTCTTCTCACTCCACTGTCCAAACCGTCGTTTCTCTTATCAGCAAACCACTGGTTTTTCTTGTTGGTGTACGCGATGTCTATTGTTTTGTCTCTGACTCACTCATAGTACACGGCTGATAACTACTTCGCCCTCCACAACATTACATGATATTACCCTGTCTCAATATTCATCAACCCTTGGTTACTCAAGTTTTACAAACATTTTACCGGGTTCTAGGGCAGTTTACCGACGGACATTTTACCGACAGACATTTTACCGAAAAACAGGGGCGGACACTTTACCGACGGACAGATTACCGAAATCTACCCGGACACTTTACCGACATTTTTAATTTTTTTTTATTTCCCACAAATATTTTTTCCAAAATTTTGACAAAATTTTATAAAATTTTCACAAATATTTTTTCCAAAATTTTGACAAAATTTTATAAAAATATTTTTTCCAAAATTATAACAAAATTTTATACAAATATTTTTTCCAAAATTTTATAAAATTTCCACATTTTTTTCTCCATAATTTTGCCAAAATGTTATAAAATATTTTTTCAAAAATGTTGACAAAATGTTATAAAATTTCCACATATATTTTCTCAAAAATTTTGCAAATATTTTATAAAATTTCCACACTATTTCCTCGAAAATTTTCCTCGAAAAACACAATGTAAATTACAGTTTTGGGTAAGAATCTGATTTTTCCAATCATTTCCAAAATTTTGGAGAAAAAAGTGTGGAAATTGTATAGAATTTTGTCAAAATTTTGAAAAAAAATTATTAGAAAATTTTGGCAAAATTTTGGAAAAAATATTGTGTAAATTTTATAAAATTTTGTCAAAATTATGGAGAAAAAAAGTGTTGAAATTTTATAAAATTTTGTCAAAATTATGGATGGAAATTTTATAAAATTTTGTCAAAATTTTGGAAAGAATATTTGTGGAAAATTAAAAAAAAAAAAAAAATGTCGGTAAAGTGTCCGGGTAGATTTCGGTAATCTGTCCGTCGGTAAAGTGTCCGCCCCTGTTTTTCGGTAAAATGTCCGTCGGTAAACTGCCCGTCGGTAAACTGTCCGATTACCATTTTACCGGTTTCTTTACATTTTTATTGATTGTTTGCTAATCTTCTAAATTTCAGACTGTTACAGCAATTTGGTGCATTTCTACGTGACTTTTCCCTTCCCATTCTTTTTCCCTTTCCCATTTCCCTTCCCCCCTTCCTACGCGCTTGTGTTGATCAAGACCGATGATTGGAGATGTGTAACTAAACTTCATTCCATCCAGTCTTGAATCCTGTTTAACATGGGTAGCCCATGCTATCTCGGACTCTACAGTTTATTCCTAGGGCAGAGACAATCGTTGTTCTCGTTTTGTAATATATCGTAAAATCATTTGCTCTCATTGTATCCTCAACCATTTATTGCCCATCCCTTGTTCGAGGTCGTTTACAACCTTGTAGGCCTAGCTCGCGAAAGGTTATAAAGATTAGTTCCGAATCATGGACCTGGAGTGGGTGAAAAAAGAAGACAACATATTGGAGGATCTATTGGCTCTGCGGCAGAGCTGATACAAAGAGCTTTCCACAGATGAGGTATATTCTGACACTTTTAGGTTTTTACGATAGGGTCAGGTCCAATGTAAGTGAAAACAATGAGTGTGATTAAGTTCGGAATAAACTGTAGACTCAATTGGAACGGAGTATACGTATCAATGCTTGCTCATCAACGCGTCACACTGAGCGTTTTCCTAGTAAAAAAGAATATGTAAAGGTATTAAAGCAATTGAAAATATTGGATATTTCGTCATGTTTTGGTAAAATTATTTATTATTTTGTCTACAGTTTCGATTTTTTGAGCGAGCGAAGCGAGCGTCTCCTTTTAGCTCTTTTGGCACGGACCTCTGTTTTTTTTATTTTTGTTTTTTTTGTTTTTTTTTGTTTTTGTCTGTTAATAGCCGATACACAGGTCGCACCGTTTCACCTATCGATCTGAAATTTTGCACACATGTAAAACCAACCTTCTTTGTTTGCAGACCCAATTTTTTTTTAAATCGATTCATTGGTTAAAATTTAAATAAATATCTCCTGATAGGCTGAAAAAATAAAACGGTCTTCCATAATTCTGATCAAATTCATATTTTGGCTATGCAGGTCAGAGTTTTTCTTCGATCGAGCTGAAATTTTGCCCACATGTAAACCCACCCTTATCTATTTGCAGGCCCTAATTATATTTGAAATCCATTCATTGGTTAAAATTTAAATAAATGTCTCCTGATAGGCTGAAAATGAAAACGGTCTTCGATAATTCTGATCAAACTCATATTTTGCATGATCATTAAGACCAACATTGTCTCTTCTTTTACAAAATTTCATCCCAATCAGTTAAGAACGTATGAACTTATTGACATTTTTTATATCTGTCAGTAATGAAGTATCGAATGTAATGTTTTCCAGTGCCACTTGAATTGAATCTGATTTGCTATATTTACCAGGGTGCTTAGATGCTATTTTCAAGTTTCGATGAAAAGCATAATATACTTTTTTATTGATTGAGTGATCATATTTCAATTAAATATGGATGTGTATGTTTTCTTTGCGTTATGTACGCATTTCCGGTTCGAGAATTTGCACGTACCCGTGCTCGCTCATCAACGCGTTACACTGAGCGTTTTCCTAGTATATTAAAATCTTCCTCAGGACAAAACTTTACAAACTTTTAAATATAAAAATCGAAACTGTAGATAAAATAATAAATAATTTTACAAAAACATTACGAAATATCCCAATATTTTCAATTGCTTTAATAATGATAGTTATGCATCTTTAAAAACATGTATAGGTATATTATTGCATATTTTTGTCTTTTGGTGTTTGACATTTTTAACATGTGGATCTTCATCTATCAGACGATTGATATGGAAAAGTGACATCATGCTATACTATCAGCAAGCTCCCTGCTGCTGATAACAAGTGATAACACACTCGCCTTGTCTACGCTGATAATATTTGCAAAGTGTAGGTGACTCGGGAAGAAGGTGAATTTTCATTCTCTTCGTCAGTTTATTTTACATTTAGGCCAGGGTATTTTATATTTGCCCCCCCGGCTGATGTCTGTCAATGTTGAGATTCTGACTATACCGTTGAAGATTAGATTAGATTATTGGATTTGTGTTGTTTAAAGGCGCGTCGATAGCGAAGTCATTTTGCGCACATTAAGGCTGTTTGAGCGGTTGAGATTTTAAAACCCAAATTTGGACTTTCACAATTATTTGTAGTTGAACCTGAAGACTCACGGCAATGTCACCTAGTCAAGTCACACCGGGCATTATCGGGCTATTTTATGATATTTAATTGAGTTCTATCAATTTGCTCTAATTAGACTTGAGTTGTGAATGGCGAGCACACTTTTATGAAAATTTTCATTTACTTTCATTAATCACAATTCACACAGAAGACGGATAATTATAAAAAAACGGTATTTTTTTGTGCACATGCAAAATTATTATAATTTGTGACTTGACTATGTTACAATTTAATGTCATTATTATTTAATTAGGAAAAAATAAATACTGAAATTAAAATAATTGTAAGTTTGTGTCGATATCCGCCTGCTCACTTGGGATGCCAGTCGAAACTCACAGAATGTTTGGGTCGCTTTGTTCGTCTCGGTTGACCGTAATAAACTTTATTATACCCCCTCATAAAATGGGAGGAAGGTTTCAACCATTAATTTACCTGCATAGTTATTGAAATCTCGCACTCCACTAAGGCACATTACGATCAAACCTATTTTTTTATTGTGATCATTTTGATGATCATTGTTGATAGCTGATAATCATTATCATTATCATTATAAAATTATAATTTTGGCAAAAGCAGTGTAATGGCTATTAGAAAGACACTATTGTTATAACTTTCAATGAGATTGTGGAGTGTTCAGGTTAGCAAGAATTGATGTGGCTATATTTGGATACATTTTATTCATAGTAATTGATATTTACACATAAAATAACATCTAGTGGAGCGGTCGCTCCACCCAGCCAAGTCGTACTATACACTCACAGTCACTCAACATACCGTAAATGCCTAATAAACTGAGGAGCAGACCAAACACTTTTACTGTAAGCAACAACATGGCATTTTCGGCCTACTGGATCTCAAAATTGGTAAATCTCACATTGTTGCGAAATATCTTAATTTCGAGCTATGGCCCACCCCACTACATATACCAAATTTGGGAACAATAGGTTATGCCATTTGCGCGCTAGAGGACCGAGAAAACAGTGAAATTACACCACTTTCTGATTCTGAAGATGATGATGATTCTGATGATATCACGAAACGTCGCTATCACCGCCACAGCCTAAACGGCTGAACCGATCGACCTGAAATTTTTACTACATGTGCACTTTTGGCGTCTGAGGTGCCTTTTTATAAAACCAACCGGAAGCCGCCATTTTGAAACCGGAAGTGACGTCATAACTCAAAAACGTCTGGACCGATTAGAACGAAATTAGCGCCATTCGATTTAGATGGTCATCTATATGAAGTATCAATAAAAAAAATATTATTTTCTTATTTTCTAAACCGGAAGTGACGTCATAAATACGCAATATTTAACTTATTTCAACAAATTATACTTAAAATACGTACATAATTAACTTACATTGTAACATAGACAATACAATTTATATATTCAAGGTAGCAGTTTTCTCGGCCGCCATTCCTGAAACCGGAAGTGACGTCATATATCTAAAACGCCTGTACCGATTGCAACTGAACTAGCTCCTGCGTATTCATTCTGCTATTTATTTGAAAAATCAATTGTGAAAAATGAATAAATAAATTAATGGTACCGGAAATGGCGGCAGGAACCACTAAATGAAACCGGAAGTGACGTCATATATTACAAACGGCATGACCGATTTTACGGAAATATAGGGATTAGGAATTCAGATGGTCGTTCATGAAGGTATCAACTAGATAAAACTAGATTGTTTTCTTATTACCTATACCGGAATTCGGCCGCTATTTCAAAACCGGAAGTGACGTCATGTATCGAAAACGGCTGGATCGATTATAACGAAACTTAAGCTATTCTTCTTGGATAATCATTTTCATCTTATACCAAACGCAACTTTTCATAGTAACCAAATCGGTTGAGGCGTATTTTTTTAAAGAAATTAGTCCCTGCTCGGACATGTGCTACAAGCTGTATGAATAAACTAACAAAAGAAGTGATATCCCAGAAAAAACACTCCGTGTAAAAATACCAGCCAAGTCTCTTTAACTATAAAAAAAAATAGAAGAAATCTAAAAATTCAGCACTGAAAAGGAGTGATATCAAAAAAGGAGCCAAGTCAACGAATTTTCCAAATTTTAATCGTACCATTGAAATAAAAATATCAACCCCCGAGAAATACTTAAAAAAAGGACTTGGCGCATCGTTTTTTTAAAGACATTTTTCTATTCTTAAGCTTATGCCACTCACATACTACGTAGTTCAGAAATGCCTAGAAAAATTGGGACAAAACTTTCAAATTAAATATTGAACATTCTGTAAAATATTTTAAATTTAAATATAAGTACGAAAAGAAACATAGCATTGTCTTACAAGCAATAAATACAGAACAGTTGTGTTTGTGATTGGTAGGTACCTATAGTTTTGTGGGTACATCAACATACCTACTACAGCATTATACTTTGAACCTTCTCGCCGTGTAATTAATTGCTATTAATTAACATTTTATACCAAAAAAATTCATAAATTACATAACGTATTACTTTAGATAAAAATCTAGTCAGTAATTATTTGAGCAGCATGGCTCAGTGCACTAGTCACTTATACAAATCTCATTGACGGCCTTCTTGTAATGAGCGCTTTCGCTATTTCCCTCAGTCACGATATTGAGAAGTATGATTGATTAATATGACCCTAGAAATAGTGGCAATAACGAATAGACTAGGCCGCTTCCGTTTATTCGTTATTCGTTTATCCGTTTATTTCCTCTGAATATTGACAAAATACCAAAACTGCCAGTAGGTAAGAGTACTAGTTATATTAAAACGTAGTATGATTCGTCGATAATGAATGTGATATACTCAGGAAAATATACTTGTAGAGTTCTTCCTATACTTTTAGGATAGAAAAGTGTCTTTAAAAAAACGATGCGCCAAGTCCTTTTTTTAAGTATTTCTCGGGGGTTGATATTTTTATTTCAATGGTACGATTAAAATTTGGAAAATTCGTTGACTTGGCTCCTTTTTTGATATCACTCCTTTTCAGTGCTGAATTTTTAGATTTCTTCTATTTTTTTTTATAGTTAAAGAGACTTGGCTGGTATTTTTACACGGAATGTTTTTTCTGGGATTGATATTAACCTGAAAAACTCGTTAAAATATGCTATTTATTTCAAACCAATGCGCTTGTGCTTCGGCATTGAAAACTAATTTTCAAATGATACTAAACTTTCGATTTATAAAAGTAACCTGAAATATTGACGGATTATTACTTAGCTGCATTATATATCGATATTCTCGTCTGATAGTAATAATTCTTATTAAAGGTATACTTGTGATTGGTGAGGACTAAGATGATTGGAGTGCACTGCAGTGTTAGAGAATATGAGGAACTGAATCTACAACATTCATCACATTGGTCACAACATTGGTACAGCATTGGTCGTGGATGCTTAAGCATGCATTTGTCGTGGACTAAGCTAAGGAAACCATCCCATCATTTGCTCTATAAACTGAGGAAAACCACGACTAAAACCTCAGTAGAATGGATACAAGTTGTGAACTCAAAACAGATGTACAATATTTAACATCTAACTGATTTTTTTTAATTTGATATTTTCTCACTGCAGAAATCATATAATATTTTCTTCCTGTTTTTCTACTAGAATAAGTCGACGCAACAAATACCCAATAAACCAACTAGTGACATTAAAAAATCCGAAATAGTGCTCATAGAGCACTCCAGGTTTACTAACAATAAATATTTGAAGCTTTTAAATAATATCATAATCATGCGAGTATCATTACAATCACTTGTCAATCATACACAAATCGATTAGACTTGAAACAATGTCAAATTCGGCGGCGAAGTTCAATAATTCTTTTGGTTTATTATTGTAGGAATGTAACACTCATTTTTGTGATTGACGGCGATAATTAGTACTAGTATTATCATCACATCACACACTATAGTTATATCACACTAATATTACGTATACTGTATTATCATACAGTATTATCATAATAATCATAATAATTTCAATTATACTTGTCTATAAAACAAGTTTAGCTTGCAACGTTTCGTCATTTCTGCTCCAAATTTTACAAAAAAAAATACTTTGAACTACTTTCGATTAGGACTTTTGTCTGTGTGGTCAAAAATATAGAAATTAAATTTGATAAAAAAGAACAAAAAATTTATAAAAGGGATTATTCATCCTTTGATGTCAAGAGCTGCGGTTCAGTCAGACATGTCATCCTTCATGAATCGAAGACGGGTCTCGACGGTGTGTTGTAAATAAGGTTGTAAAATGCAAATAAAAGGTATCGCAGGGTCCGAGAAAGGTTGCTTTGCTGTCCGGAAATCTACCTACATAGGTGCACCGGGGCCCTTAAGATTTAGTTTTTAACTTTGTTGAATATAAAAGGGGTCTTCGGGAGGGGTCGATCTAAGGGGCCCGAAGGCCAGGCCAGGGCGGGAGGGTTCGAGCCGGTGCAAAATTTACTACTGGTATTCTAGTACTTCTAAGTAGTTTAACTACTAAAAACTACTGACATTAAGGAGTTAACTACTCACAAACACTACTTATACAAGTAGTTATACTACTGGTATAGTAGTAAACTACTAGGTATGAACTACTTGGTCTGAAGTTAACTACTCAGTGGTTAGAAGTATACTACTCACAAACACTACTTGTTTAAGTAGTTAATTACATAAACTACTTGTTCAGTAGTTTACTAAAAAATGTTTAACTACTAGGGCGAGTAGTAAACTACTGAGGTCAGAAGTTTACTACTCACAAAAACTACTAGTGTTAGTAGTTCATTATATAAACTACTAGTACACTAGTTAACTTCTAAAGGTTTTACTACTAGAGCGAGCAGTTATGGTCAGAAGTTTACTATAGGTACGAACGTCTGCAGTAAGTTTAAAAAATAAACTTCATAAAATAAAGTTTAATTTAAATAAACAGCATCTTCATTTGTGGATTTTTTTAATTTTTAATTTGTAAAATCACCACAAATACAATGGCAAATTACCTTAAAAATCGATATCAATTATTGGCTATAGTATTTTGGCGTTCAACTGTTTTATAAAGTTACAATCTATCATTTATCTGTTCCTTGAGTTAAAATCCCACCATAAAAATATGCCATTTGTTTCCGGGACCCTTCCGGGTCCGGATTTCATCTTTCATAAAATCTAACAATATTTTTAAAATTTACAAAATACATAACGAATCATCGGCAAAGGTGCAGCATTAATCCAATGACTACCTATATTTCACACATATAAGATTTTGAACATTAATAATTGTTTCCTGGAGTGCACAGTAGTCAGTTGTCGCTTTGTTATTCTTGTCACCCGACATCGAATCAATGATGATCAATGCACTCGCGGCGCTGGTGACAATATGGAAACCACGTGCGACAACTATTGTCATCGCAGCCCATGGGGATAACAATTAGACGTACCACAAATGCTTCAATGTGAAGGAAAAAATTATAATACAGAAATTATAATGAACTTCGTTTGCAGGTAAATTGAAAATATCTTGATAGACGTATAAATGTGATTGAATCAAGATTCTTGTTTAACGATTTCACGATTTCGAAACAGGCATTCAAATGACATTCACTTGATCGATAGGGTTTTTGGAGTGTCAAGTGTAATTGTTAAGTGCATAAGACATTGAGTTTGGATTTCGTTATTTTGCTGCCAGTTGCCAAAAAATGTTGAAATACCAGAATTTCAAAATTTGAAGACATATACAATGTTCATGATTAACTTCTTTGATCTTTCTGAAATAATTGCTGCACCTCAATACAAATAATAAGCCCAAAACATGCACGAACCTTGCCATCATAATAAAATTAACTTAGGAGATACGAGAATATTAATCTCGCTCTATTGAATTAACTAGATTCACAGCAAACAAGCCAGTCTCCAGCGACATGAGAACAACTTTGGACTTAATGTCCCTTGGATAGAAGGCAATAGTTTCATGAACATTACAATTGAACACTTTCAAGAAGCTTGATGATTGAATGTTCACTTCTTGGTCACTGAGAATGTTGTGTTCTACATCGGAGAGTTTTTGTCCAGTGATGACGAAGTCTTTCTCTTCACCCTTATCATTGAGAGCACGAAGAATTTTTGAAATTGTTACAAAGCTACCATCATTCAATAACACACACGAATTGTTTCTGCATTTAAGATTTGAATACTCCGATGAATGATACTTATCACCGTTATATACAGAACGGTCATAGTACGATTGTTTATCCTGGATGTTTTGAGTGAGAAGCTGTTCGATATGGATTTGTTCAGGGATTTGTTTGTTAAAATTATGTTTTTACTGGCACCAAAACAAACCAAGTCGCCATTGCGCACAGCTTTCTTTACGTAGATTAGGTCACCAGTCAATCTGTGTAGTAGACCTTCAACTCGACTGTTGATGTCGTCATTCAAGTCAGGGTGTTTCAGTGCAAGATTGAGAACTTGAATGCGTTTGTACGTCTTGCAAATTTGTTCTGGAACAAATCTCGTTCCACTGAACAATTTACCCAACACACCATTGAAATGCTCGAACGGGAAGCATGATGTGGCCCAGAGTCCTCCCCAGTCCCTTACAGACTGAGGCAGGTGGAGAAGAAGATGCACATTAAATGTGCAGAATCTGGGCCCATACAGCACTTCCGTTTGCTGAACAAACTTGTTCAGCGCCATTTCTGCAACGAGTATGTCATCTATCGTAATCTTTTCTTGCAGTAGCTTATTCATTGCAAACACTAGTAACATCCAGTGTTTCAAATATTGGGTGGGGAGCGAGCCATGCAAACAGGGTAGAGAATAATACAGAAGAAAAGACCGCCACTCGGAAGCCTTCCATAGCTTCCGCTCGTCCAGAGATCTCGGAGGCCTCGTGATTTCTGATGGGGGCATGATCTTCTGCAGATGGCGGTTGATGGTTTGATATTTGCGACCATGCAAATACCATTCCTGTTCAGAGTTTGCCGAGTCCATCCAGCCGGTGACGAACCATCTTGTACATCCGAGCAGCACCGAATGGAGATAATCGGGTGTGAAGGATTTAATGATGTCAAAATTCGGAAGCTGCATCAATGTTGGTATATTCAATACACCGTTAACAGCTTGTCCAACTTGAACCGCTGAAACGGCATCGTTAATATGTTGTTCTTCGGTCCGTAATTCACCAATGTGGCCAGCATAGCTTCTAGAAAACCCTCTGCCACTTGGTACTCTTGTACCCTCTTTTAAACAGAAAGAACAACCTTGCACTCCATTGTACTGTTTGATCTTCTGCAATAGTGGCCTTGCCAATGACCTATTATACTCTAGACAAATTCAGTTGCGCGGGAAGTGAAGCCTCGCGTAAGTCACGTGATGGCTGGACTACTGCAAAGCGAATAGCCCAGCAAACACAGAATTAAAATCGGCATTTGTTACATCGGTCTTATAATCAGTTGATAATTTACACACTTATTCTAAACCATGTTACCACTACACCAAAGTTTTTTCAACAAGAAACTTTTTCCGGAAGTTGGTAAAAAAAATAAAAAGAATGACAATTTATCAAAACAATAAAATTTACAATATACAATTGATTTACTTTGAAAGTACGCATCATAAAATTATAAAATAAATACGGGTTAAAGGTAGTAGATTAATAAAAAGGTATATACAAAAGTGAAGTCTCAAAACTGTTCAATTATAATTTTGTAGTCATATAAAGAAAAAAATTATCAGAATAGTCCAAAAACGTTTCGGAGACCTTTCCGAAAATGTTAAAGCGACAACCCCCAATTTTTATTCACTTACTATCAAGAACACAGTACCAGGATGTTTTACATACTTTTGTCAAGTTTATTGGAGCAAAATAAAGGTGTCAAACTGAATTGCAGAGCTATGTATTACAAAGCGCGCGTCTTCTGTTGGCCGGTCATCACGTGGTACAGCGCATATCTCTGTCTCTGTCTGACTCACGGCATCTGTCTCACTCACACGCCAGCCGGCCGGCTTCACTTGCTCCCGTGTACTGGTATTACATTGCGCTGTCTACTGAAAGTATTAATAGGGCCTTGCAACTGAATCTACTGAGCAAATTATGCAAAATACTTTGGAATGTACAAAGTTGCCATCTCGTGTCTGCCTGCCGATTCCATTTTCTTCTAGATCCTGCAGTTCATCAATGAATGCCTCCATGTAGGTGTCCATATTTGGCTTCTTCTTGCCATACCATAGGGCTACCAGCATGATATGCTTCTTCCTGAGGTTCGGAGGTAATTCATTTATGACAACTTGCAGTGGCCACATGGAATATTTCGACGATTTATGGAGCTGGACGCCATCCGTATTCATTTGGAGCGTGATATCTATCTCACTGATTTTTCCGCTGTCAATTAAATCAGAGTAAGCTCTTCCTGATGAAACATCGCTTGTATTGTTGTGGCGGTGAAGATTCCCAAAAACCTCTGAATTCTTCAACAGATTTTCCAGTTGTGTCCTGATTCCAATGTAGGAGAAGTATGATCCATGTTCAACAAGTTCATCCAGGTTATTTAAATATGTGCAATGTTCGTTACTGCATCTATAGAGAAAAAATATCGTTAAGTAGGATTTTTAATTTAATTTGCGGGAGAAGTGAAATTCAAATTTGTTTAAAAATTATTACCTGCCTACTATGTGCCCATTTATATTTGAAAACTAGGGTTTAATGTCCTAGGTAAAGTAAAATATAATACATACACACCTTAATTCCAATTCTCTGGCTTCCGTATACAGTCCTTTGGAGCATTTCATGCAATAATACTTTCGAGTCGAATCATTTTTTGTGTTGTTGAATGACTTCAAGAATAAGTATTTTGAGCCGTAAACAGACTCGGGTGTATGGCAGTTGATGATCTCTAGCAAATCGGTTAGAGCAATATCGGGCATCTTATGGCGAATAATGAAAGACATTAGCATGATTTCACTTTGCTTCCGAGTTATGCAGCTTCCATTGTACAACGGTACATCATTCTATAAAAATATAAGTATACATACAATTCAATTCAATTAAATATTTATGTCAAAGGCGACGTTTAACAGAATTCTGAGAAATTTACTGCACCAAATATTTTCGACATAATATAACTTTTCCTCAAATTCTTACTTTTGTGCACAGTATAAAATTGAGGTATTTAGTGTAAATAATAAATAAATAAATATCAAAACTGTGATGAGCCATCATCTGCGTACCCACATCTGCTTTTTCATCGCTGTTGTCTTCATCGCTGTTGTTTTCATCGCTGTTGTCTTCATCGCTGTTGTCATCAACACTATTGGTGCTTTCATTAGTACTATCTGCATTGGATTCCGAATCAGATAAACGTATGTCTGACTCACTGTCATTGCCATTATTAATGCCATGGTCATTGTCAGATGAAACTTAGCTGCCATTGATGCTGTAAGGCACACTACCATCATCATCAATTGTTGGATCAGCATCCTGAAAATATACATTGAACTAGTAGGCCAGGAGACACCCGACGAGGTATTCAAGCTAAATAGTTTATTTAAAAAAACTTATTTAGTGAAACTATCCTACTTGTAGTTCATCTTGTGGCTCTTGGTGGTCATTTTCATCACCATCAATGGCAACATTGTCATCATTTGCCCTTCTGTACTTTGTTGACTTCGGAAACGGAACGTTTTCGACCAGGTAGCGTTTATAGGAACGCTAATTTTTCTCCATGTAATTAAAGTGATTCACGTATTTATCTAATACGTATGTATCTGTGTACATAACTTGTACAAGTTTACAAAAAGAAAAATGCTAATTTAGGGTACAAGGTGGGTAAAGTAGGTTCAAGAGTTTAATTATTAAACAATCCAAACCATGCTGATCATAAAGTTAAGTTAGGTTAGGTAGGTCCATTCCAAGACAGTAAATTTAATAAATTCTACTAATAACTTGTTAAAAGTCGTGCAATATCATTAAGCTTCCTCAAAGTCAACAGTAGGTGTAGGTACTCAAATTTGTGATACTGGAGTAAATAGTTACAATACTACTCCATATAGAGCTAATCATGACATATTATTATTTTCTGTAAATTTTCAATTCAAAATGGAAATGAGGTGCTGCTGTAGGTGTTTTGATATTTGGCGCGCAGGCAGGAAGTGTGAGTGAAAGTGGTTTCCGGTCGGTCATGTGATTGTGTGATCCACCATATTTGTTTTGCTTTCGTTCGCGCGTCGCACGTTGAAGAATCTGTTATTATTGATTTTGTGTGTGTTGGTTAGCGAATTCAGTGTATAAAGTTTATAAGTTTGATAAGTAGGTACTGTAACTTAAATATAAAGAAGCCTGCACATAATTTGTATGGAAATAATGGATAATGCGGCAGAGGAAGAATCAGTGCCATGTGCGCTATACCAATTTCCCGAAGAAGGCAATTCGATAGCTGTAGGCTACTCTTCGTGGGTCGAGGGCACCTGCAGCGCCAGTATACATTGTGTAAAGAAGACAATGTGTAAGATAAGGTGGCCCGAGAAAGATATAACGGGTGGGCGAAGTGACGCCAAACTCTTGGCATCCGCTAAGTGAAAGGTTTGGCCGGCTAACGTCTTGGCTACTGGCGGTGAGTTCATAAAATTTACATTAGGTCTGTTTGTTCGCTCTACATTAGTGACACTGAACTTACATCAGCCGACACTCGTCTTATACTGACAGTGGAAAATTCTACACCAACTCACACTTTTGTCGGTCAAACAGTTCTGTATTCTAGGTAGGTAGGTACCTAGGTACCTACGTCCTACTTACGTATTACGTAGGTAGGTAGGTAGTAGGTGCGGACACTTGGGGTGAAGGAACAGACCTACGCTATTTTTCTATTTGGAGTGGATATTCGCATGTTCAAATGTTTGAATTGCAAAAAATTATTCGTACCTACGTTCATAACACACTCCCTTCCCCTTGAGCGGGTCATGGCTAGGAACTGAAAGTAGACAGCTTACTGCAACCGAATGGAATGGCACATAGGTACCTAGAACAGGAAGTAGGGGGGTTGGCTGCTAGGTAGGTACACCGTTGGTCAGCGTTCGATCCCCGCTCTGCGAGTTTTTTTGTTTATTTCGAATTCTTATAAATATATTTGAATCTGTCTAGGTACCTTTTTTATGGTTGAAGGGTTAGATAAAGGTAGGGTTATAATTTATAATAACTGGGTTAAAGCCAGTTAGATTCTGTTTTGACAGGTTAATTGCATGATAGAGAGGGTCTGTATCGAATTTTGTGCAATTCGTACGTCTGAACATACGAATACCGACATTGTTTTCTATTACCATCAATGAGTTTAGAAACTAGATACCTACCTACGTTAGACTAGATGTTATTACCACTTAGTGTACAACTAGTGGCTCAATGTTAACACTTTGTTAATAGATTGGACCAAAATGTGCAAAGCCAAGGCCACCTATCTTCGGTTTGGAACTCTGGATGCGAGCCGAAGTGCCCGCAAAACTTTGACACGAAGAGGGGCTGCGGATTCCGATGAAGAACCGAGAGAATCAAAAAAGGTAGTAGTACCTACCTAATGTGCACACAGTTTTTTTACTGGCAGCTGGAGCTACCCCTGATCCTGTGCGCAGAATGATCTGAAACTTGCCAGTTACGCGCATTGTTGGCGGGATATTTCAAATATCATGAAATCGTTTGTTTATGGTACATCATCAGTGTTCAATTATAGCAAAGATTTAATGAGAGATATCTAATACATCCTATTAGAAAATTTCTTGTATCGAATAAAAGTGGGTGAATTACTCTATTAAAATATTAATTTGGTCGATAGGTATACAAAGCCCTTTACCAATGCTGCTGCTAATTAATGAATATATACCTAACTGCACAATAAATTATAATTATATATTATCTGCAAACTATTTTCAATAATTGGAAATGGTAATGACAATTAACTATAATTTGCATAAATCTCCGGACTCGAGACCTAATCTTAACACTGAATGTAAAGACCATTCAAAAACGCAAGAGTGTGGTTTATGATTGATTGAGAATGATTATTGTATAGATTGTATTTTTATGTACACACTAAAGTACAACATTTGTATTTTCCAGTTGGCATCCAAAAAGAATGTGATGTTTCTTGAAGACGCAGTAGTTACTTGCTTAAACCATCCACGCATAAACAGATAACATTTGCACACTTAAACTTAAACTCTCTTGAATTTAAAATTATAACATCAAATAATATCGAAGATTCAAAATTAAAGTTCAGAGACTTCACTACACCTACTACTTCAGTGGCCAGTGGATACATACATTTCAACATATTTCCTGTCGTTAATCAGTTATTAATCTCCAACTTCATACAATATCAGATAATTTCAGGTTTATTTCACAATTATCTTGAAAATATTATGGTTTTCGAATTACATCAGAATTCTGGATACATCAGTTTTAAAATTATAGACCGGAGATTTTAATATCAACATTTCCAATCATTGTAAAATATGGTTTGATATCATATAATTATTAATCCGTACCTCAGAGGTAGAAGGTCCGAAGTCCATTACAATAAATATTCTTGATTGGATTTTTACAAAACCAGTAGGATTATGCCTTCGTTCAATCATAATTTAGTAATGTGTCAGTGTCATTTTAGTAATAGATTACTTCAATAACCGTATTTGTTGATATCAGTCAGATACAGCTTGACAAAAGTAAAAACAAAAACAACTCACAGAATAAATTATATACAGAGGAAGATGTATCAAAACATATCGTATGAGAAAAAAAACATGGTTTAACATGGTATTATTATAATTAATAATAATACAAAAGAAAATGACAGCACAGCAGCTACTCCAAGGAACGTAATGGGGCCAATTTTTGATTTCATATTTAATAATTTGATATTTTAAAATATAAAATAGTAATATAAAATATAGTTATTATCCACTTTTATTCCATAAAAGCTATTTTCTAACTCTTAGAATGCATTAAATTTGTTCAACTAAAATTTTACCTTAATTTAACATAACTCCATGATTTAACATTGAATAAACAAACGATTTAATCATATTTGAATTATCCCGCCAACAATGCGCGTAACTGAGACGTTTCAGGCCATTCTGCGCACCGGATCAGGGGTAGCTCCAGCTGCCAGTGTTTTTTTAGAGTTAGCTTCAATTTTTTGGTGGATGTGAACATTCTCTTTTTAAAAAATGAGCTTTATCATCCTGAGAGTTATTTTTAACTTATATTGAAACAAAATTTTATGGACGTTTCATTAGGACAATTGCATAGGACAATTGCAATCATAAACCAATTGGATTTCAGAGTTTCACCCATAACAATATTTTATTGGCTAGAATTTCAAATTGTCCAACTTGAATTGTATAGTGGAATGGACTTTACAGAGAGCGTTCTTCTATTTGAAACATTGGTAACTAAAACATTTGTTTCAGATTGCAGCTCGTCCCCCAAAAGGCCACACCAAGGAGGCATCCATGAACATTGCTTCAAAAATATTTGCGAAGAAGGGCCACCTGCAGAAACAGATGGTAATAATGATTTGTTTTTACTAGGTATTCTAGTTGTGAAAAGAGAGGGAAGTTATTGAAAAACACTGCCATTCAAAAATGATTGCTACAAGGACACAGTATAACATAATATAGAACTGTCAACTAATTAAGAAAGTTATTGTTTGCGCCAAGACGCAAAGAGAAAAAAGGGTTAATAGCGGACTGTATGAAGGGGGGTAAGAAAGCAGTAACACTTACTACGTTCTCGAATGCAGCTCGATGTTGGTTGCGTCATGCGTAGAACACGTGGTCTTGATGTAAGGAAGGATGGTACTGCAGTACGTGGAGAGGGTGAGGATTATGATAATGAAATGATACAAGTAGAGAGATAGAAAGCCATTAGCCAACTTGGCTGTATGACAAAGCTAATGCACATGAATTAAACTAACTGAAATCGAACTGTCTGCATGGCAGAAACTGGCACAACACTGACCGCCCTAGAGGGTGGTTCTAGACAGAGTGAAAGAGGGGAAGGTCAAACTGATAAAGGTAGTTGCTTGGCGGCTTGCCAACATGATAAACGAAAACATGAGAGAACGAAAAACGGCGCGAACAGTTATAAAACTGTATTTTGACTAACTATGGTTATGGAGTATTGCCATTTGAACCCTTCAAAGACAAAGTACACATTTTATAAAAACTATTATAAAAACTAATAAAAACTTATTGTCTAACATAAATTTACTACAAAACTGCTTTAAAAATTAAAGTATAGTGCTTATAGCTCCAAAAAATATTAAGTATTCAGTATTCAAGTATTAATTGTTAAGTATTTAAACCTTCCTAATATGTAGGTTAGGTAGTTGAAATATGTACAAATGACTTCATATATTTTTTTTATTTCTTAATAAAGACCGAGGAAACTTCATCCGACGAAGAGGAGGGATATGTGCCTAGAATAAATCAGGACAAACAGAGCTTGGTGCTGCAAATCTCTGCACTGAAGGCAGAAAACAAGAGACTGCGAAGGGAAAATGGCCAATTACGCAACTCTTTCCGCTTGTTCGACAGTAAGTCCATACCTAGAGAACCAATCTATTTTTGAAGCATGATATTGATATCCCATATTAACAGTAAGACTTGTAATATTTTCAGAGTTGCCTGAATTACTGAATCGATGTGATTCAATTATCAAGCAAAGTGAGAGTTCCAGGAAGACAAATGGTAAATATGAAGTTTTAAAACCTAGTGTCTAATTTTTAATTCATATCAGCCAACCTATCTCCTGATCCCAATGAATCAGTGACCGGGAACACCATTACCTATTTAGGGATGGCACTTTTACCGATTTTGAAAAAACGGTATTTTTTTTTATTAAACAATGGCAGAGACCAAAATTTTATTACCTACCTATTACATACCAAATGCATAGAAGACCTTACCTACTTTGTTATTTGACTTATTCACAAAGATTGTCAGGCTGGACTATGAATCATGGGTCATTTTCAAAAATGTTGTAGATTGATACCTACATTGAAAAAAAATTATTTAAATGCAATTTGTCAGTGTATAGCATGATAGTAAGGAGTACTATATGAAACAACATTCACCAAAAACATAACCAATTGCAAAAAATTACTAAATAGTAAATTTATAACAATCATGTTATACATTTGAAGGGAATGAAAACACAAAATTTACCCTTTTTTTTACCTGTAAATAATCGGAAAACTAATCGATGGCTGCATACTTCGAAGTCTATAGTATAAATATTTCCTGATTTGTGTATGTTCTATAGGTCCACATAAATCAAAGCCCCACGGCGGAGAGCGTACCTCCTCAAAGAAACTACAATTCGGTAAGAGCAATGTTTTACTATCACACTTCATGCTTTAATCTCACCCTGGAGTTAACTTATTTGGTAAACAAGTAACATATATATTCGGGTTATGTATTCAAAGAAAATCAGATGTTTATTGATAACCTTCCAGATCACTCATTTTTGTGGATTGTGCTGTTTATGCAAAGTTTCGTTTGCTTGCCTCGGAACCAAGGTCTAGATTTGTTAATATTACTGTCAGAGAGCAGCAGTGGAGAATGTTCCTCCAAGGCAATACCTCTACATTGCCAATTACTACCAGAGACCACTGCCAGTACTGCAGATCCGACTGGCACCATGCCTGCAGATCCACATAAATCAAAGCCCCACGGCGGAGAGTGTACCTCCTTAAAGAATCTACAATTCGGTAAGAGCAAAGTTTTACTATCACACTTCATGCTTTAATCTCACCCTGGAGTTAACTTATTTTGTAAACAAGTAACATATAATTCGGGTTATGTATTCAAAGAAAATCAGATGTTTATTGATAACCTTCCAGATCACTCATTTTTGTGGATTGTGCTGTTTATGCAAAGTTTCGTTTGCTTGCCTCGGAACCAAGATCTAGATTGATTTTATTAGATTTGTTAATATCACTTTCAGAGAGCAGCGGTGGAGAATGTTCCTCCAAGGCAATACCTCTACATTGCCAATCACTACCAGAGACCACTGCCAGTACTGCAGATCCGACTGATACGCCTGAAGATCCGACTGATACCATTTTTTACGTGCCGATGCCTGCCGTGCTGACTGATCCCATGCCTCACGAGCCTACTGCTCCCATTCAAAATGTCAACCCCCTCCCAATTTCATCTCGACACATAAACTCTCTTGTTGAACTCTGCCCCCCCACCACTGCTTCAACGGGCGCGGCTTCACCTATACTCAACTCTACTTGCCCGGATGATTCGGTAAATGAAAATATAGTTGTGAAAAATCTTTTAATGTTGAACTGTTGACATTTTTAAACGTTGTATTTTTTTGGCTGATTTGTACGTACAAACATTACCTATTGAAAGAGAATCATTGATAACTTATATGTACAAGGTTGGCGTTAATGTCCCCTAAAAATCCTGTCCGGTTTTTTTGGTAAGCCACTTGGAAAAGCCTGGATTTTTTATGAAAGGTGGAGTTTTCAAAATATAATTACTAAAGGTATTTTTCATGAAGATATAAACTCTTGTCAAACAAGTATTAAATAGTAAAATATTTTCAAAAATTCAAAAACTTACTGCCAAAAATATATCACAGTGTAGGATTAAAACCCTATGAATACGTCACAAATTACAATTTTCTGTTGCAATTAAATTTTCAAAACTAATCAACTGTATAGATCATTATTTATTGAATATGACTTCAAATTGTAGCCATTCAAATCAATTCACTCATTACTAGGTATTTTGAAAAACCCACCCAAAATTCCCACTGGGCAAATTGCTTTTGATCTCATGATTTTGAATTTTAATATTAATAAAATATTACGCTCTTGATATCGTTTCACTGTGCGAAGTACGGATTCAATTTTTAATAAAATAAAAATATGTATACCAATAGAACGTAATTAGATTAATGATTCATAACGATAGTCCTACCTTATGTCCCAAATTGCGTAGATTAAAAGGAGGCAAAATTTTGGCATCTGTAAAATTGTTGCGTTTCAAACATATATGTGATTTGTGAGACACAGGAAATATTCCTGTTTTATGAACGGTTATTATCATCGCAACAGTCATACAACTCGGAACTAAATGTTTTCCTCGTTTGTTTTGTTGCAGATTGAAATTGGGCCAAATGTATTTGTGTCTAAGGACAGATATGAATGCGCTCACAAAAAGGATGCTTCCAAACTCACAAACGATCTGTGCTCAATCCTTTTCACAGAAAAAGAATTAGGATTATCCAGCCTGACTGGAAACATATCTAATTTCGCAAGGGGCATTGACGCCAAGAACAAACTCGATCCGATTCGTGTTAATGCGATAATTTGTAAGTATTCCGACAGTATATCCAAATGTTCAACTATTCGCTTCTTTTAGGCTCTAATGGGTCGTTACTATCTGATTTTTTTAAATTATTTAGTGGGAAGACAAAATTTCAAAAAAACGCTCTGACGAACCTTGCGATTCCTGTTCACTTCCATTTGCCTCTTAAAGGACAATTGTGAATTCAATCGTTTAAATATGGCTAAACCCGGAAAAATTATTTTGTTTTTGTAGTAATCAAAATATCATGCCAAAGTCACTGAACTTGATTATGTATGTAATATTATTAAGAATATTTTGGTTTTAGCTTTCATTTTCAATAAATTTGCTACACCTGAAGAGAACACAAAGGAAACCATTAAGAGGAAGCTTAACAATGCAGGGAAGAAATACAAGAAACTGCAGAGTGTCGTGCCACCCAGTACCCCAGAATCCCAGCCCCAGGTTACCAACGGGCCACATCCCCATGTTACCACCGGGCCACAGCCGGTTACCACCGGGCCACAGCCCCAGGTTACCACCGGGCCACAGCCGGTTACCACCGGGCCACAGCCCCAGGTTACCACTGGGCCACAGCCCAGCCCCTGAAGCTTTGAGGCTACCTACGTTTACAGTTCGGCGCAGATCCGACACTCTGCGCTCGATGTTGGCATATCAGGTGGCTCAATGCCAAGCGCTCGAGCCACCTGATTGGCAACATCGAGCGCTGAGCTCTGACCATCGGATTGGCTGAACTGTAAACGTAGCTTCATAGTGTTAAAAATATGTTTTTTTGTATGCAAGTTAATGCATATATCGATCTCATGTTTACCCACAGAATGAGTATAAGCTTCGCTAGACAGACGGAACTCAATGGGCTGTGTGCCTGTCACGTTTGTTGCAGTTTTCTCAGTCAGCTGCAAAAATAAGTCTCTTAAAGTTATTCATATTTCAGGCATACTTACGATATGCATACTTTCAACCTAGTTTGTGGGTAAGAAATCACTGTTTTTTTCCTTTATTGTTTAGTGTCTCCTTTATTGTCAAACTGGTATCTGATTTGGTTAATAGTTATTGCATGTTATTTTATCTGATTTGGGATTTTTGATTGCTGAAATTATGAAGCAGGCTTTGCAACACAATTATTTAGTTTAAACTGTCAACACTAAAAGGTATTAATTATTCAACAAGAGAAGCAATTAAACCTTTTTGAATAATTTGGTGTATTTGAAATTAATATCATGTCCTTTTTACTTTTTTTGAAGCTCGATTACTTATTCATGGATTAATTAAAGGATACACAGTATCCATAACTATTATTCAAATAAATGTTACGAAAATGTATTTTCCTACTTTCTTAAAATAAAATATTCATTTTCAATTATGAACGAATATTTGTAATTTTTTAAAATGTTAAACATGCCTTGGGTAGAAGCTAAATCAGTAATATTTTTCGGAACAGGTCTGTCACCATGCCACAACGTGCCATCATCGGCAGTAATTTAGCCTCATCAGTGCCATTTCCCCAGAAGCAGTGCCATCAGCAGTCCCATTTCTCCAGCACTGGCAGTGCCATAACCTCGATCAGCAGTGCAATTTCCCCAGTACTAGCAGTGCCATAAACTCAGAAGTGCCATTTCTCCAGCACTAGCAGTGCCATTTCCCTAGCAGTGCCATCCCATTTAAATGATCCAGTAGTACCTACACATTTAGTTAGTAGTAAGCCAAGTAGTTCACTTTCTAGTAGTTAACTTCTTAGAAGTTATTTACTAGAAGTGAACTACTAAGTAATGAGTATAGTTTTCTTCAGTAGTAAATTCGTAGTCCTATTTTACTACTGAAAACTTTTCAGTAGTTTTTTTCAGTAGTTAACTAGAAGTGAACTACTAATTATTGAGTAGTTTTCTTCAGTAGTAAAATTTGGAGTCCCATTATACTACTGAAAACTTTTCAGTAGTTTTTTTTAGTAGTTTTCAGTAGTAAATTTTCATAAGGGTGGGACCCGATTAGGGGTGAAGTCCGTATCGAGGGGGGAGGCCGGCCCGAGAGGACCGCAAATTCAAGGGAGGACATGGGTAGGTCGACCCTGGCTGCTCTTTGTATGGACCTCACCACTGACCTGTCCGGCAATGGGTAGCCATTACACATGAGCATATGCTCGCCGGCGTAGCTGCAGTTGATCATTGGCTAACACAAACCCCACCACCGCGATAAGGTGGCAGCCGTCGGGAGGTATAGCGTTGAAGATGGAAGCGACACTCATTTTCGATAGACAGAATTTCGGTTCGAGGTGTTGCGCGTATCCGTGTTCGCTCATCAACGCGTTACACAGAGCGTTTTCCTAGTTAAACGATTTGAGACGTAAAAAGCCTACAGTTTGTACGGCATTTGCATAAATTATCCTCGGGAGAATATTGCACGTCTCACACGTTTCAACACACGTTTCACGTTTCGATTCTCTTTCACTAACATTTAAAAAAATTACCTACGGGGTCAATAGGAATAGTGTACTGATTCTATTGCATATCACACATTTTAAATTTCTTTCAAAAGGATGCCAAAATAGCTTCAAATTCCATTATTTGATATAAAAAATTCACAGAATACTCTGCGGTTTAATTGAGGGGGGGGAGGTCCCGAGATCCCTTGTCAGAGCGCAATTAATTTCCTACTCAAATCCATCATCCCAATAATCCCCCAATGAAAATAAAGTTCCTACACGTCTGGAATGTTCTAAGATGACAGATTGCAATGTCGCACAGTAGCCAGGTATCTCGCCCGATGGGCGTGGGCATGGAGCAGTGGCGTGCCGTCCTGGGACGCTGGGCAAGGAGCCGAGCCCCCCTGCATCACGTGACACAGGCAACATGGCGGCTTCCAGTGCACTGGCTGGATGTGCTCCCAGCGCTGCTCGTCATTGGCGGCGTGGAGTGGAACCCAGGACCAGGGCAGCAGGCACAAGTAGTTATACTTCATACTTGTTTATTAATTTTCACTTTATTCCTATTCCTACTTTATTCACTCAATTTTGTAAACAATTTTATGTTTCTGTTAGGCCTTTAATTAATGGCATTGTTGTACTGGCATTAAAAGGTTCAAATAAAACTTTTAGGAATAAGTTATTCCAAATCTAAAATAGTTTGCTTGTTTACACCTATGTTTACACGTAAACAATTTGAAGTACAATTATTATTTTGTTTCAATTTCATTAATTAATTTGTGCATTATTATATTGATTACATGTTTACCTTGTAGCAAGGTAGCAACGTTTGAAAATAAAATTGTATTGTGTATACATATTTTTAAGAATGATCGATTGGAACAAGGTTTTGTTAGAAACTAAATTGTATTTTCCTGATATAGTGACCAAAGATAGTGTCGAGCGGTGATTTTGTCCCGTAATCGTGCGACTGCTTGGGAATCTGTTGCGGCGCGGACATCTGTTTGCTTGTCACTCAGTCTCTGCAATTATGCAGATCGCACGATTTCTCCGATCGATCTCAAATTTTATTTTGGAATTGCCACCTCTGTGGTATGCAGACTGAAATTTGAACAAAATCCGTTAACCGGTTCAAATTTTAAAATAAAATCTCATTGGTTGATCCGATCAATTTGAGATTTTCAGTTATCAAATTTATATCAGTTTCAGCGAAATCCTCTAATTCTACAAATTTATAAAATATCTTTCGATTTGTTGAAATTCAAAATGTACCATTTGTGTTCAAATTTTATCAAGACCAATATTATCTAAAATGTATCACATTTTCAGTCAAATCGGTTAAGTTTACAGAATTTTTGCCATTTGAAGAGTTAGGAAAAGCGTCTGATGGGATTTCTCAAAAAGTAAGAAATCACGGCACAAGGATTATTAACCCTATTATTCCAGACAGAGTGTAATGGAAATTGGAAGTTGAAAGAAAAATCAGAAATAATATAGAAGTTATCTTTAATTGAGAGGATCGCGGTTGATTGGAAATTTACGCATCTGTAGTCGCTCATCAACGCGTTGTACACTGAGCGTTTTACTTGTATTGTCAATTTAAACAAATTAAAATAATAATCAGATTTGTAAGTACTTTTGATCTAATTTCAGCAAGATGAAGTTCAGAAGATCAAGAACGCTTTGCAGAAGTCAAACGATGAAATCCGAAGACTGGAGAAGCTGTTGCAACTGGAGCGACAGCGAGCTGAAGCGTTCCAGCAGACACTTCAAGACAACATAACGATGATGGAGACTCACACCCAGGAGCTGGACAAGAAGATTGAAAACTACGAGCGTCTTCTGACATATGAACGGAATCTTAGAACAGCATTCGAGTTGCAGATGGCATCACAAACTGTTCCCACACAATCGGTAAGGAAAATACGTCTATAAACGAATCTTTTTCTAATATTCCGAACCATTAAAATGAATATAATACGTCCGTTTTACGAATGCGGCACTTATTTCACATCGAGTTCTAAAATATGCGGCGAGTCATTTATTAACGGGCAGCCAGTCCTCTTCTAGGTAAGGAATCAATCAAAGATAATATCAGAGATAAAGAGATCAAACTGAGTAAAACAATCAGTAGTATCTCAATTTTTTTCTTGGTGAGTTCCAACCTAATACGCAGTTATCAATTTTCCTTTAATAAAATTATCTGCCAAAAGTTACACAGTGACCAATAATTCCCAGTGTACCTTATGGTATGTGGCGTAGCTGTGCGTGATTACTCTAGTATAATTCGTTTCAACTTGCACTTTTCCATACGCAGAACATTAAACGATGGGACAGATATGTGAATTAAAACAATAGTCAAAGGACGGAAGTAAATTTTCTTGATTTTGCGCTGATCAACTCTGGAATGATGCAATTCAATAAATACAGTTTTATAGAAGCTTTCTTTTACACAATGACTCATGTAATTGTCACTATTACAAATATGATAGTAAGATTAACCTAGAAATACTGATTTGAGATTTCTGAGCTCACCTCAAGAATAACTGTATGGACTTCAGGCCTTCCACCGCTGAGTTACAGATATTTACATTGCGCAATGTTATTCTCTTTTATTCCAGAATAAGACGGTTCCTCCCAGCGGTACTGCAGCCATTTTGTCACCTGAAACTTCTGAGTCAGTAAGGTATTGCTCCACAATATCAGTGATAAAAATGAAGCCCATTTTTATCACTACCATGACCATATACACTACATACCACATACGATTGGGATTCTGCTATAGAAATATAGAAAGAAAGTAACGCTGGGAAAAGAAAATTTATTGAGTGAGCGTTCATTACATGTGTCGATGAAGTTATTAGTCAGTCATCGTGTCATTTTGATGACGTATGGGTGGCTATGCTTCGCCCTGTGGTGAAGTCTCGATTCAATTCGGCGCAAAAATCGGTTAAGTAGACGTCAGGCCATATATGGTCATGGTATGTGGCCTCTTGGTGGGGGGGCTGACGGCAGAGAAGCAGCAGTGGTAACGGAACTCGTCAGTCTCGCTTGACGAAGCCGATCGAACGCATCGGCGAAATATTGCGGACTCTTTTTATTTTTACTTGACAATACCAGTGTTTCTGTTCAATATTTGTATTTTACTAACTAACTGCTGTGTTAGAGCATATTAAAGTGAATAACGCATAAATGGTTAATAAGAGTAATTAAAATAGTATATGTTCTGATCCAGATCATCAACGCCTCCGATATACCAGAAGACGGTCAACAGCGCTGACCTGTCTGGGCAGTGGTTCGAGGTGAAACTAGCGGTCCTTCTGTATCTGCATGGTGTCAACAACACACAACACTTCTATCTGGCGACCAATCTTCAGGCAGCGGACAAGTTCGACGAACTGGTCTTCAGATACAAGTCTGACGTCACATCCGGTTGGAAGACCATTCTCATACAGCTGAAACACAAGAAGCTGGACAACCAGTTCAAGGTCATACGGGAGCAACTTGTTAGCATGAGT
This sequence comes from Leuctra nigra, assembly GCA_934045905.1. Classification (NCBI taxonomy): domain Eukaryota; kingdom Metazoa; phylum Arthropoda; class Insecta; order Plecoptera; family Leuctridae; genus Leuctra; species Leuctra nigra. The sequence continues at coordinate 6,838,923 of OW203765.1, forward strand.
CCTAAGAGTATCTTTGGGTTGGTTAAATATTGTCATTCTTATTTTAACATGAAAGACAACTATCAGTGTAACGATGATTTGCAGTTTCTCGGTGATTTCAATGATTTCGAGTTTGCTTTGTACACAAACGCCCCTGTCGAAGGTGAGCCCGACGTGTCTCATAGTTTGGAGAGTTTGATATCAACAGGTGGGCAAGGTGGATACTCGCTGACGGTCCAGAATGACTCGGATATCTTCCAAGTCCTCAGAGACATGGCGTCTCTCAAGGAACTGCTGAGGGAGATTCACAACTCTGATGGGACTGATTCTGCTGAGGATGACTGGAGAACTAAGCTGGATGCATTTACACTCTCAGAATGTCCCATCAATGCAGAACTTAAGAGGAAATTGAATTCTGTTAAAAACACTAAATTTGCTAAAGATTTTTCAAACGTACTTCATGATTTTGATATAGTTCATGACTTTGATTCCTACCAGGAGTTTCTTAAAAGGTTTCAAATCTTTTCTCAGCAAGCTGATCTGACAAAACTAGATATTCTGATAGAGAGAGAGGCCGAGAAAGCACTTGGTGTAACTGACCAATCAGAGCTCAGCATGATTGCAAGTCTTGTCATGACGTCGGTGAAAAGTTGGTGGGAGGCTAAGAATGTTCGGTTCCTTAACGAAGGATCGGGATTCTGGATCGATATAGTGAAGTCTAGAATAACACAGTTGTCACGGCCTACAACTGAGAAGTTCGATAGATCAGGAGTTACGTTCCAGCAGGGTTCTCTGTCTTCACTTCAACTGGTTCTTCCCAAGAGAGGAATCCTGAATGTAATATCCTTCGGCATGGCCACTGCTCTCAGTTGCCAGAAGATCCGCCAAGCGCTGCTCAGTTCCGAAGTCCTCTTCACTTCCCTAAGCTCCCTGCTTGACCGTCAAGAAGAAGTCCTGCATCTCTGGCAAAACGGACTATGTAGAACTCTGGTTGTAGATTGCGAATCTGACTTGGAGAAGGTAGCAAATCTCGGCATTAAACTGATGGGAATAATTGTTCGCACTACTGTTGACCTCAGAGTTATCCTCGTTTCTGGCAACGACACCTTTTTGTCTGAATTTTTCGAAACAGATCAGTTGAACTATGACGAGGTTCGCGACGATTGCCGCTGGAGCGATTTGACTCGGGAATCCCAGACCGAACTACTGCGCAGGACAGTTCGGTTCCAAGGATTCAAGGTTCCACTTAGCCGTCTCATAGGTCAGGACGAGAGGCTCTCGAAGCAACTGAGGGGATACACGCTGTGCAGTTTGCTGTATGATGAAGTGGTGGAAGGTTTAGAATTACCTCCTCCCATCGAGTACTACATTCCTCGTAAGCTGGTTCGCTCTGGAGTTAGGGGCTGTGCATAAAGGACGTCACGCTAAAAATGGGATATTTTGACACCCCCCCCCCCCTCCCCCCTGTCACGCTGTGTCACACTTTTCGAGACAAAAGGACGTCACAAATTTGTCTCTACCCCCCCTTAAGTAGAATATTTTTTACTGTAAAATGTATCCAAATGTATCGTTTTTAGCGAAATTTCCGGTCCCGACATATCAACTGAAATTTAAAATGTTTGAAAATATCTATATCAAAACGTGACGTCCTACTGCCTCCAGTACCCCCATTCCCCCTGTCACACTGTGTCCTATACTGGTGCACCCCCCCTCCCCCCCTGAAGCGTGACGTCCTTTATGCACAGCCCCTTAGCAAGGATGTGAAGTCTGTGAATGACATATCGGAGAAGTTGGTGCTGATTGCGGCTGAGCCCGGCATGGGCAAGTCGACGCTGCTCACTCAGTTAGCTTACTCCGCCAAACAAGATGACCCTTCGACCTGGGTCATTAGAATAAACTTAAATGACTGCTCGGGATATTTGAAATCTGTTGAAACAAATGTTGAAGGATCGATGCAACCAGTTGAATTCTTTACCAAATTTGGGTTGATCAATAATTCAATTTCTCGCTTTGAGAAATCCTATCTAGAGCATTGTTAAACCATTTCTGGAAAAATATATATTTTATTTGATGCAGTCGATGAAATCGCTCCGAACTATGAAACTAAAATGTGTATTTTAATAAAAACCTTATTGCAGTTCAAATTCAAAACAATTTGGGTGACTTCAAGATTATCTCCTTGTGAAAATCTTCAAAATCTCATGAATATTAAAGCTTTTAATTTATAAGTATTCGCTAAAATTGATTACAGCATTTTCCTAAAAAAGTTTTGGCTTCAAAAATTTAATGACATTTCAGAAAATCACCTTAAGACGTTCATTGACAGAGTGCTAGAATTGGCTGCTTACGCATTTCGCGGCGAAGCCTTTGTAATAAGTATTCCTCAACATACAAGAATGTTAGGAGAATACTTCGAAGATCAACTGAAACGTTTCAGGGATGAGGGAGAAATAAAACTGTCAGAGAAACTCAACCTCTTGAATTTGTACCAGCACTTTGTCAACAAGAAATTAGAGGTTTATGCGATTGAGAAAAAGAAAGAGGATCCAACAAACGCTTTCAATTTGGGTGCCAATGAAGTTCAGAACATGTGTTTTTATCAGAATCACGAATTGGCTGCCCTAGTCCTCCTCCTTTCTTCCGAAGACTTGCAGCTGCTAAACATTTCTATGTCACAAATCGCACATTTCTTCGAGAGAATCAAAGATGGCCGAGAAAAAAATGGCATTATTGAAAAAATTATTGAAGGAAAACCTTATTTCATTCATCGGACATTTGCAGAATATTTTGCTGCAATTTGGTTTTCAGAGAATTACTTTACATCTCAACTATTTATTAAAGAACATTTCTTCCTTCCAGGGTTTGAAGTTATTAAGGAGATATTCGATTGCCTTCTGTCTTCAGATTCCCCCTTGCAAAATGCAGTAATAAGTCGGGATGTTGAGACTGTAGAAATGTTGTTGTCTTCTGGAGCTTCGGTTGATGAACCAGACAAGGGAGGGAGAACAGCTCTGCATCTATCAGCTATTTACGGACACACTCATTCCGCTTACAAACAAATCACTAGAGTTCTTCTCGACAACGGCGCCTCTATTGACCCGAGAGACAACGTATTGAACTTCCGGCCACTGCAGTACACAGACGCCACTGACTCGTGGACTGTAGCTGGTTTGTTACTGCAGAATGGTGGTGACGTAGCCGACTTCAAACGTGCGGAAAGTAACTTGACGGTCGAGGTTTACGCAGAGCTTCTTAACTTCATAACGGACAAAGTTCAAGGTTATTCTGAACTTCTGCACAGTGCTGCTCGGTCCGGTGATGTCCGAGTACTGAAGTTCTTGATTTACGAAGTTAAAGCTGACTTGAACCTTCATCATGAAGGTCACGTGACACCTCTGCATCGGGCTGCAAAACACGGTCATTTGGAAGCGATCAAATACTTGGTGGAGCAAGGTTCAGATGTCAACGCTTCTGACAAGGACGGTTGGTCGCCAGTACTTCTTGTCACACAACTAGGGCTTCAGGAGGCCATGGAATACCTCGGGTCAAAGAACGCCATGATTCAGTTACGAGATACTAAATCCTTATCTCCATGCCAGTTGGGAGTTGCTCTTCTCTGGTCAGCTTACAGTAACAACATTAAATTAGCTGAAATATTACTTAATCAAAAAGCGTCAGTGAATCATTCCGATAACACAGGTACAAGTCCATTGCATTGGGCTGCAATTAACAATAACATCGATATGGTAAAATGTTTTGTCACAAATGGAGCCGACGTAAATATTACAGATAATACGGACAAGACGCCACTGTGACAAATATTTCGTGTTAATAAAAGTCATATTCAGACTCCAGGTATCGAGTTGGAGAAAGAGGCATTGAAAATATTTCAACATCTAATTGAACACGGTGCTTCTGTCGTTCCTCTGGGAAGTTGGGGACCCACGGGAAAGTTTGTATTGGAGCAGGGCTACAGTCTGCAGTCGCTAGTTGGTCCATATTTCTTCCAACATCTCTCCACTTTAAACAAACAACTTCCCTGTTTAAAATGACCTATTAACTCCCATTGGTTCCATTTTCGTAATGCATGGGAACTGATAGGAACCAATCGTTAGAGTAAGAACGAATGGGAAACGTCTCCCATTCGTTCCATTTAAACAAGTGTAATCAATGGGAACAAGATGTACATGTCATAGTAACCAATAGTAACCACATTTATACGTAACCAATAGGTATCAACTGGAACCAAGTAGGGACATGTATCTCATGGTAAACAATGGGAACTGATAGTATCGTAACCAATGGGATTCGATGGGCTCTGATGGGAAGACCAAACAAAATGTTGTGAATAGTAACCAATAGGAATCAATCGTAACGTAACCAATGGGATTCGATGGGCACTGATGGGAAGACCGATTAACATTTTGTGAATAGTAACCAATAGGAATCAATCGTAACGTAACCAATGGGATTCGATGGGCTCTGATGGGAAGACCAAACAACATTTTATAAATAGTAACCAATAGGAATCAATCGTAACGTAACCAATGGGATTCGATGGGCACCGATGGGAAAACCAAACAAAATGTTGTAAATAGTAACCAATAGGAATCAATCGTAACGTAACCAATGGGATTCGATGGGCACCGATGGGAAAACCAAACAAAATGTTGTAAATAGTAACCAATAGGAATCAATCGTAACGTAACCAATGGGATTCGATGGGCACTGATGGGAAGACCAAACAACATTTTGTGAATAGTAACCAATAGGAATCAATCGTAACGTAACCAATGGGAAGTCTAAAGTCTAAAGTGCGAAGTCTAAAGTGTAGGACACTACATAACCGCTAACTGAGGAGGAGAGACCAAAGAAGTTGGTCGAAATCCTGAGTTCTTAGGTGACTGCCTCCAATACAAGGTATAGGATACTTAATATCTTATTTTCTTTTTCAATAACCTGCAAATTGAATAGGTATCTGCAAATATATTTTTCGGTAGAGTTTTTCGTTTTCCTTCTATAATTAGGTAGACTAGGTACATAAATTGAATTTCGCTTTTTCAGCATAGTAGATAGGTACACTCAAACCAATAAAAATTGGTACTTGAAAAGAAAAGGTTTAGCTGCTGGTAAGGTTCCTTGACAATCAATCCTTCTTGTTATCAATGAAATAAGAGCTCACCTAGTAGAGGTAGATGATGCATTAACACAGCCTTCATTGGATGATGCCATCAAACCTTAATCAGCCAATCCTTTTCTTTTCGAGTACCAATTTTTATTGGTTTGAGTGTACCTAACCTCCTTGATAGGAACACATGTCAGAAGTAAGGTACCAGTGGTTAATTTGGGGGTGGACAAGGGAGGATGCATCCCCTCACTCTTTTTAGGGTTGATGCCGTCCAACCACTTTTTTACATGGAATACAAAATTGGCTCAAAATTGTGTACAAATCGCTTTGAAAAGCACCAAATTTGTTCCTGAAAATTCAAAATTTTCCCGGGACTTTGTGCCCTGGATCTGCATTGTACTGGGGGCCCTTTCCCCAAACCGACCATTGTTTTCGCTGGCAAAAATGTTTCCCTGCAGTCGCCGAGTGTCCGCCCGCTTATTATTTTACAAATTAACCACTGGTAGTTGTACATAGCTAACTATGCATTGCATAGATAGCTATTAGCTAACTACAGCAAGTAGGTAACATGTGTTAGTTAACTGCAAACTACCTAACTATGTTTTACTGATTTTGTCACATTATTAATTTGTTTCGACTTCTCAACAAAAGGTCTGAGAATGTGATCAATTTCACGGCAAATTTAAAACTCCGCTAAATCCAACTGGGAAATTCAGATTTTTCAAGTTGCTCTGAACCCCAGAAGGCTAGATTGTTGTTGTGAACAGGAAGAACAACATAACTACAAGTGACGCATGCAAAATTCCTATTGATATGTTGTTTTTCCCTAACACGGTAGTAGAGCTTAGCTAGAGAGAGAGTCTTTCCCCATGTCCCATTGTTTTCTCGAGTGCCAGCAGCTCAACCAGGCCGTTCTCCCCAGATTTATGCAATCACTTCCCTCTATTGGCTGGAAGTGAAAGATGTTCGTACATCTGACTCAAATTGCAGGTTACACAATCACGATGCAGGTGTGACTGGGGTACCACCCGAATACCCTTAACGCTACGTACACATTTCCTTATCGACATTTATTATCTAGCTATTTTCGTCCCTTGTGTTATAGGTTTTTAAATGATGGTGGCTCAACTCAACTCAACAATGAAATCCGATTTGAACCGGAGCGCACTCCCATCAGTCCTCAAATGCGTTACTATCGTAGACGTATCACCATCAAGGAAGACCTCCAGGATCCAAAACATCATTCTGTCGAAATGAAGATTGAAGAGAGGTACCTATACAGAATTGTTTACCTTTTCAATGAGTTTATTATTATTTGAAGCGTATTATTTGAAAACTGTTTGAAAAATTACCGGATAATTGTTTAAAATATTTTGTTGTTTGAATTACAATTTAATAAATTAACATTACAGTGACATATCATTGTTGGCTTACTTATTTCCAACATTAAATCATATTCTTCCACATCACAAGAACTTGTTCTTACAATTCGCATGCAAAGTGTATGATGCACACTGTTGGATTTATTTTAAGGGAGTCAAATGCATATCAGCTTGTATTAAGTTACACTTTACTTTACTTTTCATTACAGCTAGCTGTTCTCATAAATTATTACAGCCATGCAGTCAGTGAAACCCGTTGGTCGAAATTGGTGACGTATAATGGGACCAGTACCTTCCTAATAATGATTGATTCCATTTTAGTCTTGCCATGTAATCCCATTCATCCTTGCCTTTTATTCCTTTTGGTTCCAATTGATCCCATTGATCCTGGACAGTGGTACTACTGGTAACATTCAGTTACTATTGGTTCCCATTGATCCTGGTCAGTGGTTACTATTGGTAACATTCAGTTACTATTGGTTCCCATTGATCCTGGACAGTGGTTACTATTGGTAACATTCAGTTACTATTGGTTCCCATTGATCCTGGACAGTGGTTACTATTGGTAACATTCAGTTATTATTGGTTCCCACTGATCCTGGACAGTGGTTACTATTGGTAACATTCAGTTACTATTGGTTCCCATTGATCCTGGACGGTGGTTACTATTGGTAACATTCAGTTACTATTGGTTCCCATTGATCCTGGACAGTGGTTACTATTGGTAACATTCAGTTACTATTGGTTCCCATTGATCCTGGACAGTGGTTACTATTGGTAACATTCAGTTACTATTGGTTCCCATTGATCCTGAACAGTGGTTACTATTGGTAACATTCAGTTACTATTGGTTCCCATTGATCCTGGACGGTGGTTACTATTGGTAACATTCAGTTACTATTGGTTCCCATTGATCCTGGACAGGGGTTCCTATTGGTAACATTCAGTTACTATTGGTTCCCATTGATCCTGGACGGTGGTTACTATTGGTAACATTCAGTTACTATTGGTTCCCATTGATCCTGGACAGTGGTTACTATTGGTAACATTCAGTTACTATTGGTTCCCATTGATCCTGGACAGTGGTTACTATTGGTAACATTCAGTTACTATTGGTTCCCTTTGATCCTGAACAGTGGTTACTATTGGTAACATTCAGTTACTATTGGTTCCCATTGATCCTGGACGGTGGTTACTATTGGTAACATTCAGTTACTATTGGTTCCCATTGATCCTGGACAGGGGTTCCTATTGGTAACATTCAGTTACTATTGGTTCCCATTGATCCTGGACGGTGGTTACTATTGGTAACATTCAGTTACTATTGGTTCCCATTGATCCTGGACGGTGGTTACTATTGGTAACATTCAGTTACTATTGGTTCCCATTGATCCTGGACAGGGGTTACTATTGGTAACATTCAGTTACTATTGTTTCCCATTGATACTGGACGGTGGTTACTATTGGTAACATTCAGTTACTATTGGTTCCCATTGATCCTGGACAGTGGTTACTATTGGTAACATTCAGTTACTATTGGTTCCCATTGATCCTGGACGGTGGTTACTATTGGTAACATTCAGTTACTATTGGTTCCCATTGATCCTGGACAGTGGTTACTATTGGTAACATTCAGTTACTATTGGTTCCCATTGATCCTGGACGGTGGTTACTATTGGTAACATTCAGTTACTATTGGTTCCCATTGATCCTGGACAGGGGTTCCTATTGGTAACATTCAGTTACTATTGGTTCCCATTGATCCTGGACGGTGGTTACTATTGGTAACATTCAGTTACTATTGGTTCCCATTGATCCTGGACAGTGGTTACTATTGGTTACATTCAGTTCCTATTGATCCTTGATCCTGGCCCACATTGGTGGTTCCCTAGCGGTTCCAATTGGTTACCATTGAATACTATAAACAAACTGGTAAACAAACAATCCTATTGCGTCCTATTGGTTCCCGGTTCCCATTCGTTCCTTCTAAAGGTCCAATAATACGTATCGATACCCAGTAAACACCCAAAGTGCTGCCAGCATGCTGCCGGTACCGGCCAATTGCTCTGGCCAGTACTGGCCCGGTACCGGCCAAAAGCCGTGGCCGGTACCGGCCCAGTAAAAATGTGTCGCTTTGGCCAGAACGTTGCCTGTACCGGCTGGCCAGCACTCAGCCTTCACCTTGCCCGAGTCCTGGCCTTCACGCAGCCAGAAAGTAGCCAGCATTGTGTCGTATGGCCAGCACCTTGCCTGCATCTCGCCTTGACGACGCCAGACTCTGGCCAGAACCTAGCCTGAACGAAGCCAGCGTGGGGCCCGAACCCGATCTGAACTCATTTCCACTATTATCCACCAGGGGCCACCAGGCACCAAATAAACGGTTATTTTGAATTCAAAAATTAAAAGTAAAACTAAAATGTGTGATAACTAAGCGAGTTTTTATCGTAGTTAAATTCTGAAGACATATTTCCAGTCATTATCACAATGTTGATTTGATTCTGAAATTAAACGCAAATCGATTAGTTATGACAGGACGTGGAATCGAACTCGTAACAGCGACAAACAAGCAGGGTAGAAGGCAGACGCTTTACCCACACGACCACGGCGACAGCTGAGGGTTTGGAGCGCAGAGTGTCTAATAGTGACAGAGGGATGATTGGACTCAAATGTATCAGGAAACTGGAAATATTTGTACCACTACAGATACATTATTATACGTGTTCTTGTTAATTTGTAAATGCACACGGAAAAATCAATTCATTACCTGCGACGGCACGTGCGTATTTGTGCTTGAAATATCCAATCCATTAGTATCATTTGATATGTAAAATCTGAATTCGAATGAAAAACACATTTTTTTTCTATTTTGAGATTAATAATTAAATAACGAATAAGATTTAGAAGGAAAAAATTATTGTAGCGGATCTGCTGTCGTTAAGAACATACGCGAGAATGCGGATTTAATTATATTATTTTTATTTTAAAAATAACTGTCGATAAAAAAACAATCCGCTTGCTAGAGACTATAACCGTATAGGTGCGCAAGCACAATGCAAGCTACTTGCTGCCGGCCGCGTTCTGGCCAGCCAGTACTGGCCCAGTGATGGCTGGCCTGCATGTGGCCGCATGCTGGCCAGCCGGTACCGGCCCAGTGCTGGCTGGCCTGCATGTGGCCGCGTGCAGGCCAGCCAGCACTGGGCCAGTACCGGCTTCATCGATGTTGGCCAGCATGTCTTTGAATGCACCATCTTGTTCGTGGCCAGCACCTTGCCAAAGTGGCCGGTACTGGCCCATCACCGTGCCTTCATCTAGCCAGCATGATGTGTTTACTGGGTACCCATTGGCGGGTTACGATTAGTTCAGTTTAACTCCACTTCGTTCCATATGAGGGATACTATTAATTCCATCTGACTCCACTTGATTCCACTTTGGAAGTTCCTATGCATTCTTATTGGTTTCCATTCGGTAGCCAAGAATAGGAACCGAATAGGAACCAATGGGAAATTTTAAACAGGGTTCATAGAGCAATGACAAATGGGGTACTAGATGAAATAAAGAAGTGTATTAAACTAGGTGCCAATAAATTTAAAATGCTGCCTTATATTTTCGCATCAAGAAACTCCGAGCTCAAAAAGTATATCATTGATGTTATTCCTGAATGTAAAACTGGTTCAGATGAAAAGGGTGGTACGCTTCTGCACGGTGCCATAATGCTCGGGCGCACGGATCTTGTTAAGATGTTCTTCCAAATAGAATCTGATATCAATAAACAGGACGTGGAAGGAAATTCACCCATGATGTACGCCGCTGAACAGAAACCCGGAAGCTATCTTCAAAAGTGTGATACAATTCTATGTCTGATAGACGCTGGAGCAGACGTGGAGCTGTGCAATAATCAAGGCTTGCGCCCATTGATGCGGGCGGCTGGTTGCGGATATCTCAAGGGTGTCCAGACATTCATCAGGGCTGGTTGTGACGTGAATATCGCAGGCAAGGTCGATAGAATCACTCCACTCATGGAGGCGGCTCGATACGGACATGATGAAGTTGTGAGGGCTTTGCTGCAAGCTGGAGCCGATATCAATGCAGTCTGTGCAAGTGGGAAAACAGCGTTCCAATATGGTATTAAATATGGTATGCTAATGCAGGACTTCCGACCTTACAGATTTTAAGCAGTAATGAGAATTTCCTCAAGGAGTGTGTTCGAACAAACCTACTTAATTTGTGCTTGTAAGAATTAGTCCCTTAAGCTAATTCAGTTTCTTATAAAGAGTGCCTACATCGCTGGCAAAACTTGCTTACATTGGCATTGCCTATGCTGTCATCGGTCAAACATGTCAAACAGAAACAGCATTGGACTTCGCACGCTCTGCTCGTATTATTTTTGTGGTTCAGGACCGAGAGACAAAGTGATTATTCCGACTCAGAAAGAAGATTCATTGACACGAGAAGACAATTACATCAACATTCAACAATTTCATAAATTGTCACCATTGTCCAGCATTGATATCTCGAAAGCGGCTGGACCGATTGGAATTTGCATATTATTTCGTACAAGTAGTTTAGAAACACTGATACAAATGAAGCATGTTTTACAAAAGCAATCATTGTCCAAAAAAGTGACCTCGAGAAAAAAAGCTTTCCAAACATTGAAAATGGAGAAAATAAAATTAAATAAATTGAAAATATAATTAATATGTGAAACCCAGGATAAAGCTTATGATGAAATAACAAACAAATCTTCGTCTTCCTAACCATATTTTATTCAAAATGATAGCGCTTATCATTTACCTGCAATTAATAAAATCTCTCATTAAGCTCCACTTGATATTTTACCAGCTGGTACTTAAGATTGTAAATATCGCGTTTTGTTATGAATTCTGCATACACGTAACCTCTTGACCCCGGCTGAGCCTGGGAATTAGTTTCGCCAACCCTCTCCGCAACCCAAATTTCAGATTTCCAAATTTCAGAAGAATTTCAGAGCATAAAAGTCAACACAGATGAATTTACTATCAAAATAAGATCATTACTGAAGGTATTTAAACACATTTTATGACAGTCAGTGACACAACTTTTGATTTTTAAATGTACACTCAATGAATCGAAAAATGACACACATAGTTATTCTTATCAAACACAATTTTCTGCTTATCACAAATCAAATACTAATGACCAATAACGGTAGTGATTAGTGTCATGTACGATTAGAAAAATAATGGTGTCCAGGTTAACAGGGACTTTAAGTTCATACCGTACCGGACACTATAAACATTATTTGATTTGTGATAATTGAAGTACACAGGTCTCACCGTTTCACCGATCGATCTGAAATTTTGCAAAGTTGTTAAGTCAACCTTTTCTGTTTTCAGACCCTATTTTTTTTAAATACGTTGATTGGATCAAGTTAAAAAATCTGATTTTTGTATTTATTTTTTATTTAAACATTTTGCAATACAAATGTTACGTTTTATGTGGCAAGGAAAACAATTATTACACTTACCATAAATCAGTTCAAATTCACAATAACGTTAATAATGCTAAGAGAACAAAATTACAAAGGATCGAAATTAATACAAACAATTAAACATAAGCATCCATCCCTTATCAATTCCTTAAACCTCTTCTCAGTGCAATATTCCCATACCAGCTCCATACAACACATTCTTATCCAAACCAATCCAATCTCGGACCGTTCTATGAAGAAAGGAATACCTCCCTAGTATTATAGGTCTCTGAATGTCCAGTCGTATAAGAAGTAAGTATATTTTTTAGTTTAAAAAATATTATCAATGTAAATCACTTTTAATTGCATATTAACGTGGTTTTCCATTATTTGTTTAATAATCTAAATATTAACATCATCAAATTCTACAAATTTATACCAAAATAATTTGTATCACCAATGATATTTAAACATTGATGTGATGCCATTGTCATTGAATATTTGACATAATTTCCATGATTTCCCAATAATCTCAGTGGTTTTGCATAAGACAGCTCAATATCAGATAAAATACCTAATAATATGTTGGGTAATCATGTTAGGGGTAAGTCGTTTATTGAGCGAGCGAAGCGAGCGTCTCCTTTTGGCTCATTTGGCACGGACCTCTGTTTTTTTTTTTTTTTTTTTTTTTTTTTTTTTTTTTTTCTGTTACTGACGATATACAGGTCAGAGTTTTTCTTCGATCGAGCTGAAATTTTGCACACGTGTTTAGACATTCTCTGGGCGTTGCAGACCCTAATTTTTTTGATATCTACTGATTGGTTAACATTTAAATAAACATCTCCTAATAGGTGGAACAGTGAAAATGGTCTTCGACAAATCTGATCAAACTCATATTTTGGCTATACATGTCTAGAGTTTTTCCTCGATCGAGCTGAAATTTTGCACACATGTAGAGACAAACTTTTCTGTTTGCAGACCCCAAATTTTTTTGAAATTTATTAATTGGCTAAAATTTAAATAAACATCTCCTGATGGTAGGTTGAAAAATGAAACTGGTCTTCGATAAATCTGATCAAAATCATATTTTGGCTATACAGGTCAGAGTTTTTCTTTGATCGAGCTGAAATTTTGCACACATGTAAAACCAACCTTCTCTGTTTGCACACCATAATTTTTTTGAAATCCATTCATTGGTTAAAATTTAAATAAATATCTCCTGATAGGATGAAAAATGAAAACGGTCTTCGATAATTCTGATCAAACTCATATTTTGCATGATCATTAAGACCAATATTGTCTCTTATTTTACAAAATTTCATCCCAATCAGTTAAGAACGTATGAACTTATTGACATTTTTAATATCTGTCAGTAATGAAGTATATCGAAATGAATGTTTTCCAGTGCCAATTGAATTGATTCTGATTTGCTTTATGAACCAGGTGCTTAGATGCTATTTTAAAGTTTCGATGAAAAGCATAATACCTACTTTTAAGTTGATATCATAATCAGTGCTCGAAGAAGGCCGGTATGGGACGGTATGATATACCGGTACTTCTTTACACATTTGATTTCATATCGTTACTTATCAGAAAAAACGGAATGCTTAAAATCAGATATTCTTGGAAATTTACGTAATTTTAGATTCTAATTTACTCGTATTTCATGGTTATCTTTTGACTGCATATTTCAAGCATAACTGTGAACTATGAACATCCACTACAAGATAAAGTAAAATTCATTATTTAATTTAGTTGTTTCATCAAGGTAAAAGACCAATCTAACTAATGACATGACAATGGTTGTCAGTGTAATTCTGGAATCTGGACCCTCATCTAATATCGTACCCCCCCCCCCCCCCCCCCCCCGCACGTGGTATTCTTATGTTACCATACCGCCACTATTTAATTCCTACTTCGAGCACTGATCATAATCAATTCAATATGGTTGTATATGTTTTCTATGCGTTGTGTACGCATTTCCGGTTCGAGAATTTGCACGTACTCGTGCTCGCTCATCAACGCGTTACACTGAGCGTTTTCCTAGTAATTTAATTGAACGAGCGAAGAGAGCGTCTCCTTTTGGCTCATTTGGCACGGACCTCTGTTTTTTTTTTTTTTTTTTTGTATGTTTTTCTGCTACCTGACGATATACAGGTCAGAGTTTTTCTTCGATCGAGCTGAAATTTTGCACACATGTACGGACTATTTATGGGCGTTGCAGATCCTATTTTTTTTGAAATCCACTGATTGGTTCAAATTTAAAAAAATATCTTTCGATTGGTTGGTTCGATCAATTTGAAATTTTGACAAGTCATTACGACCAACAATGTCCCCAATCTTACAAAGTTTCAGCCAATTCATCCCATTGGTTGAAATTTAAAAAAAATATTTCATGTGATTTTTGAAATAAACTAGAACCGTTTGACCGATCAACTTAAAACTTTACATTGTCGTTGGGACCAACATTATCTGTATTTTTGGCAATTTTCAGACTAATCTGTGTTAGAATTCTAAAGTTATTGACAGTTTACGGACAATTTACGTGTTGGCTATCACAATTCTCGAATTTTATATTTCACGCCTCACGGTAACTTCGAATCTTCAGTTCCAAGGTAGTTAGAGCAGAAACTTTCAAACGTATATTTTTTTTGTCTGGGGCTTAAAATCGCACTGTTCTGCAGCGAGGCTAATGGCGACGGATGAATGATTATGATGATGATTGGGAGATGATGGGGAAGAGTAGGTAAGGATGGAAGGCGGAATGGAGGCGGTCGTGGCCTATTAGTAGGGTACCTTCCCAGCATTTTCCTGTCGACTGAGGGAATACCACGAAAAAATCCCAGTCAGGAAGGACGGCCGCGGGTATCGAACCCGGGCCTCCGGAATACAAGCTCAGAGCGTTAACCACTCAGTACTCACCCAACCTGTTCCGTATGTATTCAAACGTATATGAAACTATACAAGGAAAACGCTCTGAGTAACGCGTTGATGAGCGAGCACGGATACACGCAACACCTCGAACCGAAATTATGTCTATCAAAAATGTCATTAAAAGCCAATAATTCTTGAATTTCGTTACAGACTTGTATAAATATCTCCAAAATCTCAAAAAATATTGGTCCCAATAACCTTGCTAAGTTTTAAGTTGATCGATTAAACCTTTGATTGAACGGTTCCTTGTTAAGTTTCAAAAATCACAGGATATCTTTCAAACAATATACCTGTAACCACTCATATGATATGATATTAATGTGTACACAATATCATATCAATCTGTTGAACGGTCATTATTAGTTTCATTTCGTTTGAAACTTTCTGCTCTAACTACCTTGCCTTGAACTGAAGATTCGAAGTCGCCGTGAATAGACAACATCATACATTATCTAGTTAGCTCTGCTTTTCAAAAATTTTCATATGCAGTACCGTGATCCAAGTATCTATTATGGTTATGATCCATTGTTGAAAAACCATACTGAACCCATGGAATGGACTGAATCCATTGTTGAATACTTGGATCACGGTACTGCATAAGAAATTTTTTGAAAAGCAGAGCTAACTAGATAATTTATGATGTTGTCTATTTGACAGCCAACACACAAAATGTCCCTAAAATTACAAAAACTTTTGAAAATAATTACAGATTAGACTGAAAATTGGCAAAAATACCTTAAATGTTGGTACCAATGACCATGCGAAGTTTTAAGTTGGTCGGTCAATCGGTTCTAGTTTAAATTTCAAAAATCACAGGAAAAATGGTTTCAAATTTGAACCAATGGGATGAGTTTGCTGAAACTTTTTATGATTGGGTAAAATGTTGGTTGCAATGACTTTGCTAAATTTCAAATTGATTGAACGAACCAATCGAAAGATAATTTTTCTAAAATTTGAACCAATCAGGGGATTTCAAAAAAATTAGGGTCTGCAAATCTCATATTTGGTCTGGACATGTGCGCAAAATTTCAGCTCGATCGAATAAACGGTGTGACCTGTATACGAGCAGACGACAGACAAACAAAAAAACAAAAACAAAAAAAAACAGAGGTCCGTGCCAAAAAAGCCAAAAGGAGACGCTCGCTTCGCTCGCTCAAATCAGTTTCAAACGTATGAAACTGATATTACCGTTCAACAGATCGATCTAATATTGTGTTCACACACTTATATTATCATATGAGTGGTCCCAGGTATATTTTTTGAACGAGATCCTGTGATTTTTGTAAGTTAACAAGAAATCGTTCAATCGTAAAGGTTCAATCGATCAACTTAAAACTTTGCATGGTTATTGGGAACAATATTTTAGGAATTGTTGTAGATTTTAATACATTAGTCTTATTGGCGTTTAAGGTGGCTGCATATCACGTGACTTTTCAACCAAAAAGCTACACATTTTCATTTGGAAGGGTTCAGTTTAGCAAATACTTCTCACTCATCAGATAAGTTAGGACACATCTGTTGGAACTAATCTACGCAGAAAAGAACTGCGAAAATAACATATTAGATGATTTTACTTCCTTGCACCTAAATATTCTCAAATCAAGACCTAAAGTTTAAGGAAATCCTACGAGTTGCCAAGAACAGCAAACTTTAATCTAATAAAAGGGCAGATATGCATCACAAACCTGACACAATTTTGCCAACAAAACATGCGCTCTTTCTTCATCTTTCCAACGAAATGTTGAGATATTAATTATATCCACTATTATGAATGTAATATTTAAAATAACAGCACTTGGTTTTGACAGTCTTCACAGGCGTACGTATACACGATATTTGTGTTGTTTTTATTTATTGAACAACTGCAAAAATAAATATTATTGACTGAAAATATTGATAAGCTCCAGTATGCAGTGAATTTCCTTCATAAATCACCTTGGATTACTCAGCATGAACGATGTAAGGTATGTACTCATAGGTAACTATTTCTTTTGATCGGATCATAGAGATATATTACAGAGAGGGGTAACTACTGGTTAATGCTTGACTAATTTTGAAAGATCCTTTTTCTCCATATTGGAGATATTTAATAATTCACTGCCACTGAAATGGAAAATTAATTCGGAAGGCAGTGAAAAAATTACTTTGAGCTGTCAAATTTTAAACTTACTAGAAACACGTTTTTAACTTGAATCAGAAGACTATTACAATATTATATCTTGTTTTTACTGTACATTTATTTGTTCTGTGTTGTTTGTTACTGTGAAGTATGCACTGAAGGTTAGTACAAAGTAACATTCAAGTCTCTTGCCAACAACATTACAATCGAGGGGGGTGCCATTTTTAAAGTAATTTTTGAAATAATCTCCAAGATGGTGGCTGAGCATGCTCAGATCTACCCTGACAATGTACATCGCATCATACCAAGGCTGGCTATCTACTTGCCCCTCTCTGTAAGTATATGAATCTCTATGATCGGATGTAGAGAAATAAAGTCACGTGATATGCAATGGCCTTAAGGACATTTTCGATAGACAGAATTTCGGGTTCCAGGTGTTGCGCGTATCCGCGTGCTCGCTCATCAACGCGTTACTCAGAGCGTTTTCCTAGTATTGTTAAATGTTGTATTCCTTGCCTGTTACCACTTGTGAAAGCAATTTGCAAGAAGTTAATAAAATGAATGAAGTAATGAATGAATGAATGAATATAACGAATACTTGTTCATGTCCATTGCTGATATTTCAACAAATAGGTATTAATTGAGCGAGCGAAGCGAGCGTCTCCTTTTGGCTCATTTGGCACGGACATCTGTTTTTTTTTTTTTTTTTTTTTTTTTTTTTTTTTTCTGTTACTGACGATATACAGGTCAGAGTTTTTCTTCGATCGAGCTGAAATTTTGCACACGTGTTTGGACATTCTCTGGGCGTTGCAGACCCTAATTTTTTTGAAATTTACGGATTGGTTAAAATTTAAATAAACATCTCCTGATAGGTTGAAAAGTGAAAATGGTCTTCGACAAATCTAATCAAAGTCATATTTTGGCTATACATGTCTAGAGTTTTTTCTCGATCGAGCTGAAATTTTGCACACATGTAGAGACAACCTTTTCTGTTTGCAGACCCTTAATTTTTTTGAAATCCATTAATTGGCTAAAATTTAAATAAACATCTCCTGATGGTAGGTTGAAAAATGAAACTGGTCTTCGATAAATCTGATCAAAATCATATTTTGGCTATACAGGTCAGAGTATTTCCTCGATCGAGCTGAAATTTTGCACACATGTAGAGACAACCTTTTCTGTTTGCAGACCCCAAATTTTTTTGAAATCCATTCATTGGTTAAAATTTAAATAAATATCTCCTGATAGGCTGAAAAATGAAAACGGTCTTCGATAATTCTGATCAAACTCATATTTTGCATGATCATTAAGACCAATATTGTCTCTTATTTTACAAAATTTCATCCCAATCAGTTAAGAACGTATGAACGTATTGACATTTTTAATATCTGTCAGTTAATGAAGTATCGAAATGAATGTTTTCCAGTGCCAATTGAATTGATTCTGATTTGCTTTATGAACCAGGTGCTTAGATGCTATTTTAAAGTTTCGATGAAAAGCATATACCTACTTTTAAGTTGATATCATAATCAATTCAATTTGGATGTATATGTTTTCTGTGCGTTGTGAAAGCATTTCCGGTTCGAGAATTTGCACGTACCCGTGCTCGCTCATCAACGCGTTACACTGAGCGTTTTCCTAGTTGAGTGAGCGAAGCGTGCGTCTCCTTTTGGTTCTTTTGGCACGGACCTCCGTTTTTTTTCTGTTACTGACGATATACAAGTTACAGTTTTTCTTCGATCAAGCTGAAATTTTGCACACATGTACGGAATATTTCCGGGCGTTGCAGACCCTAATTTGTTTGAAATTCCCTGATTGGTTCAAATTAAAAAAAAAATTATCTTTCGATTGGTTGGTCTGATCAATTTGAAATTTTGACAAGTCATTACGACTAACATTTTCCCCAATCTTACTAAGTTTCAGCCAAATCCTCCCATTGGTTAAAATTTAAAACCATCTTTCCTGTATTTTTTTCAATTTAAACTAGAACCATATGACAGATCAACTTAAAACTTTGCATGGTCATTGGGACCAACATTATCTGCATTTTTGAAAATTTTTAGACTAATCTGTGTTTAAATCCAAAAGTTATTTATTACATTTTACGGACATTTTGCATGTTCGCTGTCAAATTACTCGAAAATGATGATCACTGCAACTTTGACTCTTCATAGTCCCAATAAGGTAGTTAGAGCAGAAACTTTCAAACGTATGAAACTGATACCTATGACCGTTCAACAGATCGATTTGATATTGTGTTCACACACACTAATATCATATGAGTGGTCCCAGGTATATTTTTTGAAGGAGATCCTGTGATGTTTGAAAATTAACAAGGAACCGTTTAATCATAAAGGTTCAATCGATCAACTTAAAACTTTGCATGATTATTAGGACAAATATTTTAGGAATTTTTGAGATTTTATACAAGTACGTGACGAAATTCTAGAATTATTGGCTTTTAATGAAATTTTTGATAGACTGAATTTCGGTTCGAGGTGTTGCGCGTATCCGTGCTCGCTCATCAACGCGTTACACAGAGCGTTTTCCTAGTATTTTCTATTTATTCATAATATTTGCACATTCTATTTCATTCTTCATTCTCCCGCCATCAGAGAAGTGCTTTGGTTTTCGAAGAAATTCTTTGGACTGTCATGGCGTCCCCCTCAGAGTTCGAAGATGGTCGACTTTTATTTTGATACAACTGTCAGATATTTTAAAATGTTTTATAAAACATAATTTCCACTATGTTTGTTGTTTTTAAAAGATCTAACAAGGTGACACTCCTTATTGGTATAATATTTGGTATCGGTTTGGCTATTTTATTCATGAAAACAGAAGAAAACCTTGACTCTAAACATATAAACTTGGTGAAACGACCCCCTAGGAACTTTTATCGTGATCTTCTTAAAACAGAACATTTACGAAGGGAAAAGCTAGACCCTGATCTAGTAAGTTATGGAAACCTTAGCGAATCAATTGAAAGAGAAAATGTTTTCCTT
Organism: Leuctra nigra; assembly: GCA_934045905.1. Lineage (NCBI taxonomy): Eukaryota > Metazoa > Arthropoda > Insecta > Plecoptera > Leuctridae > Leuctra > Leuctra nigra. The sequence continues at coordinate 6,858,913 of OW203765.1, forward strand.
TACGACAGAATCCACGTCACTTGCGTGGTGTTCCTTTTCAACCGTAAGAAGGCGGAAATGGTGAAGTCGACGTACGGGAACCACCGACATTGTAACGAGGTCTTCTTCTTTGCTTCCTTCAATGACTCCAACTTGCCTATCGTAGAGCTAAAGTCGAAGTCGTCCTGGCATCATCTGTGTCAAGCTATTCGGCATGTGTGGAGCGAAAGTGATAAGTTACAGTGGATTTTGTTTTCGCACGATGAATTGTTTGCGATCCCGGAGAATCTGAGGTATTACATCGCGTCGTCGGGGTTTAAGCACGACCAGGAGTTGTATCTCGGAAACCCGATGTCTTTCTGGGGGCAGACGTACAACAGTGCTAAGTCAGGGTGAGTTACTTTCTACTTTACAGTGAAACCTTCGACAAAACATTCATTTTCATTATTAGTATACAACTCCTACACTTGAAACTGTCCTTCATACAAGTTGAAGAACCACTCTACAACTCAGCAATATTGGATACCTACATACTTTTAACGTTTTTGAGAACTAGATTGTTCTAATGCCACATTAGCATGGGGCTGACTAGACTATTACTACATAGGTAGGTACCTACTCGTCAATCCACATTTTTAAACCGCTAGTCAGTTGGTATGGCAAGATCTTTTCAAATTATTACACCTAGTACCCAATACCCATATAGGTCCTAATAAATCTAAGCAACCAGAAAGGGCAAGTTACGCACATTTGAAAATACAACAACAACTAGATTGTCAAATTTGAAATGTGTGTTAGCACTTTTTGCACCCGACCCCTTCAATTAGGTAGGTATAGGTATTTTATTTATTTATTTATTTATTAGTCATCCGTTGAACAATACATATTAAATAGAATATACAATGCATGGATGTTGTCAATGTAATACATAAGTACAGGAATACACACTAGGCTTAGCAAGGTGGCTATTTAAAATTAAATTTAAAATGTATGGTTTAAAAAATCCTTCGTAGAGTAAAACCCATTGTCCAGGAGAATCTTCTTAAGTCCTATTTTAAAAACTTCATGGTCAGTGGTACATCTCAGAGGTTCAGGTAGGTTGTTGAACAATTTCCTGCCAGCATGCTTTACCCCTAGCGATGACATTTTGAGTTTGCAGTATTGGTGCTTTATGAATGTATGCCTGCGAGTTACGTGCGTTTCTGCAATGCCGGTCTGAAATTCTTCAGGATGGTCTCTCACAAACATACATATGGCAAATATATAGAGGCACGGAACCGGAAGTATTCTAAGATCCCGGAAAAGCTGCCTACATGACTCCCTAGGCCCTCGCATCAACATATGTCTTAATGATCCTCTTTTGGGCAACAAAAACCTTCTGGATGGCTGTGGATGCCCCCCAGAATATGATTCCATATGAAAATGTTCTCTGTATCAGCGCAAAATATACAGTGCGCAATACAGCTAAGGAGCATTGCCTAGCTAACGTTCTAATAAGGAATCCATTTCTTGCTAGACGTGCTACTAGGTCGGTGATGTGGGGCCCCCAATTTAGTTGATTGTCTACAGTCAACCGAGAAATTTCGTTGTGGACGTAGTCACTAGATCGGAGTTGGGTAAGTGACGCGTACCGCGGGGAGCGAAGACCATGAACTGGGTCTTCTCCGGGTTCAAGGAGAGACCATTTATACCGAACCATTCAGTCAGTTGGTCGGTGACGGTCTTCAAATCTTCCTCGAGCTGCAGCAGAGAAGACGATTCGACGACGGCCGTTGTGTCATCAGCAAACTGGACAATATTGCTTCGTGGATTACATAGGCTGGTACCTGGAGCCAAATCATTGACTAGGAGGGAGAATATCAGAGGTCCTAAGATGGAGCCTTGGGGAACCCCACACTGTAGTGTTTCCCAACGGGATTTCCCATTGCTGGATGTCTCCACTCTTTGAAGTCGTCCGGTTAGATACGAAGAAAACCAATTGCCTACGACTCCAGTGACCCCGTAGCAGCGTAGTTTGCTCAGTATCAGGTCGTGTTGTAGCGAGTCAAATGCTTTGGAGAGATCACAGAACACTGCTCCAGCTTGGTTCTTAGATTCTAGGATGTTCATTATTTTATTTATGAGAGCAAAGGCCGCGGTTGACGTGGAGAACCCCGAGCGAAATCCATGCTGGTGTTCAGATAGCATGAGCGTTGATTCCAGATGCTCCAGGAGGTCTCTCTGCATCAGTTTCTCGAAGATCTTCGAGAAGGACGGCAGCAGCGCTATAGGTCTATAGTTTTCGCACAATGCTCTGTCTCCCTTCTTGTAGATTGGCTTGATTATTGCATATTTCATTTTCGCAGGAAACACACCATTTTCAATGAAGCTGTTAAAAACATGGGCCAGGGGAATAGCAATTCCGGCGGCACATTTCTTAATGTGGTGTGTTAAAAACTAGGTGTTACTAGGTGTGTTAAAAGATCTTGCTTCTTCATCTCGAAAGTCAAACCTTTCTGAAAAATATAATAGGTACCTACCTATTAGGTACGTACTACGTACAATATCCTGATTTTATATCTATTTTCGATTGTTAGCTCAATCTGTAGGTTTAAAGCTTAGTATGACAAAATCTCATTTCTAAGGATTTTTACCTCTTTGCAGTTATAGAATGCAGTTATTCTATAACTTTAAAATTCTGGATTCCGCCGACATACGATTCAGGGCCATCATGGATCAATTGCACCGAATCGTATTTGGGCCGAATCCGGAATTTAAAAAATTTAGAGTAGCTGCCCTGTCAAGATTTATCAACAAGGTGTCTTGTTTTTTAGTTTTTACTGTATTTTCCAAATAATTTTTAAAGATCCTTGATAAAATGTGTGTACCATGAAATGTAGTAGGTACCTACTGCATGGAATTCAAAGAAAAACTTTATATTTTATTTGCTTTCATTATTTGCCTATGACACATGAATGTGATAATTCTGTTGGTATGTGAAAGACACGTTAATGTGCAGCTACGTGCTGAGTCGCGCGGCACTGCTGAGGTTCAACTCGCTGTTCAACTCCACGGGCGGCACGACCTGCGCGACCGGCTTCAACTGGCGCAACGAAGACTTCTACCTCGGTGCGTATTTCACTCGCTTGAACATTCTAACTGTGTCACTATTTGACCAAATTTTACCAATAGGTACACCCGACAATTCATAAAACGGTATTTGAACGAAACAGATTGGCTGCTGGTAAGGTTCATTGACAATCAATCCTTGTTATTATCAATGAAATCAGAGCTCACCTACTAGAGGTAGATGACGAGTAAGTATAGACTTCATCAGATCATAGAGATTCATATACTTACAGAGAGGGGCAAGTAGATAGCCAGCCTTGGTATGATGCGATGTACATTGTCAGGGTAGATCTGAGCATGCTCAGCCACCATCTTGGAGATTATTTCAAAAATTACTTTAAAAATGGCACCCCCCTCGATTGTAATGTTGTTGGCAAGAGACTTGAATGTTACTTTGTACTAACCTTCAGTGCATACTTCACAGTAACAAACAACACAGAACAAATAAATGTACAGTAAAAACAAGATATAATATTGTAATAGTCTTCTGATTCAAGTTAAAACGTGTTTCTAGTAAGTTTAAAATTTGACAGCTCAAAGTAATTTTTTCACTGCCTTCCGAATTAATTTTCCATTTCAGTGGCAGTGAATTATTAAATATCTCCAATATGGAGAAAAAGGATCTTTCAAAATTAGTCAAGCATTAACCAGTAGTTACCCCTCTCTGTAATATATCTCTATGATCAGATGATGCCATCACATTTTTTTCAGGCAATCCATTTATTTCAAATACCGTTTTATGAATTGTCGAGTGTACCTTGTCATAATATCTCAATTCAACATTTTGGAACAAAAGATTTTCTAGAATCTAGATGATGCCTAAAAAGAATAGCAAAATCAGGACTATTAATAAATAAGTGTACATTCTAGGTGTGCCATTTTGTCTCTCCATGTCTTCATACAATAATGAATTCTCCTTAAATTTTATTACATTTTTAATAAAACCTACGCCTCGAAAGAAATACAACAGTATTTTTTAAATATTTTTAAGTCGACTAGATATCGAGTTATGTTAGTTCAAACTTTTGCTGTCTGCATGTGGATTTGAAACGACCCTGCGCCATCTTTCCAAGCTGTGACGTCAGAAACCAGATAGCCATGTTACCTGCATGCAGTTCTCATGGATTTCTGTAGTGAAGCAGCTGAGAGGAATCATTTTCATTTTGTTAATCATGAAATTTGGTTTACTTGTTCCTTAGGACACAATTAACATATTTTGCTATTATATCATTCTTGCTTTTGACCCTGGGGTCAGTGGTGACCTCCGGAGGTCAAATACATAAATCCTCATATTTCATGGATAATTCGAAAATCTTAGTGAATGTTTCTTCAATTATGACTGTATTTATTTAAAAGGGATTTCAGAACGATGGTTATTACCAAAAATTTCAGTACGAGGTCAATATAAGGTCATTTGGGGTCAAAAGTAAAAAAAATATTATTTCTTGAGCTAAAATCTTATTTTTTTTCAAATTGAGTGGGAAAAAATCTTTTCAACCGTAATAATTATAAATAAAACAAAAAATGTGACAGGGAGGGAATTAATTTGGGCCCAAATTGGCCAAATTTTGAGTTCATAGGCTTGGAATATAGGTACTCATGATAACAATGAGATAACTGCACGAAATACGTTAAAGACTATAGAAGTTTTGAAAAATATCTGGAAATAATATGGGTTCAGAATTTACCCGTGGGATTAGTGACCTCTAAGACCACTTCGGAAATTACTGCGCATGCGCCGCGAGCAGAATTGCATCTTGGGAGTCTTATTGTAAGATCAGCTGTCACTGCCTGTCTGCAAGCATAGTTGTGTGTTGTGAATGGAATGTTTTTCCTTTTTTGTTTCTAAATATTAAGCTATTTGCGTGCATAGTTTATTTTATTTTATAATCATATGTTTTAGATCTCACACTCTGCTATAATTTACATCAATTCTATTCCGATTTTGAAGGAATTATTTCCCATTAAACTGCATCTAACATAACCAAAAAGAATACCTGCAAGTAAATAGCTATCACTTGTTTGCGCCCTAAATATAATATATATATATATATATATATATATATATATATATATATATATATATATATAGGTAATTAGTTAACTGATGAAAATGCTTATGAAATTATGAAAAGTGCTGGAACTAGTTGCTGTGTGCCGGTATGTGACCACAGATGGCCGAGACATTTCTTGCCCGGCTTCCCTAAATCGGACTGCGAAGAATGAATGGTGAATAAACCAGGAGTATTTGAAAAATTCATTGCTGGATTGCTGACAAATTATAATAATTGAGTCTTCCCATTACTCTATGGCAGTTAAATTAACTTACATGTGGAAGATTTGCTGATACATAAAGGGATTTAACCACAGCTCATTGTTGAAGAAAGGAGAGTAGGAAGTAGGAATTACAAATCATTGTTATTTTGACATAAGTACTTTATTTATTAAAATTGCATTTGGTATAAAATGAATCTGTGAATTAGCAATTGCATTGTGGTGGTACAGGTCTACTGTCTGCCTTATCAAATGATTACAATACTAAATTCTATAGGAAAGGGTCAATATTTTCAACAGTCGGATCGATATTCATCAGCTTTGTTTATTTTTCTATCACCTAGTGCCTTTAATTGTATCGATGCTAGTTGGCCAAGCTTGTCGCTTCCTAGTCTTCTTTCTCTTCAGCATTATCATCCTCCCTCTCCTTTTCTTACACCGCTAAATTACATCCCGACACTTTTCTTCATCTTCGCTCTCGTTCACTCTCGACTCCTTCTCACTCGCTCAATTCATCCTCTCGACACTGTCCATGTTCACTGTTCACTACATCTTCCTCTAGGTCATTGGCTACTTCATCCAATGCATTTAATCACTACCTGGCATCCTATAGAAAATTATTATCATTATTATTAAATAATGACAAACATTCAAAATAGGTATGTAACGATACAAATGAACCCACATCATTTATCATATCTTCTCGATAAAAATATTTATAATATTTATCTTCTCTTCTGACTAGTAATGGCAATTTTCTGAAAATTTTGTTTTTGAAAATTTTCAATGCGTTGAAAATTTTTTAAATTACTTTGTTTAGAAGAAGATTATTATTTATTTTCTTTTTTTTATTGCTTTATTGCACACAATTTTTAATAATATATCTGAAAAAAGCGTAAAATCAAAATCAAAATGAAAGCCAAATATAAGCCCAAATCTCAGTTTTTCTTCATTGTAATTTTGGCCAGACTGTAATTTCTACATAGGCGGGAAATTTGAATGCTGTATTAATGATCATTTTGCACATTTACCACTCAGACAACAACACGCATCAATCACACATCATACAAGAGATCAGTATGCATCCCAACTAGGCACATAATTACAAATAAATGTATTTAATAAAATATAATTGAATTTAAGCATTTTTAAGAAAATTTCAAATTTTCAAGGGTCTCTGAAAATTTTCTGAAAATTTTCAAATGAAAATTTTCAATGGTGCCATCACTACTTCTGACTGATACATTGTGGGAAAGCCTCTTGTTACTGCGATCAGCTTTGCCGTGCGCGAAATATCTGAGTGTCGGAACTCGATGAACTTGTAGCGCTCTTGAGAATTATTCGCTTCTGCTCGTCCTGAAACAATTTATTTTTTGAAGTTGGGACTCAAATAATTGTAGGGGTTATTTGCAGGTAAAAGCATATTCATGCAAAACAAGTTGACTATAAACATTAACCATTGGTAGTTGTTGCAGGAATTTTGACTTCTTTCAATACCATGCAGCGGTTCTTATCAATGCTTTTATTTGCCCTGCCCCTAACACAATGTATTTTTAAATGTTGGGACTTACTACCTACATTGTAGATAAGATACGTACTGAATTTACTAGTAAGCATCTTCATACACAACTAATAACAAAACGCCATTGCTAGTATTGTGGGAAATTGGCATTTCTTTTCATTACTGTACTGTGGTTACAATGTTTTGTTTGCCCTAAACAATGTATTTTTAAAGGTTGTGACGTAATACATTTTAGGCATTAATGTCAGGTAATTGTATCTTTATGCACAATTAATTTAAATAAAACCAATAATAGTTATTGAAGGTGATGAACAAATTATAAAAAGTCAAGTCCAAGTGAGCCAAAAAGACCTAAACTATGAAACTGTGGTTCATGGTAATTACTCTCATGTATGTACTCAAAGTAGGTAATGATCAAGAATATATCATAAACCACACTAGAATGTGGAAATACTTACTTTTTCACGCGTTGGAAACTTCTATGTGAGGTTTTCATTTCCAAAACATTGCTTGACATATCACAACAGCAGGCATGACAGGGGGGCGAGGCTGCAAGCTACAATACGACTCCCATGATGCTATGCAACGACTACATAGGCGGCGCCACTAGTTTCCGAAGTCGTCTATTACATAATAACTCATAATTTATGGCAGATCAATTTTTTTTAATTATGCATCTTCTCTTATGACTTCCAATACATGCAAGTGATTTAAAAAAATTAATAATTAGGTACCTACCTACTAATTTTACCACGCAAGCGCGTACGAACTATTTTAATTAGAGAGGGGGGGGGGGGGGGGAGGTGAAGCTCCTCAGTTCTAGCCCTGCAGGGCATATTTTAAAATTGTATCAATTGAAAAGTGGTTGTGATGCTCTAAAATGCATACATTTTAGTAAATAACCCTCCAATTGCAATTTATTTTTAAACTTAATTTTGTATGGTGAATGGGGGTCAGACTGCTCGAGGGGGGGGGGGGTGGGGGGGTGATCCCCCATCCCCTCTCCCCCCTTCTTCGAGCCTGATACCTCGGATGTGCTGTTAACTATCATAATAATAATCTAGTGGAGCGGTCGCTCCACGCCAGCCAAGTCGTACGGCGCGCACACTCTCATATAAAAAGGCTGGAGCAACTCACTTTTACTGTAAGCATCAAAGTGGCATTTTCGGCCTACTGGATCTCAAAATTGGAAAATCTCACATTGTTGCGAAATATCTTAATTTCGAGCTATGGCCCACCCTACAACATATACCAAATTTGGGAGCAATAGGTTACGCCCTTTGCGAGCTAGAGGGCCGTGAAAACCGTGAAATTGTACGGCTTTCAGATAATAATAATAATAATGATGATGATGATTCATCTTCCAATAAATTCCGCTGTCTCCGCCACAGCCTAAACGGCTGGGTTTATTGACCCGAAATTTTCACCACATATACAGCTCGTCTGCCTGATGATACCTTGCCCTTATGAATTTTTTGTGCCGCCATTTTGAAACCGGAAGTGACGTCATATCTCAAAAACAACTTAACCGATCGGAACGAAATTTGCGCCAATCGATTCAGACGGTCCTCTATAAGAAATAACGATAGTGAAATTAAAGTTTTCTAATTACTGAAACCGAAAATGACGTCATAGCTTAGCGAAATCTGCCTAAATTCACTTCCCTTTATATAAAAACCAACTACATATTCAGAAGGCTTATAATGAAATAATAGTATTTATATACATATTAATACAATGTGTAAGAGCTTTCAGCCGCCATTTTGAAAACCGGAAGTGATGCCATATCTCGAAAACGGCTGGACCTATTGGAACGATGCTTTCCCAATTCTTCATGGCATATCACTTTAAGTTTATATTTAGCTCCAAACAATATATTTTTAGTAACTAATTCGGAAATGGCGTATTTTTTTAAAGGAATTAATTGTTGCCCTAATAAGTTTTACAAGTTGTGTAAATAAACTTAAAAAAAATAAGTGATATCCCCATAAAAAACACTCCATGTAAAAAAACAGTCAAGTCTCTTCAACTAAAAAAAAAAAAATATGAAATCTAAAAATTCTGCACTGAAACGTAGTGATATCAAAAAATGAGCCAAGTCAAAACTTTATTTGAAAATTAAAAAATACTTGGCGCATCGTTTTTTTAGGGCATTGTAGGTATAGGTACTATAAGTATATGTATTTATATCTAGCCTATACTCCTAAGCTATTTATATACACGATGCGCCAAGTATTTTTTAACCATGCAAAACACTCCGTGTAAAAAAACAGCCAAGTCTCTTCAACTAAAAAAAATATGAAATCTAAAAAATTCTGCACTGAAAAGTAGTGATATCAAAAAATTAGCAAAGTCAAAACTTTATTTGAAAATCAAAAAAATACTTGGCGCATCGTATACTATATAAATAATTTAGAAGTACAGTCCAGATATAAAATATACATATAATATACCTATAATGCCCTAAAAAACGATGCGCCAAGTATTTTTTTGATTTTCAAATAAAGTTTTGACTTTGCTCATTTTTTGATATCACTACTTTTCAGTGCAGAATTTTTTAGATTTCATATTTTTTTTTTAGTTGAAGAGACTTGGCTGTTTATTTACACGGAGTGTTTTGCATGGGGATATCACTTCTTTTTTTAGTTTTTTCTTAGAACTTGTGACGTCATATCGATTGAACAATTACTAAATCCTTTAAAAAAAGTCGCCATTGACAATTTGGTTAACTAAAGAAAATCTGCGTATGGTACTATATAATTGCTTTAAATGATCTTTCATGAAGAAAAGCAAAGGTTCCATTCCTATCAGTCAACCGAGTTCCGAGATATGGCAACACTTCGGTTTTCAAAATGGCTGCTTAACTTACTGCACTGCCACATAGAATGTATATCTATAAATGATGTGTATCATTTTAAGCTTTCAGAATATGTATTTATTATATAGGAGGGGATTATAATAATTTTTAAATTTGAATGACGTCATTTCCGGTCTCATAAATAGGAAAATTCTAGTTTGACTCTTCCTATTCCATAGTGATGACCTTCCGAATCGTTTGGCGGTAGTTTCATACCGATCAGTCAACCGATTTGCAAGATATGACGTTACTTCCGCTTTCAAAATGGCTGCTGAAATCACTGACCCCTTGAATTATAATTTAAACATGATAAAATTTTATTATAAGCCGTCTCAAATAGTATATTTATTGTATCAAAATGTAAATTTGTAAGATTTTTAAAATGTGTGACGTCATTTCCGGTTTCGGTATGGGAAACTGCAAATATTATTAATGATAAAACATAAAGTTGACCGTCTAAATTGTTTAGCGCTGGTTTCGTTCAAATCTGTTTAGCCGTTATTGAGATATGATGTCACTTCCGGTTTCAAAATGGCGGCTTCCGGTTGGTTTTATATTAAGTCAAATGAGATATCAAAAGTACATACGTTACAAAAATATCAAAATAATCGGATCAATCTTTGTTGCCGAAATGCCAATCGATGTATTTCAAATTTCATGACGTCATTTCCGGTTTCATTAACATAATGTTTATCTTTTTGCTACTGATAATCCATATAGTTGACCGTCTGAATCGTTTGGCGCAAATTTCGTTCCGATCGGTCTAGCCGTTAACGAGATATGACGTCACTTCCGGTTTCAAAATGGCGGCACAAAAAATTCATGGGGTGAAGGTTAAATCAGACGCCAAAAGTGCACACGTGGTAAAAATGTGAGATCAATCGGTTCAGCCGTTTAGGCTGTGGCCTGTTTACCGGATTTGAATTCCAGGAGACTACTACTACTACTACTACTACTACTGAGATTATTATTATTATTATGAAAACCGCCCTAAAACACTGTTTTCACGGCCCTCTAGCTCGCAAAGGGCGTAACCAATTGTTCCCAAATTTGGTATATGTTGTAGGGTGGGCCATAGCTCGAAATTAAGATATTTCGCAACAATGTGAGATTCCCCAATTTTAAGATCCAGTAGGCCGAAAATGCCACTTTGATGCCTACAGTAAAAGTGGGTTTGCTCCAGCCTTTATATGAGAGTGTGCGCGCGCCGTACAACTTGGCTGGCGTGGAGCGACCGCTCCACTAGATTTTCAAAAAAAGTTTTGACTTGGCTCATTTTTTGATATCACTACGTTTCAGTGCAGAATTTTTAGATTCATAATTTTTTTTTTTAGTTGAAGAGACTTGGCTGTTTTTTTACATGGAGTGTTTTTTATGGGTCATTGTTACAGTACCTACAGGAAATTTGGCAAATTTTTTAACTATTACAGGTTTTTATCGGGATAATATTATTAATTATTGATATTAATAAATAATAATTATTCCTGTTTTTGTTACCAATAAACAAACTTATTGGTAAAAATAAGCTCATGCTCATGACTGTTCGTGAGAAAAGAGCACACTTACATTGTCATACACTCTCTTTAAAAGTGTAAAAACTCTTATTTCCAAAAAAAAATTAACCGCCAATATAATGTCCAAACATGGCAATTTTTTCAGAATTATCTTTAATAAAGCCTTTGGTAGATATAATTGCAATATATACATCATGTAATTATAATAAAAGCATCATTTGAAGTGAACACAAACCGGATGAACACAGGGAAATGCCTCGTTTAGCCCTATCTTGGATGGCCTCACTGCCCAGCATCTAGGTTCTGACGTCACAGCCAATCACAGCGCGTCTCTGGCCCGCCTCCCAGATTCAAATTAAACCACAATTTCAAACCTCAATAACTCTGGAAATAAATTTATTGCATAGACATGTTATATATTGTTGGTCTTCCTGTAGCATCTAGTATTTTATTTAATTAATTAAAAGAAAATTTAAATCTTAGGAGAATTCCCTATTGCCTTTAATCTACATTTACGGCAGTGGCGGTTTTGGGCATGAGGAAAGGGAGGCACAGCCTCCTCGGATAAAGAAAGAGAGAGGAAATTTCATAACTATTATTATAAATTAATTAGGTATCTACTTAATTTATTTTCTTCAAATTCTCAAGAATTATCTAGAAGTGAAATAATGTTTCTAATTTAAATCACATACACTCCAATGAGAAAAGAAGCTGTTGAATTGAAAGCAACCCGCGCGACGCTAGGCGGCTAGCCTCTCGAAGTGTTTGGGCGAGGGGAGAGTGGCAAGTACCTTTTACCTCCCCGCCTATCGCCTGTGCTAGCAACGCGCTAGGTCACGTGACAAGCTGTGAGGCTGTGGATGCGCTGCCGCCAATCTGCATTATTGTGTGTTACATTGTTTTAGGTTATACGGTGGCGTAAAAGGGGGGTGGGCTGCAACGCTCCCCCCAACTTTCAGGATAAAGGGCCAAAGGGGGGAAAAATAAATTGTATTTATTATAAATTAATTGACAAGGAAATAAAAAATGAGTGAGTAAAAATGGGCTTAATATTGTGTACATACGCGTAGAAAGGCACCATAATCATTTCTGACGGTCAAAATTTTCCCGGGGCTATGCGCCCTGGAGCCGGATTGTATTGAGGCCCCCCCCCCCCCTAAATCCCCCATTATATTCGTAAACAAATACGTTTCCCTTCACAATCACTCAATGTTTTAGAAATTAACAACTGCTTGCCTCCTCACTTTGGAACCCCTAGAACCGCAACTGATTTACGGAGGGAATAGCAATATAAACACGCTCATCTTGAAATTTACACAAATTTGCTGAAATGCAGCAATAAACCCTTTATAGCTCAGTAAATCATCCAGAAACGTTCACTTAAAACAGTTAGAATAAAAATAGTTTCAATGTTAAATTGAAAGAATAACTGTATGTAACTTTTAAGTGATCTTGAATAGTTCACGTTAAACCAAAATTGCGAAGTTGTGGGAATTTCAAGAATAAGAGGTAAAAGAGGTCTTGGTAAAAGACTATTACCTAGTACCTACCGTGTTTACGTATATCACTAGTCCCTCGCTAAACCTGGATGTACCTACATGACAACAACCTAACCTATTAGTCAAGTTGAAAGAGGTACTTGAATGATCATGCAATAAAAAAAGTACCTACGTCACAGTATCACATAAAAATCCCCCCAAAAATAAATTTATAAAAATCAAAAAAAATAAATTAAAAAAATTAAACTAGGAAAACGCTCTGTGTAACGCGTTGATGAGCGAGCACGGATACGTGCAACACCTCGAAGTCGAACCGAACTTTTGTCAATCGGCTGATGAATGTTAATCCTAATCGTATACCGTCTAAATGCAATTTTTGAATATATAAAATTTTTAGCAAGGTTGGAAGGCGTTCGGCCATAAATTGAAGCCAGTAACTTCATTGGGTTACTGAACTTCATAGTAACTGCACCCGATCCCCGTCACATGTTCAGAGGGCACAGGAGGGCAAGATGGTTGATGATCCAGCATTGAGCATGTGCCCACCACACTACACGATGACACAGACGGGCCAAATACCAATAATAATAATAATGCAGCTATTTGCAAGAAACTAAATAATATGTATCGTGAAGAAACAAATTTAGTTTCCAGTAACCAGGACCCACGACGTGGACGTTGCTGCTAAAAGGTCCCACCCGACCCCCTTCCTACTCTTGTGTTACAAACAATGTAAGTTGAAATATTAACTACCTAATGTATCGAGTATTTGATTTGAATATTGAAGGGGGTCTCAATGTTAATTATCAATCGGGTAAAGGAAGGGCTTATAGTCATGCTTCCCATTTCGAAATTGAATACCACGAACACACTAACCAATGAAATACGAATGTATTCCAACTAAATAACGCCAAATATCAAGGATGCACAAAGAATCAAAAGTAGAATCACAGAATGGAAGAAGTAACACCAAAATATGAAGCATGCTTAACAAATCACTTACAACAACAATGAACTAAAATTCCAAGAGAAACAGCAACTAAATCATTACAACATTTTTAGAACGTGAAATAATTAATGGAATCATAACAATAAAAATCCTTCAAATTGTATACAAATATGACTCATAAGGAATTATATAACGTTTTGGACTGGTAATGGCAGGGACTTTAGTCGCAGTTCTTCATTTTTCCTTTGACGTAAGGAGCTAGAGTTTTTTAGCGAATTTATTCTTTCAAAAGGGAAAGCTGGATTGAACATGATATCAGTAAGAGCACGGACTCTCGAAATGCCGACAAAACTCATACCAACTGCAAACTCTTTAGTTCCTAAACCAACGACTGCAGAGCTCAATGTCATTCCTTGACATTTATGAATTGTGACTGCCCAGGCTAGTTGAAGTGGGAACTGAACACGAGTACAATTAACTGATTTTTCAGTCCAAGCTCTCGACATAGCGCATATTGGAACGACTTTCGGCACATGAAATGAAGGACCATTGTAGGAATCAAATTCAACCAAGACACAAAGCGGATGATCGGCTGGTGGTGCTGTATTTGGCGAATACACGATGTCAACTACTGTTCCAGTTGCCCCATTGACCAGTCCTTGCGATGTCCAGAGATTTGTCTTCAACATGACTCGACTGCCTCGAGAGAGGTGGATGACATGTTGCAGGCCCTGGGCACTGTCTTCTGTACCACGAGATGCGGTGGAGCAGTTGTGTTTGGCAGATATTCTGGCTATTGGATTTCCAAGTGCAATAAGTTTATTGATGTTATGATTATGGACTACTTCTTTAGTGGGGCCAAGGTAAAGTGAGCTTTTGAATTTGTCTTGTTTCTCTAAACATAATGAGGTTTGAAACTGTGTTTGAAGTAATTGCCAGTCTTCGAAAGTAGAACAACCGTCACTTAATCTGAGCAACAGATCTCTGAATTGCTGTTGCTCAGGATTGTCGCCTGATTGTCTTTGAACGATGGTAAGAATTTGACAACATTGAAAAGATCGATAAGCGAGTAGACCGTCGTTTGATATTCCATAATTACATGGTTTGTCGCTGTATAATGCTTTATCACAAACTGGTGGAAGCTGTTGAATGTCACCGAACATGTAGACGAAGAGGTTACCAAATGGATATTGAGCACCGTCTGGTTTACCTTGGCGACATCGCTTATCTATCATTGCCATCAAGTTGCAGCCAATCATGCTGTATTCATCAATTAGAAGGAATTTACATTTTTGAATAGACAATTGAAATTTTCTTGCTTCTTTATCACTGAGATCAACAAATTTTGAAGAATTTGTGCCGATATGCAAAGCAGAATGAATAGTGCTTCCGTTGATGTTAAATGCAGCGACTCCAGTTGGCGCTAACAGCATGTATGACGTCTCTCCGAGTGATCTCTTCATCTGTTGAGTCATGGCCTTTATCAAAGTACTCTTTCCTGTTCCAGCAGTTCCTTGCACGATTACACGGCGAATTACTTCATTTTCAGTTTGATTGATGTTTTCAAGAGTTTGATATTTCAGCAAATCAAGTAGTCTTTGCTGTTCTATGGTAAATGTCACATTTGTGGTGGAAACGTCTTCATTTGGGAATATATCAGTAATGTTGCGAACGTCCTTCAAGAAGCTTCCAACGGACTCGATGTTTGGATAGGAAGAGAAAGACTGCGTCCAGGGAAACGTCGAATCAAATTCCCTCAGACCTATCTCGCACTGAGCAGGAGCGGCGTTGGGCCCCATGCCGGCAACAACCATCCATTCCTCTTGTTCTCGAGCGTCTTCAATCTCTTCCCAAGCATTTTCGTCTTCATCATCGCCCTCCACATCCGGTTGAACTTGTTCAGGCATCTCTGCTGGCAAAGTAAATCCTTCGCCGTTGAACACAGCTTCCCAGGTTTCGTCGAAAGGATTGAGCTCGTCCTTGTTCCTCCAAGAAGATCTGAGGATTACCTGTTGTTTGAAATATGCTTCATTCATCACAGCATTGTCTTTTTCGAGATGAAGTCGAGGAAATACTCTAACAACTGCAGGTTTCCTGCGACGGACCCATCGTTGTTTCCAGTAAAACTGGGAAGCAGCTTCAAGCAGAGTGAGGGCAGACATGTTTTCAGGACGTTTAGCATATTTGGCCATGAAGCTAGTGTCACTGTCAGTGTCGATTTCTGAATGTTGAACTGCAGCAACAAGAGGGACCCAACTATCATCACTAATATTTAAAGACACAAAGGTTCGGCTACAATGGTACAACGGATAGCTCATTAGCAAGTGACAGCATTCCTGTGCAGAGATATCTCTTTCGGCTAACGATTGGAGTATCAGCTTTTGAACTGCAAGTTTAGCGGAATCGTGCTGCTGAACGTCCTTCTGTAGAATGTTAGAGAGTAGGTCCTTGAACGATTGTGATTGGGGCTCACTTTTTGCAGCGTACTTTGCAATATAGTTCACAACGGCGTCTTTAGAAACAACAGCCTGAACATCAATGTTGGCTCGCCAAGTTTGAATAATGAATCTATTGTATCGATTAAGAAGCGAATCGTTTCTCTCTGTCTCGAGGACTGGTTCCATGTTGTCATTCTGAGTTAGTCTGGTTTGTTCGCACATTGGAAAAGGAAAGTTGAATCGACATTTTTTTAGCTGTGTTCTCTTGTTTTTTCGTAGACAGTTTCCATCTGAGCATCGAGTGTGCCTCTGAACTTTGTTTAACTAGGAAAACGCTCTGTGTGACGCGTTGATGAGCGAGCACGGATACACGCAACACCTCGAACCGAAATTATGTTTATCGAAAATGGCATTAAAAGCCAATAATTCTTGAATTTCGTCACAGACTTATATAAATATCTCCAAAATCTCCAAAAATATTGGTCCCAATAACCTTGCTAAGTTTTAAGTTGATCGATTAACCCTTAGATTGAACGGTTCCTTGTTAAGTTTCAAAAATCACAGGATATCTTTCAAAAAATATACCTGGAACCACTCATATGATATGATATTAGTGTGTACACAATATCAGATCAATCTGTTGAACGGTCATTATTAGTTTCATTTCGTTTGAAACTTTCTGCTCTAACTACCTTGCCTTGAACTGAAGATTCGAAGTCGCCGTGAATTTGACTGCCAACACGCAAAATGTCCCTAGAATTACAAAAACTTTTGAAAATAACGACAGATTAGACTGAAAATTGGCAAAAATATCTTAAATGTTGGTACCAATGACCATGCAAAGTTTTTAGTTGGTCGGTCAATCGGTTCTAGTTTAAATTTCAAAAATCACAGGAAAAATGGGTTCAAATTTAAACCAATGGGAGAATTTTGCTGAAACTTTTTATGATTGGGTAAAATGTTGGTTGAAATGACTTTGCTAAATTTCAAATTGATCGGAGCAACCAATCGAAAGATATTTTTTTTTAAACTTGAACAAATCACAGGAGCCCGTTCAAAAACGATCCCAGGGACCGCATAGATTACGTTATCATATGTGCAAAGTTACAGATCGATTGAATTTGCGGTTTAACCTGGGCTGTGCGGACAAAAAAAACAACAAAAAAAAAACACAGAGAAAGTGCCATAAGAGTACCGTGGTGACGCTCGCTACGCTCGCTCAACAATTCGATGAGGTCAGAATCAAGGTCGGTTACATCATCATGACGCTTTTGGCATGGATGGATGATCGCTGGTGGGTCATTGATGCCAGGATTAGTAGTTGAAACTATTGCGTGAAAATAATTTTCAATCTCTGTGAGTTGATTATCATCAGTGAAGTCTAAGTCTGTGATGTCTGGTGCGTCTTCAAGCCAAAGTAGTCCGTGAAGATGGCTGCTTCCACGATGTTGCCACTCGTATCTATACCAGTAATCCTTTACTTTGAACTTTGTTTCGAGTATCTGCTTTACATAGTAGTACTAGAGAGCCCCGTCATGCAATACATGACACAATGAGCTCTCTTATCTGGGCAAGGCAAGGCACAACAGAAGATGGACCGTGCACCATTAAAATTAAACTAATCTTATATGTTGGCAAAGAATTGTCTCTCGTGACAATTTTTTTTACCCTCACGGAATGACCTATCATAAATGCAAATCAATGCTCTGTTATAGTAATATCTGTGGAAGGTACATTAACTCCAATGCACACCTGTTGTGTATACATACACGTAAGAACATGTATAACTGTTTTGAAGATACGAAACAGGTATATGCCCGCTTGGTAACGCTCGGAACTTGTATTCCGGAGGCCCGGGTTCGATTCCCGCGGTCGTCCTTCCTGACTGGGGTTTTTTCGTGGTGTTCCCTCAGTCGACAGGCAAATGCTGGGAAGGTACCCTACTACTAGGCCACGACCGCCTCCTTCCCACCTTCCATCCTTACCTACTCTTCACCATCATCTACCAATCATCATCATAATCATTCATCCGTCGCCATTAGCCTCGCTGCAGAACAGTGCGACGTTAAGCCCCAGACAAAAAAAAATGTTTTGAAGATATTTAAATAAATCGTGAATAACTTAATATTAAAACATTTTAAGCTTGATAAAAAATATGAATATACGACTCAATGAAGATTAAATACAAAAAATGCAGTTGCATGGAATAAAGAATTAAAATAATTTGTATAATATTTGAAACAACAGAATAAATATGTCATTATGATGATCGAATTTAGGTTATAAAATAAGAATACATATTTGAAACTTAATTAAAACAAATATGCACGATGATTAATAATAAAATGGAATAATTTGATTTGAAATATGATGAACGAAAAATGGTACCGAGATTTAATCAAAGTTTGTCACTTTTAATGTAACAACATATAGAAAATTACTGACATTCCAGGTTACGAAAGGGAATAGTAGAAATCTACTCAATTTTATGCAGGTTTCCACTTTATAACTTATCCTGATTATTTGATCGTTCGCATCTCTGCACACATCAAAACATCAACAAACTATTCAATATCATTTCGATTCCTAAAATATACAATTCATTATAAGGTGTATGTTCCACCTAAAATGTTTTAATAAAATGCGAAGTTGTGACGTCAGGCGGATAATGTATGTCCTCGATTGATCCTTGTTAATAGTTATATCAAATGATAGACGTATTGGAAATAAGGTCCAATATCAAAAGGTAACAATATTACAGTGTGGATAGAAATGTTCCCTTATGCCTCCCTCCCCCATAACCCACCCCAAAAATGTCTGCATTTATTCACATGAAATGTTGCTTTGCCCGTGTTTCAAGTCAAGGTCACCAGTGGAAATTCCAATATTTTCTTCACTGCCAAATGGATTCACAATTTCCTACATATTATGGAAAGTTTCGAAGAAAGTGACTTTTTCAATGACAATTTGGTTTCTATTTAATTTCTCTCTAAATACTTATCGGATTCAAACGAATCTTTTTGCTTGGCAGTTCGCTTGAAATTATGTACAGGAAAAGTCAAGTTTCGTAGAAAATTGTGCAAAATTTCTCGATGTCTATAGACGCGAATCGTAACGCAACTTCCGAGCTCCGGATTCCATGGCCAAATATTGTTCTGGTCGATTTTGGAAAATTAGTTTCACCGCCTACTAAAATTCATTTTCACTGCACAATTGAAATTGACGTTTAAAATTAAGACATCAGAAAAAGCGGTGTTTTTCACGAATAACTCGGTAAATACTGAACAGAATATCGCGAAAGTGTTACTATAAATCAAGTCACGGAATTATATACATTACTGGCGAGTTTCAACACGATCGGTGGAAAATTAAAGATTTGTATAAAGAACGAAATTTTCAGCCACGTTGCTAAGGGGACGACGTTCTTCTCTTTTAAGCGTATTATAGTAAAGGATGCTCTTTCTTGAAAGAACCATGCAACTATCAGAGGATTCTCGCAAAGAAGCTTTCGACGAAGAGCAGTGGCAACAGGTGAAGTCAAACTTTCAAAATCTACATCAGGTGCAAGTATGTCATACAGTTCAGGCCAGTGAAGATCGGCTGCACTCAGCGTGAAAAACAGAGTAGGAGCTCCCAGGGACTCAACCATATCCTTAAGTTCACCACATCTCTTGAACCAATAAGATCTAGTGATTCTCAAAGAAGACGCGTAGAACATTACACGATTTGCCAAGCCGGGATTTGTTTCTAATATTTCTTTTAACTGTGCAGCAGTTTTATTATTAAGATCAGTCTTCCTTACCAATACATTTCCTTGACTGAGGGCATTCCAGCGCATCACTGAGTTTAGTGCAAAAAATCGAAATCTCGTGTCTTTAGAAAATCTGCCATCATCGAACGTCATCAGGAATTGGAAGTATTGAGTAGGCTTCATCTGTTTATTTCTGGTCACGTCTCTTAAATCGCACTTTCCTTTCGGGAAAAGAGTAGGGAACGCTTGTGTAATGTAGCCTTCAGTTGTGAACTCATTTACAGGATTGCTGGACATCTCTGGCCAAGGAACGGGTCCAGGTTCAATAGCATTTGCAATTCTTTCGTCTTGGTTGTTAGGAATGACTTGAGGGACATTGCCATGTTCAAGAATGTCATCAGCATCATCAGAAGTACTATCATTTTCATTAATCTCCATGTATTCAAGATCGCCGTACACATTGCCTTCTTCTGGAAGATTATTGATTTCGTCGTCATCAATTAAAATATCTTGATAGAATTTATGGTTATTCTTGAGCCAAAGCAATGCCCTTCTTACGCGATGGGCACTGACATTGAAATCGGATATGTTGTCATTGTTGGCTGATGTTCGTCTCACAACAATGACAGACGACAAACTTGATAATGAGTTAGGTAATCTTTGGGCAAATTCTGTTACATTTTGAGGGAAGTTTATTACATTGCCGCTGTATGCATACTGTTGACCTTTAACCCTGTATACAGACACAACAGGATGAATACGGGCAATCAGCATAGTTTCAATCATTGAAAGACAAGATAGTTCTACAGGAACATCACCGGGATCCATGTTGTTAGCATCAGTATACATCCCAGGATACCTCTTGCAAGCGACACAAATCCCAGATGTAATCTTCAATCCGGGAAATTTTGATTTACATGCAGTACATGAAGACCACTTTAAATCTGTCAAGAATTTACTAAATTTATCGGTAAGGGCGGCGTCCGAATTTTGACGAATCGGGAGATCTCGGTGTCTACCAGCATCCTCGAGCTGGCGATCTAAACGTACAGGAACTGACTCAGATCTTCGAGTCAATGCGGTTCTCACACGATTTTGATGTCTCCGTGTTTCAGTTTCTTGGTCATTTTCATTGGCACGAGCTTCCCGTACCCGATCCAAACTCAACTGCCTTCTTTCTTGTGTTTGTTCAGGAGTCTCATTGGCACGGGAGGCAGTAACAATGTGACGACTCAACTCCCTTCTTTCTATAGTTTGCTCTGAAGTTTCATTGGCAATAGAGGCAGTAACACGTTGAAGACTTCGATGCCTCCTTTCTTGAGTTTGTGCAGAAGTCTCTTTGGCAATTGAGGCATTAATACGTACAAGACTTTGATGCCTCCTGTCTTGAGATTGTTCCGGAGTCTCATTGGCAATAGAGGCAGTAATACGTTGAAGACTATCCTGCCTTCTTTCCTGAGTTTGCTCTGGAGTCTCATTGGCACGGGAGGCAGTAACATTTTGAAGAATACGCTGTCTTCTTTCTTGAGTTTGATCTGGGGTCTCATTGGCAATAGAGGTAGTAACACGTTGCAGACTATCCTGCCTTCTTTCTTGAGTTTGCTCTTGCGTCTCTTTGGCACGGGAAGAAGTAACACGTTGACGACTAATCTTTCTTCTAGCTTCAGTTTCTTCAATTAATTCTTTTTCAAGGTAATCATTCATCCTATCAAGGCTTTCTCTCCGTCTTTTCGATCTTGTTTCGTCGTCTTCCAATTCTCTTCGTTCTCGAGTTCGTTTCCGATCTGCTGCAGCTCTCGCCTCTGCAGACTGTTTTTTCTTCTTTGGCATGTTTGCAACGAGAAGGAGAAGCAAATTACTAACGAGAAATTAACGAACCAAAGATTGAAAAAAATCAACAATTTTAAATGTAACAAACAGAATAAATCAAAGTTCTGCAAAAAATTAGCAACCTCCAAATAGGTACCTAATTGTCTGGTTGAAAGTAGTTTAGAAACGGAATGAATCCAACGTCTCCACAATGTATTAAAAAGCAATATAAAGAAATTGAACGGAATAAATCAACGTTAAAAGAAATTAACAACGATGAAGGAAATGTCAGGCTAGACAGAAGTTCAGAAACGGAATGAATCCAACGTTTCCAAGAAGAAAATACTTTGAATAACCATTCGCCTGGACAAAAACTGTAACTTTAACTAATATTTACTGCTTTAAAAGCGATTAAATTATACTAATACCTTCTCAAAGTACACCAAATTGCCAAAATTTTCAATGAAAATAAGCAAAATGCAGGAGAGATTTGGAATGACGTGTGATCGCTAGAAGAGAACAAACGCCACTCAATGATATTATTGAAATGTCAGCTTATCTTTTCTAATCCTCCTGGATGCAAACTCAGCCAAGTAGAATCACGGGAAGCACGGCCATATGAACTACGAATTGACGACAACTAAGTCACGGTCCTTAGAGGGTTAAGTAAACATCTCGAAATTATTAATTAATAGCGAACAATCAGAAGCCGATTTGCTTGAAAATATATGCGTTATCGCGTTGTAACGCGTTGATGAGCGAGCACAGAACATGCAACATCCCCAATCACGATACACGACACGGCACAAGACGAGTTTCTCTGTGCAACTTTCCAATCTCCTATATAAATACTCTGGATGAATATCAGATCCATTGTGTCGTGACTTTCCTCCATTCTTTTTCCAGCTTTTGATAACCCATAATAAACTCGTAAAATTACAATTAATACTTGACTGATTGGGCTTATAATGTGCAAAATTTTAAAATGTTGGTCTTGATCACCATGCAAAATTTGAACTTAATCGGAACATTTTGATTGTCGACCAATCAGAAGATATTATTTTAACTACCAATTGGAGGATTTGGCCTTCGTACTGCATCCGATTTGATATGCGCTAGTTTTATTGTGAATTGTGGACTGCTTGGACATTGAATATTTAAATGGCTTGGCTGCTCTACAGGCCTTGTAGAGAAGGCAGGGATGAAAATATAGTACCTATACATTTTACAAATATTTCAAGATTATGGAATAAAATGTCCCTAAAATGACAAAAACTATTGAAAATAACGACAGATTAGACTGAAAATTGGCAAAAATACCTATAATGTTAGCACCAATGGCCGTGCGAAGTTTTAAGTTGATTGGTCAATCGGTTCTAGTTTAAATTTCAAAAATCACAGGAAAAATGGTTTCAAATTTGAACCAATGGGAGGATTTGGCGGAAAATTATTATGATTGGAATTTGGGTACAATGTTGGTTGCAATGACTTTGCTAAATATCAAATTGCTCAGACCAACCAATCGAATGATATTTTTTCTAAAATTTGAACCAATCACAGGATCCCGTTCAAAAACGATCCCAGAGACCGCACAGATTACGTGAGTATGTGTGCAAAATTTCAGATCGATTGGTTGTGAGGTTTGACCTGGGCAGTGCAGGCAAAAAAAAAAAAAACACACAGAGAAAGTGCCATAAGAGTACCATGGTGACGCTCGCTACGCTCGCTCAATTAAAAAGGAAAAAAAAAATTAAATACCTACCTACAAAATAAACACAAAAATTAAAATTAAAAAATATCACTTCAAATTCAAAAATCATATTAGCTATGATATTAATATTAGGTACCTAATAAAAAATGTAAGAACACCGTTAATATTTGTATAACATGTGAGATGTCCCTGTGTGCAGGTAAGCACCTGGGCATGGTGGGAGTAAATGCGCAGGACACTAGGGACTGGATGGGAAGGGGGAGGTTCCACGGAGTCCCGCTCTCCAGGCTTCTCACTTCCGCCCTCTCTCCCCTGGATTCCTACAGGAAGAAGGGGATCTATCATCAGCAGCAGGTAACCAAATGCAGGGTCGGATTAATGATTTTGGCGCCCCTAGGCTAATTCAAGCGTGGCGCCCCCCTCCCCCCCTACAATTCTAAAATGTAAACTTGGATCTAGAAAATCCCTACAGATATACAGATATATAATCTGTAACTATTGCTTTTATAGAATCCCTATTGGCCCCGCAGGGAATTTTTTGATTTTTGATACAAAAGAATCGAATTTGAAGCTATTTTGGCATCCTTTTCAAATAAATTATAGTGTGTAATGCAATATTCTTGGGGAAACTTTAGACAAATGTAATATAATCTCTAACTATTTATTTGTTTATAGAATCCCCATTGGCCCTGCAGGGAATTTTTTGAGTTTTTGATGCAAAATAATCAATTTTGAAGCTATTTTGGCATCCATTTCAAAGAAATTTAAAATTTGTGATATGCAAATTACAACAACAAAAAAATATCAGGGGGCACCGCGGCGCCCCCTGGAAGCTTGCGCCCCTAGGCTATAGCCTTACTAGCCTAATGGGTAATCCGCCCCTGACCAAATGTCAAGCAACAAACACAGAGTTATAGGGAGTCACATTAAAATGTTTTATTTATCAACAAGCAACAAAAATAATGACAATTACACTTTTCACCCAAAAATATTAACTTTTCCTAGGCATTCATAAAATATAAATATAAATTTCATGTGACATTTTGTCGGGAAAATCTGTGTGATGTATGCGAGCCCGGTGATGTCATTTCTAAGTCGACAACAATGTTACCATGGTGAATACTTTATTGCCATGGCAATGTTGAGCCCCATGACGTCAATGTCGATGGCAATATTACCATTTAAAAACAAGGTTATATAATTTTAAAATTCCGAGATTTCTATCAAATTCTGCGTCAATGACTTGAAATCTATTCATCCCACAATAATAATGTTTTGTTCGTCTACATTCTGTACTAAATGTACTAAGACTTCACTAAAATCTATATTTTTGTGTTAAAAGTAAAAAAAATAGATCCAGTGCATTTCCTTGGGTGAATATTAATCAAATTCCAAACATTGAAAAATATCATATATCATAAAACATATTTTCATGGGAATTCCCACCGCTCTTGGCCCGTAGACGATGATATTGGTTTGTTGCAGGGTTTCGAGTGCTGCAACGATGAAACAATTACATTCCGAGCTTCGGACCCGGGGGACCTTTTCCTCTTCAACTATCTCGTTTATAAGGTGAATATTGATATTATTCTGATGTTGCAAGTGCATTCTTCGGCTCATTTCTTGAATTAAAGGAAGATGTTTTACTGTTTTTAATTGTTATTTAATTATTATTAATATGTAATTAATTATTTATGAATAGCTAAGATTTTAAATAGACGCAGTTCTTCAGGAAAGTATGTAGTTATACCAAAAGGTAATAGGTACAATAAAAGATGAAGCGGTTTTTATTTAAGCCGATTTTCTGCGTTTTGATTAATCGGGTAATCGATTCTCCGAGACCAATAATATTTAAGATGGTGCCAAGCATTATATAAAAACACACATTATTATTTTATGAAACGCACTTCAAAATAAATTCTATTATACTTAATTTTGGTTTTTGGCTGTCGATTATCGATTTTTTCATTGAATTTATGCTTTCCGACTAATAGGTCAAGCAACGAATCAATTACTACTAACCCAGGACAAATAATTGGAAGATTGTCTTTTTCATCAAACCTTATTCAGAAAAATTCGCTGATTACAACAAAGTATTTGATTGTTGACGC
This sequence comes from Leuctra nigra, assembly GCA_934045905.1. Classification (NCBI taxonomy): domain Eukaryota; kingdom Metazoa; phylum Arthropoda; class Insecta; order Plecoptera; family Leuctridae; genus Leuctra; species Leuctra nigra. The sequence goes on from OW203765.1 coordinate 6,884,435, forward strand.
TGAGGTATTCATCAATTTCTGTTATTTCGCGATGTAGTTATGACTTTTACTGCACTCGTTATACGACTGACATGAAAGTGACTTGCCCGCATGCGTACTGAAGACTCACTCGGTGGGGAGATGTTAATTTTTTTCGCTAGGTGGCGTTTTGCAACTTTTAGTGTCTAATTGTCTGTAACAAGTTGGCCTATCTAGGTTAGAAAATTAACTTTAAAAAAATAATAATGTTTGCTTGAAATAGGTTTAAAGAATGAACAAGCTTGTAGCATGGCATTCTTAGAGTCAAGGTTAACTGAACACAAAGTAATTAATTAGAATCATTATGTAAACTTACAATCTTTAAAATTCAACAGCAATCAAAATATAGACAAAAATATAACAAGCAATCAAATAAGTTTAACAATGTGCAATTGTATCAAGAAAGTGAGTGAATCCATATAAAAAGTATGTGACCTTACCTAAATTGTGATGTCACCACGTAATAACAAGTGAACCAGTCATTGTGATAACGCTACAAAACCAGTCAGCCAGACTAGTTTTCAGTGATTCCAAGAAAAGCATGGGCCTACGTGCAGAAAGAAAGTCGTTTCGCGGGCTTTAGAAATGACAGAATGTCTAAAAATAGCTACCACGTGTACGAAACCAACCAATCATATTCTTTGGCGGTAAACCGAGGTGAGAGGGTATAAAAACGTCAAGCTACCAGCCAAACTTCATCAGTCGGAGTTTTCTCAGAGCAGTGAGACCTGCCTCGCGAACCGTGAAGCCTTGTGCACGCAACATAGTATAATTTCAGCGAGACAGTGCCGATGTGATCGAAGGTAAACATTAAAATAACATTTTTGTATAAACGTCAACTCAGTAAATTCAAACTTCAAGCCTAGTGCTGAGGCAAATAATATCGCATTAAGACAATTTCAAGTTACAAGTGATCAACTGAACAGTTTCAACATTAAAGTCAGTAAATGTTAAAGTATAAAAGTTAGTGAATTGCAACTCCGGGAGAAACCGACGAGTCTGCAGCCACGAACGTCATCAGCCTGAGCCAACTTGATCCAACTGCTCGAGGAGGTCACTCCTTGTGCACGGACTGCTGGACGTCCTGGTAACCAAGGGGTTATTAGACAACATCATCGCATCGCAGCTGAAGGAGGTGACATATCCAGTCATTTCATTCTGCTGGTGGACTGGAGTTCACGGGACACACTACGCAAGAGTCAACGCCATCCACTTGTTTACGCAGAAGTAAACAAACCAGACGACATCATCACTACTGCCGACGTATCGAACGTAATATTGTTTTTCATAATTTTTGATTGCTCTTTTCACATCAATGAACATTTATTTTCTTTGTAATAAACAAATTATAATATTGCTGATTCTTTGTGTTCTACCCTCTGAGCCAAATCCCGCAGGTTTCAGTGGCGCTCAACGTGTGGGGCTCGAATAACATTCCTGGGAGCAATTGTTTTGAAAGAAATAATTGTTTTCTTGATTGTGAAAGAGTTACTCAGTTGTTCTGAAACTTGTGGACACAGGCATTGCGTAAAATTTTCATGTATTTGGAAATTTTACATAGAATCAACCCGTTAACGTAAAGATAAAGCCAACTGTAGATTTGTTCATGTTAGTTCATTACATCTGTTACGATGGCAGATCGAGATGCAAGTTTATCGTCAACAGTGAATTTAGATACTGTAGAGGGGGCAGAGCTTAGTGAGTCAGAGGTCACGAGTATTCAGGTGATAGAGGGGGGCAGAAACATCAACTGTGTAGTTAATTGTCATGGGAACAAGTTTGTTGTTGATGATAGCGTGGGAACCAGATTAGGCATCGACAGAAATGACCTGACCCAGTCGCTGATGATTGTTGACGGAAGTCGTCTGAAGAAGATGTAAAGATTCAGAAAATTGAAGAATAAGTCGTAAAGAACTTTTACGATGGATGAAAAAGATGAAGAATATTGGAAATCCTGGGTCGAGCTAAATAAGAAGGAATATGAAGAACAAGAAGAAAATAGAAGTGTCAAATTAGAATTCTGCGAGTTTAGTAATCGGGATTTATACCATTTAATGAGAACAGAACGAATTGATGAATTGTCAAGAAGAATCTATATAGAATTTGAAAGAAGAAGAGAAGAAAAATGGACGATGAAAGAATTTGCTGCATTGGATGAGGAAGAGTTGATGAGTATTTGTCACGACAGGACAGAAGAAAATGCGCAGATTAGTAAAAGGGCAAGGGCAGAATTACTTAGGAGATACGACAAAGAAGACGAAAATTGGAGAAGATATAGGGAATACAAATATGAAGCAGAGGAAACGTATTCCAAGCAAAGTTCCGAATATGATGACCACGTGTACGGAGCAGAATATTATGATGATTATGCAGATTCGGAAAGTGAAGATTTGAAGCAATTGTGGCATTGGGAACGCGTAAATCTCATAGAATACGTCCGTGAAGTTTCAAGAAAATGGAAGGATGAACTGGAGAAAGACGCTGCATTCGAAGCAGATGTTTCAACGAGAGAAGAAGAAGAAGTTGTCTGCAATAGGTTGCAATCAGATGTGAATTCTGAGCAGAGCTGTGAGCAGCCTGACAAAGTTGAAGAAAGTTTTTATGAGGTTACAACGCCGCAAGAAGATGTTCAAGATTTTTGTCTGCCCAAGACACAGAAGAAGGAAGAAGAAGAAACGAAGATTCAGAGTCAGAATTGTGTTGAAATCGCCGATATTTCAGTACAAGAGAAAATTGAAGAAGATGCCGAGATTATACTTCCACAAGATAATTTCGAAGAAACCAGTGAACAATTTGAAGTTGAGAAAGTTGAGTTGCAGAACAACGACGTCATCACGAAAGAGCAAAAAGATTTAGACCAGCTGAAGACATGTGAAGTTGTCATTGAAGGTGTTAAAGAAGACGCTGTAAAGAAAGCAGAGAGTCAAGAAAACGAATCGTTCGAAGATGAAGTCATTCCAGAATGTTTGGTACAGGGAGTTGCAGAGGAAACCGTGAACAATTCACGAGATGAAAATGAAGAATTTGAGGTGACTAGACAAGCCTTGGTCAATATTGAGTTTGACGGCGATGAAATGGAGACTGTTTGTTGTGTGGAGGATCTGAACTGTAATGTTGTTGTTGAATTGAATTTGGAGGAGGAAGAATTTGTTGATTTCAGACGCAAAGGTCGTACTGAAGATGTGAAGATTATTGAGATTCTTGAAGATATTGAGGAGATTATTGAGATTATTGAGATGGTTACTGAAACCATAGTTATTGAAGAAAAAGCAGCAGATCAAGAACAATTAGTTAAATCCGAGTCTAGTTTTGTCCAAGAATTTGAGAAGAGCGAAAATTACAACTTTTGTGCGGAGCTTAGTTCGATTCCTGCCGCAAGTATTACTGAACGAATGAATGACGAGTTATTAATAACATTGAACGACGAGTTGACCGAAACCAGCTATGAAGAGAAAATACAACCCTTCGATTACGTATCAAACATGGAAATGCTCGAAGAAATTGCATACGAAGAAATGATGAAGATTACATGTCCGTTGATGCAAGAATCTCTACAAATTGAAGATAAAGACTTTCAAGATGAAGAAAGTAACGAAGAAACTGAAACGGAAGTCAAGAAAGAAAATGAAACTTATACATCGACCACTGCAAGGAATAAGGGTGAAGAATTCTTCTGGACACACCTAGTTGAGATAATTTCAATAGGGCCAACGCAAGATGTTCACGAAGATGCAGAAGTTTCATTCCCATATGATCGTGGACGGAAGAAATATAATACATCGATCAGCTGATTCTCACAGTGACAACAAGAAGTAATGTTGATGTTTGGTATGATGACCCAGCAAGAGTAGGTCACTAGGCCAATAACGGGATTGTGATAAGAGAGAGGGTTGAGTCGAGCATCGTTTCCGGGAAGTAGGATGAGGTTTGTTTTTGTTTTGGTAGGTGGAGGGGTGAGTTCATTCATTCAGGTTTAGATTAGACAGCTGTAAGGGGAAATAAACTTGCATCTGTTCAAGGAAACTTTTTGTTTGTCAAAAGGAAGAGATTATTCCTGCTAGATAGTCCAGTCTCTATGTGAATCCTTGTTTTATCACCATTTTCTTATTCAAAATTTCAATGTGTTTCAAATTTACTTCAGTCAAAAGGTGAACAACAAGAATTCAGGGGGCTCTGTAACAAGTTGGCCTATCTAGGTTAGAAAATTAACTTTAAAAAAATAATAATGTTTGCTTGAAATAGGTTTAAAGAATGAACAAGCTTGTAGCATGGCATTCTTAGAGTCAAGGTTAACTGAACACAAAGTAATTAATTAGAATCATTATGTAAACTTACAATCTTTAAAATTCAACAGCAATCAAAATATAGACAAAAATATAACAAGCAATCAAATAAGTTTAACAATGTGCAATTGTATCAAGAAAGTGAGTGAATCCATATAAAAAGTATGTGACCTTACCTAAATTGTGATGTCACCACGTAATAACAAGTGAACCAGTCATTGTGATAACGCTACAAAACCAGTCAGCCAGACTAGTTTTCAGTGATTCCAAGAAAAGCATGGGCCTACGTGCAGAAAGAAAGTCGTTTCGCGGGCTTTAGAAATGACAGAATGTCTAAAAATAGCTACCACGTGTACGAAACCAACCAATCATATTCTTTGGCGGTAAACCGAGGTGAGAGGGTATAAAAACGTCAAGCTACCAGCCAAACTTCATCAGTCGGAGTTTTCTCAGAGCAGTGAGACCTGCCTCGCGAACCGTGAAGCCTTGTGCACGCAACATAGTATAATTTCAGCGAGACAGTGCCGATGTGATCGAAGGTAAACATTAAAATAACATTTTTGTATAAACGTCAACTCAGTAAATTCAAACTTCAAGCCTAGTGCTGAGGCAAATAATATCGCATTAAGACAATTTCAAGTTACAAGTGATCAACTGAACAGTTTCAACATTAAAGTCAGTAAATGTTAAAGTATAAAAGTTAGTGAATTGCAACTCCGGGAGAAACCGACGAGTCTGCAGCCACGAACGTCATCAGCCTGAGCCAACTTGATCCAACTGCTCGAGGAGGTCACTCCTTGTGCACGGACTGCTGGACGTCCTGGTAACCAAGGGGTTATTAGACAACATCATCGCATCGCAGCTGAAGGAGGTGACATATCCAGTCATTTCATTCTGCTGGTGGACTGGAGTTCACGGGACACACTACGCAAGAGTCAACGCCATCCACTTGTTTACGCAGAAGTAAACAAACCAGACGACATCATCACTACTGCCGACGTATCGAACGTAATATTGTTTTTCATAATTTTTGATTGCTCTTTTCACATCAATGAACATTTATTTTCTTTGTAATAAACAAATTATAATATTGCTGATTCTTTGTGTTCTACCCTCTGAGCCAAATCCCGCAGGTTTCATGTCTCTTGACTTGGTAGCAGTGTTGTGACATAATACTTCTTCTAGGTGCGTATATTCGGGCGCGGGTGGCGTGGGAATCAGCCCTTCCCCATCAGCCAGGACACAATGTGGCTCCGCTTCATGCACGGGATCAACCTGGACAACGCCTCACTCACTCCTGGAGAGTTCCAGGACCTCTGGCAGGGAAGACTGGAGGAATAGAAACCCAGAGTTTCAGCCAGAAATACACTGGGTTGGGATTCTAGAGCTGCAAAGCGGTAGACATTTCGTTAGCAATGAGATTTTGCCAAGCTTTATTTAGATTGCTGTTTCGCCAGCAATCCAAAATAGTTGTAGAATTGCAACCCTGAGGAATTTGTAATGGAACGGGAAACACATTGTACCTACCTATACTTTAATTATTTTTTTTTAAATTTTGTCTTCTGTCTTAAGGCCGGTCATATATTTTTTCCCGCCAAAAGCGATTTGGAGCGCTTTTCGAGCGAAATACAAAATATAAACGACTATATTTAACAAACGGTTATGAATATCGAAAAAGCAAGACCGAGGTGACATGTATTGAACCTTTATCTACATTTTCATCGCTTACTGTCATAACTTTGCTCCTACTATGTGGTCGGTATGTGTCGAGCACGAAAACGCTTCGTACGATTCACTCCGCTCGCACGGAGTGTTTTCGTGCCCGACACATACTGACCACATAGTAGGAGCAAAGTTATGACAGTAAGCGATGAAAATGTAGATAAAGGTTCAATTCATGTCACCTCGGTCTTGCTTTTTCGATATTCATAACCGTTTGTTAAATATAGTCGTTTATATTTTGTATTTCGCTCGAAACCAGCTCCAAATCGCTTTTGGCGGGAAAAAATATATGACCGGCCTTAACAGAATTTTAATTTATCAGATATTAAGTTTAATTGACAGATTAATGCCGCACACTGGAGTACACTCTGACCTCTAGTAATACCGCAAATGTTAAATTCAATGTTTATGGTAAAATAATCGTACATATTTAACACTTTGAGATCGTACAAGAGGTAATAAAGCACTCAAGTGTGCGGCATTATTTAGTCATAAGCTAGTCATCTGCTATCCGATTTTTTTAAATTCTTTTAGTGTGAAGACAAATAAAAAAAATGAAAACAGAGTGTTTCACGTTACTTTTTATCTTCTAACTTGGTTTCAACTTGTTTTGTTGCCATCTGATTTAAATCGAAGTTTAAAGTCAGTTGCACTTGAAGATAAACATTGAAGGTAGTTTTTCCTGACTATCCTTTGAATGGTTGAAAAGTTATAACTTATAAGTTATAAGTTATAACTTACTTAGTTATAAGTACTTACTTATAACTTATAAACTTATAACTTATAACTTACTTATAACTTATAAGTTATAAGTTATAACTTTTCAACCATTCAAATTCTGTCAAAAGCTCTAACAACTGTTAGGAGTTTGTAAAATTTTCAGCGCTTATTATTTTTGTTTTTTGGAATTTTTCATAACTTAAGATTCAAAATCATATGATATTTAGGAAATGTTCTCTCCACTGTTAACCTTCTAGTGCACCGAGTAAGCATTTTTATTTTTTTATTGAATAGGTAGTCTTTTTCATAATAATATTGAAGACAGAATTTTAAAACTCGATGAATAACTCACAATTAAACTCACTGAACCAATTAATGTGCCCAGAGTCATTTTGATTTCTAGTTACGTCTGTATTGTGTTAAATACGATACTAGACGCTAGATAGTCATATGTAGTTAATACTTTGAGGTATGTGAGACATTATTTAGTTCAGTGAATTGGAATTGTATTATTTCGAAGACAATTCCAATTCTAAACATTATACTTTGATGATTTCCGTCACTTCTGATCTTAAAGGGCCTATGTCATCTTGTGGCAAGTGATCTTTAATCGGTCCGTCTTCCTTCTCTCAACACGGGACGGCGCTTTGTTCCGCCCGCCATCCTGTCTCCTGGGCTCGGGAGCGGTTCGACCGAAATGAATAACTACGTCACTCTGTGCAGACTACCTGCCCGCAGACTACGCGCTAGCCCATTGCTACAGCTTACTTTTGCAATATTTCAATGTTCTAGAAGAGTTAATAGTCCGTATGCGTTAATCCTTGTCTGAGAAGATGTCTTCCAGGGAATATTGATTGTACGGATAAACTTAATAGTTGATTTAATTGGTTTTCATTGAGACATTCAACGTTATAATCGAGTGATTGTTATTTGTTTGGACTAAGTTCTAGATGACGTTGGGTGCTAGAGAGTTCAAGTATAAAAACCAAGAATTTGAGTTTTCAATAGAAAATTAGATTATATAATTCAGTAAAATCTTTTTCTAAATACATTGTACATTTTCATTATGATAATGTTACAGCTCTTTGCAAATAGCGTCGCTCACGCCTAATCCATTTGTTTGATGATTTGTTTCTAAATATCAGTTCTTCCGAAACGTTTCAGGCCCTTACTTCGTGTTTACAAAAGCAATAATACATCTATCAAGGAAAAAATTCAACTACATTATGTATAAGATTTTGTACAAAGTAAAGTAGGTACTCCGAAATGTACACGGAGTTGGGCTTCATAAAATGCACCGCCTTACTTTGTTCCGAGTCCATTTATGATTGCTCTGCACATTCGTAGAAAATGGATTTGAAGGTTAGCCTGTAATAATAATTCGTCAATTCTTTGTTTACACCACCCAAAAAGTAACCCAATAAACAAAGGATTTATATGCAAAAAATCGCCAGACTTTGTTGGACAAGAAATTTCAGTTTCGTTTTTGTTCCGTTCTACCTAGGCAGCAGTATGTACAATTAAATTGTATCTCTGCAATAGACAATTGATCTTCCGTGTCGTGTTACTGTTTTTTACTATCACACAATATCAAATTTTGATATTGTGTGATATGTATTCGCTATGAGTCTTGATGAGTCCGGCATACGGCAATAATTTTTGAATTACAGAAATAATATTCCACTTCATTGTTCATGGCGAAACAATTAAACAACAATTACTCCACAATGCATTGCTAGCACGGTAAATAAAACTTCAATATTTCTGTGCAGATTCTGTCAGTTTTAAAATATGTTTCGAAATGTCTGCAGCGAACGGAATCTTTCACTGCATTCTCAACTTTCGATTGTTTACTAATTGTCAGGTGTATTGTGCACCGGCAGTGGTGCGAGAGAAGGGTTGAGCGGCATCAGCGGGCGTGATCTATCCCCCCTTATTCACGCTAACCAATCAGCGCTGCGCACAGAGTGACGTAGGCATTCACGCGCGCCAGGTTCAAATTTTGCACAGAAAATAATTAATAATTAATTCAGGGTACAATTAATTTAGATTATGCATGTCTTATATAGCCTAAATACATGGTAAGAACACATAGTAAAAGCTTTATTCAAGATGACATAGGCCCTTTAAGATAGTGTTGAGGTTCGGTTTGAAGAATGTGATATTGGGAGGATATCTGCACATTAACGTGTGGTTTAACTGTCATGGGACCGTTAGGGAAGCAGATCTAGAGTGATATTTGTCTTAGAGTCCAATTCAATGTAAGGTAGAATAAAATTGAAGGCAAAAATACAATTTTTTAATACATAAATACTTAATAGCAATTTAATTATGTTTGATGTTTGATAATGATGGAAATTTAGTGAATCTCTCTCTTAGGGATGGTGTTTCGGAGGTAACCTGCGAAATAAAAACGCGCACCCCGACTGGGTTTGATGCGTTGTATCAAATATAAGGAAATTTCTGACAATACTTTTGGGTGGTGCCATCTTGAAGTTTGATCTAAACGCAAACAATCGATGATTCGAAATGTAAAAGTAAACTAGATTAATATGGAATTGTGTCATTTGTGTGGAACGAATAGTAGGTTGTGAGGACTGGAATATTTATTATAATATTTCTTCTTGAGTGAAGGATTAACTATTTAGCTCATTGTAAGTTAATATCTTGGCATATGCTAAGTGTTTTTGTTTTACACAGTCTTCCAACTCTTGGAGATTTCATGAACTTTTAATATGTATGTATTTTATTAATCCATCCATCATAAGTGCCACACCACATATCAAAATGTAGTACGTAACTCTAATTTTAATCTATCTACTGACACTTTATTTTACTACTAACTCTGAAGTTACTTTAGGAGGCAACGGTCTAAACAAAGCTAATGGACGACACAAGAATTTCATGTATTGTGATGCACTTTCATTTACACAGTTTAACTTTTGCACTTATTTAATTTATTCTAGGTATATTTTCTGACTATCTTGAGTGAACCAAGGGATTGGTTTGATATAAATGTAGTAGTATTCGATTGTTTCTTTATGCACGTTGTGTTTGTTCATTGCATGAGACTGAATATGTTTCAAGAATATCTTCATTATGCTTGGAAGTGTACAAGCCAAATATTTTCATTTCAAATACTAGAATATCTACTACCAATGTTCAAACATTTAAATTTAACTTAGTATTCAAAATGATTTGTGGGTTCAATTCTCAAAGTTATCTACTGACTTAGGCACATTTTAATGTTTTTTCACTTATTTTACAAATATGTGATATTAATAAATGTTCAGACAGTTCCTACAAAGTTAGCTGTTCTTGACAATCCCATAATGTTTGATGTCTAGTTGATTTTTATTTGATATTGTGATCTGAATTTTCTTTCCAACTACATCGATATTTGCATTCGAAGTGAAAAATACATTTGATTCCACATAGGCCTCATTGTAAGCATAAATATACATAATAGACTTATGTTTGATTTAAACATACGTGGGAATAACTGAAAACTCCATGGAAGAAAAGATCTTGACATTTGGTGGATATCATATTTGATTAGCCAGTAAAACAATGCATTAATGGGGTTGTTCACTGCCATTTGCTCTCACTCGCAGCGCTAGCGGCATTGGAGGTGCCTCTCTCTGATTGGTTGGTTTCTGAATCCAAGATCTCTGAATCAAACTCCCGCCAAGGTTTAAAAACCTTCCATTCCGCTAGATGCATTTTGATTGGCTCTCTCCCGGACGATTAGAACAGCAGCGCCATCTACAATAGTTTTGCGTGAACAACCCCATTGTTCAACATATCAGTAATTTCAAATCAAATCAATTTTAAACATTGAAAATACTAATGATTTAACTTGATTTATATTTTCAAACATTTTCAAATGTGGTTTGATTCGAGAATAGGCGCCATCGATTGCACCAACTTATTAAATAAATAATATAAATCAAACGAAACATAAAATTTGATATAAATAATGTTTGATATTTCTTCTTGTTCCGTTGAGCGTAGATTAATTCTATTGAGATGTTTTGGAAGTTAAATTAATCGCTCTAAGCCTCGATCATTCTTGTTGTTTACATTCCATTCATTTTTCAACAAGTAGGTATCATCAATTGGATGGAAATAATTTGAAACCGCAAATAAATATATTTGTAAAAATTGACTAAGGACACAATCTCAGCTACTATTCTTCCTGTTAAACTTGTACTGTACATGAGACGTAGAAGGCCGGATGTCCATTTCACTATTTGGCATTGCACACTTTTGGAAAGATATAATCAAATTCTATTGTAATTCGACTTAATATGCCACCAAATACAGCTATATGGAAGTATTCTCTTACACAATGACTCATGTCACCATTATAAATACGATTGGATGAGCCCAGAGAATTACTTGTTTTTGAGCTCGCCTCAAGAATAATGGGAATGGACTTCTGACTTTCTGCTTCTAGGACACAGGGCGAGCTTGTGATGAATATTTCGTCCAATTATTCAGAATATTTGTAGCTCCTTTTAGCTCAAATAATCTGTTATATTTTGTTATAAATATATATTGAATATCATTATGAAATCATCTCATATGTTTACTTAGTAGGTAATAATAAAATAAGGAATGTATTTTTATATGAGTGTTCAACCAATGAAATAACCAAATATATAAATATTAAATATTATTTTATTTAATTGCTTTCGTTACTACTTACCCAAATTCAAATAATTTAGTTCCTCTTTTTTTAGAAGTACAATGTCATCTTGTTGTTAGATTTGATAAATACTTCTGAATCTATACGAATTTAATAAAAATTTATATTTAAGGAATTGAAATTTTTGTTTTTAAGAATATTTTTTATTTGATTTGTCGATTTGGCTATTTTTTTATAGCTATCGTAATTCTCTGGTGCTCAATTTGTAGTTTTTTTTTTAGATGAGACTTGACTGACTGTTGCACTGAATATTATTCACATTCTTTCCATCAAATTTGAATGTTGACCGCCATATTTTTCATAGTATGAAAAATCAAAAATGCATCTTTCATATTTCATTTCTGTACAGTGGCGCTCCAGTACTAATGTCGGTGTGCGAAGGAACTAACAACTTGTCATCATTGCGTTAGCGCAGAGAACACTGCGGAGTGCGGAGCGAGAGAGAGAGGTACAAACACGCACGCCTCTTTTGAGAGGTCGTTCCATTTAACTAAATTATCCACCTTCCCGTCTATTTATTAGTGGAATGTTTAGAGCATTACATAATATTGTAACCTAGTGTCTTCTTTACTTGCTTTTTAGTATAGTACCTATCAGTGCCACATGACTTCCGAGTGCAGTGCAACGAAAAGTTTAAACAGATCACTCACCCCAACAAGAAGCAATTTCATAATCTCCTTGCCAGTGCTAGTACATTAATGATGTTAAAAATGGATGCGCATTATCTTTCGCAAGACCATCTATCTGGGTTTGAAAACTACAAGGTGAGCTTTATTATATCGGTAATTTTACTTACTCAAACTTGACACCTGCACTTTTCAGATGTCACAATGTTTTAGGTTAGGATTCCTCCCTTCCCCTACCTCCGGGATCATGGCCTGTTCAAGAGATTACAGATTAAAAGTCTCGTCCATTCACTTTATAAAATGTATGGCCTACTACAAATACCTACTACTACTGTCCTAGTTTGGAGCAATGCCAAATAGAATTGTTATCTAAGTTCAAGCATTTGAACTAAACATCAGACCACTCGGTTTAAGTTCCAATTATTACTTATCTGTGATATTCCTGTGATATTATAATGATGCTATTTCTTCTTTAAAAAGGGAATGTTATCATCTACCTAAAGATTATATTTTCAGTGATAGGAAGGACAGATTTTGGAAACTTCACGTTATCGTAGGTAGAAACATGGATCTTCCTCTGGTAGACCTATGTTCCTATCTTATTTAGGTACTACTAGGAAAACGCTCTGATTAACGCGTTGATAAGCGAGCACGGATACGCGCAACACTTCGAACCCGAAATTCTGAATTTCGTCAAAGACTTGTATTAAAATCTACAACAATACCTAAAATATTGTTCCCAATAACCATGCAAAGTTTTAAGTTGATTTTTTGAAGTGATTTTGATTTATCGAAGTTGATTTATGATTGAACAATTTCTTGTTAATTTTCAAAAATCCCAGGATCTCATTCAAAAAATATACCTACCTGTGACCACTCATATGATATAAGCGCGTGAACACAATATTAGATCAATCTTTTGAACGGTCATATCAGTTTCATACGTTTGAAAGTTTCTGCTCTCCTCTAACTACCTTGGAACTGAATATTCGAAGTTAGAGTCGAGAAATTTGACAGCCAACAAGCAAAATGTCCGTAAACTGTCAATAACTTTAGAATTTAAACACAGATTAGTCTGAAAATTGCCAAATTACAGATAATGTTGGTCCTAACTTAATGACCATGCAAAGTTTTAAGTTGATCGGTCAAACGGTTCTAAATTTCAATAATCACATGATTTTTTTAAAAAATTTTAACCAATGGGACGATTTGGCTGAAACTTTGTAAGATTGGGGACATTGTTGGTCGTAATGACTTGTCAAAATTTCAAATTGATCAAACCAACCCATCAAAAGATAATTTTTTTAAAATTTGAACCAATCAGTGGATTTAAAAAAAAAAAAGGGTCTGCAACGCCCAGAAATGTTCCGTACATGTGTGCAAAATTTCAGCTCGATCGAAGAAAAACTGTGACCTGTATTATCGTCAGTTAGCAGAAAAAAAGGAAAAAAAACAGAGGTCCGTGCCAATGAGCCAAAAGGAGACACTGGCTCAATTAAAAAATGTGGCCATTCATAATATTGACATTTTAGATAGGTACCTAGGTAACTTGAAATTTGTATGTAGGTAGACCTTCATTTGAATACTACACATTTGTTTGTAAATGTAGGTGTCATTGCAAGCAATAAAATTACCATAGCTTGATTAAAACACAACAACTAGCCTACCTATTTATTTTTGTTGTGGTATGAATAGTATGAAGTGTCATTGTGATGCCATTTAATCCCCACGCCCCTTGGCACAGATTTAGTTCACTACGCATCTTCTCAGCAATTTATAGCCGGAGGTCCTGGGTTCAATGACCCCTGTGCTCCTTCCTGACTCAGTTTTTTGTGGTTTCCCTCAGTCGAGAGGCAATGATGCGAAGGTTCCCTATGTATAGGCCACAACCACCTCCTTCCCATCGTCCAACTTTATTCATCATCATCATCATCATCATCATCACTGCTGGCATTCATAGGCCATGCCATACCATAGACATTGTATAGCCTAATCTATGGTCATACTAACATTACAAGATGTAAGACATGTCTTGCTGACTAGACATAATTAAAATTAAATGAGGATTCAGTAAATTTAATAGACCTAATCAGCAGAGCTCAGCTAGCAGAGCAATCACTTGTTTTTGTTTGTTTTCTTGTCCTGTTATGTTCATCTGTTGAATGTTGTGGTACTACTTAGGTAGTACCTACCTGCATCAAATTCTTCTTTTGATTAGGAAATTTAGTGAAATTACATTGAAAATTACTGTATACCTACCTAGGTAGGTACCTAATTTATTACAAAAAAATTATTGTAATTACCCACTGTTTAGTGAACTGTATAGGCACAAAGATAGAGTGAAATTTGGTTTTAAAGATCAACTTTCATTTAGCTCTTGGCTGTTTTTTGTCTGTGTTGATGACTATTGATTGAAATGTGAAAATAATTTATGTAGGTACCTAATTAATCATAAAATTCTGATCAAATTGGTCAAGATATTTTATTTTGTACCTAATGACAACGATAATGAACACTGGAGTTTCATTATCTACCAAGAGTCTTTAGTCGAGTTCTTACGTAGTTCCTATCCTACATGACTGTGGGAAGGAAAGGACCTTTAGAACACAAATGATGTGTCTCTGTTGTTTTCAACCGAACTGGCACTATTTGGCTACCAAGTTGCAGTGATGGTTGATGCTGCATGAAGTCCGGCGCGCCATCACATGTACTCGAAGTAATGTTGAGTGGTTTGTGTTTTCAGTACAGCGCCCTGGACACGAGTCCCTTGAGCATCTACATCATGCATCCCTTCTGGAACAAAGTCGTCACGGTGAGTGAAACATCACAACTTAAACATTCAACTTCATTGCAGAAATCAATGTCAAACGCAAACTATTTGACATGAACGAAAATTTGATTCAAATAATTAACATTTAGCAATTTCAATAGGTACCTAATTTGAAATCAGTCCAAGGTAAAATTCAAATTGATAAGTTGTCAATGGAAATGACGTCGCTGTCCAGGCGCGTAGGACATGGTGGGATTATCCCCCCCCCCACCTCTAGCAGTGTCCGTAAAGTGTCCTATTCGCCGTACAAAATAAAAAATGTCTCAGAATCACTTGGGTACACTCGGCCAAACAAAACTTGAACGTTGACCAAATTTGAATGACTGCTGCAGTCATGTCCCATAACCAATCAAAGCTTGTTATTATCATTGAAATATGAGGTCACCTACTAGAGTGAGACAATGAGATCGCTTAGACTGACTTCTGATGGAGCGATCTTACATTTATCAGCCTATCAGATTTATTGAACGTTCAATTTTTGTTTGGCCAAGTGTACCTACTACCTACCTTACTATTAATTTTTTACATTCTAAATCAACCGCCCTGTGGGGCAACAATGGGGGGTTGTTTTGTTGTAATTTGAGCCTTTCAGCATCAGTACTGCTCAGACTGGATATCGGAAGGTCGTGGGTTCGAGTCCCACTCGAGGAAAATCTTTTCATATTGCAGTTAGTATTTATTAACATCCACCTATCTGAGGTTATCAAAGCGTGCTGCGGGGCAACAAGTAGGTAGGTAGGTTGTTTGCTTCAGTTTGTGGATATTAAGCCCCAGAATCACATTTAAATTGTTTAAATTCTTATAAACGCCCTTCTGGGCTAAAACTCAGGCCCCCCCCCCCCCCCCCCCTCTGGATGAATTTGCAACCGCCATCCACGTAGTCCATATGTACAAGTACAACAGTGCCCTAGACTCAGGAACTCGTTGCTTGCAGTGGTGTCCCAAGTCAATCGCTCCCAACTTGATCACGTTCGTGGGCTTCCTGTTCACGGTGCTGAACTTCCTGCTGTTCATGTACTACGACTACGAGTTCTACGCGTCGAGCGACGACCACCCCGAGGCGGCCCCCGTGCCCCAGTGGGTGTTCGCGCTGGCGGCCGTCAACATCTTCCTCGCCTACACGCTGGGTGAGTGCTGGTCAAGTCTCTAGGTGTCTCGTGACATTGCAGTCCAGATTGGATTAAATTACACAAATAATAATGACAAACACAATCTCCAAATCACTTCAATAACATTCACATCCGTTACTAACGGAACAGGTTGGGTGAGTGGTTAACGCTCTGAACTTGTATTCCGGAGGCCAGGGTTCTATTCCCGCGGCTGTCCTTCCTGACTGGGGTATTTTCGTGGTATTCCCCAGTCGACAGGCAAATGCTGGGAAGGTACCCTACTAATAGGCCACGACCGCCTCCTTCCCACCTTCCATCCTTACCTACTCTTCACCATCATCTCCCAATCATCATCATGATCATTCATCCGTCGCTATTAGCCTCGCTGCAGAACAGTGCGACGTTAAGCCCCAGACAAAAGACACATCCGTTACCATCCCCCCTCTTAAGATTCTTGCGTAATGTAAGGGGACACTTCAAACTTACAGAATCTTAAAAAGGTAGATATTAGCAACCCTTTAACCATAATTGACTATAGTTCAGTTTTTCAAGAGTACCTACTACATTTTAAACAGTTGATCAGGACTAAATTGACAAGCAAAACAACAAAACACATTCCTTGAAAGACCATTAACCCTTTGACGAGTATGCCCGTATCTCATGTAAACACCGCTGCTCCCGCTTGGTTGCAGACGGCATCGACGGGAAGCAGGCTCGGCGCACGTCCACCAGCGGTCCGCTGGGCGAACTGTTCGACCACGGCCTGGACTCCTGGACCGCCGTGCTCATACCCGTGTGCCTCTACTCGGTGTTCGGACGCACCAATCACAGCATCAGCACCGTGCGCATGTACTTCTGTCTCTGGAACGTCTTCATCAACTTCTATCTCTCGCACTGGGAGAAGTACAACACAGGGGTGCTGTTCTTGCCCTGGGGATACGACCTGTCCATGGTGGTGAGTAGGACAACATTCCGGGAATATTTCATGATTTTTTATTTTTTTGAATTTTCTTGAGTTTTTTCAGGATATTGGTGAATGCGTCTCATCTCATTGCATGGCCTTTTTTTGTGGGGGGGGGGGGGGGGGGGGGGTGAATAACAATCTTTGAATTGAGATCCCATAAAAATAACAAAATCAAACAAAAACAGCTCATATGAATAGGAATATGAATTTGATGGCCAAAACATGTAGGTACTCTAGTACACTACATAATGAATTAAAATATAAATGAGTTGGTAGGTAGTCAAGATGTAAAGCTCTGTTTAATCTAAGAATGATAATTGAGCAAGCGAAGAGTTATTCTCCTTTTCATTCTTTTATTCCCCTTTTTTGTTTGATTGTTTTTCTGTTACTTCAGCTCTACAGGTTGCACCATTTCTCCGATCTTGCCAAAATTTTGCACACATTTTAAGATCAATCTAGTGGAGCGGTCGCTCCACCCAGCCAAGTCGTACTGTACGCTCACACTCACTCAACATACCGTAAATGCCTAATAAACTGAGGAGCAGACCAAAAGGTGGATTCACACGGCCGTTCCAAGCTTCGAGTTTGAAACTCAAGTTTGCCGAAGTTCCGAATCACCGTTCCAAAATCTCCCGTGTGAACTATGAAAGTTTGAAACTCAATCCTCACAGTTCGAATCTTTTCATAGTTCACACGAAGGGTTTTGGAACGGTGATTCGGAACTTCGGCAAACTTGAGTTTCAAACTTGAAGTTTGGAACGGCCGTGTGAATCCACCTAAACACTTTTACTGTTAGCAACAACATAGCATTTTCGGCCTACTGGATCTCAAAAATGGGAAATATCACATTGTTGCGAAATATTTTAATTTGGAGCTATGGCCCACCCTACCAAATATTCCAAGTGAGCCAACAATAGCCTACCATTTGCGAGCTAGAGGGCCGTGAAAATCGTGAAATTACATCACTTTCATCTTCTTCTTCTTCTTCAGATGATGATGATATCAGGAAACACCGCTGTCACCGCCACAGCCTAAACGGCTGAGCCGATCGATCTGAAATTTTTATCACATGTGCACTTTTGGCGTCTGAGGTGCCTTTTTATAAAACCAACCAGAAGCCGCCATTTTGAAACCGGAAGTGACGTTATATCTCGAAACCAGCTTAACCGATCGGAACGAAACTAGTGTCAAACGATTCGGACAGTCATATATATGAAAATTCAAAAGTCTAAAAAGTATTGTACTGTTACCGAAACCGGAAATGACGTCATAAAAATAAAGAATTAGAATTTAATCACCTCTTACTACAATAACTACATATTCAGAAGGCTTATAAATGATACAAAACATTAATGAAATAAATTCTAGGTGGCAGTGATTTCAGCCGCCATTTTGCTAACCGGAAGTGATGCTATATCTCAAAAACGGCTGGACCGATTGGACCGAATCTTTCGCTTTTCTTCATGGAATATCACTTTAAGCATATTTTGGTACCAAACGCAATTTTTGTTAGTAACCAAATTGGAAATGGCTTATTTTTTTGAAGGAATTAGTCATTGTTGCTTCGATATGCGTTACAAGTTATTTTAATAAACTAAAAAAATGTGTGATATCCCCATAAAAAAAACTCCTTGTAAAAATACCAGCCAAGTCTCTTCAACTATAAAAAAATAGAAGAAATCTAAAAAAATCGCACTGAAAAGTAGTGATATCAAAAATGGGCCAAATCAAAACTTAATTTTAAAAACCAAAATATACTTGGCGCATCGTTTGTAGGTATTATTATACCCCATAAAAAACACTCCGTGTAAAAATACCAGCCAAGTCTCTTCAATTAAAAAAAATAGAAGAAATCTAAAAATTCAGCACTGAAAAGTAGTGATATCAAAAAATTGGTTAAGTCAAAACTTTTAAAAAATACTTGGCGCATCGTGCATATAAATAGTATAGAAGTAGGCAGGAAATGAAATGTACTCATCTACACATGTCCTAAAAAAAACGATGCTCCAAGTATTTTTTGAAAAGTTTTGACTTGGCCAATTTTTTGATATCACTACTTTTCAGTGCTGAATTTTTAGATTTCTTCTATTTTTTTTAATTGAAGAGACTTGGCTGGTATTTTTACACGGAGTGTTTTTTATGGGGATATCACTCCTTTTTTCAGTTTATTATTACAACTTGTAACATATTGTGGCACCAAAGATTATAATTCTTTTAAAAAATAAGATTTTGTGATTTGGTTGCTAAGAAAAGTTGTGCTTGTTACTGTGTTAATGCTATAAATAATATGTTACAAAGTATAGCAAAAGTTTCGTTCCAATCGGTCCAGCCGTTCTCGAGTTACGGCATCACTTCCGGTTTTCAAAATGGCGGTTGACATCACTGCCACCTAAAATTTGTATCTATAAATGTTATGTAACATTATAAGCCTTCTGAATATGTAGTTATTGATATAAGAGATGATTTTAGTCAGATTTGTCATTTTTATGACGTAATTTCCGGTTTAGGTTATAGAACATTTCTTCTTTCACTATTGGTATTCCTTATAGATGACCTTCTAAATCGAATGGCGCTAATTTCGTTCTAATCGGTCCAGCCGTTTTTGATATATGACGTCACTTCCGGTTTAAAAATGGCGGCACAAAAAATTTATAAGAACAAAGGTATCATCATACGCCAAAAGTGCACATGTGGTAAAATTTTCATATCGATCGGTTCAGCCGTTTAGGCTGTGGAGGTGATAGCAACGTTTCCTGATATCTGAATCTGAATCTGAATCATCATCATCATCAGATAGCTTTTAAAAGGGGTGTAATTTCACTGTTTTCACGGCCCTCTAGCACCCAAACGGCATAACGTATTGTTCCCAAATTTGGTATATGTTGTCAGGTGGGCCATAGCTCGAAATTAAGTTATTTCGCAACAATGTGAGATTTCCCAATTTTGAGATCCAGTAGGCCGAAAATGCCATGTTGCTTACAGTAAAAGTGTTTGGTCTGCTCCTCAGTTTATTAGGCATTTACGGTATGTTGAGTGAGTGTGAGTGTATAGTACGACTTGGCTGGGTGGAGCGACCGCTCCACTAGATATATTTAGGTACATTTGATTTTGGCATATACTTCTATACTATTTATATACCTACACGATGCGCCAAGTATATTTTGGTTTTTAAAATTAAGTTTTGACTTGGCCCATTTTTGATATCACTACTTTTCAGTGCTGATTTTTTTAGATTTCTTCTATTTTTTTATAGTTGAAGAGACTTGGCTGGTATTTTTACAAGGAGTGTTTTTTATGGGGTTAGATGTTTAGCAGACTGAAATTTTAACAAAATCTTCTGTTTAGTTCATGAAATTGCGTCTGATTGATAGAAAAATTAAAATGATCGGTTCAAGTTACCTAAAATGTTTGTGATCCTCGTTTAATGTGTAACATGTATGTTTTCAACTCAGTGTGACGTGTTATCTGTGTGTAGTTGCCTCTAGAATAGCTTGTCTGATGGCACCTAATGGCAGAAATGTACATTTATGGAGAGAAAGTTTGCTGTAAGGGGGAAAGTCTTGACGTGTTCTGGCTAGACATCTAGCTTTAGGTAATTGCATTTCAACAACAGATTTAGATTCTATAAATACCTCCAAAGCCTTGACAAAGATAACGATCTTCTTGATTATCTCTTAAATTAGACATTTTAGTGTAGGAGTGTGGACTTGTATGATACCTAATTCAAACAAAATGCAAGTTTGGCTAAACGCCATTTAACTACATGAGGAAGTTTTGAATATCTACCTACTAGACGAAATATTGTATTTTTATTAAATTTAGGAGTTTGTAAAAAAGTTCTTAGTGTTTCTCAATTAGTCATTCAAACTTATGAACTGTATTTTATTAAAGTTTAATCTACAAACTTTTGGATAGGTACCTACATTGTAGCTAGGATTCGACACATTATTAACATCAAAATATCCTCTAGAAGCATTGAAAGAACTGACATGACGATCTTGTCAACACATTTCAACACAACTGCACATTTCAACATTGAACACTGTACAATAGCCCACAAAAGATGCTCAAACTTGAAGATTGGCCAATAATATTAAACATACAAAATTTAATTGCAAATTTGAATACAAAATAAATGTTTAACATGCCTTGAAAATTTGTAGGTATGAAATTATAATCCCAACGCTAAAAAAGTTGAAACTTCTAGTACTATTTGCAATTCTTACGTTTTTTTGTATTTTTATTTATAATTTGTTTTGAATTTGAATTTTTTTCTATATTGTTTGTCATAAAAAAACAGTTTTGGACTGATGGACTGAGGACTATCACAATCTTTGCGAACACCATGTTTGGAATCTGCTGGGAGCATGAATATAAAGTGGACTATCAGGTTCTCTCTCAAGGCTCGTGTTGTGAGCTTGTAATTGATGCCAGGTAGGAAACAGAGCTGCCTTGAAACAGTCAAGGCCGTGATATTACTGTGATCTGTCAGCTGTAGGATTCCTGGACAATACAGACATGGTATTAGCTCTTCATGTCATTACAATGGGTTATGTCATTTTACAAACTGGTTCCTGGATGTTGTTAGACAATATGCAAACATAGTAGATAGTAGGTAGTAATAAATTGTATTGATACCACCTGATACATTTTTATTTATTTATTTTTGGTAACCCTTTGTAAATAATTTCATTTGTATTTTGGGCATTACTATAGTACTAGTATTTTTTACAGATTAATAACTTTTTTTTAGGCAAAAATTTTATATTTTATTTTATATAATTTTTGTAAAATAGATTACATAATTAAAAACTCAATGCATTGATCAAAACCTGTTGAATTGTGTGTCTGCGATTACCTGTTAAACATTTGGAATTTATTCTTATTCACAACCAGACATCTACACAAGAATCATAACAAAAAGATAATAAAATGTTTTTATTTCTTTAACTTGGGGCAACAAAAGTACTGCATGGAACAATCCTTCCCTTTCAAAATGTGGGTTAAAAATCAATTCTTCCATCATATCAGTAGGAATGACAATAATTTTTTGTTGATCCAGGTAAACAACCGAGATGAGGTTTTAAGACGTGTAAAGGAGGAAAGTGTTTGATGTGAAATTAAATTGTGTTGAAACATAACTATGCACGTGAGATGTTATTTCTAGGGTTGTGCGAACGGGTTCCAAAACCGGTTGGAATGAAACCGTGGCTAAGGTTGCATTTTCGAACTTCGAACCTTGATTTTTTTGCTTACTGATCTGGTTATTAGCGCAATTTATTAATAACACCACCTAGTAGACTGTAATAAGTTAAAATCACTTATCTTGATTGGTCACATCACATTTCATAAAGTGAAGACAATGAGAAAGAATTGTTGGCAGCAGTAACAGGTGCTTTTCCATGGTTAATAAACAGAAACCCCAATATTCAATTGATTTTTGTTAAATGTATGTATTCTCTTTGTACAAATAGCATTATTTGAATAGCACTATTTTTAAGGTTTGGTACGGTAGTTATTCCGGAATCCCAACGCCCCCTTGTGACACTAACGTCTGTGTTTCAGGCTGCTATTCTCATCAACGTGCTGACCTCCATCTACGGCCACGACGCCTGGACGTTCAGAATCAACGG
The DNA here is from genome assembly GCA_934045905.1 of Leuctra nigra. Classification (NCBI taxonomy): domain Eukaryota; kingdom Metazoa; phylum Arthropoda; class Insecta; order Plecoptera; family Leuctridae; genus Leuctra; species Leuctra nigra. The sequence goes on from OW203765.1 coordinate 6,907,051, forward strand.
AACCATCACGGCCGGACAGCTGTTTGAGTCCACGTTCTACATCTGCGCTCTCGTCTCCAATCTGCCCATGTGTCTGTGGAACATATACAAGTAGGTGGCTTCTCCATGTGTTACTTCATTGCAGGCAGTGATGGGACTCAACATAGTTCATTAGAATGCTGCAATCAGCTGTGATGCTTTTACCCCTCCCCCTCAAGCCCTATCTCACGCCCACCCCTAAGTCACTTCAAGGCTGAAGCTATATGCCGTTCAACAAGACAATACTCTTTTGGGTAAAAGTTAAACGATCTACGTTCACTCGGCAAAACAAAAATTGATCGTTGACCAAATTTGAATGACTGCTGGTCATGTTCCATAACCAATCAAAGCTTGTTATTATCATTGAAATGTGAGGTCACCTACTAGAGTGAGACAATGAGATCGCTTAGACTGACTTCTGATGGTGCGGTATTACATTTATCAGCCTATCAGATTTATTGAACGTTCAATTTTTTTTTGGCCAAGTATAACTACTACTTTAGTATAATTATGTGAGCAAATAGGGCAGTCATCAATTTGTTGCCAGCATCGGGCGGTTCAGAACAGTTTTAGAGAAAAATACGGAATATAAATGTTTATATTTGCCAAATGGTGTTGAATAAACTATAGAGATGCAAGGACAGCATCCTTTATTACAACTTGTTCGCTTATGGTCTTAACTTAACTTCTAGAACCACCCAATCAGGCAAAAAATGGATGAACTCTCTTAAAGCTTATAAATAGTACATCAAAGGTTCATTACTAATTAGTAATTACGCTTTATACCTTTATCTGTCTTACGAAAGAAACTGATAAATCATGAATATCCTGTCGGGAGCAAAGCGTTGTCAACGTGTGAATGTCGCCAGGTCGTATCGCGACCACACCGGCAAGATGCGGTCGTCGTGGGAGGCGAACCGCCCTCTGGTGGCCGTGGCCGTATTCCTGGCCATCACTTCGGTCTGGGTCGTGACCTCGCCTGCAGACATCGTCAACCTCGATCCCCGCATGGTGTACCTAGTCACCGGCACCATCTTCTCAAACATATGCGTGAGTCAAACACTTGTCAAACATATGCGTGAGTCAAACACTTGTCAAACATATGCGTGAGTCAAACACTTGTCAAACATATGCGTGAGTCAAACACTCCACTACCTGCGTGTGGGGAAGAAATAAGATGCGTAACTCTTCAGAGTGTTTGCATAGTTTTCTAGATAGATTTCGACAATTTAAAGGGTAACATTCAAGCTAAATTACGTAATTACTAACTTGAGTTCCTACATTCTGTTGATATTTAGTTTAATAGGTTTTTTCCTTAGTATAACATTATTTGACATTGGCATACCTACATTAAATAATATAATAATATATAATAATATATCCTATTATTGATTATATAAGAAACCTTGAGTATTTGAATGTCCACATGTTATGTTTGGTATGCAAATTAATTTACATGCTTGCAGAATATATGCAATTAACAGGCATAATACTTTTACTCCGAAAGCTGTTGTAGACTGGATTAAATTGAATTTAATGCTTGTGGAAACAAGAGACGAGGGACAAAAGTGGTATTCCTTCCTAAGTGAGGACCATGTTTTTATGTTTATTCATGGTTTCCTCAGCCGAGAGGCAAATGTTGGGAAGGTTTCCTTCTAATAGGTCATGACCGCCTCCTTCCCACTGTCCACCTTTACATATCCTTCCTCATCTCAATCATTAATACATCACCATTTGCCTAGTTCCAGAACAGTGCAATGTTAAACACTAACAAAAATAATGCATTCTATCATTGCTGACATAATATTGATTTGTGTCTGTTGTTATGGATTTATCTTGGACTTATATTCTTTGTTATTGTCTGGATTATCTGGATTAAGTAACATTGTATCCGTTATCTTGGCACATTCTAGCATTATCAAGGCTGGGTCTGTTTCGTAATGCGGACCGTGAATGTGTCCTTATCTATACCAGAAGTTAAAAGTGCAGATAGCGTGTGGTGTGACAGATCAAAAGTTGATCAGATTAACAATCAATAACCCACTTTCCATAACGGAAATGATTTCATACGCGATTCGCACATTTGTACAGCATGAGTCATTGCCAGATTATTGCCAGATTCTTTGTACAATTTTAATTTGCATGTTAAGAGGAGAAATTATTATTTTATTATCTGTTTGTACAGCACATGCAAATTGAAAAAGACACAAAATACCAAAGAACGAGAAAACGTTTGGTTAAACTAAAAGATAAGATAATACATAGTTATGTTAATTGACATGTTCAAGTTTTTCACTTTAAAGATTGACTGAAATTCTTTGTTATGTTGTTTTCTCTCATTTTGTCAGTACCTAACACACAATAGGGAATGCACAAATTTACTTAAGATTATAATTCTAATAACAAAGTATTTGTTGGTGAAACACACTATTTTCACACTCAAATGTGCCCATTTCCATTCATAAATATAAAATTTAAATTCAGATGACATTACAGACAGCTGATCATTACAGATACAGACAGCTGTATTCATGACCAAGCCATTGACTATCTTTTCTGATTATGATAAATTATGATAATGCGTCACTTCCTTGCTGCACTCGTGACCTGTTACATAGACATGCATCTGTTTAACTCTTGTGTTCATTTAATATAATGACTGTGACTAATGAATATTGAAAAACAAGGCATTTGCTGAGTCGAGGGAATGCAAATTACCACTGTATAAGGTTGTACGAAGTTGAATTGAACTTATGACGTCAGAAGTTTGCAGGGATCTTTTCCAACATTACCGTAACTTTAGAAACAATTTGCCCTGAAAGTGTTCTATGAAGTGAGTCCTAAAATAATCGTATTGGTAATACATGTGCTTGGCCGTTGGAAGCAAATTAGGAATGAGAAAAAGTACCAAAAGTAGGTGTATCTCTGATACGATGTTCACATGATCAGTCTGATTGAATATAATACTAGTGTTTGGGCCATTTCATATTTTCCCGCTTGTTGATGCCGGAAGCAGTGTTCCGTGTATCTAGGTATGTCATCCCCTTGAAGTCAAGGGTGGTTTTTCCTCGACCGCATGGTCTTCAGTTAGTAAAGTGACCTGGTTCGAATCAGTAATTTCTCGTTTTTCTAGCCAGCCTGCATCGAGGCAGCGCGTGTTTAGTTTTCCTCGTACGCATAGTTAATATTACTTGTCAGGCATCGAAGCCGAGTCTAGAAGATATTACCGAGTTTATTATTTCAACTCTCTACGATTAATTTCCTACATCATTTCCCAAGTGCAACTCCCGTATTACCTCACTGCAGTGTCCCACTGGCCTTACACCCCAGAGTTCCCAAGACTTCGACGAACATCATCGCAAGACGCCGACGTCGCGACGCCAGTAAAGGTAAACCCAATCTCTCAACATTACAGTCCACTACCAGCTATCATTCTCTCAAGTCGCTCTGTTGCCCTGCTAACCCCACGGCCGCGACATATTTTGGTCGACCTTGAGCCGGAGCTTTGTTTCTAGCCGTGGTTTTCTCTTCGTTTTTCTCGCTAGTTCTCATGCTAGAGGTTTTCTCATTGGTAAATGTTGGATCAGTAGAGCTGTTCTCTATTGTTCATTCGTTTCTTGTGGTATTCATCCCCCAAGTTTTCACCTCGTGGTCAGTGACCTTGAAGGACGTTTCTCTCTCTTGTACGGAATAAGTCTCGCGTTCAGTGACCTTGACCTCTGTTCGCGTAGTTATTTACTCAGTCTCGTCATCTACATTTTGGCTCGCATTTTGTTTCCTACGCTCATTTCGTCATGGAGGAACAAAAGCGAGTAAAAAAGTATTCAAGATTCAACGTGAAGAGCTTTATGCAGAAGCACAACGTACGTATGAAGGCTTCAAGAATTTGAAACCTGAAGGCATAGCCTTCAGCGTATTAGCGTTTTGAGCGTATTACAGTGCTACAAGCGGAATTTAAAGCGCTGCAAACCAGCATTATTAATCACAACTCATTGCTTGACCCGACGATCAAACCGCTAGAAATGTCTAATGTCTCAGTGGGTTTTGAGGAAATAATTTACGCAGCTCAATCCGCATTTCTGTTGGCTGAATCTAAGGTCAATGTCATACCTCCTCCAGTGAACATGGTCACGCCTCCCCCGATCGTAATAAATCAGCTTCCACGCATTGATTTACCTACATTCTCTGGGGACACGAAGCAATGGCCAGAATATTTTTCTTTGTTTACGTCGCTTGTGCACACAAATGAGTCACTGAACTCAGTGCAAAATTCCATTATCTACGATCCACGTTATCTGGCATCGCTCTCTCCGTGATTTCTGGTTTTCAAATTGACAATGAAAACTACTCGCTCGCTTTTGATGCGCTCGTTCAGCGTTATCAAAATAAACGATTATTGGCGAGTAATTACATTCAACACGGAGATGGGAGACGGAGATGGGAGAGTGGGCAAGTGATGTACATGGCGTTTTTGGATTTAGAAAAAGCGTACGATAGGCTCCCACGAAAGGTGGTGTGGGAGAGTTTGAGGAAGAAGGAAGTGAGCAATGGTCTTATTGAAAGGATTAAATGTACATATGAGAGAAGTGTCAGCAGTGTACAGACAGACATAGGGAGATCAGAGTGGTTTGGGGTACAGGAAGGTCTACGTCAAGGTAGCGTTTTGTCCCCATCTCTCTTTGTAATAGTGATGGATGATCTGCTGAAAATGGTTGAAGAAAAGGAGGGCAGAGATTCGAGAACTTTAGTCTATGCTGATGATGTGCTCATTTGGGGTGAAAGTGGAGAAGAACTACAAGAGAAGATAAATCGTTGGAGTGAAGTAACGGAGGAAGTGGGACTGAAGATTAGCCAAGATAAGAGCGAAATATTGAAAATGGAGAGAAGGAAAACATTGAGAAAGAGGATAAGAATTAGGTTACGTGGGAAGGAGCTGAGAGAGGTGGATGCATTCAAATACTTGGGAAGTATACTAACTAAGGAGGCGAAGGTGGATGCAGAGGTGAAGGCGAGAATTCAAAAAGCCGAGTCCTTCTACCAAGCTGTTCGCAAGCTGCTGTGGAACGAAGATTTCCCTCGCCAGTGTAAACTGCTCATGTATAAAATGTATTTCTTACCAATACTAACATACGGAGCAGTTACATGGGGGATTGGAAATAAGGAACGCAGCCAGCTGGAGGCAGCGGAGATGAAATTCCTAAGAAGTGTGAAGGGAGTAACAAAGATGGACAGGTTGAGAAGCCGTTGTATTAGGAAGGAGCTGGGAGTGGAAAGTTTGAGCTACAAGATGGGTAGAGAGAGATTGCGTTGGTTTGGACACATGAAAAGAATGGATCTCAAGAGAATACCAAGACAGGAGTTTGAAGAAACAGTGGTGGGAAGAAGAAGAGTGGGGAGACCAAGAGAGAAGTGGAGTGGTCTTATCAGAGAAGACGTGGAGGACAGGCAGCAAAGGTGGCAGAAAGTGGAAGCAGATAAGTGGTGGGAGGACAGGAGGATCTGGAGGGCGCTGGTGGAGAAGTTGGAGGAAGGTGACGAGGATGAAGAAGAGGAGGAGGAGGATGAAACGTCAGGCCTGGCCAGCCGGTTTGGAAGAGATCCGAGGCCCTAGACCCAGTGGGAGCTCCCACTGTCTGACCTGACAACATTGTCAAAACCAGAAGAAGATTATTATTTAAGTCCTAGACTTTGCGCCTCTCAAATCTAGCTTGCATCATTCACTGCAAGATTTCTTACGAATTCATAAGAATTGTATTGCTGCTTTGAAGGCTCTCGGTATCGCTGAGTTAGCAGATTTTTTGTTGTTTTCGCTTACATTGCGTAATCTAGACTTCGCATCTCGTAAGGCGTTCGAAAACAAGATGTCATCACATGCTACACCCACATACGCATCGTTGATTACGTTCGTCGAGGATCAGTCGCGTACTCTAGAATTATGCGGTCTCGACACGCAAACATCAAGTCATCCGAAGGTCACCGCGACCACGTCGCCGATCAAGCGACTCAGCTCTCTACTTGCAGCCGAGAATAAAGTTGTCGCGAGCAAAGTTACGCCACCGCCTGGTTATCATAAATGTCCATTATGCAACCAAGGACACACCCTCTACAATTGTAGTATCTTCCTCGCTCAAACTCGCGATGAAAAGTATCAAACATTGCGACGTCTGAAGCGGTGCTTCAATTGTTTGGGAGCTCATGCACGCGCTCAATGCACCTCGAAGAAATCATGCACCACTTGTCAAAGTAAGCAACACCATTCGCTGTTGCATCCTGTTGCAGCAACAACCCCCCCTGTAATCCCCCAGTCGACGTCAATTCTCAATCAGCTTTGCCTCCACTTGCTGATACCATTGCTGATATTTACCCTCCGCGGGCCATGACATGTCAGCCCAAGGACAACTCAAGTTTCAAGACCGTACTCTTAGGTACTGTCCGTGGGTTCATCAGTGACGCACAAGGGAATTATCAACCCTTTCGTGCCGTAATTGATTCGGGATCTCAAATCTCAGCTGTCACACACTCTTTGACAAAGAAGCTTGGATTGAAAGTTAACCCCAGCCAAACTGAATTACTCGGCATTGGTAATTCTTCCGCTCGTGTCATTGGCACTGTCAATTGTAAAATTGCCTCTCGCCTCTTGCGCCACAAGCCTCTAGGCGTTCAGGCAGTTGTCCTCTTCTCCATCTCGAGTCAGCTTCCTAACAATACAGTTTCTCTAGAAGTGTTCGATCGTTATCGTGGTCTCTCATTAGCCGACGATCAGTTCCACGTTCCCAACCAAATCGATTTTTTGATCGGTGCAGATCTCTACCCTGACATACTGCAAAAGTCCGGTGACATGGTAATTGGAGGGACGCCGTCAGCCCTCAATACCATATTCGGTTGGGTGGTGTTAGGACAGACTGTTTCTGATGCACCGTCGTCCCCATTTCCTCTCTCCATGCTCGCGTGTTCCGTCCCCCCACTGGACCAGCCACTCCGTCTGTTCTGGGAGTCGGAAGAGGTTCGCCGCCCTCCCCAGAAAAGCCCTGAAGACGATTTCTGCGAACAACACTTCGTCGCCAACCGCGTAGTGGAGGTGCTTGAAGATTCCTCTCCGACTGCATGGGCGCACGTCTCGTCAAGTGACAATCCTGCCGATTGTGCCTCTCGTGGATTGACACCGTCTCAGCTGAAGGAGCATCCGTTGTGGACGTTCGGCCCGGACTTCATGCGCGACTCTCCGCCCTCTTGGCCTCGTGCTTCGCCTCCCCTCGCGTCAAGTTCAGAGTTGCCAGAAATCAAGCCATCTCCTGTCATACTCACTGCTCGAGTGGACGTCGACCCGCTGCTCGTCACCTTCAGCACGTTTTCAACTCTCCTAAAGGCACGGCGAGTCTACGGTTATGTCATACGCTTCGCCCGCATTCTACTCGCGAAACGCACCAACTCGACCGCTCCGACAGGTCCTCTAACTCCTCCAGAGCTACAGGACGCCCTCAACATCTTCATCAAAGCCACCCAACGGCAATATTACTCCGCTGAGATACGTCAGATAGCTCAACACGGGCAAGTCAAGTCTCGTCTTGCCGCACTCAAACCGTTTCTCGACCCCGCCGGGTATCTTAGGGTGGGCGGGAGGCTGCGACACTCGTCTCTGCCTGAAGACGCGCGTCATCCTCTCCTACTTCCTAAGGAAGCCCATCTGTCTGCATTATTATGTGACTCTTATCATCAAATGTCTCTACACTCTGGACCCAGGACCGTCCAAGCACTGATCCAACAGCGCTATTGGATTGTCTCTCTCCGCGGACTGCTGCGTCAGCGCATACACCGCTGCTTGACGTGCCATAAATTCCGTGCTAAAACTCTCCAGCCTCCGATGGGTGAACTGCCTCCCGCCCGAGTGCAGATGTCTCGCGCTTTTGCTCATGTCGGCACGGACTTCGCTGGTCCGTTCCAAGTCAAAACCAGCACCCGTCGGAACGCTCCATGCACCAAAGGATACCTATGTCTGTTTGTGTGCATGGCCTCCAAAAAAGTCCATTTGGAAATGGTCTCCGAGTTGTCCACTGAAGCGTTCCTCGCCTGCCTGAACCGTTTCTGCTCGCGAAGAGGTCTCCCCGCTCATGTCTACTCTGACTGCGGCCGGAATTTCGTGGGCGCTGCTCGACATCTACGAGAACTCTGCGAGATGTTGTCCCGAGACCAGACCGTCATCGCCGACGCTCTGTCTTCACGCGAGATTCGCTGGCACTTCAACCCGCCCTACGCTCCGAACTTCGGAGGACTCTGGGAAGCCGGCGTCAAGTCCGCGAAGTCTCTCCTGCATCGCCTCATCGCAGACTCATCATACACCTTTGAGGAATACGCCACACTCTTCAGCAGAATAGAAGCCGTATTGAATAGTCGTCCCTTGTGTGCTACCTCCTCGGATCCCGAAGAAAGCCCCGATTATTTGACGCCTGGCCACTCCCTCATCGGCTCCCCCCTTCTTGCTCCCCCTGAGCAAGAATTCTCCTGCGAGAAATCACCACTAACTCGCTGGCACCGCGTACGACAGCTGCATCAAACATTCTGGACTCGTTGGTCCCGCGAATACTTGAACACCCAGATGCAGCGAGGAAAGTGGGTACGTGGTCCCTCCAACTTGAAAGTTGGAGATGTTGTGTTTTTTTTTGACGCTCCTAGTAGCCCCCTCTCTTGGCCAATCGGACGTGTCATCCAGCTTCATCCCGGCCAAGATGGTATTGCCCGCGTCGCGTCCATTCGCACTTCAACCGGCGTGTATAAGAGACCATTGAACAAATTGGTTTCGCTCCCCGTTGAGTGTTAGGTGGGCTCATCTCAGTTTCTGTTTTGTTTTCTCTCTCTTTTTTGGGTTCTTTTCGAGTCGAAAAAGTTCCTTTTTGGTGGGCGGTATGTTTGGGCCATTTCATATTTTCCCGCTTGTTGATGCCGGAAGCAGTGTTCCGTGTATCTAGGTATGTCATCCCCTTGAAGTCAAGGGTGGTTTTTCCTCGACCGCATGGTCTTCAGTTAGTAAAGTGACCTGGTTCGAATCAGTCATTTCTCGTTTTTCTCGCCAGCCTGCATCGAGGCAGCGCGTGTTTAGTTTTCCTCGTACGCATAGTTATTACTTGTCAGGCATCGAAGCCGAGTCTAGAAGATATTACCGAGTTTATTATTTCAACTCTCTTAGATTAAATTCCTACATCATTTCCCAAGTGCAACTCCCGTATTACCTCACTGCAGTGTCCCACTGGCCTTACACCCCAGAGTTCCCAAGACTTCGACGAACATCATCGCAAGACGCCGACGTCGCGACGCCAGTAAAGGTAAACCCAATCTCTCAACATTACAGTCCACTACCAGCTATCATTCTCTCAGTCGCTCTGTTGCCCTGCTAACCCCACGGCCGCGACACTAGTCCTATTTTAGTTTTGCATTGTTTAAGTTGTTGAAGCTTCCTCTAGAGCTAAAATACATATGTACAAAATTGTACAAGTTTAAAATCAAACCTGAAGTTTGTCTATCATCTAATCACGATTAAAATTTCAACCCAATTCGTGCACCCATCTCATCTTCAATTGTTCCCACAAAAGTGTCGACAGAATCGCACCACGTTAGCCCCTTCAGGTCATTTGAAACCTTAGACAACCTATTCAGTCATGTGATGAGAACTAACGACTGCTTTCTCTGCGCAGTGCCGGCTGATCGTGTGTCAGATGTCGTCGCATCGCTGCGAGCTTCTCAACTGGTTCCTGGTGCCGTCGGCCGCGATGGTGGTCGTGTCGCATCTCGTGCCGCGCTCCATGTCCGTGATGGTCGAGCTCGCCATGCTGTACGCGCTCACGCTGGTAGCCATCGTCGCCCACATACACTACGGTTCATGCGTTGTGAGTCACATTCATACTCTTCACTAGTCCGTCCGTCCCGCCCGAACGTTTCCTTTGATCACATTTAAAACATATTTCCAATATAGCATAGTTGTAGATTTGTTGTTGTGACTTAGATGGGTAAGAATTTAAGAAAGTTTTAGTTCTGATAGAGTAACTCTACTTCTGAAAATATTCAACTACAGTTTATTCCATTTCACAAAGGGATTGGAGTTCCAAGATGTTCATATATTCTCCCACAGATGGCATAGTTCATGTTACCACTAGTACCATTAAAATTCTCCTTTGGTGAATAACACTCAAGTGTTGGAACGACCACTAGATCGTTATTCAGCCTTAAAATAAACAATTAATCACTTGTATGGATTTTATTACCATAAAATCATGTATTTAATAGCCTGGGCCAACAAAATACATTTAAAAAGTAGTAATTAATTTACATCTGTTGTCTTGTAACATGTTAGTAATTTTTCTTAGCTAAGTTGACAGACCTGGCTTTCTGTTTCCTCCTTTGAATTTGTTTCCAGCCTCCAGCCAACCAACCAATAGCAAGCTGGTATTGTGACATTTATTGTGATTCCCTTTTTGAAATGGAATAAACTGTTGATTCTATTTTCAATAATTTAATTTGTGATTATGACAATGACATCGTTATTGATGTTAAAATGTGGTCCTATTTTCTATAATATCCCTTACTACTAGGGATAATTAATAATAATAACCGATCACTTTCTTATTGAATTGAAATCTAGTTTAAAAGTATGACAAATATCATGTAATGTAACTAATATGTAATGAAATAAAAGCCAAAACAGTTGTAGATGCAATGAAAAATGTTCAAAGAAGCTACCCATTTCTTGTTGTATTGAAATGATCATCTCTCGTCTGAAATTGTACCCGTGTGTCGAGACTGAAAGCGTGTTCTGTCCCTCAGGTCCGGCAGATGTGCAGACACTTCAAGATCGACTGCTTCCACATCCGTCGGCACGAAGACTGACTGTTGGCCGGCAACCTGTCTTAACTCCTCCCACCGCGAGACTCCACCCCATGCAATAAGTAGACACCCCTTCCTGACTGTAGCCTTATTTATAGCAACTTTACAACCAAAAGAATAGCAGTTCTTGCCAGTTTTATTAGTGTTTTACCTTTTTTGTGGATGCTAGGGTTGGGACTTGACGTCGATGTCAAACTAAATATAGGCACCTTTCGAAGGCTTCATTCTCGCTTGATATTACAGACAGCGCGACGGGTGGCAGAAATCTGTAACTTTGGCAGAGAGTTCTTAAAATTTACAAAAGTTCGTGAAAAGTTTCTTCACTATGGATGTAGTATTGATGTGTAAAAAATTTCACTGAATCTGATAAAAATGTTAATTTGTGCCCTTCGTGTACTAATTCCAAGCTATTTTGATTGGATGCTCGGTCACCTTCTAACTATGATGATTTCTTTCACTTGTAGCGCTGGCGTATGACCGCACTGTGCCTATAAAGCTTCGATTTCAATTTGTAAATTGTATAATTGTTGCTTCTAACTAACTGGCTAAAGATCAATGACGAAACAGCTAATTACTTCGATTTGATGTCGACAAAGCCAATGAAGTTGACTCCCAACCCTAGCCGATATCAATAATGTGGGAGGTTGGAAAGACATGTTGCTCATAGCGGTTTGTTTCGTAGTAGACAGCTTTGGATTCACAAGTATTTGATTTCTTAAGTGTGACGTAATTTTATCTCGCAACGTTCTGTGTTTGGTTGCTGGAAAACCAAAGGAATTTCTATTGAAGACACTAAGAGTTAAGTCGGTAAAGTAAGCGAGGAGAATGTATTTACCTCGTTGGCGGGTAACTTGGCCTTTGCATTCTGAATGTAGCCAGAGAAATAGGATTGGAAACGAGCGAATGCTAGTCACACTCATTTGTACTTCGCATTTGGGCTGAAGAGGAAGGAAGACTTTTGAAATTGCTGTTTGAGTTTTGTGGCCGTCTCGTTGAAGATAGAAAGTATGTTGAAGCGAAAACGTTGTATTGTAAAGTTGTTATCCACTTTCTTAATTTACTTCAATTGGCAGCATCAAACCGATAAACCGATTTATTTGAAGTTATCTGACGGTGTCACCAAATCATTTTGGCAATGTATTTCTTCAGTTTTGGATATAAAAGTAATTGTCAGTTACGCTTGCTTCGTTGACAAAAATATTGCATTTTCATTATTCTCCAGATGCTTTTTCAGTTGTTTTGAAATTAATAAAAACCTCTACAACAAGCCACATGTGATAAACATGAGAATAAAATGCAAGGGATTCTTGTGACAGTGCCTTTGACAGTCGTAATAAAAAAGGTTCAAACTAGTCGCTGATATCGAGCTTGAAAACAATTTCACTTGAGTGACACACGATCGAAATGTCAATTGTGAACTTAAAACGTTTCATTGGTTAATGCTTAATCGTAAGAGTGAAGGTTTTCTTTATTTTTTAGTTCTTCAATATATGGTGTCAAACTCACTGAAAGCGAGCAGTGTAAATGGCAGCATACAAAAGCTTCAGTGTTGATACGCTCTTAAGTGTGACAATTCTCTTGGAAGTGGAGACGGGCAATAAGTAATATCACTGCATGAAGTTTTGTGATACTTACACATTTAAACATGTAAACGTAACTTTTGATAGTGTTTAAATGTTTACTATGTATACTTGTATTTGTCCTCCAACAACGTAAACGCTTCAACATTCAACGATTTGGTAAACGATCTTAACAATGACAGAGGTCTTCCTTCCCCTAAATTACTAGCGATTGGTGTACATACGGAATATTTGTACAGGCTTTAAAATTCCAAAAAATTGTATAGGCTTTTAAATCTAATTGTTTTTTACATCCATTTATCTTGTAAGGAACAGGCAATGCATGGAATGGGAAGTGTAATATAATAGTTTTAATGAATTGCAGTACGCTAGGTATTGTGTCACGATGCAAGTGCCTAATAAGTAGAGCCAGTTTTAAATGGTGATTTTATTTCTTAAAATTCGTTTTTAAAATCATCAATTTCGTTTTTTGTGCTTTTTCTGGATTTCGCGATTTTGTGGTAATATTATATTGGTTATAAAACACATTGTAATAGCCCCCAGAAACCATAATTTGATGAAAAACATGTATGCCACCTTGAAGGAGGGATTGGAATGGATTGGTCATGCACTATTAGCACTGAAATAGGCTTGTCTAGAATGGCGTCTTTATTGCTCTGTAGGTACTGTCTTTTCCTCAACCCACATTTTCTCTGTGTAGATGATACATAATATTTAAAATTTCATCACGCAAAATGTATAGTTTGACAAGATATTTTCTTTCCCAATCCAACAATTTTCAGTGGAGTAATTGAGTAATTGTGGGAAACAGGTCGACCTTGAACAGATGGGGGCGCAAAACCAAGCAGCCTGGAGGCATCATCAACTGGTTAGACTGGTTCACTTAGAGGGTGGGTAGCAAAGCGGCTGGCGAGGTGGAGGGGGTTGAGTGAGTAGCACATGGAAAGAAACTGGTTTCATTTGTTGTTGTGTGACCTGTTAGGGGGAAAAGCAGTAATTTTAATAGAAACCCTTTATTTCGTGGTCATTTCGCGAAAAATGTTGAATATCGCGATCAGGGTTGGATTTCGTTTTTTTTCGCGATGTAAAAATGGTAGATTTGGGATCTATACACAATGAAATGGATTTTAGTAGAAGAAAATAGTGCATTCAAAACAATTCGCGAATTCGCGCATCACCATTTAAAACTGGCTCTACTAATAAGTAGAGTACCGATTATATGGATTTGTTTGGTCGGAAATTGGGTTTTAAACAAATTTAGTTTTTTGGTTGTTTTATAAATCATTGCGCGTACTATCAACAATATTAAAAACAAGGATTTTAATTATGAAGAATACATTTGATCGATTTGATTACTAAATTATTACTTTGTATAATCTTTCTGCGACAAGGGTTTTGAAATAGGCATATGAAATAGTCACATCATAATTAGTTGATCTCATTGAAAGCAACCAAAGAAAGTTTAGAAAACGACCTTTTGATAACGCACACCATTTGATATTACTTTCACCTTATATTGCAGATAAACAATGATTTGGCTGTTATATATTTTTTATTTTTATTTCGTTCTATGCAGTGATTCAATTTTGACGGATTTCCGTAATATCTTGCAAGAAACAACCACGTTCTCAAGTACCAATAATCGTGATTCTACTACGTCGTACCTGGAGCCCACACCCGTTGATTGACCGCTTCCGGAGTCTTCCCACAGCCTCTGCTTCTCTTCCGCTTATCTCTTCCCCTAACCGCTGACTGTAGCTCATGCTCGGACAGGATTTGAAAAGACATTTATATTTTCCTGTCTCAAATCTAGTCAATTGGAAATTAAACCTAAGTAGGCGAATTAGAGGGTAAGAAATTAAAAATTTCTCTGTGCATTTATAAAATGCCCTTTCTATTGCACTTTGCTAATGAATAAGAAAGAGGTCGATAATTTTAGGATTCTTATCAGCACTTAACATTAGGGATGGACGATTTCAATTCTTCACAAACCGATACTAATATCAATTCTTTGAAATGAGCTTTTCAATTCAAAGTTTAAACAGATTCAAACTGTTTGATGTTGCCTATTTTCACTGTAATTAACCAAGTATAAAACAAGCAACAGCGGACATTTTACTTTAATTGAAGGTTGAAACAGCAGTTATAGACATAATGACATTATACCTAACTAACTAACTAACCGATTAAAATGTAGAAACAACATGGCACGAAATTCCAAAGATATGAATTAATTTAAATTGCACTAGAATCGTTGGTATCGAAATCGTCCTATCGCTGCTTAAAATGATTTAAAAATGATAGCACATGCTTTAGAAAGTAGACATGAATTCAGTCCGCAAGCATTGAATGAAATAAACGACTGTGTATATCTTTGAGGTCCACATAAATGTAACACAGTACAAACCTACCAAAGAACAATAATCAAGTCTTCGTCTCGGAACGTTTCTCACAATATCCTCGGCGCAATATCTTCCATGACATGTCCATCAGGTTGGCACCTCGTCCGTTTGCCCGCACGCTCACCATTCCACATGTACGCTGCATACCGGCCGATACTTGCACACGAATACATTTGCAGAGAACTATCAGAGTCTCTTTTAAGAGTCCTAGGAAGCAAACGGAAATCGCACGGTTCGTCAAAGTTTTTTTTGAAATTTGTCTGCACACTAACAGAATTTTTAAAAAATCAGTATTTGCGACCCACTTCAGCTTAATAGACTAAATAACGCAACGCAATTGAGTACTTGATGACACCAGGTACGGCCTCAAAGTGTGGTAAAATAATCGTATTTTAAACTTTGAGGTCGTACCAGGTGTCATAACGTACTCCAGTGTGTGGCATTATGTAGTCATTTAAGCTCTAAAGTAGCGACAACGATCTGATTTTTTTTATATTCTGTTAGTGTGAAAACAAATTTAAAAAAGCGCTTTGAGGAACGGTGCGATTCCCAGGCCTCTTAAACGCCTGTCGAATATCTCGGGCTTGTGATCGCGATAGCAACAGAAGCAGAAGGGCCAAAGTCCATTTCCTCAATTTGTGTTGCACACTTTTGGAATTATGTAATCAAGCTCCAATCAATTGTAATTTTACTGATGTCAACAAATACAGTTTATTGAAGTAGGTATTCTCTTTCAAAATTTGTGGATGCTCACCTCGAAAAACATTGAAATGGACTGGGGCCTTCTACTTCTGACGTATTACAATTTTTAATTAATGATGCAAAGCGGTATGCAGCCGTTGACCACATAATTAAACCTACGCATTGACATTATTTTGTTGTGTTCAATTCAAATAGTAATAGTTATTTTATGTAATAAATTATTGTGATTGCCTTATTCTATTATTTATCATTTACATATTAGGAATATAATTAAACATAGAATAGCATATCATTAAATTGTTATACGTCTCTTGGGTTGCCACTTTGTGACAGTGTATGCTTCCCAACTTGAAGATATTGTACAGTATGTTGGCCCTTTGCCTCACTTTATACTTAAAACAGTCTAGAAAACTTCCTGATAGATGTAATATTTTGCTTTGTTTTAAAAGAAACGATTGGATTTGTGCTGCCTGGGCTTGAGCCTAAACCCCCTCGTCGAATATTAAGGTGAAGGATTACCTTGTAAAGTGCCAGAATTAATATTGTGGCTATCTTGTTGAAGATAGAAAATATGTTCAAGCCACAAAGTTGTTAGAAAATAACGTGCTCTTTATGTATATCCTTAAATTTTGATCGCTTAAAAGTTATCAAAATACTTCATGCAAAATAATTATACTTTTTATAAGATCAAATTTTAAAATTTTCACGATGATTAATTCATTGTCTACAACTTTATTGCTTCATGGATTATGAGGTAACAAGAGGCTCAAAATCTGATTGTGATGTAGATATTTATTGGGGGTCCTTCACCTACCGAAATGTTTTAAAAAATCAACCTTTTCTTTGCTATTTGAAACAATTATGTAATAACTAATAAAACTATAAAAGAAAATTGAAATCGGCAGCTGAAACGTAAGTAAATAATAAAATCACGGCCATTTCATTTAACAAATATTATACCTATACTTAATAATTTATTAATTTATTAAATTACCTATTCAAATTAATATTCAGTTGCGAAAGCAAAACACGTTGAAGCCGAATTAATGTGTGCTTTGGTTTGTTTGTATCTAAGTTTGGAACTTGTCAGGGACCAAGAAAGATGTAACAGTTACCCTCAACCCAGGCAGCACGTTTCCTTATCTTCATTTCTCTGAACGATGATAGTCATGTGAAATTCAACCCGAATGCCGCGGTGAAGAAGACATTATAAATCGATACCAAATTTAAGGAAGCTCAATTATTTTTAATTTTGACGATGTGAATTGACATAGTCCAACTGTAAACTTCCCTTTTCCTTTACTTCTTCTAAAGAAGTAGCAGGCATTAGAGAGCACGTTTACACCTACAAGCTCTGGTTGGAATTAATTGTGATCACTACGTGCGTAAGTAATTTAATTCCAGTAAATGTAGTTCAGTGTTCATTTGTGTTCTGTCTTTATACAAGATATTTTCTTTGTTATTTAATAAATAATTATGTACAAAATGTTTTGTCTTGTCATTTGTATGACATTTTTGTATGTCATTTGCATCATTATGTCAGTGACCTTTCATGTCCTACTCTTCATGAACTTTCTTATATGTACACCCCCCTATATACTTAAGACACTGACCTTGTATGTACACCCAACAAATCATAAAACGGTATTTGAACGAAACGGATTGGCTGCTGGTCAGGTTCCTCGACAATTAATCCTTGTTATTATCAATGAAATCAAAGCTCAACTACTAGACGTAAATGATGAGTTAGTATCATAGACTTCATCGGATGATGCCATCAAATCTTTTTCAGCCAATCCATTTCTTTCAAATTACGGTTTTATCAATTTGTTGAGTGTACATTGGGTGAGTTCCACAATGAGGCGAGTTGGGCGTGTGACGTCACCATAATATTTACGGGTTAAATCAAACGAGCTGAAACCTGTGCCCATAATGCCCAAACTGAAAAGGTCGGGCTTTCTGATCCAACATGGATGCCTGGATTCATTCGACTAGATTCGACTCAAGGTCACGCTCAGGATATTACGTCACAAGTTAATCGGATAGGGAAACTGGGCATTTGGATCAAAATACGGTATGCAGCCATAATGTGTTAACAACATACACCAAAAAACATACTTGTGTAGGGCTAAAGCCCTCAGTAATTACCCAATATCTCCTCCACCCAATAAACTTGATCATTTACCTATCAAAATAGTATTGCTTCACAAACCCCAACATCAAGACAAACCTCAAGAACATTTATAAATTGAATAACTGAACCATAATCTTAAGTGAATCTTATTTAGCTAACATGTAAGAAACTAAGTTGGTATAAACTATATTTAGAACCTTTTGATAAACAAACTACAATCATTTCAAACTAGCAATTACTTCAATTACCAGATGCACTTATTCTACTTTTCTTTTCATTACAACATTGATTATTGCACAATAGGAACTGTTACGCAACTTCTACTATTGCACAACTTCTACATTCTTTCTCCCTCTCATTCCACTTTCTCAACGTAAACATTCCAGACCTTGACACACTAAAGAGACCGACAAACTTCAGACAACCCCTCTGGAACCAATACAGTCGCGTGGACTCAAAAGTTGACCTAGACTTGACTGTTTCTCCTTGCAGAAAGGATTGACAACCCCGTGGTGCAATATTGCACAACAGACTCTCTGACGTCATTTTGCCATCATGACCTGAGATTAGTAGCACTCGTCACTATGACATCACCACCTTAAGGGCGAAAGTCGAACCTCAACCCCTTGCGACTCTGGACTTCCGAAAGGCTTAAATACGAGTGCACAAGCATTCTAAAGTCAGTTGTCGACCGAAGTTAGATAAGAGTTCTCCAACCAATCTAACCCCCTTTCTACCTCCCCTGACTGTAAGGTTGTGTTTTTCGACCTCCTTACAGGATTCCTACCTCCTCTTCTCTGCCGGTAAGGTTGTGTTTTTCGACCTCCTTACCTAATTTTCCTCTCAACCCTTTACCTTAATTCTACAGAAATCTACGACTAACTTCTTCACTTCTCCGAAATATTTATCTACACCTAATTTTCGTAACTTCAGTGCATAAGTTCCAAAGTGCGTGTATAAAGTAGATTACTTAAATTTCATGTCTAATAATCTAATTCTAAAACAAGTGCTCAACTAAATTAAATTCTTAATTTGTGCTACCAACTACAAGTTTCGACCAGGGCAATTGAGATCAATATACGAAAATCAATTGAAACGACATCACGACTACATTTCTGAGTAAGTAACGAATCACCCCTCAACTTCCCGATCCTATTTCCCATCATTAATTAATCAAGATTTAACGGGTCATTTAACAAGTGCCTGAATAAGAATTAGTTCAATCAATTTTACTTTAAATTATATATTCTGCACTTCGAGGAAGATTTTCGCTGAGCTTACTCCTAAGATTTGATCTAACGATCACCCCGCGCCTCCTCACGTAAGTAATTGTACAAATTGACTGATCCAAAATCCTAACTCTTATTATTAGTCCTGGGAAATCTATCACTAGATTACACCAGGTGGTGGCAGACTAACTTCGCTACCATTTGAAGCTAACCGCAAGCCCCTACACTTGGCCAAAAGTAAAACCAGTATTTGAAATGAACGGAATTGGCTGTTAAAAGATTTGAAGGCATCATCCACTGGCGTCTATACTAACGTATTTTCTAAGCTTCAATTCATTGGTAATAGCAAGGAACCACCACCAGCCAATCCATCAAATTAGAGCTTAATTACACAATTCCAAAAGTGTACAACGCAAAATCGAGAAAATGGACTTTGCGCCTTCTACCTCCGAGCTTTGGCCTACTTTCGAATTCAAGTGAAATAAAGTTCAATAAAAGATTCAAAAGTATATCATCAACAATACTTGACAGGGTAAACTGGTATGAAGGAACAGGAGCAAGAAGTAGAAGAAAACATTTTAAATAAATGAAGCTTAAAGCTATTTATTTTACAAAATGTACAAAATCCACATAGCTGTCGAATATAGTATCAGTCTTGAGCATTATTATAAGTTATTAGATGAGTATATATATGTATAAAAAATTTATATAAAAAAGTGTTAAAGTGTTACAAAAACCTGTTTACGTAGATAATAGGTAGACGTAAAATTAAGTACGTTGGAACGTAAAACTGCTGCCTGTGTCATTTTGGCCCTGATTCTATTCTATACATTTGACATGGAAGATTGACAGCAGAGTTAGTTCCCAAAGATCATGGCGTACGTCGAATACAAAATACAATAAATCAATAATACATTCTAATTAACCGAGAGCTGTTAAATAACAGCTTCCGGGCTGTTGTGCACAGGCCGTGACCTTCCCTCCAAACCTCCGGCAAGACTTGTAAAAAGTGAGACGCCTCAGTAGTAAAGGGACGAGCATGAAATGTTTTAGTACATATTTCCTTCACACAGCGCTTTAAAAACTCAAGGAGTAATGAACATTTAATCCTCGATACTAAATAATGCCACACACTGGAGTTTATTACGACCTCAGGTACGACTGTCAGTGAAGATT
This sequence comes from Leuctra nigra, assembly GCA_934045905.1. Classification (NCBI taxonomy): domain Eukaryota; kingdom Metazoa; phylum Arthropoda; class Insecta; order Plecoptera; family Leuctridae; genus Leuctra; species Leuctra nigra. Next base: position 6,927,164 of record OW203765.1, read on the forward strand.
AGGTGCTGCGAGAGCGAGAGATTTTGACACTTGTGGCAAGGATGGCGACGAAACTGAATTGACATTTGAATCAGGATCAGACTAAGGAGATGCTCTGTGTAACTCGTTGATGAGCAAGCTTTCATATTGCATGCAAATTCATATGCGTTTCAAACTCGCTGCTTTATAATAGAGCTTGAACATAGAAGGAAATCTGATAGAATGCGTAAAAGGAGCATTGATAAATCTTTAAATTAATTTGACAAATATTTCAAAATGTCCGTAAAATGCCAATAATTCTTGAAGGTCTACACAGATTTGTATGAAATGTGTCAAAACACCTAAAATGTTTGTCCTTATGACCATGTAAAGTTTTCAGTTGATCGGTCATTCCAGTTTTAATTTTCATCCAATCGCAGGGGCTCGTTCAAAAACTATCCATGTTACAGCTTATGAAAACAGTGTGTGTACAACATTTCAGATTAATTGCTTGAATGGTTTGATCTGGGTAGTGTGGTAAAAAACACAGAGAAAGTGCCATATGAACCCCCGTAGTGACGCTCAGTGATTCTCGGTTTGGAAGGAAGGTCTGGCCCAGGGTACGTATTCTATAATATCTCTTATTGGTCTCGTCGCGGCCGCCTTCATTCCGGCGTAATGCTATCTCAATGGCAGTGAAATGAAGGCGGCCGCGACGAGACCAATCAGAGATATAGAATAGGTCACCTGGTGTGCGTAACGTAACGAGTGTGCAACGTCATGGCTGTGGATCACAGTTTGGTCTCGTGAAGGTCTCGTCGCGCGTAGCCCCGGTACGGCCGCGTGCGCAGGGCTCGTTGCGGCGGCGGCTGGCTGTGGTCCTGCTGAGTGGTTTCATCTCCGGAGTCCACGTCGCCTAGCAACACAACACACCGTCACAACATGATTGCTACGTTCTAGGCGGGCCCAAACCCGTGAAGGTTACATGTTTGAACTGCCGGGTTGGTTTTCAGAACCTTTTACAAACGTCTGTTTGAATTTTAACACCTATTGTGAAACAGCATGATAACTCGATTTTAATACCCTAGTTATTGTAATCAATTAAAATCACTTCTTGATTGGTCTTATCACATTTCATCAAGTGAAGATACTGAGAAAATATTGCTGGCAAAGTAATTTTTTCAATGATTAATAAACAGAAACCCCAATATTCCATTACTTTGTGTTAAAAATGTATCTACCTAATCTCTTTGTAACAAAAGCATTATTTGAATAGTTCGAATAGAATTATTCACAGTTTTTAAAGGTATGGTTTGGGCAGAGCGAATGGAAATCACAGCCTTGTATACCTAAGATGAATAGTGTATCCACTGAACGCAAAAACGTGTAACATTTTTTGAGAATAAAATATGACCTTGAATTCTCTTTAGAACGACGCGATCCTGGCGGCATATGGGAGAACTACATAGTGTTAAGCCTTTATTATACTATTTACCCTTTGTTATTGCATTTATTAAACCAGAGTTGTTTTATTTAAATAATAATATAATAATAATTCTAAATATGTTCCTAAAATTGCATTTTGAATGAGAAATTATATTAAAATTTCCTAGTTGAAACTTTGACCGCAGCGCAGACTAGCGCTGCGATCGAAAGACAATCAAACTCGCCGCCCAAAATCATCTACATTCGGCCCAATGTTAAATGCGTTCAGTGGATACACTATTCATGTTAGGTATACAAGGCTGTGATTTCCATTCCCTCTGGTTTGGGTTCTCAAATATAGAGGTTCGGTTTGAGTCAACTTCAAAATTAAAAGTTACAATACCATGAAAACATTTAACGAGACTTCAATGTTCTTCTTAGTGATATTTTAAATCTTTTCTTCACACTAACATAATTATAAATTTATAATAAAGCAAGGAGTAAGAAATAAGCATACCTATTTCAAGCAACACTTATACAGTGGAACCTCTTTAGTACGTTTTTTTTCACCCTAATACGTTTTTTTCAAAAGGTCCTGGCATTCCCCCATAAGAACACATGTTAAATTGTTTCTTTAACTTACGTTTCTCGCTAGTGCGTTTTTCGCGTTAGTACGTTAAAAATCTGGTCCCTTGAAGCAAATTACTAAGAATACTTAGTACGTTTTTCATCCCAATTTCAACCCATTTTCATACATATAATTAAGGTCAGAAAACACACCTCAGTTTTTGGATACTGTTTTTTTTCCCATATCCCCATGGTTTATTTTCACATACAATCATTTGTCAAACTCACACTATACTTTTATCTATTTTACACTTGAGTTGAGTGACAGGTCATTTGAGTAGTTGACATGGGTTGGCCTCAGCTGTTATCTTGAGAAGGGGGAAACATGAATAGTGTGTCTTTTACTAGGAAAACGCTCAGTGTAACGCGTTGATGAGCGAGCACAGAACATGCAACATCCCCATAGTAACGATGCACTACACGGCACAAGACGATTTTCTCTGCAATTTTTCAATCTCCATAATACTCAGGATGAATAACAGATCCATTGTGTCGTGAAGTCTTACCTACATACCTTCTCCAGAAATCTCTTGTGACATCCCATACTAAACTCGTAAAATTACAATTAATACTTGACTGATTGGGCTTACAATATGTAAAATTTAATATTAAGTTGGTCTTGATCACCATGCAAAATTTGAACTTAATGTGAACATTTTTATTGTCGACCAATCAGAAAATATTATTTAAACTTAAACCAAATAGAGGATTTGTCCTTTGTACTGCATCCGATTTTATGCGCTAGCTCAAAAATGCTTTCATTTTACTTTACATTGTGGATAGCTTGGCTGCTCTACAGGCCTTGCCTTGGAGCAGAAGCTTAAAGAAGGCAGGGATGACAATTTAGTATACATTTTTCAAGATTACGGAATAAAATGACCTTTAAATGACAAAACTTTTGAAAAGAACGACAGATTAGACTGAAAATTGGCAAAAATACCTCAAATGTTGGTACCAATGACCACGCGAAGTTTTAAGTTGATCGGTCAATCTGTTCTAGTTTAAATGTCAAAAATCACATGAAAAATGGTTTTAAATTTTAACCAATAGGAGGATTTGGCTGAAACTTTTTATGATTGGGTACAATGTTGGTTGCAATGTTTTTGCTAAAATTTCAAATTGATCAAAGCAACCAATAAAAAGATAATTTTTTTAAAATTTGAACCAATCACGGGAGCCCGTTTAAAAACGATCCCAGGGATCTCATAGATTACGTTAGTATGTGTACAAAATTTCAGATCGATTGCTTGAGCGGTTTGACCTGGGCTGTGACCACAAAAAAAAAAAAACACACAGAGAAAGTGCCATAAGAGTACCGTGGTGACCCTCGCTACGCTCGCTCAAAAATGTATTGAAACATTATCATCCATCAACACTTTGGGACTGAGTAGAGGGGGGCCCACCCTTGAGTGTTTTCCATTTCAAACAGACCCCTTTTTTATGAAATTTCAATAGTACGTTTTTCACTTTAGTAGGTTTTTTTAACCTGGTCCCTTCAAAAACGTACTAACGAGGTTCCACTGTAGTCATATAAATTAATGTCACAAATTGCAGTACATTACGATCTCTGATATGAGCACAAAGTGTGTAAGATAATCGAATGACAACTAATTTGAATAGTCGTGCAACGCAGCCCCAACGCAACGTACCGTCACTGGAGTTGGTGGAGGCGACGAAGTGCTCGGAGCGGATGGCCTTGCGCGACTTGGATCTGCGGTAGTACTTGAACTCCCTGGGCAGCGTGTACGAGCGCGGCAGCGAGATCTGCGAGTCCATGTCCGAGGGGATGCGGTAGGACTTGTACATGATGCTCTGCTGGGATTGGTCGGGGTGCGAGTCCGCCTCCTCCTCCTCCTTCACCGCCGGCCCGGAGTCCGTGAAGCTGCCGTGGTCGCTGCTGAGTACACACGTCAGGTCGTTACACATGCAGCGGTCAAACTAGTCACGTACATGTTGAAGTAATATCTTCCAATATTTCAATATTTTTCACAGATTAGTCTTGATGTATGAAATGAAAAGATATTCAACTCGTTTTTTAATATTCCCTCCCAATACAGAGAGATCATATTGAAGGCTGTGGACGACTTGTGAAGTGTCTCATCTAAAGACAGTTGTAGTGAGTTGACATAGTGGTCGTCATACAGCTAAAATGTAAATTACTAGGATTATTACACTTAAGATTTTTTTTGTACTGAGCCTGCCGCCTTATCCGTGTCCTTGGAGAGCCGGAGAGATAGGTACACAACGTCCACAATGGAAGGTTGAAAACAAGGTATATCTTGCCTGCATCCTCTCCATCAATAATCCATCCCTCAACTCTCCAGGACCCTTACCTAATATCGTGAAACGTTGGTGCTACGATGGTGCTGAGTTCAAGGTCGGTGCTACTACGGGTTATTAAGATAGGTAGCACCGTCCTACCATTTCGCGATATTAGGTAAGGGTCCAGCATTCTGATGAAATTACAAACAATGAATTTACAAACCAATTATTGGTTGGGATTGTTGAGATTTGGGATATATGAATAAATAATGAATCAACTATAAACAATGCAGCACAATGCAAACAATGCAGCAAAAAAAAAGTATGTACCTGCCATTGTACCCGGATACCCGGTTTGTACCCGGATACCTAACTGACCTATAGCGGTCATATATTTTTTCCCGCCAGTGTTTAGAGGCAAATTCAAAATATAAATTGCCATATTTGGCAAACGGTTCTGAATATCGAAAAAGCAAGACTTAGGTGACATGTATTGAACATATAACTACAATTTCATTATTTACTGTCATAAGTTTGCTCCTACTAATACTATGTGGTCATTTGTCGGGCACGAAAACGCTCCGAGTGACTGAGTGTTCTCGTGCTACCCAAGTCTTGCTTTTTCGATATTCAGTACCGTTTGCCAAATATGGCAATTTATATTTTGTATTTCCTAGGGGTGTGCAAATAGTGAATTTTGATGTCGAAGTCGAAGTCAAATAGCTGCACATGAATTTCTCGAAGTCGAAGTCGAATTCGAATATCGAAGTTTCTCGAAGTCGAATATTTTTGTAAATAATGCTATTTTTCCTACCAACAAATTTAAAAAAGAATTCAAGAAATTTAGATTTATATTTTTTAATTAATGTAACAGTATCAGACATAGGTAGGTAGCATGGTATTGTGCCTATAAATAAAAACATACTTTTTACAATGTGGTATTGAACAGTAAAAATTAAATACCTATAGGTAGAGATCCGATTATATGGTTTTAAAAACTTCAAAATTTCGTTTATGAAATTGGAAATTTCGCGTTTTGTGGTTTTAAAAATTGTCAATTTCGCGTTTTATGTTTTTAAAAAATATAGATAAATTTCAGATTATATTAGAATTTCCATTGAAGAATAATAAAAAATTAAATAGTGTACCAACAAGTGCTGGGACTTTCATAATATTATCACCATTTACTCTTCTATTCATATACCAGGGCAATGTTGTTAGGTATGTAAATTTCCTTTCGATCTAAATGAAGAGGGTCTATCTAAATGAAAAGAATTCGAACTCATAAATCACTTCAACTTAGGTAAGCCAGTGCAGCATGTGACTGTCCACCTTGGTTTTTACAATGCTAAATCAAAAATAAAATTATTATAAGCTGTTTCATGCTGTTTGTTTATGTATTGCGACTGTAAAAGACATATGTCAACTTTATTTTCACGTGATTATGCGAGGTCACTGTCCCTCCCACTAAGCAACCCCAAGTAGTTTTCTACAAGGTCAGAGCTCTTCTGTCATTTACGTGAATAGGGGAGGGTCACTGAATGTATTTAGAAATATAATAGGTTAAATATTGGGTTTTACCTTGGTGATTTTGAGAAAAATTAGAAAAGCAACTGCTAAATTTACAAATTTACAGGAAATATCTTCAATTTGGTGGTATTTAGTGATATATTTCGCGATTTAGGCAGTTTGGTGGTGTTTAGCGGTGTTAAGGGTAAATTTCGCGTTTTGTCGCGATTAGATTCCAGTGTTTTTGGGTCAGAAACATATGGAAACGCATTTATATTGAGAAATATGAGTCATTTACAACACTTCGAAAATTTCGCAATCACCATATAATCGGATCTCTACCTATAGGCACCTAAAATTGAAACAATATCGAAATATTGTATGTAGTCTCAGCTATTACAAAAGGAAATTATTTCCTGCTCAATACGCTTGTACCTAAGTTGAAGATAAGGCGTCTTCAAAATGCTTTGACGCGTGTTGCACTTCGCCCTTGCCAGGACAAAAGAGTTCCAAAGCCGCTTTTCCTTGCTCTAAATTTGCGTTAGCAGATTCCATAATTTGACTTCGTGTCGGAAATATTTCGCAAAATTAAAAACACAACACAAAACACATGAATTTGCTTGGCACGGCGAATGCAACAAATTGAAATTAGCTGTCTGCTGTTGACACAAAACGAGTGCTGGCGTTGAAACTTGGAGGGGGGTGTGTGTATTGAATTTGAACGAATACTTCGACATTTCAAAGTGTTCAACATGTAATAAATCAATATTCGACTTCGAGATTGAATACTTCGACTTCGGCCGAATACTTCGCCTAATTTGAATATTCGCACACCCCTAGTATTTCCCCTGAAACCGCGCCAAACCGCCTGTTGGCCGGAAAAAATATATGACTGGCCTTAAGTTCTAGTACTGATTTTTATTCTTATCGTACGGAAAACTACAAAACTTTCTACTGGATCCCGCAATATCCGCAACTGCGCAGCTTCTGCAGAGAGTACTTGCCTGTTGTCGTCGGACATGTGGTACACGGGATGCTCCCAGGCGTAGTACAGGCTCGTGCTCTCCAGATAGTGCGGCGCCAGCAGGATCTCTGGCGTGTTGGCGCGGTGCTTGGCTCTGCAACAAGCCGCAATGCAACGTTACAAGACTGTCCTGGAGGTCTATTCTAGAACGATTTTCCAATTCCATTCTGAAGGAATTCAGTCACGGGCATAAGGATTAACATGGGATGGAATTGAATTCTAGTGGAATTGGGAATTTAAAAGTTCTAGAATAGGGCCCCTGATGCTTAGTCGCTTAAGACCAATAAGTAGAGCTCCGTATATTTCGCACACGCGATAACGCGATATCTTTATATCTTGTATTTTCTTGGAATATGAGCACGAATTACGTCATTCTAAACCCAATTCTGCAAGATTTGAATCGCGAAATAAAACGAAATATGCCATTATTGCGAAATAACACCGAAATCGACTATATTTTTGTAATACATCGCGAAATCCCACAAATGTTGTTCAGTTTTCAGAAATGTTTACAAAAAATGTTGAAACTCAACCTAAAACTTCCTATTTTACGCATAATTCATGGAAATATCCACATTCCGCGGAGAAAGCAAGCGCGCTTGTTGGTGACATTTCAAGGTTAAACCCTGCTCATACATTTGGTAACTGCGCAGGCGCTAGGAATCAGCTGTTCCCATCGCGCGAGCGAGGCAGCGATACGGCGGCGGGCGGCCATTTTAGTTGTAGTGCCACTGTATTATTAAATTATTATTATCATTATTGTGCACAAAACAATTTTACTTGTGTTTTTTACTTTGTACACAATGCCGAAACCAACAGTTACAGCCGCGTCTAGGGCTTCAGAGTTCAGGAGTGACGGGTTTTACGTGAGTGACGGAAAACTTTTGATGTGCCGGTTTTGCAACTGCAGACTAGAACTCAAGTGCAAGGACACACTGATGAAACACGTCGCATGTAAACGCCATTCAGAGTTCCTACTTAAATAAATACACTTTTATTTACTCTAAACTCTTGTTTGTGTTCTTATTTGTTACTTAGATTGCCTGTAATGTTTAGTGGTTAATGTTTAGCATTGAATCTAGGGATTGGTTACTATATAATTTTTGACAGAAATATTACTTTATTGATTTGCCACTAAATTCTATAAAACCGCTAAAAAACGAAATTTGGGTTTTTAAAAACGAAATTGGTAAAATAATAAACCCATTTTCACGGGGCTCTACCAATAAGCGACTAGGTATCTCTATTTTTTTCCTTTAATAAAAATTTTGACTCGAAATAATTAGAAACATTAGTTTAACTTTTGCAGACCAATATTTTTATTGATACAACTCTCGCATTGAAATATCAATTCATAGTTTGCACGTGATGTCATCTCATTGTTGCGTGCCACCATCTTGATGGCACACAGAATAGCTGGGATTCTCTGCTTTTTTGACGATATTTTATTGTTAATGGGTACCTAGAAATTGTATAGGCTCCGGAGATATCTAAATAGTAGGAAGAGGAACCACTCACATTACAAAAATACATCGATTTACCTCAATAAAGTTATAAATCTAACCCGTCACTATGCTAACAAAATGTCCGTCCTCAGGTGGAAAATTCGATAATTTTGCATTGCTGATATAAAACAAAAGAAGTTCGTGCAAGCTATGAATATTGAATAGCATTTTGGCTACAAAAACAGAGTGAGTTCATTGACAGCCTGATGACGTAGACAGAATGTCATTTGCGACCAGAGCCATCATGATTCACGTCATGAAATGGGCCATGAGTGAGTGCAACACACCTGGGCGGGGGCAGCATGTGGTAGGCGGTGTAGGGCGGAGGTCGCGCCGGCGTGGTGTGTCTCTTGGAGCGCGGGATGGGCTGGCGCGGGAGGGAGCCCTCGCCCACCGCGCCCACCTGCGCGGAGGTGCCGGGACGCAGGATCTTGCCCTGCTTGATCTCCTCCTCGATCACGCGCAGCTCAGCCAGCTGCTTCTGCTTCTTCTCCTGCAGCTTCTGTTGGATGTTGACGCGCGAGCCCACGCTGCTGGCGTCGTTCTCGCTGGAACCTCCCTGCGTGATACACATTCAACACATTGCGTAAGCTAATGCGTAAGCTAAATTTTCTCTTCACAATAACAGAATGTAAAAAAAATATATTTGGGCCATTCCACGGTAACTTACATTACAATCAGAACAAAATGTGCTAAAAAATGTGTGTTAAGTGTGTTATTTTTATTGCTCAAATAATTAGAAAAGAAGCTACAAAAAATATTAATGATAACGATAATATCAAAAAATATAAAAAATTCAAAATGTATTAAAATCCTTAAATTTTAAGGCCTTAAATTAAATATTTAAAAAAAACTCGATGATATTTTTCCCTACTTTGGTGGAATGGCCCATTTAGTGACTTGACTTCACATGGAATGATCCATCCACTTCTACAAAAATACAAATGTATGAGAATCAAGGGTCTCCACTGAATGCAGTTCGTACCTGATGGTTGTGCTGACTGGGCAGAGGCCTCCTCCAGAAGGGCACGGATGAGAGACTGGGCACGGAGAAGGACTCCCTGGGACTGGGCCGCGCGGGCATGGCCAGCACGATGGGCGGCGGCACGAACGAGGTCGGCTTCTTCTTCTTGCGCTTGCAGTTGCTGCCGTTGGCCACAGGGTTGAAGCGGCAGTTGAACACGCCTGGGATGCCGTGGTGGTACGGCGCGTGGCCGGTCAGGCGCGGGTGGAAGCCGTTGCTCACCAGCTTGCCCTTGTGCAGCGGCTCAGACTGTGCAGAGAGAACATTACGTGAGGAGATAAACTTAGTTAGTGCGTCACATCCTGACGCAATGTTGAAAAATATTCCTTCCTAAAATGTATTGCTCATTTAGTTTCAAACTGCTGGGTAAGTAGTATTACTAGTAATGTTCGTTTGTCATTTTGACAGTAGGTACGTATATTTCCACTTCTTGTAATTTTGTTAGATGTTAAGTTCATAGTCAATTTAATGGCAAAACTGATTGGTGCAGGACTAAACTAAATAATGTAAGGATCAAAATTATTAATATTTTCATAACAAGTAGGTAGGTAATTATTTACAAATGCTTTAGAACGAGTTTTAACACCACCCATGAGAACTTTTAAATTTGGTCCGACAAGCGAGACAAACTACAATCATTCCAACTCATTTCCTTCGAAGAGAGCAAAAAACTAATTTTCAACAAATGCGAGACTTAAAGTTTATTTTTTAAGGATAATACCTAGGTAGTGCAACGCAGAATCTTACATATTGTTACGCTTATTCTCAAGCAACAAGCAAACCATCATATCTCTCCATGCAGTTCAAACACCTTCCAACTACCAACGCTGCCGAGCAAAGCGCTAAGACCCACCTGAATGGCAATCTTGATGTGCGCGGTGATCTCGTCCTTGTTGGTCGGTTCCGTGGCCGACGCCAGCCGCTGGGTCGAGTCGCACTTGTCGTACGACGTCGGACGACCCCCGGCCTCGTAGCGCAACCTGGTGACACATTCATGCATTTCTCAGCGTCATGAGATTGAGACTCACATGTTTCCAGCTTCACATCTTTCATTGCTGACAGGATCGTTGGAAAACTCTACTTCTTGTTTTATTCCATCATAACAATACCTTTAAGTTACATCCTGCAGCCATCCTTTCTGAGGGCCGATTCTTGAGATTCATGTTTTGAAACAATGTACGTTTTCACTGTTTCAAATGTACAAACGTTGAAGGCAACAGTTGTCAACTTTTTCAAGTTCTGTTTTATACATAGGTACAATGCTTGGTTGTTAGGTAAACGGTTTCAAAACGTGAATCTCAAGAATTGGCCTCGTGAGAGAGGATTTTTCATGACTGCCTTATCGAGAGGCAAAGAGGAGAGTTCCTTTAAAATAGTGGTGCATAATAGGCTACGACCGCTTCCTACCCACTCTCCATTCTAACCTATTCTTCATCATTGTCCCCCTACCATCATCATTATCATTCTTCTGATGCTAATAATAGCCTAGAGTTGAAGAACAGGAGGCCAAGTCTTGAAACTTACGCTTTCAGGACGCAAACGCTCTCGGACGTCATAAAGTCCCATTACTGTAAGAATGACGACCTTGAAATCTACTGTTAACTGTTTAAGGTTTTATGACTAAATAACATCTGTAATAATAATTATAATATTAATAAATTGTTTCCAATAGATTGCTGGATGACAATCAAATAAGTGGCTTGACTTTATGTTTCAATGTCGATCACTCTTACAGTAAATGGGACTTTATGACGTCCTAGAGCGTTTGCGTCCTGAAAGCGTAAGTTTCAAGACTTGGCCTCCAGTGCAATGTTACACATTAGGTAGGTACACCCACTTCTAATAGTTCCTATGCCGGTTTCCTTGACACACATGGGGATTTGGCCGGCTTCTTTTGACGCTGACCATACCTAGTACCTACTCTAGTAATATTTTTCAAAATGGCTTTTAGAGGTTTTGTTCTTTACAACATGATAACATCTACTAGGTAGGTAATGGTTTTGATAGAAGTGCTGAGTTGAGTAGGTACTACCTTCTAGAAAGTTAGGAGAAGGAACTGGATATGGAAATGTTATACTAATTGGTCAAACGGAATGCAAACAACTATTTACTGTATCACGTACCTTCTCACGTGGAAGAACCTGTAGTAGAGCGCCATGAAGGCGATGCCGACGACGAAGGAGACGAACACGAAGAGGGGCACGGTGTTCCGATACCACGGGGGGTCGAACCAGACGCCCACCAGCCACACGGTCACCAACAGACTGTTCTCCAGGAACATCACGATGTAGAACGTAGCCATCTTCTGTCGCGGATTCACCTCCTGAAACATCAGCGACGGTCAGAGCACTCCACGTGGCTAGCGCTTGATGAGTAAGAAGCTGCATGCAATTTCACTGTGTGAAAGTTGCTTGGAAAGCAGCTTACTGTACATACTACAATCAAAATATTCCAAAATGAGCTTTTTAAAGTCACTAGAACAATAAGTTGTTGAAAGATTTTACTCTCTTTAAAATATGAAAATGTGGAGACCTATTAGGTAGGTATTCTTCTCGACAACCTGACAAAATTTAAACTTGATCAGAACATCACTATTAAAACCAATCAGATGTTTTCACATTCAATTTTTTAACAAATCAGATGATTTTGTTCTAAAGCTAGAGAAACCTGTGTACAATTTGAAAGATTCAATTTAAATCTTCACAATTCAATTTAAAGTGATTTTTAAATCTTTTGTCTCAGATCAGATTGATGTTTTTGTATTTTCCTTGTTAGTTCAAAAGTAGGTCTGTAGGTAAGGCAGGTCAACTCTGATCAAGTTGAATACATTCTATTAATTTAGAGTTAAATTAAACATCATTACGAGTTATGACCCATTCTTATCAATCCTACCTACAGGTAGGTAACTAGTTGTAACTTGTATCTTTCTTAAGCAGCCTATATTTTTTTTTTCATTTAGGTAATTACTGTTTTGAATGCAACAGCAATTGTATCGAAACACAACAAACTCAGCCTAATCACTTTGATAAAGTAAAAACTGTTTACAAACCTGTAGGTTGATGTAAGCGAAGATGTAAACGACAGCAATCAGCCCCGAGAACGCCGCCTTCCTCTGCCTCGATATTCTCTCCCCGTGAAAAACATTCTTCGGCGAGATCAGCCAGAGAAACATGGACACCCAGTGCAGCCCGATGACGAGGAACACCCAATGTCCGTAGAGAGTCGCGTAGACCGTCAACGCTATCACTCGAGATCCAACCGTTCCCAGTCTCCAGAAGAACTGTGTCACAACGCCGAGCCACGTCAAAACCAAGCGGTGGACATTCTGCAGTCGAACATTCTTACTGAACGAGGCCAAAGCCCAACACACGGAGAACAGTGAGAGAACCGTAGACACGATATTGAGATCACTGAATTCTTTCGGAGAAGATTCTTGGAAGAGTAGATAGAGTTGAAGAAGCAGCATCGGAGCGGCTTCGCAAAATGCGTGAAGTAATCGCAGCATACACAAGTCTCTCACTTCATGCTTTACGAATCTTAAATCCACAGGGATAAACAGCTTGAAGTAACGCCACAGAACGCCGCACTGGCATGTATGTAGCATGGCGACCAACCATCGAACAACGCGGTTATCGCTGCTCAACGATATTTCCTCGTCTTCTGCTTTCCACTTTTCTTTCGCTTTCTTGCGGGTGGCACAAGATCTTAGATACCATTTGAAAGACAGGACCTGGCTGATGATCAGCGATGAGGCGACAAATGTAAGTGTCACAGCGAACCACACATGAAGGCCTCTCGAAAACAATGCATAGCCCATAACGACATCGAACACGACGTCACAGAAATATGAAGCTAGGGATATTATATTGAAAAGAACATCACACAAAGGGAGGAATTCGTAATGGGCCATGTTGTCCTTGTGCTTGGCTAGAGATGTGACAGCAAAGCCATTGTCATTATGACAAATGGTCATGTATGCTCACATTCTTGGCTCTGGAATGTGAGGAATTTATCAAATAAAACAATCACGTACGAACTAAAATATTAACTATTTCCACTATATTGACCCTTAGCTTCACTTTGGCACACAAATTAGGAAGATTAAAAGTGTAATTAAAGAAAAAACAGAACAAAACACAAGAAGTGATAACTGTACAAACAACTCAGCTAGACGCCATTGTCACTTTTGAGCGCGACCTCTGTGTTGAAATATGTGAACTTCAAAATGTCTTCGAGCGGTTTTCAAGTTCACGTTGGCCAACATGTAAAAATGTCTCGAGGTTCCAGGTTCGACGTCCCGAGAATTATTCGAGCTTGACAGTGACAGGTAGGTGTTTGTTTTGATTTGATTCTTAATTAGTCACGTACTAAGGGTGTTGTGGGCTCAATATCAGCAACTAAAAATAAGGTAATTTATCCTTTATTGTTTAGTATCATGGTGATTTGATCTTTATAGATATTTATCAGTTGATATTTATTTGTTCTCATTACTTGCCTACCTGTTGAAGGTTTATTAAAGGTTTAAACATTAAAGGTTTATTTTCAGACGGAATCCCACATGGTTTAGCTTCTGCCTTAAACAATGGGTAAAACTACAAAAGTGGTTGTTTGTGGTTTACGTGGAGTTGGAAAAACTGCTATTCTTGAGCAGCTAATAAACGGGAATATCACCAAATCCACGGTAAGTTGATCAAACCTCACAGACAATATCACAGGCTCACAGTTGACATATTTAACAACCAACACGATCTCTTCAGGAGTTTCATCCGACTATCGAGGACATCTACGTAGCAAACATCGAGACTGATCGCGGTGCGAGAGAGAAAGTGCGTATCTACGACACGGCAGGTCTGGACCATTCGACAAGCTCCACGGGCCAATCGCAGCTCAGTCGCCAGTACTTGAGTCTGGCGGACGGATACGTTCTTGTCTACGATACCGAGAAACCAGAGTCGCTGGATGTTTTGGCGGCGCTCAAGAAAGATATTGACAGAAACAGAGATAAGAAAGAGGTGAGTTAACGAAGCAGCATGAACATGTTGCTATGACATTATCGGTATGACATTCTCGGTATGACATTCTATGTTGCTCGGTGATTTTAGACATTCTCTAGAGGGGAACAAAAATTACGTAATGAGCATAAAATATGCAAAACAGTTCTACCTAGCTGTTGTAGGTCAAGCATAGTATGATCTAATTATGAAATGTGTTGTAAATGTTGTAATGTGTCATTAATGTGTGTAATTATGTTTTGTTGCTAGGTGACGGTGATCATCCTCGGCAACCGCATGCGTCCCCCGTCGGCCTCCTCCCTCGAGAGCACGGCGAGCAAGGCAGCTTCGTGGGCGGCTCGCGAGAAGTCTCGACACTACGAGGTGAGCGCCATGGATCGAACCAGTCTGTACGAGCCCTTCGTCCACCTCGCGTCGAGGCTCAATCCCCCGCCGAACAAGAGTTCCTTCCCGCAGCTCAGCATCGTGCGGAAAACCATCGGACGGCCCGACAACTAGGTAGGCTGTTACCACCCGATGTCATTCCGTGTCAGATCAACCAAAGACAGATGAAAACTAATGTGTGAAGTAGGTGAATACATCTCTTTTGGACTTCCTAATCAGAAGTTACGTAGTAATACGAGTGGTAGAAATGATAACAAAGTTCACCCAGAACTGGTTAATTTGATAACTCTACACTCATCAAAAGGAAAAGTGGTATTTGAACAAAATGGATTGGCTGCTGCTGGTCCGGTTCTTTGACAATTGAAGAGCTCCCCGGAACAAGGATGCATGTGACATTTCTTAAATTGTTCAAGAACCACTAAAAACCAACCAACACCAGATAAGAAACCAATGTTAACCAGAGATTTCAATTCTTCTTTTAGAGGGGAAAGGTTCAATATTTTGAACTTAGATTGCGCCAGCTTACGGGTATATGGATATTCATCCTTTTAAAGCAAAAAAAACGCATTTTTAAAAATGTGTCACAATCATCCTTGTTCCGGGGAGCTCTTCAATTTTCAATTATTGTTCTTATCAATTATATAAGAGTTCACCTTCAATAGTTGGATGAAGAATTAACATCTAGACAATGTGAGATAGCGCCAACATATTATTTTCAGCCAATCCGTTCCTTTCAAAAGCTGTTGTTTGGTTTTGTTGAGTGTTGGTCTTCCAACTTCAGTTCCAGTTCGTTGTAATTTGAATCTGGTGAACAAATCTATCAATGAAGAACATTGATTTTATAGCTAATGAAATGATGTGTTATGTTTGGTTTGTTTTTCTTTGATACCTACTCAAATTTTGCTCGTGGACATTCCCTTTTTTCAATGTTTTGTCCAACGTCATTGGGCAATGAATTTTCTTTATATATTAAACAATTTTTTGATATTTGTAATTTAAATTATATTTTGCATGACCTGGAATAGTGGAACATTAGTTTTTCTTTCATCGAAATTGTAAATACTTAGAAAAATAAGTTGAAACTTTTGATGATTTCTGTACCTCAGATGTAGAAGGTCTGAAGTCCATTTCAATTATTCTTGCTCAAAAACCTGTACCTAATTCTGACTTCATCCAATCATATTTGTGATGGTGACATGACTCATTGTGTAAGAGACCACTTCAATAGATTGACACCAGTGAAATGGCAATTGATAGAGCTTGATTACATCATTCATTCCAAAAGTATGCAACTCAAAATCAATAAAATGGACTTATGGCCTTCTACCTCTGAGGTACAGGATTTATTCAGAGTGTTTTCGGAGGCTTTGTGCTCAGATGCTGTTAAAATATAAGCTTGAGAAGAATAAGATGGTAACTAATAACTATTGAATTAATATGTTTAATATTTATTTATTAATTAATTCTTATTTCGTTACAATAATGTGGGCTGTATTTCGCATGAGCAACTACATACAGTACCTAATTAGTTCTGTATTTAAGACTTAGTGTCACATTTCAACTAAAAAGCCTGTGTACTTCTTATTTTCATGCTTACGAGTCTACGATACTTGATGAAATCCATGTTTTATGAAGCACAAATAGGCGGCCCCTACTTTTTTCTAAACAGATTTACCGATTGTCTTCAAATTTTCTCAGGTTATAGATAAAGAGTAGATCTGTGTCTCTAGTGGCCCCAAAGTTTTATTTTTTGTTTAGTTATTTCAGGGCAGAGGTGCCAAAAAGACTCATATATTGCCATTCCTCAAAACGAGAAAAAACATTTTTTTTTTCGATCACTAGAGACACAGATTTACTCTTTATCTCTATGCTGTTAAATTTTGAAAACAATCGGTCAAGCCGTTAAGAAAAAAGTAGGGGCCGCCTTTTTATGGTTTTTTGCGGTTTTCAATTTTTGAATTAAAATAACTTACTTCACAGCCTTATATGCAACATGCAACACACGATTAAATTTCACAAAATGTCACGTACAACCCAGAGCTAATGCATTTTCATGCATTTCTAGGATTTTTTTTACATCAGAATCGAAATTTTCTGCCAGTCCTGTCGACTCTTAATCTTTTAAATTGTGTGTTATTTCTACATTCACTTTGATAGGATTTGGGTATTTTTACTCAAAATATTATTCCCTGTTTCGCATTTAGGTATTTTATAAATTAAAACAATCAAAATAGGGGAGCATCAAATATTTTAGTAATTACCTAGATGCTATTGCAGTGAAATACCTACTAAATATCTTGCACCAATAGTACCTAGTAAGTTTGAACGGAAATTATCATCTTTGTAAAATCTAGTGTAATTTCTATTTTCAATGCTTCGTTGTGCAGTGCACTTCCGAGTATTTCCTTTGCGAGTAAACCCTGGCTACAAGATAGTTGCATAAATATGCTTGCGAGGTAATGCAGTATCGATCTTTTGAATTATCATTCGCCTTAAGGCGAATGATAATTCAAAAGATCTGTCACTAAATGGTCGCGAATCTTTGACCTTTAGGACTCTAACTAGAACCAACTGATCTGCCCAACTGACCGCAACTGAACGACTGATGTTTATTCTGTTTCTGATCAATATCTCTAGGAGATAGAAGCATTATGTTCCATCTTATGTTATAGTTATATAATGTTTATGTGTGACTGGGTTTTTGTATTTATTGAAAATAAATATACGATTTAATATCTAAATATTAATTATTGTGTTTTTGTTGGCTTGAAATTGATCAAGTTTTAAATATTTTCCTCGGTATTTTCATATATTCCAAGTTAAATATTTGAGAAAACAAACGAAGAATGAAAACAAGATACCTACAACTGTTATCAACATGACATATGAGCCAGTCATTAGCCAGGACCTCTATTTTCGAGATCGTTCGAGTGCCCGTATAATCGAGCGTAACTTCAAAGTGACCCAACGGAATATCATTCAATCTGCCACGCCAGTTTATTATTTTGTTAAGTCTGATCATGGACGAATACAATAGGTGTATTAGTTCATGGTCTGATGTCAGGCGTCTTTGACTCCGTACGAAATTTGTCTCAAACCATCTAAAAATTGGGCCCCACTAAAAGTGGTCCGAAAATAACTTTGAAATCAAGCTTAAACTAGATCGTAAAAGGGTTTCAGAAGATAAAATCATTCTTGAACCAGATAAGAAAATGGCTGTGCAGGCTTATGAAATCAAGGCAAGGCTTTGCAAATGTCTCAAATAATACCTTTAATCTAAGATAGCTAAAAAAAAATAGTAATAAAAGCTATATTTTTCCAGATTCTAAAAAAGTAGAATGTCTGCCGTCATCCAAACTTATTTGTAATTATAGTGACACCATATCATTTTGAAAGGAAATTGTACTTTATGACTTCAAACAATTCAAACAATTTGAAGTATGATTGAGCTTGGTTTTCATAATTACGAAAGTATGTTCTAGTCGAAAGTTGAGCAAGGTTGAGCAATTGGACGTCTACAGAATATATGTTCTTCAATGTCTCAAAGAGTGACTTCTGTCTCTGACTTCTGTGTGGGATGAATAATCGATGCAAACACTTTATATTTCACATGACATAGTTTATTGATATAATTTACAGTGGTGTTGCGAGAGGAAAGGTTCAGTTCTCTTGATAGATCCCCAGCACGTTGAAGCAGACGGGACAGGAGTGGTAGGCAGTCTTGCTGAGGCCCATACAGTAGGGCAGCATGAAGCAGGGCCAGCAACTGTACAACACAAACAGATAATACGCGTTTTATATAATATCAGCTTTTTTTAATAAACGTGTTTTGAACATATGAAATAAAGTAACATAAAATTATTAGCAAAAAAACAATGTTGTAGACAATTATGAAAAGAACTGAGCAATGTGAATTATAAGAATACCACTGTAAATATCAACAATATCAAGCAAAATTTTATGGATGGATGGCAGAATCAGTTATGCATAGCAGCTGTTTTTCAATAATACAGCCGCAGGTGTTCGGTAGATTGGGGCGGTAAATTGCTTCTCATCCATGTAACGCATAAGTGAAGAGACGCATAAGTGAAGAGACGCATAAGTGAGGATTGGTCTAACAACACTTTTATATATCCTTGCCTTTGTCTCAATATTTAGATATTTATTCTTCCAGATCACTTGATTCAAACATCCTGATACTCTTGTTGCCTTTTGAGCTTGCTGAGATACTTCTCCTTGTAGGTCTCCATAACTAGCAATTGTCACGCCTAAATAAGTAAAAGTTAAAATTTGTTCAATAATGTTATCGTCAACTTGTAGTTTGCATAAGATCTCTGACAAGATGGCCGTGCATTGTTAGTCTGTGTCTCAGTAATGCTTCGATTTTCTGGTGTATTTTGCACTGTTAGTTGTTATATATAAATTAATATATACCATTCGATATTGATTAGTACATTTTTCTTTATAAAATACGGATAAACATCTTCAGTGATGCAGAATCTACAAGAAAAAAGTGGAGAAGTGGAAGTGGGGTTAGGGATGGACGCGTCCTTGGCTGAAGACCTATTGGGGTTTGAAGATGAAGAACTGCATCAACAAACTGAAGCAATAGGCATCCTACGGACTCTTATTAATGAGAATGCAAAAGAGGATGAGGGAGAATGTCTGAAGAGATTACGGAAAGAAGTAGATGCACTGAAAGAGAGTGAAGATGAATGGCGGGACCTATGGGCCAATAGATTGCTATGGGAATGGGACTTGGTAAATAATGTTGCGTCATTACAGAAGACTGTGGAAGGTCTTAAAAGTGAAAACGTTTTTCTTTATTCGGAACTAAGTAATTTAAAAAACATGAAACCTAGTGCTCAGTGTGAACAAGATTCGCTGCAGAATAACGAAGACGTCGAACATGTGGAAGCAGAACAACAACAAGGAGAAAAGTCTAAAGAAGAGAAGGATGTGAGAGGTATGAAAAATGGGAGTGTGTGTGAGTTTGCGATTGCAGAGTCAGATCTCCATAATTGTTCTTTGTCATATGAAGAACAATTGATTAGCTACAGAGCAAAGCACAAAGTAAATAAAGCCTCGATAGAAACTCCTGCCGCAACAATAGTCAAACCTACAAAACAACAAGGAAACAAACCCAAGAAAACTAAACCCACAGTAAAACAATCAGCTCCAATAACAAAACCAGTAACACAACCAAGTGCATCTGTAACCGGCAGTAACATTTGCAGAGTAACGGAGAAAGAAGGGGACTTGTTTAGTGCCCCGCAAGGGCACTCTTTAGCCCACTGTGTGTCGGCAAACATGACGATGAGCAAAGGAATTGCAGCTACCTTCAGATCAGAGTTTGGAGAAGTAAACGAACTACTGAAACAGAAGAAACCCGTTGGGAATGTCGCTGTTCTTGAAGAAAATAGCCGCTTTATATATTACCTGGTTACGAAGAAACTGGCTACTGAAAAGCCTACGATGAAGGACATGGCTAAGGCAATAAGGGCCATGAAAGCTCACTGTGTTAAACATGGGGTTACGGATGTCGCCATGCCGAGGATTGGAAATGGATTAGACGACCTGGATTGGCTTGCGGTAAAGGGAGTACTGGAAAAGACCTTCCGAGATACCCATGTTAATATTACAGTATACTATCTCCCACAATCATCTATTCGAAAGCCAAGCCTGGTAATTGGGGACTCCATGCTGCGGCACGTTGGAAAGTACTGTCCGAGGGTTGGAGTTCAGTGCTTTCCAGGTATCCGCGTTATGCAAATAGCCAAGAAGCTGGAGCTACTCAAAAGGCAACGTGAGAACTTCAAATCAATCACAATCCACGCCGGGACGAACAACATTCGCAGCTCATCATCACCAGCCGACATTGCTGCTGACTTGAAGAAAGTGCTAATAAAGGGGAAAAAACTATTTGCTTGTGCGAAATGGACCGTTAATGGCGTACTGTATAGACGAGACATTGATGACAGATATGTTGACGCAGTAAACCAATGTACGCGAAGTGTCTGCGAAGAACTCAATTGCAAGTTCATGAACCCAAATATTAGTGTATGCGACAGAGACCTGGCCAGAGACGGACTACATCTTAATCGAACGGGTGCAGCCAAACTTGGAATGTTAATTGCTTACATTTCAAAGGCATCGGTTTCCGCTTTCAACCAGGGAAACTGGTGAGGTGTCAGGGAAGTGGGGGGATTAAGTTTAAATTAAGAGAGACAGTAGGTCTCACTTTTCTCCTGGCAAACTGTCAAAGCATTGTAAATAAGTTTATACAATTTAATCATCTTGTCGAAACCCATAGTCCAGATGTCGTGATTGCAACCGAAACATGGTTACATGAAGGTATACATGATGGTGAAATAATGGGAAATGATTACAATATTCACAGAAGGGACAGGGGCTCTAGAGGAGGGGGCGTATTCATAGCGGTTAAATCATACATCCCAAGCTCAGTTATGTGGAAGGACAGCTCGCATGAAATTATTGGTGTTAAAATACAAATAGGAAATAGTGTGGCTAAAATAATTGGGGTGTATCGATCTCCTAATGAAGGGTTAGATGTATTTGAAAAATTAAATGAATATCTAAATGAGTACGAGGACTGCAGATCACTGGCAGTCGCAGGAGACCTTAATTTGCCAAATGTTTCCTGGGAAGTTAGGGCAGCAGGAGGGAGCAGTGCAGCACAAGTTGCTGTCTCGAAACTGCTAGGAATACATGATCTCAAGCAAGTTGTAAAGGAAGGTACGAGACACTGTGTTTTATCCAACAAGGTTAGTCTGCTAGACGTTGTATTAGTCAAAAGTGAGCAACTAGAAAATAGCTGCGAGGTAGTGGAGGGAATAGGAGATCACAGTGCTGTATTGTTTAAATTGAAAAGTAATGTAGTAAACCATAGGGAAAACTGCGCTCCAACAATAATTAAGTCTTACAAAAAAGCTGACCGAAAGAGCATAGCCACTTATCTAAAGGAAGAATTTAACAAGTGGGCAACAAGTAATTCCGATAGTATACATAGTAGTGTGGACTTGTTTAAAAACATAGTAACCTTCTGCTATGATAAATTCATACCAACGAAAACAATCACAAAGAACTCGGATCCTGTATATTATACTCGGGAAATAAGGTCACTTAAAAGAAAATGTCAAAAGCTTTACAGTTCGAGGAGATATAATAATATAAAATTTAAGAAAATAACTGGAGAACTTCTACTTGCAAAGCACAAAGCATATAATAATTACTTGAAGTGTATACTCGACAATGAAGAGGACAACATAGGAAAATGGGATAGGTTCTATAGACACATTAAGCAAAAACGTGGAGCTACCACCAAAATATCAACTCTAAGAAAGGAAGGTGTGTGTGTCACTGAGGAAAAAGATATTGCTAACATGTTGAATAGTCAGTATGCAAGTGTGTTTGGTGATAAGACTGCTGTACAAAATATTTTGATACCCGAGAGCTGTGAGGGTGATAGGTTCCTATTTAGCAATGAAAGTATTGCCAGAGCTATCGACAAGTTAAAAAATAAAAAGTCTCCAGGGCTAGATAATATATCAAATGACTTCTTAAAGCTATCAAAAAATGAAATAGTCCCATACCTAAGATCTATATTCCAAATGTCAATCAATAACTGTCAAATACCATATGATTGGAAAAAAGCAGTGATAGCCCCCATACCAAAAGGAGGAAGCAAAGATATGCCAGAGAATTCTAGGCCCATTAGTTTAACCAGTAGTATCTGTAAAGTATTTGAAACCCTTGTTTCAGACTACATCAGATACGTCCTAAAATCATCTAACTTTCTAACATCAGCCCAACATGGATTCAGGGGGGGGATACTCATGTGATTCGCAACTGACTAGCCTAACACAGGAGCTGTCAGACGCTGTCGATAACCACAGTGAGGTAGATGCCGTAATGCTCGACTTTGCAAAGGCATTTGATACTGTACCGCATGACCTCCTAATATACAAAGTGGAACATCTAGGGATCGATGAAAGGGTGACAAATTGGATCAACAACTGGCTCACAAACCGGACGCAAACAGTAAGGGTAGGCAGTGTGTTTTCAGAGGAGCTGGCAGTAACATCAGGAGTACCACAGGGTAGCGTATTGGGCCCCCTCCTTTTTCTTATCTTCATAAACGATATTGACAAGGACATAACATGCCCCCTGAGACTATTTGCAGATGATTGTCTAGTGTATTACCAGATTAAAAATGAAGAAGACTGTCAACTGCTTCAGGAAAATATAAATAAAATATGTGATTGGGCAAAACTTAACAAAATGAAACTTAATGAAAGCAAAAGTCAGCTAATAAAATTCACACGTAAAAGGCCCCAAAATCAACTCAAATTTAAATATACAGTTAATTCTGCGCCGTTAGAATATATTGAAAACTGTAAATATTTGGGAGTAATCTTAAATTGCAAATTAAATTGGAAAAATCAAACTGACTTAGTAGTAAAAAAAGGTATGCAAAGCCTCAATTTTGTAATGAGAAACCTCAAAGGCTGTAGCACAGAGGTAAAGGAGATGGCATATAAAAGCATTGTAAGACCAGTACTAGAATATGCTAGCAGTGCTTGGGATCCTTACCAACAAGGACTTAAAGATTCAATTGAAAGTGTGCAACGGAGAGCAGCAAGGAAAGTATTAAATAAATTTGGTAGAAGGCACAGTCCCACCGAAATGATAGAAGAACTGGGTTGGAAGTCACTTCAAAGGAGGAGAAGAAATGGAAAGTTGATTGCCATGTTTAAAATAACCCGTGAACATGCGGCCTGGAATGAGCTATTCAAGTCAATAGGAAAAGCCACATTTATAGGAAGAGGGAATCATGTAGAATCTAGGCTATCCAGGAAATTTTACAAAACAGATGTAGGTAAATTTTCATTCTTGGGGTCCTCCATTCCTGAATGGAACAAACTAATTGCAGCTCTAGACACATTTCCAGATTCTATTGGTGACCTTAAAGAGATATTACGGTCTGAGTAAATTAAAAATTATAAGTAGTTTTATTTGTAAAGGTATGTATTTCATACCTCTTGCTTATTAGTATTGTATTAAGTATTAATATAAGATAAAATTATTATGACCTAGATATCTATTGATATTGATATAAATTAAATTATAAGTATTATTATTACTAACTTTATAACTGTCATAATATTATTATTAGTATTGTCACAGTATTATTATTATTATTATTATTGTCAATATTATGATGAAATGGATGTTAAGTACATATATTGTAACCCAGCGAAAGAGCTGAAAACAATAAAATGAATAAATACAAATACAAAATACAATACATCGAAAATCTTACACTCTTAAGCCTGAATTACATGGTTCAAGTTTCCTTCAAGGGGTTGAATTCAACCCTTGATTTCAAGGAAACGTGAAAGAGAATTTAGACGATTAAATGTTTATTGTTGATTGAAATTGCGGTGAAATTAACATTTGGTTGAAGTATTTCAAGACTTGAAGGAAAATATGACATGTTCTAATTGAAAAGGCTAAAGAGATGTCTTGAATTCAAGACTTGGAAACGTGTTAAATGCTTCAATGTTTTCATTAGACGATCCAAGTCTTGAATTCAACCCCCTTGAAAGGGTTGAATTCAAGGAAACTTGAATCGTGTAATTCAGCCTTTAGTGTTCTACCTTTCTGTTAACTAAGGACAGTCTTTGGGGACAAGATTTGATTACGCAAACAAAGTATTGGCTGTGTAGAAGTGTGTACTGTACAGCCCCACATGTTTTCTCCAAAATATTATTGGAGCGTTGGGTTCAACGCCTCGCAAACGCATCTCTTGTGACTCAGAGAATGTTGAGTCATACATTTTCATAAAGAAGAGTTACTCTCTCACCATGGTGCAATTTGACGTCTGTGTGTCAATAAGTAAGAAGAGCATTACCACTTTTCCGACAATTTCGGTACGGCCCTCGTATATTCGAGAAAACAGGGAACATGACTGCACTCTGGGGGCTGTTGTGGTACTAGGTAAATGGCGGCTATCAAGGGCACATTTGTTTATACATATAAATATTTACTTTAGTTGTTCATTATGGCTAAAAAAGTTAATTCATAACTATAATTTCAATTTCATTGTTTCGCCTTTTTATTGCACTTGGAAACACTTACCGTCAAAACAAAAGTGAATCTGTAGACTGACAGCAGCCATCTTGCCAGATACGTATCGCTTATTTCCTCGCATAGAGATGAGAGAGTGTGACGTACCCGAGCATGCAGAGTGCGCATGCGGCCAGATGCGTTCCGCACGAGAAGTGTTCCTCGATGCGCGTGATGACGAGGTTGTTGCAATAGGGACACACGACGGGCCGGTTGCCGGGCCCGGTCATCAGGCCCACGCCGATGCAGGGCCGGTTCAGCCCGTAGAGCGTGGTCGCCGTCGTGCCCTCGGCGCGGGGACATTCGGGGCGCGGCATTCTTCAAGACTAGAGCAGTCAGCAAGCACGGCCAGCACAATGTTACCAACTTTGATTGCTTTGATTGATTGCAAATAATAATACTGTCTTATAGAACCTGGAGGCCAAGTCTTGAAACTTACGCTTTCAGGACGCAAACGCTCTAGGACGTCAACAAGTCCCATTTACTGTAAGAGTGATCGACATTGAAACATAAAGTCAAGCCACTTATTTGATTCTCTTCAGCAATCTATTGGAAACAATATATTAACATTATAATTATTATTACAGATATTATACAGTCATAAAACCTTATTCAAAATTCAGCTAAACAGTTAAAGGTAGATTTCAAGGTCATCATTCTTACAGTAAATGGGACTTTATGACGTCTGAGAGCGTTTGCGTCCTGAAGGCGTAAGTTTCAAGACTTGGCCTCCTGTTTAAAACCTACGAGAGACATGTTCTCAGGCATTTCTTTCAGATTATCCATCAGTAAAGTGGAGTACAATCTATGTGAAACCTATAGTGACTGATCTTGATAGAAATCATGCAGAAGTGGATACTTATAAAAAAATATTAAAATAGTCTAATGTTTTATTTTATTTGAAACGAACAAAATAGGGAATTCTCCTCAGATTTAAATTTTCTTTTAATTAATTAAATAAAATACTAGCAGCAGTTTGCAGAGGAAGTGGAAGAAAGTGGAATGGATGATGATCTTACTGAGGTGGAAATAACAAGAGCCCTCAAAGAGATGAAGAATGGCCGAGCACCAGGCATTGATGAGGTGACGATAGAGATGGTGAAAGCAGCGGGGGATGCGGGTATAAGATGGCTTTACCGTGTGATTAAAGCAGCATGGAAGCAGAAGAAGATTCCAACAGACTGGGAGGAAGGGGTAATTGTCCCTCTTTTCAAGAAAGGGGATCGCAAGAAATGCAGTAATTATAGGGGAGTGACATTACTATGCCAGTGTGCAAAGGTATTTGAAAAAAATGTGGAGTGTAGATTGAAGAATTATGTGGAAGAGGGATTGAGAGAGGAGCAGTATGGATTTAGGAGAGGGCGGTCTACAATTGACGCAATTTTCACCGTGCGCCAGATGATGGAGCAGCAGTGGGAGAGGGGTCAAGCAATACATATGGCCTTCTTGGACTTAGAGAAGGCATATGAGTTCAGTTCAGTTTTATTTCCATATTCAATGAGTACATTTTAAAGAGGTACATACATTTGAAAGGACTCCTATGGTCGACACCATTCAGTGGAGTATGTGGAAAGGTTACATCGAACTAAATTTAGTAACCTAGTACATATTTATTAGCATTGCAATTAAAAAATTAAAATAAATTAACATCTACATGCTACAGTTATATTTTAAATCTAGTTACATAGTATTATTACACATTCACGAGATTCAATGTCAAAAAATGAAATTAGACAGGTACACAATAATATTAATAATTAATAATTTTACTAATAATAATAATAATAATAATAATAATATAATGACAATAATATTATTGTTGTTATTATTAAACATATGTTTATTTTTATTTGTCTAGCAGGAACTCATCTACCGAATAATATACCTTACTTACTAACAGTTCTTTCACTTGCTTTTTGAACAGCGAGTATTTTTGTATATCTCTTAAATTTTTAGGCAGGGCATTATACATTTTTGTTTTGAAAAATAGGGAGTTTTTTTGAGTACATGTTGACCTGTGCCTATCTACATGAAAGTTATTTTTCTGTCGGGTGTTGTATTTATGAATATCACTGTTGTTTTGTATTAATTCTTCTTGGGACCTAATTGCAAGTATCGACTCTAGAATGTAAGCAAGGCATCGTTAAAATTTTATGTTTTACAAAATGTTGTTTGCAATCTGGCTTGATGTAAGTGTTATTTTTGTATTTGAGTCCAAATAGAGCCCGAATTGCTTTTCTTTGAAGTATAAATATTTTGGATGCATCAGTTGAGTTGCCCCAGAACTGAATCCCATACCGTATATGTGATTCGATATTTGCATAATATACTAATTTCGCCGTTTTAGTGTTTGTTAAATTTACGATGGGTTTTAAAGAGAAATATGCCGAGTTGAGTTTACTTAGCAATTTTTGGCAGTGACTTTTCCAGTTTAGGTTTTTATCGATAATGATTCCTAAAAATTTAGTTTGCTCAACTCCCCTTAGATAACTAGTTTCGTTTTTATTTGACATAACAATTTTTAATGGTGTTTCATTTATTATATTTTTTAATTTGAAATGCATATAATTTGTTTTTGTTTCTTGAATTAGCAGATGATTATCGTAAAACCATTTTGTTGCATTTGACAGAGTACATTTTGCATTTTCTTCAAGATTTAGCTTGGTTTTGCCTGTAATTGTAATATTTGTGTCATCTGCGTAGATTTCTGAAGCGGGGAGGTCATTAATGTAAATTATAAATAAAAGTGGACCTAGGATTGAACCTTGTGGAACACCATTTATTATAGGTTCTGGATTTGATAAATGTTTTATTTCCTCTCTCCTTTCATTCATATGTGTAATTTCAACTTGTTGCACCCTATCTTGCATATATGATTTGAGTAGATCTAGGGCAGGTCCTCTGACTCCGTAATATTCCAGTTTACTTAATAGTATTTTATGGTTAATACTGTCAAAGGCCTTTGCCAGGTCGCAAAAAACTCCAATGGTTTGTTCACCATCCTCTAATCCCTTTATAGTGTTTTGAATGAAGTTATCTATTGTGTTAGTCGTCGATTTATTTTTCCGAAATCCGCTCTGGCTTTCTGTAAGAAGTTTTTCTCTCTCAAGGTATGTTATTATTCTAGTGTGAATTAATTTTTCAAATTTTTTTGATATTCTGGGTAGAATTGATATCGGTCGATAGTTTTCCGACTTATTTCTATCCCCTTTCTTAAACAACGGTGTGATTTTACCTATTTTTAGTTTTTTTGGAAAGGTTCCCTTATCAATACAGTCGTTAAAAATATGTGCTAGCGGTAGAGAGATATGTGTAACAATTTTCTTTAATATACAAGTTGGGAGGTTGTCTACTCCAGCTGACCTTTTGTTTTTTAGCTTTGATGTAATTTGAATTATTTCTGTATCGCATGTACTGTCCATGAAAAATGAATTTACGGGTCGCTTTGCTTTATGCCTATTAAACGCATTTTCTGAAGAATTTACATCAAGGTTTTGGGCTATGTTAGCGAAGTCTTTATTTAAAATATTAGCAATTTTTATGGGATCTTTGATAGTTTGGTTTTCATGATTTATGACAATGTTTTTGTTTTGTTGAATCTTTGACTTATTAGTGTGCCTTTTCACCATCTCCCATATGGTTTTTGTTCTATCAATACCTGATTTCTCATTTATTTTTTGTTTATTATCAGTCGTTTTGCTGCTTTTATAGTTTTTTTGTAAATTTTTTTATAGAGTTTGTATTTTGTTATTAATTTTTCAGTTTTGTAGTGAAGCTGTAGCTGATAAAGAAATTTTAGGTTCTTTGCCGAGTTTTTTATTCCTGGTGAATGATAGGTTGCCAAGGGAAAGAGTGTGGGAGTGTCTGGTAAAGAGAGGAATAGGCAAGGAGTTGGTTGAGCGGATCAAAAGTATGTACCGGAACAGTGTGAGTTGTGTGCAGTCGGGAGTGGGGAGATCGGAATGGTTCAGTATTAGTGAAGGGCTTCGGCAAGGGAGTGTTCTATCACCAATGCTGTTCATCATAGTAATGGACGAGTTGCTGCAGATAGTTGAGCCAAATGAGGGGGATGATACACGAACACTAATTTATGCGGATGATGTGGTGGTGTGGGGAGAAACTAGGAGGAAGTGCAGTTAAAGATTGATAAGTGGAGTGTAGAGACAGAGAAGATGGGTTTGAGAATAAGCGAAGAGAAGAGTGAAGTAATGACAATGGAACGGAAGAAGACAAGACAAGGGCATGCCAGAATCAAGATGAGAGATGGATGGTTGAAAGAAGTAGAGGAATTTAAGTACCTGGGGAGCTTGCTCACCAACAAGGCAAAAGTAGATAGAGAAGTACAGGAAAGAAGAAGGAAAGCGTAGTGTTTCTATCAGACAGTGAGGAAGTTGCTGTGGCATGAGAAGTTTCCAAAAGTGTGTAAAATGATAATGTATAAAATGTATTTCCTGCCAATTCTAACATACGGGGCAGTGACGTGGTCAGCGGGAGGAAAGGAAATGGATCAGCTTCAGGTAGCGGAGATGAAGTTCTTGAGGAGTGTGAAGGGAGTCACAAGAATGGACCAGATTAGAAGTAAGAAGATAAGAAGTGAGCTGGGGGTAGAGAGATTGGGGTTTAAACTGGGCAGAGAGAGGCTTCGGTGGTTTGGCCACATGAAGAGGATGGGAACAGGGCGAGTGCCACGGCGGGTGTTTGAGTCGGCTACTTCGGGACCACGAAGAGTAGGAAGACCAAGAGAGAAGTGGATTGGAGTTATTAAAGAGGATGTGTTGGAGAGAGGAGGAAGGTGGAGTGAGTTGGAGGCTGAGAGACAGTGGGAGGACAGAACAAGGTGGAGGCAATTTGTGGAACAATTGGAAGTGGAGGAAGAAGAAGAAGACGAGGAGGAGACGCCAGGCGTGGCCAGCCGGTCTCCAGTAGTCCTGCGGCCCTAGTGTTGGTGGGAAAACCCACCCCCTGACCCATTTTATGGATGGAACCAGTGGAAAGATTATTATTATACTAGATGCTACAGGAAGACCAACAATATATAACATGTCTATGAAATAAATTTATTTCCAGAGTTATTGAGGTTTGAAAGTGTAGTTTTATTTGAATCTGGAAGGCGGGCCAGAGACGCGCTGTGATTGGCTGTGACGTCAGAACCTAGATGCTGGGTAGTGAGGCCATCCAAGATAGGGCTAAACGAGGCATTTCCCTGTGTTTATCCGGTTTGTGTTCACTACAAATGATGCTTTTATTATAATTACATGATGTATATATTGCAATTATATCTGACAAAGGCTTTATTAAAGACTAGAGAGCCCCGCCATGCAATACATGACACAATGAGCTCTCTTATCTGGGCAAGGCAAGGCACAACAGAAGATGGACCGTGCACCATTAAAATTAAACTAATCTTATATGTTGGCAAAGAATTGTCTCTCGTGACAATTTTTTTTACCCTCACGGAATGACCTATCATAAATGCAAATCAATGCTCGATGTTATAGTAATATCTGTGGAAGGTATACATTAACTCCAATGCACACCTGTTGTGTATACATACACGTAAGAACATGTGTAACTGTTTTGAAGATACGAAACAGGTATATGGCTGCGTGGTAACGCTCGGAACTTGTATTCCGGAGGCCCGGGTTCGATTCCCGCGGTCGTCCTTCCTGACTGGGGTTTTTTCGTGGTATTCCCTCAGTCGACAGGCAAATGCTGGGAAGGTACCCTACTAATAGGCCACCACCGCCTCCTTCCCACCTTCCATCCTTACCTACTCTTCACCATCATCTCCCAATCATCATCATAATCATTCATCCGTCGCCATTAGCCTCGCTGCAGAACAGTGCGACGTTAAGCCCCAGACAAAAAAAATGTTTTGAAGTTATTTAAATAAATCGTGAATAACTTAATATTAAAACATTTTAAGCTTGATAAAAAATATGAATATACGACTCAATGAAGATTAAATACAAAAATTGCAGTTGCATGGAATAAAGAATTAAAATAATTTGTATAATATTTGAAACAACAGAATAAATATGTCATTATGATGATCGAATTCAGGTTATAAATTAAGAATACATATTTGAAACTTAATTAAAACAAATATGCACGATGATTAATAATAAAATGGAATAATTTGATTTGAAATATGATGAACGAAAAATGGTACCGAGATTTAATCAAAGTTTGTCACTTTTTATGTAACAACATATAGAAAATTACTGACATTCCAGGTTACGAAAGGGAATAATAGAAATCTACTCAATTTTATGCAGGTTTCCACTTTATAACTTATCCTGATTATTTGATCGTTCGCATCTCTGCACACATCAAAACATCAACAAACTATTCAATATCATTTCGATTCCTAAAATATACAATTCATTATAAGGTGTATGTTCCACCTAAAATGTTTTAATAAAATGCGAAGTTGTGACGTCAGGCGGATAATGTATGCCCTCGATTGATCCTTGTTAATAGTTATATCAAATGATAGACG
This sequence comes from Leuctra nigra, assembly GCA_934045905.1. Lineage (NCBI taxonomy): Eukaryota > Metazoa > Arthropoda > Insecta > Plecoptera > Leuctridae > Leuctra > Leuctra nigra. Next base: position 6,958,545 of record OW203765.1, read on the forward strand.
TATTGGAAATAAGGTCCAATATCAAAAGGTAACAATATTACAGTGTGGATAGAAATGTTCCCTTATGCCTCCCTCCCCCATAACCCACCCCAAAAATGTCTGCATTTATTCACATGAAATGTTGCTTTGCCCGTGTTTCAAGTCAAGGTCACCAGTGGAAATTCCAATATTTTCTTCACTGCCAAATGGATTCACAATTTCCTACATATTGATTAAATTTCCTCTTCCTGATAAGTTTGGTATTATATTAAATGAATTACTTTCCTTTGGACAGGACACAAACTTTATTTTTTATTATAAATTGCACAATATTTCGGCCACTGTCTGAGGCCTTCTTCAAGTGTATGTAACAATTATTGAAAAATTGACAGTGGCCGAAATATTGTGCAATTTATAATAAAAAATAAAGTTTGTGTCCTGTCCAAAGGAAAGTAATTCATTTCCTACATATTATGGAAAGTTTCGAAGAAAGTGACTTTTTCAATGACAATTTGGTTTCTATTTAATATCTCTCTAAATACTTATCGGATTCAAACGAATCTTTTTGCTTGGCAGTTCGCTTGAAATTATGTACAGGAAAAGTCAAGTTTCGTAGAAAATTGTGCAAAATTTCTCGATGTCTATAGACGCGAATCGTAACGCAACTTCCGAGCTCCGGATTCCATGGCCAAATATTGTTCTGGTCGATTTTGGAAAATTAGTTTCACCGCCTACTAAAATTCATTTTCACTGCACAATTGAAATTGACGTTTAAAATTAAGACATCAGAAAAAGCGGTGTTTTTCACGAATAACTCGATAAATACTGAACTGAATATCGCGAAAGTGTTACTATAAATCAAGTCACGGAATTATATACATTACTGGCGAGTTTCAACACGATCGGTGGAAAATTAAAGATTTGTATAAAGAACGAAATTTTCAGCCACGTTGCTACGGGGACGACGTTCTTCTCTTTTAAGCGTATTATAGTAAAGGATAATTCTGAAAAAATTGCCATGTCTGGACATTATATTGGAGTCTAATTTTTTGTTTGGAAATAAGAGTTTTTACACTTTTAAAGAGAGTGTATATGACAATGTAAGTGTGCTCTTTTCTCACGATAAGTCATGAGCATGAGCTTATTTTTACCAATAAGTTTATTGGTAACAAAAACAGGAATAATTATTATTTATTAATATCAATAATTAATTCATTCATCCCCCCCTCCCCTCGAGCAGTCTGACCCCCATTCACCATACAAAATTAAGTTTAAAATAAATTGCAATTGGAGGGTTATTTACTAAAATGTATGCATTTTAGAGCATCACAACCACTTTAAAATGGATAAAATTTTAAATTATGCCCTGCGGGGCTAGAACTGAGGAGCTTCAACTCTCCCTCCCCCCCCCCCCCCCCCCCCACCCCCCCAAATGAAAGTAGATCCTACGCGCTTGCGTGGTAAAATTAGTAGGTAGGTACCTAATTATTAATTTTTTTTAAATCACTTGCATGTATTGGAAGTCATAAGAGAAGAAGCATAATTAAAAAAATTTAATCTGCCATAAATTATGAGATTATGTAATTTGACCTCTAGAGATCACTAATCCCACGGGTAAATTCTGAACCCATATTATTTCCAGATATTTTTCAAAACTTCTATTATCTTTAACGTATTTCGTGCAGTTATCTCATTGTTATCATGAGTACCTATTCCAAGCCAATATGTACTCAAAATTTGGCCAATTTGGGCCCAAATTAATGCCCTCCCTGTTACATTTTTTGTTTTATTAATAATTATTACGGCTGAAGAGATTTTTTCCCACTCAATTTGAAAAAAAATAAGAATTTAGCTCTAGAAATAAGATTTTTTTACTTTTGACCCCAAATGACCTTATATTGACCTCGTACTGAAATTTTTGGTAATAACCATCGGTCTGAAATCTCTTTTAAATAAATACTGTCATAATTGAAAAAATATTCACTAAGATTTTCGAATTATCCATGAAATATGAGGATTTATTTATTTGACCTCCGGAGGTCACCACTGACCCCAGGGTTAAAAGCACGAATGATATAATAGCAAAATGTGTTAATTGTGTCCTAAGGAACAAGTATACCAAATTTCATGATTGTAGAACAAAATGATCAATGATTCCTATCAGCTGCTTCACTACAGAAATCCATTAGAACTGCATGAAGGTAACATGGCTATCTGGTTTCTGACGTCACAGCTTGGAAAGATGGCGCAGGGTTGTTTCAAATCCACATGCAGACAGCAAAAGTTTGAACTAACAAAACTCGATATCTAGTAGACTTAAAAAAATTAAAAAAATACTGTTGTATTTCTTTCGAGGCGTAGGTTTTATTAAATATGTAATAAAATTTGAGGAGAATTCCCTATTACATCTACCTGTCCTGACATATTTTACAAATGCAAAGCTCTCCAATAAAATATTTGAAATCTCTTCTTTCTTTGAAAATTCATACAACTTTCTCAACTTTTTCAATTGTTGGGCGAGCGTAGCGAGCGTCACCACGGTACTCTTATGGCACTTTCTCTGTGTGTTTTTTTTTGTGGTCACAGCCCAGGTCTAACCGCTCAAGCAATCGATCTGAAATTTTGTACACATACTAACGTACTCTATGCGGTCCCTGGGATCGTTTTTGAACGGGCTCCCGTGATTGCTCTAAATTTAAAAAAAATATCTTTCGATTGGTTGCTTCGATCAATTTGAAATTTATCAAAAACATTGCAACCAACATTGTACCCAATCATAAAAAGTTTCAGCCAAATCCTCCTATTGGTTCAAATTTATAAAACCATTTTTCATGTGTTTTTTTACATTTAAACTAGAACAGATTGACCGATCAACTTGAAACTTCGCGTGGTCATTGGTACCAACATTTTAGATATTTTTGCTAATTTTCAGTCTAATCTGTCGTTATTTTCAAAAGTTTGTAAGCGAGCGTCACCACGGTACTCTTATGGCACTTTCTCTGTGAGTTTTTTTTTTGTTTTTTTTGTTTGTTTGTGTTCACAGCCCAGGTCAAACCGCTCAAGCAATCGATCTATAATTTTGTACACATACTAACGTAATCTATGCGGTCCCTGGGATCGTTTTTGAACGGGAGCCCGTGATTGGTTCAAATTTAAAAAAAAATATCTTTTGATTCGTTGTTCCCATCAATTTGAAATTTTGACAAGTGATTTCAACCAATATTGTACCCAATCATAAAAAGTTTCAGCCAAATCCTCCTATTGGTTCAAATTTAAACCCATTTTTCCTGTGATTTTTGAAATTTAAACTATAGAACCGATTGACCGATCAACTTAAAACTTCGCATGGACAATGGTACCAACATTTAAGATATTTTTGACTTTTTTCAGTCTGATCTGTCCTTATTTTCAAAAGTATTTGTCATTTTAGGGACATTTTATTCCATAATCTTGAAATATTTGTAAAATGTATACTACATTTTCATCCCTGACTTCTTTAAGCTTCTGCTCCAAGGCCTGTAGAGCAGTCAAGCAGTCCACAATTTGCAGTTAAACTAGAGCATATCAAATCGGATGCAGAACGAAGGCCAAATCCTCCAATTGGTAGTTTAAATAATATCTTCTGATTGGTCGACAATCAAAATGTTTTGATTAAGTTCAAATTTTGCATGGTGATCAAGACCAATATAATCTAAATTTTACACATTGTAAGCCCAATCAGTCATGTAAATTGTCATTTTACGAGTTAAGTATGGGTTGTCAAAAGCTGGAAAAAGTATGTAGGAAAGTCACGACAAAATGGATCTGATATCATCCTGAGTATTTATATGGAGATTGGAAAGTTGCAGAGAAAATCGTCTTATGTCGTGTCGTTTATCGTGACCAAGGATGTTGCATGTCAATGTTCTGTGCTCGCTCATCAACGCGTTACACTGAGCGTTTTCCTAGTGTAATTTTAAGGTCATTTACTCATTTTATTCCATAATCTTGAAAAATGTATACTAAATTGTCATCCCTGCCTTTTTTAAGGTGGCGCGATCACTCGAGGCGTAGTCTCAGATCTGCATAATTTTTTCTGTACTTATTGATAACCACGCCATACAAAATCCCTGAACAAATTAAACACTTCTCGTGTCTAGTTTCTGAGATAATATGAGTTTTCTCCCCCATGTTATCTTATGGCAGCCAAGTAAAAACGTGTCATTTTTAAGCTATAATGGAGTTCTAATCTTTTTGTACCGTTAGATTTTAACAAAAAAACTTTTTTTCTGGTAGACATATGGACATACTATCAGGAAAAAAATTGAAAACAATACAATCGTGTGCTATTTTAAAAGTTATTAACTAATATCGAAATGATTTTCCTATATCTCCCATGTTAAGTGTCTTTTGAGATACTTCTGTCTTTTGAGAATGATCAAAACCTTAACATGGGAGGTATAGGAAATAATTTCGAATTTAGTTAATAACTTTTAAAATAGCACACGTTGGTATTGTTTTCAAATTTTTTGGGGGGTTGACGCAATTCAATTCAATTTATTGTTGAGCGAGCGTAGCGAGCGTCACCACGGTACTCTTATGGCACTTTCTCTGTGTGTTTGTTTTTTTGTTTTTTTGTGTTCACAGCCCAGGTTAAACGGCACAACCAATCGATATGAAATTTTGCACATATACTAACGTAATCTATGCGGTCCCTGGGATCGTTTTTGAACGGGATCATGTGATTGGTTCAAATTTAAAAAAAAAATCGATTGGTTGTTCCGATCAATTTGAAATTTTGACAAGTCATTACGACCAACATTTTGCCCAATCAAACAAAATTTAATCCAAAACCTCCCATTGGTTGAAATTAAAAAAAATATTTCATGTGTTTTTTGAAATTTAAACTAGAACCGTGTGACTGGGACCAACATTATCTGTGTTTTTGACTACTTTCAGACAAATCTGTGTTTAAATCCAAAAGTTATTGACATTTTGCGTGTTGCTATGGATCACGGCAACATTGACGCCTCTGTAAGAAATATGGCTTTCCCTAATGACCTAGGGTAGGTGGTTGTGATTAAATACGAACTGCAAGAAGAAAAGATTTTCCTTGAGTGGGACTCGAACCCACGACCTTCCGATATCCAGTCAGATGCTCTACCAGCTGAGCTACCAAGGCAGTTCAAATTGCAGCCGCTGTGTTCCAATATAAACCGCGTTAGCAGTCCATAGAAGATAGGGTCAGAAGACCGTGGAATTATTTCCACGCTTGACAACTGACTAACTTCACTCGACATGGATTTTACTCAAAGGCAGACGAGTGCGCATATGTAAGAAATATGGCTTTCCCTTATGACCTAGGGTAGGTGGTTGTGATTAAATACGAACTGTTGAAGGTAGTTAGAACAGAAACTTTCAAACGCATAATTGTGACACTAATAATCAACAGATCAATCTGATATTGTTTAAACACACTTATATCATATGAGTGGTCCCATGTATAGTTTTTGAACAAGATCCTGTGATTTTTGAAAATTAACAAGGAACCATTCAATCATAAAGGTTCAGGTTCAATCGATCAACTTAAATCTTTACATGCTTATCGGGACCAATATTTTTGGAATTTTTGAAGATTTTCATACCAGTCTGTGACGAAATTAAAGAATTATTGGCTTTTAATGACATTTTCAATAGACAGAATTTCGGTTCGATGTATTGCGCATATCCGTGCTCGCTCATCAACGCGTTACACAGAGCGTTTTCCTAGTACTTGTTATGGCATTTATTCAGGATCTTGAAACAAGTATTAAGTACTTTCTCTGTTTGATTTTGCTTGTACTGCCCAGGTCACAAAGCTCAACCAATCAATCCTAATTTTCGACAAACAATAAAAAAATAGGTACGCCACGTGTAGATAGCTTTTGAGCAACTTCTTTTTGTCCTTTAAGTATCATGGGCTTATCAACCATTTTGTTTATGTTTATAATATTTTACAAATTCTCGTCTGATCAAGTGATGAAAGTTGAACGGGTTATTGACATTTTAAGATTGTTTTGAATTAGTTATTTGTCAAGTTTATTCTATCGACAGCGAATTCTGAGTTCTGCACCCTACTTTGATCAATATCAATTTTTACAACTGTTATCCACTGTAATTCAGTAACTCTTAGACAACACATTTTATGTTTCCAAAGAGCCTAGTTCTCTCTTGTTCCCTTCCCTTACTGCACTCCCCCCCCCCCCCCCTTCATCTTGACACCACCAAAAACCGCCACCTAATATACAAAAATTCACAGATTTGCTCCATTATACGATTAAATTCTCACTTTTTCTCACATGTAGTACCTACAAAACTAATTGAAGGTATTGTCGAATATGACTCATTCTTCCAACTTGATCATCATGAACGATTTTTGAGACGTAAGACATATACAGATCGTATGCATTTGTTGCATATTCGTTTGCATAAATTTTTCTTGCGAAATAGAATGTCACACACGGTTCATCTATAATTTCAAAGGAATTCCAAAATCGCTTCAAATTCGTTTCTCTTTTACTAAAATTTCAACAAAAAAACACGCGGGATTTAATGGTGATTTTATTAAAAACAAAGTCTAGGTAGGTTATTGCATTTATGATTTTTCTAAATTTTCCACAAGAACAGATATTGTATCACCAGGGGTAAGAAGGGTTTGGTGTCACACATTTTAAATTCATTTCAAAAGGATGCCAAAATATATAGCTTCAAATTCGATTGTATTGTATCAAAAATTCCCAAAATAGGGCAGTGCGTAAAGGACGTCACGCTTCCGGGGAAGGGGGGGGGGGGGGTGCACCAGTATGGGACACAGTGTGACAGCGGGGGGAGGGGGGGGGGGGGGGGGGGAGTCTGGAGGCAGTAGGACGTCCCGTTTTGATATATTTTCAAGCATTTTAAATTTCAGTTGATATGTCGGGACCGGAAATTTCGCTAAAAACGATATATTCTGATACTTTATTTACTGTCAAAAATACTGTATTAAAGGGGGGGTAGAGATAGATTTGTGACGTCCTTTTAGGGGGAGTGGGTCTCGAAAAGTGTGACAGCGTGACAGGGGGGAGGGGGGTGTCAAAATACCCCATTATTAACGTGACGTCCTTTATGTACAGCCCAAATGCTCTACGGGCGAACTGGGGGAGGGGGCAACCCCCCCCCCGACCCCCTTGTAAGGACGCAATATCTTTTGCTAAATCCATCAATCCCCAATAACTTTAACCCCCCCCCCCCCCTCCACTAAAATAAAGTCCCTGAAGTATAGCGCTCTTTTAGACAAAGCTTGAAGCTATACACTTTTCCCGTTGAAAAGTAGAGAAGTATGAGCTAAGGGAAGGAATAACTACCTATAGAGTGCTTGAAGAAGGCAGCTGCCATCTTTTCTCTGCTGCAAATGCAATACGATGTATTTACCTGAGTTTATAAAGTGTTTCTTGACGTCGGCTGATGTCTACATCCTTCACTAGCATCTAGTGCTTGACGGCAGCGACACTTTTGTTATTCATACTGGAATTTTGAAATGATTCCTCATCAGTTTCCACGGATACGTCAATGTTTTGATACATTTGGCTTGGACAAGGATTTTGGAACGGGGATTTTTGAAACATTGTTAAGATTTAAATGTATATTATTTTAATTTAACGCATTGTTATATTGTATGGTTATCTACATGTTGTCATTTTTATTTTGTATACTCTCTTGGATGTAGCTAAGGAGAATGATTCTTTAAACCACAATAAGATTTTATGCCTGTATGGGCAACTAATTGCTCATTGATGCCATTGGCCACATTATTTTAAAATATTGATATCATAAAGCTATAATCGGCTTAAAAAATCCTAAAACAAATGTATTACAGTATTATTTCCGCTCATAACTTTTACGTGATCTAAATTTTAAAATGTAATAAGTCAATGGCATTTACTATACAATTTCATTTAATGTGTGAATCTTATCTTCCTCTATAGAAATAGTGATTTAGTACTTATAAGTTTACATTTATACAATAACCTTATACTTACATACCAATACAATTGAACACATAATAATGTCTAATTTGCAACAATTATGCAAGCTTTAAGGAGTACCTACTCTCTAGACTACTAATAAACAAGAGTATTACAAATATCATTAACAAAATAATACAAAAATAAATTAAGTAAAGTTCAGCAAATATTTCTCTCTCACTCCATGTTTTTCATGAAGTCTTCAGCGATTTGACCGCGGTCAAATACTTTCTGTGTCAATTGATGGCCAAATACATAATATTTTAGTGGCAATTATACATGATAGGTAAGGTGGGTATACATAGTTTTATGGGAAAAAATATTAAAATTATTTAATACAAATAAAAATCCATAAAAATGTCATGTCCATTCTGTCTGATAAAGAAATGCTCAGCTGTTTTGTCTGAGGGTTGTCATAACACTTTACGATTTCTATACCAATCCATCAGAACTTTAGCACCACAATTATAACTAAATCTTCATCAATTGACCAAGAGTAATGGACCAATCCATGGGCGCCGGCAGGATTTCTGTCAGGGGAGGACAAGACAAGGATAAAACTTTCCTACTGGATAATGGGGTGGTTGGAACCATGCAAGGCGGTGTTTGTTATTTAATTCATTCTGAGGTAACATATTTTTTAAATTTGGAGGCCAAAACCTTGCCCAGTAAGGTTTTTATTTTTTGACACTTTGAAATCAATTTTGAGACGTTTTGAACCCGCCATAAAACTTGTCTTATTCCTGCCATCTAGAGGGGACCTCCCGCTCATGAACCGGTGAAGTGACCACGTGATGACAGGTCCAGATCACCATTTCAACGTCTGTTTGAGTCTCTTGAGGATGATCTCGGTGCCGAACACGCGATCCCAGACGTCCGTGCTGATTCCGAACCCTGGAACAAACATGCCAGACCGTTATGCCCTGTTCACATTGCAGGAGTTGGTCGCGATCAAGCTGATGTGGACAGGATCTACATCAACAACATTTCATCCCTGCAGTATGAACGCAATTCATCCACGCAAATCGACTTAATTAATACTGGAAACATATTATTATTTTCTGATTAATTTAATAATATTTCTTTACAGAAATATGATAGGTATTTTATCAAGAAATCGCTATAGGCAGCGTGTTTAGACTACAGGTAGCGCTCCAAAAAGTACATACAGAGCCACCTAAGCTGTGGGAAGGAAGCATTAATTACCTTTGGCAAGGCGTCCAAGTCGCTGCAGTTATACGTTATGTTGCTTCACATATTACGCATTATCACTCCTTAAAATGTACACAAGTTTATCTAATGTTTATTCGCCTACAAAATATTAATAATAAAGTGTTCACAGTTTCACTGAATCTGATCACAATAGTAATTTGCGCGACTTGGTTCTGATTCCGAAATATTTTGAGTACATTTATTGACATTTGATCGGTTGCTAGGTCACGGCCATTGAGAAATGAAACAGTTGAAGATCATTCCCACAAATGTTGCTTATTTCTTTCACTCGTGGCGCTGGGGGTATGAACTCTCGGTGCCTATTGAATTATTTTACATCATTTCGTGCATTACGAAATAATAAGTACCTACTTGAATTGATTTTTAGTAGTTTCTGCGCTGGCGGAATCGGGCTATTTATACTGAAAATCTCTTTATTTATTCCCGTAACACAACATTTGAAAAGCAATAACTTCCACCCCCAGACCCCCAAACCCTTCCCCCATGATTAGTTCCTACTTATACGCGTGGAGCAGTATGAACGTCATCATGTACACCTGGAATCTCGATTCAAGAGAAAGGTCTCTGGTACTCACCGGTCTCCTGATGCGTGAAGCGGTGTCTGTTGTGATACCTCTTCATGTGGTACAGATACGTGTCTGCCTGGTACTCACCGGTCTCCTGATGCGTGAAGTGGTGTCTGTTGTGATACCTCTTCATGTGGTACAGATACGTGTCTGCCTGGTACTCACCGGTCTCCTGATGCGTGAAGTGGTGTCTGTTGTGATACCTCTTCATGTGGTACAGATACGTGTCTGCCTGGTACTCACCTGTCTCCTGATGCGTGAAGTGGTGTCTGTTGTGATACCTCTTCATGTGGTACAGATACGTGTCTGCCTGGTACTCACCTGTCTCCTGATGCGTGAAGCGGTGTCTGTTGTGATACCTCTTGATGTGGTACAGATACGTGTCTGCCTGGTACTCACCGGTCTCCTGATGCGTGAAGTGGTGTCTGTTGTGATACCTCTTGATGTGGTACAGATACGTGTCTGCCTGGTACTCACCTGTCTCCTGATGCGTGAAGCGGTGTCTGTTGTGATACCTCTTCATGTGGTACAGATACGTGTCTGCCTGGTACTCACCGGTCTCCTGATGCGTGAAGCGGTGTCTGTTGTGATACCTCTTCATGTGGTACAGATACGTGTCTTCCTGGTACTCACCGGTATCCTGATGCGTGAAGTGGTGTCTGTTGTGATACCTCTTCATGTGGTACAGATACGTGTCTGCCTGGTACTCACCTGTCTCCTGATGCGTGAAGCGGTGTCTGTTGTGATACCTCTTCATGTGGTACAGATACGTGTCTGCCTGGTACTCACCTGTCTCCTGATGCGTGAAGCGGTGTCTGTTGTGATGCCTCTTCATGTGGTACAGATACGTGTCTGCCTGGTACTCACCGGTCTCCTGATGCGTGAAGTGGTGTCTGTTGTGATACCTCTTGATGTGGTACAGATACGTGTCTGCCTGGTACTCACCGGTCTCCTGATGCGTGAAGCGGTGTCTGTTGTGATACCTCTTCATGTGGTACAGATACGTGTCTTCCTGGTACTCACCGGTCTCCTGATGCGTGAAGTGGTGTCTGTTGTGATACCTCTTCATGTGGTACAGATACGTGTCTGCCTGGTACTCACCGGTCTCCTGATGCGTGAAGTGGTGTCTGTTGTGATACCTCTTCATGTGGTACAGATACGTGTCTGCCTGGTACTCACCTGTCTCCTGATGCGTGAAGCGGTGTCTGTTGTGATACCTCTTCATGTGGTACAGATACGTGTCTGCCTGGTACTCACCGGTCTCCTGATGCGTGAAGTGGTGTCTGTTGTGATACCTCTTGATGTGGTACAGATACGTGTCTGCCTGGTACTCACCGGTCTCCTGATGCGTGAAGCGGTGTCTGTTGTGATATCTCTTCATGTGGTACAGATACGTGTCTGCCTGGTACTCACCGGTCTCCTGATGCGTGAAGTGGTGTCTGTTGTGATACCTCTTCATGTGGTACAGATACGTGTCTGCCTGCGGGGACCCGTAGTGCAGGTAGTAGTGCGTGAGATCATACGCGACATAGCCACACATGATGCCAGCTGCGAGGATGGACGGCAGCCATGCAGGCAGCACCAGCGCCAGGAGTGTGTAGATGGGGATCATGATCAGACCGGCAGGTACAGGCGGGAACAGCAGGCGACGGTTGTCGAACGGAACCTGAAATCATCCCTTGTCAGGTTACATCTTACAAGCTGGAGGGGGGGGGGGGGGGGGCCTGGTAGGTAGGCAACTCATTACACTGACGCAATTACCGGACGAGGTATACGCCGTTGAAATAGGCAGCCTGCATAACACTGAAGTAACATGGGATGCCTACCGCTCATGTGAAACGCAGAGAGGCCCTGCGATTGCATTTCTATAAAATCGACTCTTTGTCCGATCTAAACCAAATTTGGCACAGTTACTCCTCCAGACCCTGTGCAACTCATAGGCAACTACTAACTCCCCCTGGTGGCCTCTGGCAATCGCGAGTGATTGGAGAGTTTGTTGCCTAATGCTTGGGGCGCCTCAAAACACCCGGAAAACAAAACCTCATTGGAAAACAACTGATACAAGACGGCCAGTTATAAAATATCTGTATCTTTATATATAGGTACAGCTTATAGTTTGTCTGTCTGTCTGTTCTGCATATACTCCAACACCGCCCCAAACCACCCCAAAATCAAACTTAACTACTCCTAATTGAAATAACCACCATGAAATAGAAAAAAATATGAAAATGTAACAGACACGTGTGCGCGTGTTATCTTTGACATGTTTCCAAAATTGTTGACTGTGGCTCAGACGGGAGAAATTGCGGCAGCACGTTCTTCTAGCGCACGAGCGCGTGACCTTTTACTCGACTTGGGAAAATAGTCACGTAGGTACTCACATTCCAAGAATTCGTTGACGTCATCTCGGCACCTGACCGGGATATATGTAACTTTGAAGTCATTTGTCCTGCATATCTCAAAGGCGTAGAACAGTCACGTTCATTGCTTCGCAGTCTAGAGACTTGAAACAACCCAAGTTCCATAGAGGTCATTTGGGTTGCCTAACCTCCGGCAAAGATAATGTTATTATATGACATGATGTGACTCACTGACCCTCTCTATTGCAGGAGGGAGACCAATATACGTCATCCGTGTACTGCGGCTTGCCTGCCAATGCGAGAAACAACTGGCTTCTTTTGAATGTGACCCTACCTACAGAATTCCATGGAAGTGTTGCTGCGCCGGGCAAGATAGGATACATACACAACAACAGTGCTTACAATATTCACATTACCCGAGCAACGCCGGTAGTATATACCGCTAGTATATTATAAAATACCGCTTACCTTGTGGTGGAGCCCGTGAATAGTGAAGTGCATGGTGATGAGTCTAGGAGAGCCTATTGGAGGCTGACGATGGAAGACAAAGCGATGCATCGTGTATTCCAGAAGTGACCAGAGAATCACGCCCAGGATGAACATGGCAGTCATCGTAGCTGCCGATATGTTGCCTGCAATATCACGCACAATGTAGAGTTTACATGCTGACGATGGGAGACAAAGCGATGCATCGTGTATTCCAGAAGTGACCAGAGAATCACGCCCAGGATGAACATGGCAGTCATCGTAGCTGCCGATATGTTGCCTGCAATATCACGCACAATGCAGTTTCTGTGCTGATAAATGTCAGTGAAGAACGGAACTGTTGCCAAGGTAGAAAAGGTTCCACTAGAGAGAATGTAATATAGAGAAGGGAGTATTCGAAACTCAGTAGCGTCATGTAGCCTACTCCTATGAAAGATACCAAGGGGGCCAACGCCTTAACGTCCCATCCGAAGGACGGTGTGACATTTACAGCAGGGGCCTCCACAACCCGCGCCGTCGAGAGACTGATAACAGGTGGAGGGAGGTCGTCACACTAACCCCCAAACACCGCAGTCTCTCTGGCCCAACGGCAGCAACTGGCAAGGCAGAGTTGAATGGTCACCCATCCAACCGCTGACCCCGCTCAATGTTGCTTTACCTCGGTGATCTGACGAGAACCGAGGTATCCATGTCATATGGTACATGTTCGTGTTTAGACTCTCAAAACAAATGCACATATCTGCAAGACTTAGCTGCAAGACTAGCTGCAAGATCAAATACCAACATTATACCCAGCACTTATGTATCGTATGGTTTTCATTGTACTTACTTATGATTGTGATAAAGATTTCAATCAAAACAAAATGATACATTACGTATTGATATCAAGAGCTAGGTACAATATAACTAAGCACCTATTTATAATGTACACTCCTGGACACTGAAATTGGCCCGCGGTCAATGTTCAAGTGGCACTACGGCTAGTATTCATTTATTTATTTGAAGTAATTTTCGGCCCTAAACTCACATTAGCCATCCGATCTTTGTGCCAAAAAAACTAGCCGTAGTGCCACTTGAACATTGACCGCGGGCCAATTTCAGTGTCCATGAGTGTACATTACGTACAAAATGTTTTATCTATCATAGTTCATCTTATCTTCTGTTTTTATGTAAAAAATCAATGCACTTATTTGTGTCTCAGATAACAGTTTTATAATGCATACACGATTTACTACTTTCCTATGCAATTTAATGTGCGCTGGTGTTTAACGACGCACTGCTCTGCAACTAGGCGAATGGTGATGGAGGAATGAGTATGATGATGATTTGGAGATGATGATGAATGTAAGGATGGACGGTGGGAAGAAGGTGGTCGTGGCATATTAGAATGGAACCTTCACATCAACTGATGGAGACAAATCAGAATAAAACTTTCAGGAATGATGGTCGCCGGAATCGAGCCGGGCATGAATCGGGTAACTCGTCTTAGCGGGTTTCTGTATACGGCACCTCATGTGCGTTTACTTTCACCCACAATGCCAATATGAAAGGATTTTATTGACTTTTCATACTTAATCCCAACATTTAGGTAACTTTCAAGCGAAGTTATTAGATGACATACTTTCATGATGATTTTGAGTTTGTTAGGACTATACACTGTGAGGAAAACATTGACTTTTTTACAAGCACTGTATTTGGCAACCCGATCTCCTAATACATTGTGTGTAAATTTACATACACATAGATGTAGTAAATAAGCTAGTTCTGATAGTAAAATTACTACTCCATTTAGTAATCTTACATACACATTGTTGTAGTAAATAAGCTAGTTCTGATAGTAAAATCATTACTCCATTTAGTAATTTTACATACACATTGATGTAGTGAATATGCAAGTTCCGATAGTAAAATTACTACTCCATTTAGTAAGCTTACATACACATTGATGTAGTAAATAAGCTAGTTCTGATAGTAAAATCATTACTCCATTTAGTAATTTTACATACACATTGATGTAGTAAATATGCAAGTTCCGATAGTAAAATCACTACTCCATGTGGTAAATTTACAAGCACAGTGATTTAGTTAATATCCAAATATTGATAATAAAATCACTACACCATTTAGTGAATTTACAAACGCAATGGTATAGTAAATATCCAATTATTGATTGTACAATCACTACACCATTTAGAAAATTTACAAACCCAATGGTATAGTAAATATGATAGTTTCGTTGGTAGAATCCGTACAATAATGTTAATTTACAAGCGCAGTGATACAATAAATATGCAAATTTTTATTGTAGAATTACGTTTTCCTTGTAATTTATCACCATGGTGTGCAAGGTAAATTTCGCTGACATGCTCATAAATGGCTTGATGTAGCTAGAAGAAGGTTGAAATTGATAAACATTGGATTGTAGTTTCTAGAAACAGCACTGGCTAGCCGATAGCTAGAGGCTAGAGCTAGAGGCTGTAGCTAGGGGTGGAATTTGGTTTGGAGTTACTTACTAGAACAGCAATGGCTTGCACATAGCTGCACACTTGCAGTTGCTAGAAACAGCTAGCAATGAATAGCCCATAGCTGGCTTGCTGTAGCTATAGCTATAGCTGGTTTTGTTGGTTCTTCGTCCTAATCTGGAAATGGCATGGAACAGTGCGTAAAAACTTATAGAAATTGTTGAATTGCATAAAAGGTTGCTGTGGCTAGGTTATCAGTATCACTAAAGAAATGCTATATGATTTCAGATTGAAATGACATTACGGCGAGAGTATGAAGGGATGTGTGTTGTGAAAAATATCCGACCGAACCGGGGCTCGAACCCGGGACCTCTCACTTGCCGGGCGAGAGCTCTACCAACTGAGCTACCCGATCGGACGGACGGACACTAGACACAACACACTGATGAGGGTTAGAGATCTCCGAGGAGAATGGAATGAAGGTACACTCTAAAACCAGGTGTCTTCTTTAAAGACGCCATAGGCGTCTTTTATTTTGCTTTCTTATTTGAGGCGCGTCTTTTCAGGTTAAGACGCCATAATGCATCTTCAATTTGAAAACAAGACTCCTCAACCCGTCTTTCTACTGAAAAGAAGTCACCTTGAACTAACTTTAATGGGAAAGAAGGTGGCTAAAGGCGTCTTCTTTTTTAAAAAACAAGGCACCTCACTGCGACTTGTCTAGAAAGAAGGCACTTAGAACTGTCTTCCTCCAATAATGAAGACGTCTCATTGCGCCTTGTTTTTTTAGAAAGGAAGACGCCTATTGATGACTTCGTATTCTGCAATAAAACACATAATATGAGCAATAAAATTTTATTTGGGTGAAAAAACATGCACAAAAAGGTTTACAAGTGTGACATTTCAGATGAGAAATACAAGGAACAATTATGTCATGGTAAACAAGAATTGATTATAAAAACTAAAATTATATTGATTAAAAATGGGTATTCACCAATTAATCGGTTTGATTATTCTCAAAATAATTTCTTGAAATTCAAAGCCCAATACAAATAAATCGAATATTCGAATAAAAAATAGGTTGGTGATTCAATTGTGTAATATAAAAAGGCTGAGGAGCTGACAAACACTTTTACTTTATACATTCTTACTTCTTACTACATTCTTACTAATTATCCTACTAGCCCAAAATTATAGGAGCTGCACTCTAAACTATAATATACAATTGGAATCTTACTTCAAGCTCAGGAGAGTCCCCCACATTACTAGAATTGGCAGACACTTGCTCATCACTAGTATCATTCTTGATGCTCAACGGCTGGAAAGCAAAAAAATACAAATTTAATAATTATAAAAGCCAACATTTTAGTTTCTTGCAGGGCATAATGATGGGATTTGAGCGTCCAAATATTATTTTTGGTAAAAGTTATCTTGAACATAAAAGAATCACTTTTTCGAAAAAAGCGATCTTCGTTCTGAATTATTTATGGTCCACAGAAATTATGAATTTCACCGTTCTCTGATGGGAGAAATGCACGTTACTGTGTCTGTAGTTTTAAACTCGCTGCTGAATGGATGGCAATTTGACAGGTCAAATGAATTTCGTTCAATTGACCGTGACCCCGGTCAATTTTTTTTTGGTATAAACAGTACAGAAACAGAGGTGTCAATGCTCTACTTCTACAAACACATAAATTTGGTTTACGGTACTCACTGGAGATTCACACTTAATTTTCATCGGGTTCGATGAGCTTTGAAGTTGCGCCATTTGAAGAGAATGCTGTCTCATGAATTTGACTCGCTTCCCAATGGATGGTATAAGAAGCTCCATTGTCCTCACATCAAGCAGCTCAAATGATGTCTGTTCAACCTCGTCTTCTAAAAAACAATACACAGAATAGATGTGACATATTGGCTCTAATTTTAGAGTGATCTGAGTAATAGGCCATATGTTAAATGAAGTTAAATTAATTATGTTACACTCCTGGACATTGAAAGTGGTCCGCGGTCAATGTCAATGCAGTGTTTAATGTAATTTAAACGTTTAATATAATTTAATGTTATAAAAGTTTTGAAAGAATCAGGATTATTATAATTATGAAAAACATCTTGATTGGGATATTTCATCCTGTATTATTTTTATTTTCTTAAGAATAAATTTATTATTTAAAATTTTAATTTTATAATATAATAAATTTTAATAATTATTTTATTTTCTTAAGAAAATAAAAATAATACAGGATGAAATATCCCAATCAAGATGTTTTTAATAATAATTTAATGTTATTTATACTAAAAAAAAAAAAAAAAAAAAAAAAACTCCTGCAATGAAAAGTGGTGATATCTGAGTGGACTGTACGACTTGGCTGAGTGGAGTGACCGCTCCACTAGATTCCAAAACTTAGTAATTTTAACTACCTATAGGTAGGTACCTATTAATTTTAAATTGAAATTACCTAAATTAAAATAAAATTTAATAAACATAGCAGTAGAGTAACCTTAAACATTGACCGCAGAGTACTTTCAATGTCCAGGAGTGTACCAAAATCAAAGTGAAAAGTGAAAACATTGGTGAAACCAAATCAAAACCATGCCATCACAAATCCCTGTGTTAAGACACCGTAGAGGTCTAGGTAGTACTGAACATACTTTTTATAAATTTATCGTAAAATTAATTTCTATTCAGCAGTAATGTTTGAATGGTTGCCCAAATTTAATTTTGGCCAGGAAGTTTATGCTCGGTGTTAAATTCTAGGTAGGACCTAGGCAGGTACTACTAGATAGGTGGGAAGCGTAGGAATAGGGGGGGAAAAGGGGGGAACGGACCCCCCTGTCTGGAGCCTGACCCCACCTGCCAGAGATCCTGACCCCCCCCCCTGCTAGAGACTCTGACCCCCCCCCCCCCCCCCCCTGCTAGAGATCCTGAACACACCCAGATATTCACAAATGTTGATTAAGTATTGCACAGAATGCATAGATTTGCTTCATTATGAGGTTGAACTCTCAAAATTTTCTCAAGTTTTGCAAAACTAATTGAATTAGGTATTATCCAATGAGACAACTCATGTACTCATTTGTCCAACATGATCATCCTCATGAATTAAATTAATAATTACACGTTAAACTAATCCCAGAAAAAAACACTCCGTGTAAAAAAGGCAGCCAAGTCTCTTTACTTTAAAAAAATTCAACACCGAAAAGGAGTGATATCAAAAAAGGAGCCAAGTCAATGACATTTCCAAATATTTAATCGTATCTTTGAAATAAAAGTATAAACACCGAGAAATACTTTACAAAAGGACTTGGCGCATCGTTTTTTTAAAGACATCATTCTATCCTAAAAGTGGAAAGAAATTTACAAGTAGGTACATTTTCCTCTTTCTATTAGAGCCAGAATCTATGAATCAAGCTACTTTTAGTAATGACTATTTTATAGTTTTGTCAATGGCGATAGAAGCATGATTTTATGCTGTAATATATAAGTAATATAAGGGTGAAAGAATTACATAACAATTGGAAGTGGTGAGAATGTAGGTTTCTTTGGAAAACTTCCATGGAGTCAGGAGTCAGGATCCTCATCAGTGTGTTGTGTCTAATGTCCGCCCGTCCGATCGGGTAGCTCAGTTGGTAGAGCTCTCGCCCGGCAAGTGAGAGGTCCCAAGTTCGTGCCCCGGTTCGGTCGGATATTTTTCACAACACACATCCCTTCATATCAATTGGAAGTGGGCTCATACATATTCTTGCAGTACTGTTAATATGGCGATATTAGACTGGTATCTTTTCATAATTTGATCTTGACTGAAGGAAATCATGAAACGTTGTCAAATAATTACTAACTAATGGAACACAATTATATATTTTTGAAGTGTCAAGTGTATAAAGTTAAATTTTTTAATAGAAATTCAATATGACTGTCTTCTTTGTGAAATGTATTTTTATAAAATGTGTATTAATAGAAATTGTTACATGATGTGAAGGTATAACGCATGATGAGACTTAATTATATTCACCACGAAACAATATTACGAAGATAACTATTGTGTATATTTATAGAAAGCATAGACAACAAGTTTCATAGCGTATATATTCATATAGAAAATATTTTAAAGAAGGTATGTATAATATGTACCTAATTGAAAGATGTTTCCCTATTATTCTAAACATTCAAAATGACGGTTGTATATAAATGGCACATGCTTATGAATAGAAAAATGTCTTTAAAAAAACGATGCGCCAAGTCCTTTTGTAAAGTATTTCTCGGTGTTTATACTTTTATTTCAAAGATACGATTAAATATTTGGAAATGTCATTGACTTGGCTCCTTTTTTGATATCACTCCTTTTCGGTGTTGAATTTTTTTAAAGTAAAGAGACTTGGCTGCCTTTTTTACACGGAGTGTTTTTTTCTGGGATATCACTTCTTTTGTTAGTTTATTCATACAGCTTGTAGCACAGCTTGTGTCCGTGCAAGAACTTATTTCTTTAAAAAAATACGCCTATGCCGATTTGGATACTTAGAAAAGTTGCGTTTGGTATATAAGATTAAAATAATTATCCAAGAAGAATAGCTTTAAGTTTCGTTACAATCGGTCCAGCCGTTTTCGATATATGACGTCACTTCCGGTTTTAGCAATGGCGGCCGAAAATAATGTCGTCTTGAATTCATAATTATTACTCCTACACATTTCCAAAATTTGGTTGCAATCGGTACAGCCGTTTTTGATATATGACGTCACTTCCGGTTTTAACAATGGCGGCCGAAAATAATGTCGTCTTGAATTCATAATTATTAGTACAACACATTTCCAAAATTTGGTTGCAATCGGTACAGCCATTTTCGATATATGACGTCACTTCCGGTTTTAACAATGGCGGCCGAAAATAATGTCGTCTTGAATTCATAATTATTAGTACAACACATTTCCAAAATTTGATTGCAATCGGTACAGCCATTTTCGATATTTGACGTCACTTCCGGTTTTAACAATGGCGGCCGAAAATAATGTCGTCTTGAATTCATAATTATTAGTCCAACACATTTCCAAACTTAGGTTGCAATCGGTACAACCGTTTACGATATATGACGTCACTTCCGGTTTTAAAAATGGCCGCCGAGAACACTGCAACCTTGAATTTATAATTATTTACAAAGTACGTTTACTTATATCTGTTTTAAAGTATAAAGTGGTGAATTTAGCGTCATTTAGCATATTTATGACGTCATTTCCGGTATAGGTCATAAAATGTGTGACGTCATTTCCGGTTTCGATATTTGAATCATCAAATATTACTGATTACATAAAGTTGACCGTCTAAATCGTTTAGCGCTGGTTTTGTTCTAATCTGTTTAGCCGTTTTTGAGACATGATGTCACTTCCGGTTTCAAAATGGCGGCTTCCGGTTGGTTTTATAACAAGTCAAATGAAATATCAAAAGTACAAACGTTACATAAATATCAAGACAATCGGATCAACAGTTGTTGCTGAAATGCAAATCGATGTATTTCAAATTTCATGACGTCATTTCCGGTTTATTTAAAATAATGTTCAGTCTTTTGATATTGATAATCCATATAGATGACCGTCTGAAACGATTGGCGCAAATTTCGTTCCGATCGGTCCAACCGTTGACGAGATATGACGTCACTTCCGGTTTCAAAATTGGGGGAAAAAAAAAATTCATGGGGACAAGGTTAAATCAGACGCCAAAAGTGCACACGTGGTAAAAATGTGAGATCAATCGGTTCAGCCGTTTAGGCTGTGGCCTGTTTACCGGATTTTAGCTCCAGCCTACTACTACTAAGATTATTATTATGAAAACCGCCCTAAAACACTGTTTTCACGGCCCTCTAGCGCGCAAAGGGCGTAAACTATTGTTCCCAAATTTGGTATATGTTGTAGGGTGGGCCATAGCTCGAAATTAAGATATTTCGCAACAATGTGAGATTTCTCAATTTTAAGATCCAGTAGGCCGAAAATGCCACTTTGATGCTTACAGTAAAAGTGGGTTTGCTCCAGCCTTTATATGAGAGTGTGCGCGCGCCGTACGACTTGGCTGGCGTGGAGCGACCGCTCCACTAGATAGATTCCAAAACAGATACAGATCTTTCTTATTGATTGCTTTTGCTGTTGCTCTTGCAACCTTTTTCAAAGGTCGATTCCAAAATCAATTCATAATCGATTCTCTTTCACTAGAATTCAAGTATTTCCCTGCGGGGCCATTTAGGATTTTGTCAAATAAAATTTTATTTTGTCTCTTGTATCCCCAAGAATATTGCATAGGACACACATTTTAAATTTCTTTAAAAAATATGCCAAAAAGCGTCGAATTCGTTTTTTTTATCAAGATGTAAAAAAATGACCTGCGGGGCCATTGGGAATTCTATAAAAACAAGTTTTCTTAGGTTCCCACAGAATATTGCATATCACACATTTTACATTTCTTTGAGAAGAATAGCTTAAAATTCGATTATTTTGTATCAAAAATTCAAAAAAGGCCCTGCGGGGCTAACTGGGGGTTGAGTCCCCCAGACCCCTTGTAGCAGTGAACTATCTTTTCCTGACATCCATCGATCCCCTATAATTTTGACCCCCCCTGTCAAAATAAAGTTCCTACGCGCCTGCACAGCGATGCATTTATTTTATTAGAACGTAAAGCTATATTGTTCACTTACTAGCAAAGTGGTCTACCAGATCCGACATGTCCCAATTCGTCAACAACATTTTCACTGGATTGTCCGCCATGACGTCAGAAGCGAACCAAGGACCTGTAGAGATGTACGAGTTATAACATACACAGCGATTCAAATGTTATTTGAACTTAACTTTCTTAATACATGCAAGTAATAATACTTACTTGGTTTTGCGTAAATTTGTAAAATATCGCACTCCCCAGTACGAACGCATTATGGTAAAATACAACATCTGTGAGGAAAGTGCTCACAAAGTGCCACCAAAAACTACGTTGTTGAAAACCAGCACAGAGGTGACGCAGTGGGTGACGCCTGTAGATCAGAATGATGAAAGCAGTGATAAAAACATAATGTCAAGTTCATCTATAATAATGCTAGCTATGCTAGCTATGTACTTACTTGTAGATGTGTAAATGATGAACACATTCCTTCGAAACAAGGCAAAACATACAGAAATATACACAAATGTGAGGCCAGACAATAGGCGCAACACATTCCCACACAATCAAAACAACAAAGCAGCTTCGGCCAGCTTCGGCTCGGTCCGGTCGTCTTCGGCTAGGCTTGGTGTCGAGATTATCTCGTCAAAAGAAGACATCACGACGCATCTTCTCGTGTAAAAGACTGCATTGAGCGTCTTCCTTTCATGGAAGACGCTGTTATATGTCTATGTAAAAATAAAGTGAAATAGTGGCGTCTTCTTTTCTGTCCAAAGTCGCTTGAAAGTGTCTTTTTTAGAAAAAAGAAGACGCCTGGTTTTGCAGTGTAGAGAATGCTTCTATGAACTTACAAAAATAGGATAGATTATTATTTATTGGAAAATGCATTATTTATGAACACATTTCTTATTCATGTCAATAATTCGCGAGGATTTAGCCGTTGAGTTTTCTTATTTCATGTCGAATTCACTGAGCGCCTTCCCCCTCAACCACTGTTGAAATGTGTCTGAAACAAACGAAACAGCATTTTGTAATAAGAGTGTTATTTAAAAACAAAAAAAGTGAGCCAAGTGTAACTCGGTTCTATAAAGGACATATACAGTCATGAGCTGAGACGACACACATTAAGAATATAAATAGTGCAGGTTATAATTTTAATATTTAATTAAATATTATAATACCTATAATATAGGTATTAACTTACCGCTGACTTGACCGCTGTTTTCTATCTCCATGAAAAGCGATGTTGTCTTCATTTGTTAAAATCACTTATATTTGAAAACCTTTATATTAACAGCTTATATCAATTTTCCCATATACAATTCAAGTTGGACAATTTTAAATCCTAGCCAATTAAATATTGTTTTGAGTGAAACTCTGAAATCCAATTAGACTATAATTGAAATTGTCCAATTTGAATTGAAGTGTGATATGGACTTGACGAAGACGAACTGTATTACCATCATCTTTGCTATTGAATCGATTGCAAAGTTTATGTTGTCACTGCAGCGTCAATCCTTTCTCTGACCATCACTGACCACGCAGGATGTAGAAGTGAACGAGTAAGGGAAAGATGTGCGCCGTGCGGACACACAAGACCCCAGCAAATCATCCCTCCCTCATTAGTAATTAGTCAGTGCGACAGGAAAGAGCAGGCAGTTGACTTCCCCCTTCTAGGCTACACAGCGAGCAAATAGCTCGCTGAATCACATTCTCGTTCAAGGGTTTACTTCCTCCTAACAGAATTTATTTACGAAATATACATTGAATGTCCCAATACATCATATCCCAATCATCATCATTATAATCATTCATCCGTCGCCATTAGCCTCGCTGCAGAACAGTGCGACGTTAAGCCCCAGACAAAAAAATGTGTTTTTGTCGTCATGATTTAGCTATAGTCATATTATTTTACAAAATTGAAATCAAATTGAATTCCTGTTTGAAATTTAAATAATGGTTAAAATTTGTGCAAACTAAAGAAAACCAGTGATTTCTATATCAGTGATATCATTTATTTTTTCTCTATTATTGTCAAATATTGAACAATTATTGAAAAATTAAAAAAAATAGAGTGAGAATGAATTTCGATTAATTTATCAATATGTCTAAAATTTAATTAAAATAACATTTGTGATTGAGGGAGGAATTTATATAAAAACCAGTTTAGAAATCCGTGTTATTGTTACTCTCCAACCAAAACTCTTTTCTCAGAAAATTAGTAGGCATGGTCGAGGGGATGCATTCCAAGTAACATCCGTTAGAACTCAGTGCGCCTGATCGCCCGGAAACGAGAATGTCTCCTAATTGATTTGCTGTTTTATTGGATGCAAGTTAAAATACCCCCTGCTAAAATGCCCATTTGTCCACTTTTCATATTTTATAACATCGAATTTTGTATAATTATTACTTTTAAGAGTAAAGTTATTGCAATAACGATTTCATCGTTATTTTAATCATAATTCCGCTTCCGTTTAAATTATAATTATATTATTTCAATTATATTATTTTATATTTTATATTTTATATATTTTTATATTATTTAACAATGTTATTATATTATTTCAATTATACCACTTGACAATTTTATACAAAGTTATTGTTAAATGGAAAGAGAAGGAGGAGGCGTATTTTGAATGCGGGTATTTTAGGTAGGGGTAATTTTATCAGGGGGTTGTCCGGGGGTATATTTTATCCGTTTGCGGTTTAAACGTGGTTGTATTTGCCTCTGAATCGCGTACTGATTGTTTATACCTACACATTTGAGGAAATGTATACTCAAAAAGAAATATTGAAGAGAAATATTATCAAATTACATATCGTAGTTTTATCATGTAGGTTTTTCCTAAAATTTGGAAAGAAGACAAATATGTACGCATATTTGTGTGTTCAAATATGTGCTCATACACTGATTTTTTACACCATTTCAATCTAAGTTTTATAATTTAATTTCATTATAAATCTCTCCAACTAGTGGCATTGGTGTGTCCAAAGGGGTGGGGGGAGGGGGCTTTGCCTTGGGTATGTCTGGGATAATCATTCATTGTTAGACATTTCCAAGCAACTGTCTTATTCTTATTCTCTATTCATCTGTGATTGGTTTAGGCACTCAAAATCACATTCTGAGAACCAATCCAAAGTATCCTTACAAAGTAAATGTCGTTCAAATGACTTCCTCCCCGCTTGCCGAGAGCATGAAATATTTCACCGATCTCAATAAAATGTCAAAACCTTTTTCCAGTAGGCTGTCGCATGACTCATCTCACAGCTCAGATTATCTTCAGATTATAATCTAGAAGCCAGCCAGGTATAATTATTGCAAACGGAATTAGGTTTTCCTAATACAATCTTTCTCGGCAAAATACCCTATACTTTTGCTACTCAGTTTTGATCTTGGAATATGCAAGTGATTAATTCGATTGGTGAAATGAACAACAATGATGATCCAACTCTGAATCGGTGACTCCGGTTCGATTCCCGCGGTCGTCCTTTCTTCCTGACTAAAGATTTTATACGTTTCTTTGTCACATAATCGTCTCAAAGTGTTCTTCATTTCTTACAAGAATGAGAGTCCTCCAGAGATTTTATGCACTTCTTTTGAAAAACACATTTATATTGTATACAGTCTAAGTCACTAACAAAGCAACATAAAAAAATGTTTTGTTTGAAAATTGTAGAAAATAGATATGCAATTATTCAATTAGGTATTCCTTTTTATTGAGCTAGTATTGATAGAGGTCACTGCAATCATAGTAATTAATATTTTGTCTCCCAGGTATCCAAACAGTATTTCGAAGTAAATGTCTGGTAAAATGACGTGTAAATAGAAATAAAACATGTAATCCTTTGTTTGTAAGTGTGGATAACTTAACTGTCACGTGACCTTTCTTATCTCTCTACCTTTCGGGTATATGATCGAAATAACTGAGTGAGAGGCTATGACATTTCTGAGATAATCAACAACAACTGTATTGTCGATTGATTTTTGTGAAAGAAGATCAACAATTTTCATTCAAGTGTTTGATGATAAACTATTTTACAAATTAGCAGGCTACGAAAGATAATGGAATTCTAAAAGTTAGGTCGGTCTTTAAATATTCTAAAATACAATTCTGAACGAAATCGAAAAATTAAGTTTTTTTTTTATGTAAACTGATGCATTACTTGTATTTCAATTGTTAACAATCACTCACTACGACAAATTGAACTTATTTGGTTTTTCAAATTCTCAAATCTTATACGATTCAATTTGAAGGAAAATAGTTATTCCATAGAGTGTGGAAATTTCACAAAACATGCAGCACATTGAGTTTTGTTAAATTGCATTCCTAGGCAGGTTTAAAATAAATTTAATGCATTTTATTTAAAATATTACAGAAAAATCAATTATGAAATCATTCAATCAATCAGAAGTCAATGGCAGAATATCTTTGCATAAAAATTACGACCAGAGGTATTTATTTTGTTAATTTCTGTCATCGTATGATTGCATGATTTAATATGTGTATGTTTTAATTAATGTGTTTTCAAAGTTTAAAACGTTTCGGTAATTTTTTTTTGTATATTTACGATTCAAAGTGTAATACTGAGATCACCATGCGTAGTTAATTTTTGCAACACAATTCACGGAAAAAATATTGATGCGGTAGCAATAAAAAGTGATATCAATATGTTTCTGGATGTCCCAGCAACAATTTTGGGGATATCACAATTATGGGTACTGTAGCAAGAATTCTGGTTGGGAAACCAGAAAAGTTTGCTGTTGTAATATTAGCAAGACATGTTGCTACAGCAGCAATACAATACGCTTTTTACACAATATGTTGTGATAATTTTACCAGCACTTTGCACATTTACGTACATATTGATTTTGTAAATTTACGAAGCAAAGTGTAAAATTGAGATTACCTGTAGTGATTTTGCAACACAACGTGGTTGTATTTTTATTCGATATATCGTGATAATTTTACGAGCCCTTTGCACATTTACGTACACATTGATGGTGTACATTTACAAGTGTAATGTGTATAATTTAGATTACCTGTAGTGATTTTACCAACACATCGTGCTTGTATTTGTACACAATATGTCGTGATAATTTTACAATCACTTTGCACATTTACGTACACATTGATGTTGTAAATCTACAATAGCGATTAAGTATTTTAACAAGGCATATGGCTTGTAATTTTACCATGACATGTAGTAAGAAAGCCAATACAGTCATGTTGTTTTTGCGGACCCACTGTAGTAGTTAACTGAAATACACACACATTAATGGTAAAACAAATATGCATACACAGGTGTGTGCAAAAATACCAAATCATATGTGGTAAATTTACAATTATTTTTCACAGTGTAGCATCTGATAAAGATAGAATAAACATTGGAAGTAACATTCATGAGCATGGCACAGGAGGACGGTCAAACTTGTTCCTCAAATTTTTTGATTTAAAAATGTTTTGTCAGATGGAGTGAGTGAATCATAAATTAACTGAATGTAAAACTGGGGGATAATAAATGAAAATTATTGTGTACTTGAAAGTAAGATTTTGAAACATTTATTTAATATTAAACTGAATTGTTAAGAGTATTTTAATATACCTTTTGTTCAAATACCATTTTATGACTTGTTGGGTGTACCTATAGGTACTACATGTCAAAATTTCCTATTTAGCAATCCTACGTCAGCTTTATGAACGTGCGTTCATAAAGCTCTGCCAAAACAAAGTCAAATTAAATGCAGTTTATTAAAATACTCTTAACAACAGTTTAAAATAGCGCTCACCTTCGTTCTGGTAGACGTATCCGTGATAGAGGAGAGCGGTTGCCGTTGGTAGCCAGATGAGCGGGACCAGGTACCACGGCGTCACTGTCATCAACTCCAAGATGTCCGACTTGAAGAGCCGCAGCTTCCGGTCTACCGGTGACGTCACCCACTCGTAGTACCTCTCTCCCAGCAGACCCACTTGGTCCAGCATCGGCTTGCTCCAGTCCACCAGTTTCTACGCACATGGCACAGAGTTCGTAATCAATACGTTTGTCTTTTATTCAAACTGATAATGGCGGGGCTGACAGCATGAACAACTCAAGTCTATTTGTCCTGTTCAGGCCAGTTTCGCGAGCCAACGGTCCCGGTCCGCTGCAGTCTATATATTGCTAGAGTGTAGTTAGTTATAATATTCCATGATATATTTAACAACTATCAAGTTAAACAAGTTTTTAACGATTCATGACTATCATTATTAAAGTAATTGAAAGATTGGGATATTTCGTCATGTTTTTGATTAATTATTTATTATTTTGTCTACAGTTTCGATTTTTATATTAAAATCTTCCTCAGAAGATTATTTATCTAATTTATCAAATATATCCTTATTTATCAAAAACATGACGAAATATCCCAATACTTTCAATTACTTTAACTATTAAGTTATAATTATATTAATTATATCTCATACTTTGCATTTCAAATGAAAAAACTTTAACGCTGAATATCCCAGAACTAGTTTCTGGTAATTGTACCACCGACCCACCAAATGTCAAAATTTAAGATTTGTTATATTTCAAAAATGGTCCGAAAATTACCTGCGTCTGCCACCAAATGTAAAATTTGAAATATTCAATAGGAAATAGAAAATAATTAAGTATTAATTGAATTAATAGTATTTATTGAATTTGTATTGAGTAGATTACCCAACCAAAAATCTGCCCTGGGACTCTTTTCACAAGGAAGATAGCTTTTTAATCTCGCTAGGACCGATAAAGCTTAATCGCAACAAATCAGTTATTGTAAAGTTATACGATAAAACGTAAAATATGTTCAAAAACCAATAGCTAGTATTGGCGCGGCTCTCCCCCCCCCCCTGCCTCCCCCCCCCCCCCACCTGCCCCTCGCCCTCGAAAGAGGGCTGGAATCACATACTAATGGTATATTTCTCTCCCGACGTATTAGGCCAGGCTTGGTAAAATCGGTCAAAAACACTCGTGTTGAGTTATTCAGCTGAGAGCTACCTGGATTTTCTTTGACCGACCTTCCCACTCCACCTTCATGAGGGATGTACAAATTAGTGCAATAATACGTTCGCAATGAAAAGTACAATAGAAGTAATATTTGGACCAGAAAGGCAAATAAATCGGTCGCTATATAAGTGTTCCCAAATATTCAGTCGAGTATTTCAACTCCTACAATCGAGAGAACAATACAAAAGAAAGCTCACATACCCAAAGAACTACCTTCTAGATGACACTATCTCATTTTCTCAAATCGTTCTTATCCCCTCCAGTACACTTTTCCAGATCGATAGAACCGAAGACTCGAAAGATTCCTCCTCAGCTGACTCAGTGGTACCAACCTCTAGATCCTCGGGCACCTCCGCTCCTCCGTCCTTGACCTTGTACTCTCTGAGCAGATACATGGCGGCGGCCGAGTGGTCGTACTGCGCCAACTTGGCTCCGATGTCGAGGTTCTTGAAGGAGGCCACAGTGTTGGTGCCACCTGGATGGTACTTGAGGAAGTTGGAGATCTCATAGTCGTTGCCATCGCGACGCACTCGGAACTCTTCTGCCATCGTGAGCACTGTAACAAGCAACAGGTCATTGTAACTGGGTACACAGTGTTGGTGCCACCTGGATGGTACTTGAGGAAGTTGGAGATCTCATAGTCGTTGCCATCGCGACGCACTCGGAACTCTTCTGCCATCTTGAACACTGTAACAAGCAACAGGTCATTGTAACTGGGTACACAGTGTTGGTGCCACCTGGATGGTACTTGAGGAAGTTGGAGATCTCATAGTCGTTGCCATCGCGACGCACTCGGAACTCTTCTGCCATCTTGAACACTCTAACAAGCAACAGGTCATTGTAACTGGGTACACAGTGTTGGTGCCACCTGGATGGTACTTGAGGAAGTTGGAGATCTCATAGTCGTTGCCATCGCGACGCACTCGGAACTCTTCTGCCATCTTGAACACTCTAACAAGCAACAGGTCATTGTAACTGGGTACACAGTGTTGGTGCCACCTGGATGGTACTTGAGGAAGTTGGAGATCTCATAGTCGTTGCCATCGCGACGCACTCGGAACTCTTCTGCCATCTTGAACACTGTAACAAGCAACAGGTCATTGTAACTGGGTACACAGTGTTGGTGCCACCTGGATGGTACTTGAGGAAGTTGGAGATCTCATAGTCGTTGCCATCGCGACGCACTCGGAACTCTTCTGCCATCGTGAACACTGTAACAAGCAACAGGTCATTGTAACTGGGTACACAGTGTTGGTGCCACCTGGATGGTACTTGAGGAAGTTGGAGATCTCATAGTCGTTGCCATCGCGACGCACTCGGAACTCTTCTGCCATCTTGAACACTCTAACAAGCAACAGGTCATTGTAACTGGGTACACAGTGTTGGTGCCACCTGGATGGTACTTGAGGAAGTTGGAGATCTCATAGTCGTTGCCATCGCGACGCACTCGGAACTCTTCTGCCATCTTGAACACTCTAACAAGCAACAGGTCATTGTAACTGGGTACACAGTGTTGGTGCCACCTGGATGGTACTTGAGGAAGTTGGAGATCTCATAGTCGTTGCCATCGCGACGCACTCGGAACTCTTCTGCCATCTTGAACACTCTAACAAGCAACAGGTCATTGTAACTGGGTACACAGTGTTGGTGCCACCTGGATGGTACTTGAGTACTTGAGTACTTGGTACTTTACTAGAAACTCTTTGGTATTAGTGGTTATCCTCATTTAATCATTGACTTCCGCTCTAGGGGATTTGCAAGAGTTTCGTCGATGTCTAGTGACGAACAATACCGACCCGTTATTACGTACCAAGGTCAAATTCTTCACGCGTTCGGCTGAAATCGTCTTATATTTGGAAAGATAGCAGGGAAACCTGACACAGTACAACAATATGCTTCCGATGCTCTCATATTGTGGCATTAAAGAAAATTAATATTATGTCTTATAGAATCTGGTAAAGAGTGCGGGCTCCGACATCGGCGATAGCATTCAGTGCTGCAGCTATAGCAGTCACGAATACCATGAGCGGAAGTAAATAAATTGTGTCACAATAATTAAAAATCAACTCACCGTTTTTTAGGGCACATTAGGTAGGCACCTACTCTTTTTTTGTGTGCTTTTGTAAGCAATGCCCAGGCCAACGTATTCTACCGGTTGATCTGAAATTTTGTCCACACTAATGTCGTGAATCTAGTGGAGCGGTCGCTCCACGCCAGCCAAGTCGTACGGCGCGCCCACTCTCATTTAAAAAGGCTGGAGCAACCCACTTTTACTGTAAGCATCAAAGTGGCATTTTCGGCCTACTGGATCTTAAAATTGGGAAATCTCACATTGTTGCGAAATATCTTAATTTCGAGCTATTGCCAACCCCACCACATATACCAATTTTGGGAACAATAGGTTACGCACTTTGCGAGCTAGAGGGCCGTGAAAACCGTGTTTTAGGG
This sequence comes from Leuctra nigra, assembly GCA_934045905.1. Classification (NCBI taxonomy): domain Eukaryota; kingdom Metazoa; phylum Arthropoda; class Insecta; order Plecoptera; family Leuctridae; genus Leuctra; species Leuctra nigra. Next base: position 6,989,752 of record OW203765.1, read on the forward strand.
CGGTTTTAATCTCAGTAGTAGTAGTAGTAGTAGTAGTCTCCTGGAATTAAAATCCGGTAAACAGGCCACAGCCTTAACGGCAAAACCGATTGATCTGAAATTTTTACCACGTGTGCACTTTTGGCGTCTGATTTGCCCTCCCCCCCATGATTTTTTTGTGCCGCCATTTTGAAACCGGAAGTGACATCATATCTCGACAACGGCTGAGCTGATTGGAACGAAAATAGCGCCAAACGATTCGGACGGTCAACTATATGGATTATAAATAGCAACAGACTAAAATTTATGTTAACGAAACCGGAAATGACGTCATGAAATTTGAAATACATCGATTGGCATTTCGGCGACTAAGGTTGATCCGATTATTTTGATATTTATGTAACGTATGTACTTTTAACATCTCATGTGACTTGATATAAAACTAACCGGAAGCCGCCATTTTGAAACCGGAAGTGACATCATATCTCACTAACGGCTTAATAGATTTGAACGAAACCAGCGCTAAACAATTTAGACGGTCAACTTTGTGTATTATCATCAATAATATTTGCAGTTACCCATACCGAAATCGGAAATTACGTCACTCATTTGAAAAATCTTACTTATTTTCATTTTGATGTAATAAATATCCCAGAAAAAAACACTCCGTGTAAAAAAGGCAGCCAAGTCTCTTTACTTTAAAAAAATTCAACACCGAAAAGGAGTGATATCAAAAAAGGAGCCAAGTCAATGACATTTCCAAATATTTAATCGTATCTTTGAAATAAAAGTATAAACACCGAGAAATACTTTACAAAAGGACTTGGCGCATCGTTTTTTTAAAGACATCATTCTATCCTAAAAGTGGAAAGAAATTTACAAGTAGGTACATTTTCCTCTTTCTATTAGAGCCAGAATCTATGAATCAAGCTACTTTTAGTAATGACTATTTTATAGTTTTGTCAATGGCGATAGAAGCATGATTTTATGCTGTAATATATAAGTAATATAAGGGTGAAAGAATTACATAACAATTGGAAGTGGTGAGAATGTAGGTTTCTTTGGAAAACTTCCATGGAGTCAGGAGTCAGGATCCTCATCAGTGTGTTGTGTCTAATGTCCGCCCGTCCGATCGGGTAGCTCAGTTGGTAGAGCTCTCGCCCGGCAAGTGAGAGGTCCCAAGTTCGTGCCCCGGTTCGGTCGGATATTTTTCACAACACACATCCCTTCATATCAATTGGAAGTGGGCTCATACATATTCTTGCAGTACTGTTAATATGGCGATATTAGACTGGTATCTTTTCATAATTTGATCTTGACTGAAGGAAATCATGAAACGTTGTCAAATAATTACTAACTAATGGAACACAATTATATATTTTTGAAGTGTCAAGTGTATAAAGTTAAATTTTTTAATAGAAATTCAATATGACTGTCTTCTTTGTGAAATGTATTTTTATAAAATGTGTATTAATAGAAATTGTTACATGATGAGAAGGTATAACGCATGATGAGACTTAATTATATTCACCACGAAACAATATTACGAAGATAACTATTGTGTATATTTATAGAAAGCATAGACAACAAGTTTCATAGCGTATATATTCATATAGAAAATATTTTAAAGAAGGTATGTATAATATGTACCTAATTGAAAGATGTTTCCCTATTATTCTAAACATTCAAAATGACGGTTGTATATAAATGGCACATGCTTATGAATAGAAAAATGTCTTTAAAAAAACGATGCGCCAAGTCCTTTTGTAAAGTATTTCTCGGTGTTTATACTTTTATTTCAAAGATACGATTAAATATTTGGAAATGTCATTGACTTGGCTCCTTTTTTGATATCACTCCTTTTCGGTGTTGAATTTTTTTAAAGTAAAGAGACTTGGCTGCCTTTTTTACACGGAGTGTTTTTTTCTGGGATATCACTTCTTTTGTTAGTTTATTCATACAGCTTGTAGCACAGCTTGTGTCCGTGCAAGAACTTATTTCTTTAAAAAAATACGCCTATGCCGATTTGGATACTTAGAAAAGTTGCGTTTGGTATATAAGATTAAAATAATTATCCAAGAAGAATAGCTTTAAGTTTCGTTACAATCGGTCCAGCCGTTTTCGATATATGACGTCACTTCCGGTTTTAGCAATGGCGGCCGAAAATAATGTCGTCTTGAATTCATAATTATTACTCCTACACATTTCCAAAATTTGGTTGCAATCGGTACAGCCGTTTTTGATATATGACGTCACTTCCGGTTTTAACAATGGCGGCCGAAAATAATGTCGTCTTGAATTCATAATTATTAGTACAACACATTTCCAAAATTTGGTTGCAATCGGTACAGCCATTTTCGATATATGACGTCACTTCCGGTTTTAACAATGGCGGCCGAAAATAATGTCGTCTTGAATTCATAATTATTAGTACAACACATTTCCAAAATTTGATTGCAATCGGTACAGCCATTTTCGATATTTGACGTCACTTCCGGTTTTAACAATGGCGGCCGAAAATAATGTCGTCTTGAATTCATAATTATTAGTCCAACACATTTCCAAACTTAGGTTGCAATCGGTACAACCGTTTACGATATATGACGTCACTTCCGGTTTTAAAAATGGCCGCCGAGAACACTGCAACCTTGAATTTATAATTATTTACAAAGTACGTTTAGTTATATCTATTTTAAAGTATAATGTGGTGAATTTAGCGTCATTTAGCATATTTATGACGTCATTTCCGGTATAGGTCATAAAATGTGTGACGTCATTTCCGGTTTCGATATTTGAATCATCAAATATTACTGATTACATAAAGTTGACCGTCTAAATCGTTTAGCGCTGGTTTTGTTCTAATCTGTTTAGCCGTTTTTGAGACATGATGTCACTTCCGGTTTCAAAATGGCGGCTTCCGGTTGGTTTTATAACAAGTCAAATGAAATATCAAAAGTACAAACGTTACATAAATATCAAGACAATCGGATCAACAGTTGTTGCTGAAATGCAAATCGATGTATATTAAATTTCATGACGTCATTTCCGGTTTATTTAAAATAATGTTCGGTCTTTTGATATTGATAATCCATATAGATGACCGTCTGAAACGATTGGCGCAAATTTCGTTCCGATCGGTCCAACCGTTGACGAAATATGACGTCACTTCCGGTTTCAAAATGGCGGCACAAAAAATTCATGGGGACAAGGTTAAATCAGACGCCAAAAGTGCACACGTGGTAAAAATGTGAGATCAATCGGTTCAGCCGTTTAGGCTGTGGCCTGTTTACCGGATTTTAGCTCCAGCCTACTACTACTAAGATTATTATTATGAAAACCGCCCTAAAACACAGTTTTCACGGCCCTCTAGCGCGCAAAGGGCGTAACCTATTGTTCCCAAATTTAGTATATGTTGTAGGGTGGGCCATAGCTCGAAATTAAGATATTTCGCAACAATGTGAGATTTCTCAATTTTAAGATCCAGTAGGCCGAAAATGCCACTTTGATGCTTACAGTAAAAGTGGGTTTGCTCCAGCCTTTATATGAGAGTGTGCGCGCGCCGTACGACTTGGCTGGCGTGGAGCGACCGCTCCACTAGATACTATTTGAAACGGCTTATAACAAAATAATCATGTTTAAATTATAATTCAAGGGATCAGAGATTTCAGCCGCCATTTTGAAACCGGAAGTAACGTCATATCTCGAAAACTGGTAGACATATCGGTATGAAACTAGCGCCAAACGATTCGGAAGGCCATCGCTATGGAATAGGAACAATCAAACTAGAATTTTCCAATTTATGAGACCGGAAATGACGTCATTCAAATTTATATATTATTATATATAACCCCCTCCTATACAATAACCAATATTCAGAAAGCATAAATGATACACATCATTTATAGATATAAATTCTATGTCGCAATGCAGTAAGTTCAGCAGCCATTTAGAAAACCGAAGTGTTGCCGTATCTCGGAACTGGGTTGACCGATTGGAATGAAACCTTTACTATTCTTCATGTAAGATCATTTAAAGCAAATATTTAGGACCATACGGAGTTTTTCATTAGTAGTAACCAAATTGTAAAGGGTGATTTTTTTTAAAGGATGTAGTAAGTTCATTCGATATGTGTCACAAGTTGTAAGAATAAACTAAAAAAAGGAGTGATATCCTCATAAAAAAACACTTTGTGTAAAAAAACAGCCAAGTCTCTTCAACTAAAAAACAAATATGAAATCTAAAAATTCTGCACTGAAAAGTAGTGATATCAAAAAATGAGCCAAGTCAAAACTTTATTTGAAAATCAAAAAATACTTGGCGCATCGTTTTTTTAGGGCATTATAGGTATACTATATGTATGTATATTTGATGTATATTTCATCTGTGGCCTATACTTTTTAACTATTTATAAAGTACACGATGCGCCAAGTATTTTTTGATTTTCAAATAAAGTTTTGACTTGGCTCATTTTTTGATATCACTACTTTTCAGTGCAGAATTTTTAGATTTCATATTTGTTTTTTAGTTGAAGAGACTTGGATGTTTTTTTTACACAAAGAGTTTTTTTATGAGGTAGTTTTTAAAAGAGATCATTGTGATGTTTTTTAAATTGGTACCGTTTAACCGATCAACTTAACAACATTTTATGTATTTTTAACAATTTTCAGACTAATCTGTCGTTATCTTCAAAAGTTATTCAAATTGTACAGACATTTTATGGTTGTTGGAAATATTTGTCAAATTTCTTGAAGGAAATTTGGGATATTTTCCTGGAATAATGCAACTTGTCGGCTCCGTCTGATGTACCTACGCAACATTCTTGTCCCTGTAATCAGTTCTCTCGCTGCTTATCACCTTGTCAGTTGCGTCACCACTTCACTGTCTGCTGAATCACAGCCACATGGTGACATGACCCTGACGCTTCACCGTCAGGTGATCGGGTTATCAGTCAGCCTGGTTCATGCACGCACTGGTATTTCCACACAAGACTCATGCTAGAATTATGCGATCTACTTTGGTTTGGAATATGTTTAATGGCTCATCGACAACTAGGTCATTTTGCGCACGTTTTAATTTTTAATTTTGTTGGTCATAATATGGAAGTCATAGGGAGGGGTCACCAAATGCGCCAGGTCCGGCGGAGTCCAGCACTGAGGTGACGGCAAGTCCTGAATGGGGACGGACCGGGGTTATGAGGGTTCATGCCAGTGGGACCCGATTCGGGGGGGGGGGGGAGTCCGTCTAGTGGGGACTGCGAATTTAAGGGAGTGCATAGGTAGGTCGACCCTGGCTGCTCTTTGTCTGGGCCTCACCACTGACCTGTCCGGCATGGGAAACCCTTACACATGAGTATATGCTGGCCGGCGTAGCTGCAGTGGATCATTGGCCAGCACAGACATATTGTTCATAATATGAATGGTCCAATTACGATATTTAGGAAATGCCAGACCTGGGATCTACACGTCCCTGTAGACTTGCATTGGCGTGTGATCGCGATCATTTAGCCTAGACACAGAACATAGCCTATAATGTAAAGATCACTCTGGTAATATTCTCCTACCATGGACATAGCCTATATTTCTTACCTCAGAGGTAGAAGGACTCAATTAAATTGTCTGGCTTTTATGTTGCACAATTTTGGAATTATTATCTCTAAATAATTTTGACAATTGACGGATGTCATTTTCATTCGCAGAGCAATATGTCAATAAACGTCAAAACAAGATAAACGCTATTTTTAAGAAATATTAGCAAAGAAGAGATACAGAAATCTGTGTGAAATCCAAACCAGTTTGGATAAATTAGATATGTTTCCATCTCGAGCAGGAAAATGTTCTTGATTGACATATTATTGTGTTTTGAAACTATGCTCTTCATTTGCTCTTCTGAGTCAGAGCCCACGTGCCCGTGTGTTTTGATAAAATGTGCGTTATCTGCTTGTTGACTGATGTGAGGGTAAATCATTGAGACAGCTGGAACATCTTCCGGTAAACCTCAGAACACGTGTCTTGTTGGCTTCAAGCAACAATGCGAGGAAACAACACGACTGCTCTCTGGTGGCTATTATGATAATTGATACATAGGTAAACAGCAATGATGGGGCGCATTTGTCTCATTTTCAAGCTTAATGGAAAACAGATACGTTTATATAAAAATGAATCAATAGATTTTACACTCAAGTTAAAAAGTTTATTAGGTAATATTGATTCATTTTTATTTAACATAACCTCAAGCAAGAAGAACTTGAACATTGAGATACGTTTATTTCGATTGAGTGGAACATATTTCACCCCACCAATGGACTGCCACCTTGACGCGGTGGTGGGGCTTAAGGGACCGGCTCGCATAGCGAGTTGGTCCCAACCAAGTGCAGTCCAGGGTCGGCCTAGTCCCATGCCCTCCCTTGAATTTGCGGTCCCCTCGGGCCGGCCTCCCCCCTCGAGATGGTGATCCCCCTGAAATCGAGTCCCACCGGCCCGAAGCCTCCCCCTCCCCCCGGTCCGTCCCCATTCCGGCCTGGCCTTCCCACCAGTTCTGGACTCCCCCGGATCGGGCCCGCTAGGTCGACCCCTCCCCATGTCCTCCAATTATGTTCAACAAAGTTAAATATAAAATTAATGTGCGCAATATAACCTCGTCGTTGACGCGCCGTTAAACCAAACTAATCTAATCTAATCTAACATATTTCAATTAAATATGGATGTACGCGGGGGACCCAAAAGTAACCGGAATTTGAACGTGGCGCTCAAAATATAAAAAGTAAAGAGTTTTGCTTCAGTGTATTCCGAATCAATGAAGTTTTGAGTTAAACTGGCAAGTTTCAGCCCCCTATGTTGACCGAGACGGTTTTTATGCCAAGTTTAGTACACGTCTCAACGCCAACTCGGCGTTTTTTCCGTGATACGTCATATACTTTATTTAAAAGAAAACAGCGATACCTTCTGCTGATAGGGAAAACTGCAGCGGTTCTATGCTAAAGATTTAGATACTTTTTAATGCACTTGCTGAATGTAAAATGAGAGTCAGAGAGTGTTTTTCCCTTTTTCAAAATCGCGGCATGTCTTTTGAAGACCAAACTTGACTTTGGTGAACTTTAACCAGCCAATGATGATTTCGGTTGTGATTTTTGAGATGAAGACCAGGAATATGCACTAAGAATTTGTTCCTCCTTGACATACTGTGTATACAGTTACCATATTGGTAACCGTGCTACAACCGTGCTACACCGTGAAAACGCTGTAGCCCACACGGCTTAGGTTTTAGGCCTAAATCAATATGTCGGTTGTTCAGCATCAAGCCTAATCATTGAACCTCGCTCCCTTTGACTTCTTTTGACTTACTGGTATGAACAAAATACATGAAACATTCTTACGATGTTTTTTTTTCCTGCATTTAATTTAAAAAAAAAACGTGTACCAAAAATGGCATCAAAATCTCGGTTAACATAGAATGCTGAAACTTGCCAGTTCGATTCACAAAACCATTGGCTCGGGATACCCTGAAGCAAAACTCTTTACTTTTTATATTTTGAGCGCCACGTTCAAATTCCGGATACTTTTGGGTCCCCCTCATATATGTTTTCTGTGCGTTGTGTACGCAATTACGGTTCGAGAATTTGCACGTAACGGTACTCGCTCGTCAACGCAATACACTGAGCGTTTTCCTAGTGTCATCAAGTATTATTAAGTCTATTGATGCAGTATAAAAGCGGTGTAAAATCAGTATGAGCTGTAAAAAGAGATTATTCTATGCACACTGTGCTCCCAGGTTTATATGCTGCTTGCAATGTTGGCGCTAGATTGTGGGTATTACGTGATTGATACGATGTTCAAGATAAGAACCTAATCAACATACCGAATATCGATCAAAATAGCTTAGAAGATGATTTCATCAGCATGAGTTTGTTCTTATGACATAGCCAGCGAAGTGTAACACTTTGGATTCAATCACTGGGATAACAGAATGTTGCTATAGGAAAACGCCCCGTGTAACGCGACGCGTTTATAAGCGAGCATTCGCAATGCATGAGAATTAATATGGTGTGAAATATACTGCTCTGCAGGACTTGGAAACCCCTTGAAGATAATCTAAAGAAATACGCCGAAGTCTGGGATGAAATGTCTCAAATTTCTTTGAGTTTGACAAATATTTCCGAACACATAAAATGTCAGTGCCAATAACTTTTCAAGTTATCGACAGAACTTTTAAAATAGCAAACGTTGGCGTTGTTTTCAATTTGTTCGAGACATGTCCATATGATAGGGCTTCGTTCAAATATATCGATATAAAAATATCTTAAAAATTATCCGATTTTACTTATCTACCATCAGATATCATGGTGGAGAAAACTCAAGTTATCTCAGAAACTAGACAGGAGAAGAGTTCCATTTTACTACGTAATGTGTAACCACCAAAATGTAGATTAAATCGGAAGAATTTACATATGATTTTTCCATCCTTAACCGGTTGAGAACCAGTCTGCCCAACCCTAACGTGGCAGTGGAATCTATCAGCAAAACAATTATTTTGACTGTTCCTATAGGTGTCAAGTAACTCCTACAGCACTTCAAACTGTCCTTCTAACCCAAGTCGAATAGCGAATCTACATCCAAACAATACCGGAATTATACTTAAAATGTAATCGAAGCAAAACAATGTCATTCTACGGTGGGACGACAATAGAATGTGTGTTACCTGTAGAATGTGTGTTACATGTAGAATGTGTGTTACCTGTAGAATGTGTGTTACCTGTAAAATGTGTGTCACCTGTAGAATGTGTGTTACATGTAGAATGTGTGTTACCTGTTGAATGTGTGTCACCTGTAGAATGTGTGTTACCTGTAGCATGTGTGTTACCTGTAGAATGTGTGTTACCAGTAGAATGTGTGTTACCTGTAGAATGTGTGTTACATGTAGAATGTGTGTCACCTGTAGAATGTGTGTCACCTGTAGAATGTGTGTTACCTGTAGAATGTGTGTTACCTGTAGAATGTGTGTTACCAGTAGAATGTGTGTTACCCGTAGAATGTGTGTTACATGTAGAATGTGTGTTACCTGTAGAATGTGTGTTACCTGTAGAGTGTGTTTCCTGTAGAATGTGTGTTACCAGTAGAATGTGTGTTACCTGTAGAATGTGTGTTACCTATAGAATGTGTGTTACCAGTAGAATGTGTGTTACCTGTAGAATGTGTGTTACATGTAGAATGTGTGTTACCTGTAAAATGTGTGTCACCTGTAGAATGTGTGTTACATGTAGAATGTGTGTTACCTGTAGAGTGTGTTTCCTGTAAAATGTGTGTTACCTGTAGAATGTGTGTTACATGTAGAATGTGTGTTACCTGTAAAATGTGTGTCACCTGTAGAATGTGTGTTACCTGTAGAATGTGTGTTACCTGTAGAGTGTGTTTCCTGTAGAATGTGTGTTACCTGTAGAATGTGTGTTTCCTGTAGAATGTGCGCGCTGACGTCTCTTCTCGTGCTAGCAGGCTGTCAGTCGCTGCCCACAACTGAGTCCGGATCCTGCGTTGCGATAACTGATAGCTGAATGATAACTCTATTAGCTTTCACGCCTAGATAGCACTTATCTCGCGCCTAATGAACGCGTACCAAATCACAGACGTGCAGAGCATGATTCAGTTTCCATGAACAAGATCATTCATTCACGTTGGAAGAAATCTCGGACAATCGACAGTCAGTCGAATCGATTGTTGTCTTGGGAATCAGAATTCTTGATACATTCATGACAGTCATAATCAGTAAAACAGTACAATCATAATGCAATGTACTATTTACAGACACAATAAATAGGAAAATTTATTTTTTTTCCTGGGGCTTAACGTCGCACAGTTCTGCAGCGAGGCTAATGGCGACGGATGAATGATTATGATGATGATTGGGAGATAATGGTGAAGAGTAGGTAATGATGGAAGGTGGGAAGGAGGCGGTCGTGGCCTATTAGTAGGGTACCTTCCCAGCATTTGCCTGTAGCCCGAGGGAAAACCACGAAAAAAAACAGTCAGGAAGGACGGCCGCGGGAATCGAACCCGGGCCTCCGGAATACAAGTTCAGAGCGTTACCACTCAGCCATTCCTGTTCCGTAGATACTACTTTCCATAGATAAATAGACAAAATAGGGAAGTATCATAAAATTGTATTTCAGTAAGTTTGTAAAATTATCAACACAAATAATAATGATAAACACACTAGCACTGCAGAAATGTAAAATTGTCATTCTTATGAACACACATTTGAAATTTCATGGGATATTTTGGTGGGAAAAGCGTAATATGAAGAGAATCAGGACTGTGATCATTTCCAACTTCCCAACAATCTGTTACCATGGTGATATACAGTGTTGTGACTTATCTAGATAAAATTATCATGATAATTATCTAGATAATTATTTTTTATCTTTTATCTTATCTAGATAATTAAATAATTGGTTATTTTTATCTATTATCTAGATGATTTCTTGGGAATTTATCTTTTATCTTATCTAGATAATTTTTTTGCAAGTTATCTTTATCTTTATCTAAATAAAAATAAAATTATCTTATCAAAACACTGGTGATAAACATTGTTTCCTCGGCGACATATGAATTATGACATCAATGTCAATTTCCCTGTTATTTTACCAACAAGAAACTATCAATCTAAGGCCGGGTAGGACCAACTCTGGATTAAGTTAACTCTCGAGGGTTAACCAATGAAACACGTTGGCGCGAATTCCATAGCCAATAAGATTCACTAATTTCCACTAATCATCGAGAGTTAACTTAATCCAGAGTTGGTCCTACCCGGCCTTAGTAAATCAATTATTTGAAAACTATTCATCCCACATATTCCACGTATTATAATATTTTGATTATTCATCATAATAATAAAAAAAATAAGAAGAAGAAATAATAATTACAAATTAAAGAAATAAATTAAAGATGATAATAATAATTATATGCGGGTAATTAATTGATAAGAGTTGTATCTAGTTGAAGGTGATAAGTTTGTGGCAGAGAGATTGAAGCAGATTGCATTGTTTTTTTTTATGGGGATATCACTCCTTTTTTTAGTTTATTCTTACAACTTGTGACACATATCGAATGAACTTACTACATCCTTTAAAAAAAATCACCCTTTACAATTTGGTTACTACTAATGAAAAACTCCGTATGGTCCTAAATATTTGCTTTAAATGATCTTACATGAAGAATAGTAAAGGTTTCATTCCAATCGGTCAACCCAGTTCCGAGATACGGCAACACTTCGGTTTTCTAAATGGCTGCTGAACTTACTGCATTGCGACATAGAATTTATATCTATAAATGATGTGTATCATTTATGCTTTCTGAATATTGGTTATTGTATAGGAGGGGGTTATATATAATAATATATAAATTTGAATGACGTCATTTCCGGTCTCATAAATTGGAAAATTCTAGTTTGATTGTTCCTATTCCATAGCGATGGCCTTCCGAATTGATTGGCGCTAGTTTCATACCGATATGTCTACCAGTTTTCGAGATATGACGTTACTTCCGGTTTCAAAATGGCGGCTGAAATCTCTGATCCCTTGAATTATAATTTAAACATGATTATTTTGTTATAAGCCGTTTCAAATAGTATATTTATTACATCAAAATGAAAATTAGTAAGATTTTTCAAATGAGTGACGTAATTTCCGGTTTCGGTATGGGTAACTACAAATATTATTGATGATAATACACAAAGTTGACCGTCTAAATTGTTTAGCGCTGGTTTCGTTCAAATCTATTTAGCCGTTAGTGAGATATGATGTCACTTCCGGTTTCAAAATGGCGGCTTCCGGTTAGTTTTATATCAAGTCACATGAGATGTTAAAAGTACATACGTTACATAAATATCAAAATAATCGGATCAACCTTAGTCGCCGAAATGCCAATCGATGTATTTCAAATTTCATGACGTCATTTCCGGTTTCGTTAACATACATTTTAGTCTGCTCTATTTATAATCCATATAGTTGACCGTCCGAATCGTTTGGCGCTATTTTCGTTCCAATCAGCTCAGCCGTTGTCGAGATATGATGTCACTTCCGGTTTCAAAATGGCGGCACAAATAAGTCAAGGGGGGGAGGGCAAATCAGACGCCAAAAGTGCACACGTGGTAAAAATTTCAGATCAATCGGTTCTGCCGTTAAGGCTGTGGCCTGTTTACCGGATTTTAATTCCAGGAGACTACTACTACTACTACTACTACTGAGATTAAAACCGCCCTAAAACACGGTTTTCACGGCCCTCTAGCTCGCAAAGTGCGTAACCTATTGTTCCCAAAATTGGTATATGTGGTGGGGTTGGCCATAGCTCGAAATTAAGATATTTCGCAACAATGTGAGATTTCCCAATTTTAAGATCCAGTAGGCCGAAAATGCCACTTTGATGCTTACAGTAAAAGTGGGTTGCTCCAGCCTTTTTAAATGAGAGTGGGCGCGCCGTACGACTTGGCTGGCGTGGAGCGACCGCTCCACTAGATAGATATGTGGCCCCAAGTTTACATTATAATTCATATGGTTTGCAAAACAGAAAATCATTAATTCCTCATTATTTTAATATGCTCGTTCATGAATTAAGAAATTTGAAGAAAATATCAGATGTTAAAAATATAATTAGAAAATGGGTCTCCGAGAATCTTTCAAATCTTCCAAATGTATAATTTTCCTTGATTGCTGAAATTAGTATAATATAATATAGTTTTTGAATATCTGTCACTATGTGTGCATTCTTCCCTTGAGTGTATTATAAATGTATTTTTTGTGTATTAAGTGTTTTTAATTGTATTTATAATTAGTGTGTAACCCCGCAGACAAGCCATCCTATTGGTTTAGCGGGGCTACAATAATATGTAATTTGTACTTTTCTAAATAAATAAAAATTTAAAAAAATAAAATAAAAAATGTTCGAAAGCATCGAAGTCACAACAAATCATTTCACTAATAAAATTGCGTACAAAATTTATGAAATTAATTACAAAGCAGCACGGATACATTCTCTACACAAGTAAATAAAACGAACGTCGCGGAAAATTTTTCACAAACGATTATACTTCAAAAGGGTCAGACAATTGGTTCAACACGGTTCAACACGCGTAAAAAACGTAATGATAATCATTTGGACAATCTCATCTGCATATATTTACAAAAAATCAATTAAATTGAATCATGTTGAACTGTGGTTGTTTATCATCACACATTTTATATTTTGGTGTGCACACAGTTTTTTCGGGTTTTTGTATTAGTTGTTATGGGTCATGTGGTTTGCGACGATCAACTGTTCGGCTTGCTATATGACGGATGTGACAATTTACTTGGTAATTCGAAGAGATACGGAGCCCTGTTTTTCGCTGCTCAAAGCTGCCTTCTGCTCTCACGCGGTCTAGAATTGACGTCACAGAGAAAAACAGTCCAGTAACTCTAAATTCCTATTAGAGGACCACCTTAGCGACCAATTATTTACAAACCTTGGGCATAACCTTGTTCCCAAATTGTGTATGTGTGGTGTGGTGGTCCATAGCTCGAAATTAAGATATTTCGCTACAATGTGCGATTTTTCAATTTCAAGATCCAGGTCGAAAATGCCATGTTGATGCTTACAGTAAAAGTGTTTGGTCTGCTCCTCTGCCGCTTTATATTACTGTAGGCATTAGTTGGCATGTCGTATGGGAGTGTGTCCTACATTTTAACTATATTTAAGTATAACAGACTCATTTAAAGTCCTGGGGGATGATTCCTGTACGCATTTTCACTCTCTTATCTTAAAATTTAAGACAGTAGCAACCGTTGTTATGGACGTTAACATTGGAGTAAACAAATTTTAAGAGCTATCTTAAGAGACTAAAAACGTACAGGAATGACACCCCTGTAGTTTGCAACTCCAGCCCAACAATAAGTTTTCAATTTTAGGTCAGCAGAGGATGAACAAAGCTTTAACATGGGAGGTATAAGAAAATAAGTTCGAATTTGGCTTATAACTTTTAAAATAGCTCACGATGGTATTGTTTTCAATTTTTTTCTGATAGTATGTTCATATGTCTACCATAATAAAAAATTTCGTTCAAATCTATCGACGCAAAAAAATAGATCTTCATTATAGCCTAAAAATGACACGATTTTTTTTCCGCCATAAGATAACATGGTGTAAACAAATCGATTTATCTCAAAACTGGACACGCGAATTGTTTAATTTTTTCAGGGATTGAGTTTTGCATGATTATCAATAAGTCACCCAAATTTCAAGTCAATCGGAAAAATTGAGGTTATGGTGGTTCTACCATAATCAAGGCGAGTCAATGTTCTGTCGGGAAGTGCACTGTTGAAATCACTTCGCCCTGTCTGTTTGCACATCAGTTGGTTCTGTTTGCACATCAGTCGGGCGTGTTGACTGAAGTTATGCAACCCGCCGAGCCAGGCTCTTATCTCGTCTTATCTCATGTGTTTCATCTCCGTGCGTGACATCACGTGACATCACGTGCGTCACGTAATCTGTGACAATCTGGGATATACGGAAAGGGAAAGGTGGAAGAAGAATGCATGAATTAAGTTTGCTTTGATATCTTTATTACCATGTACAGCAAAATCAACTCGGTACGTTACTCTAATCTCACTCACTGTGTATTAGCTAACAAGTATTTACACGGTTTTTATGAGCTATCATCACTTACGTGATTGTAATCTAGAATCTCTTCATCTCAGCTCTAGCTGACAACTCAAACACAAATGTATACAAACATTTACACTAAATGTTATGAAAAATAATGCCTTTTTGTTAGGAAATGCCTCTTGATTAGATGTTTACTTAATTCAAAACTGTTTTTAAAATTAAATATCTTCAATTTTCTTTTCAATATAATATACTCAAAAGTGGTAATATTTTTTGTATCAACAGTGACTTAGTTATAATAGCCGAAAGCAAGGAAGTTACTACATTTCTCAAGCAAGTGTTCTAGAAATGTCAATTAAATGTGCTGAACATATTTATTTTGGCTCCTGATAACCTCAAACGCCTCAAAAACAATATCGAATTCTCTCCATTCAAGTTAAAATAATCTCAATTCGTTCTTTTATTTTCGGAAAATAAGTTCCTGCCGACTAGATAGTAGGAAAATAGCATGAACTTTTGTCATTTTGTAACATTATTTTTAAACTGAATTTGTCTGCACCTATCGTGATGTCATCAAATGGCAAACAATGGCGCTGATTTTATTAAACGTGTTCTCACAATGTTGCAATGACTTCATTGCTGTCTGTTTTATTTTGTTCAATATCAGAAATCAGTTGTAAAATTTGACAAAGAATTCAATTAAACTTCTGCAAAATCCACAAATACTTCGCAAAATATACGATATTTATTTCATTATTTTTAAAAGTAGTACACATGATTATATGTTAATGTACTTTTTTATACAACTAAAGATGTTTTCACGTTGATTGAGTGTTTGTTTAAAATATTATTTCTTTAGGCCTAACCAGTCTCACAACCTTTCCGTTGCTTTTGGAATACTCTACACAAGCGTTGTATATTTCTGTCTGCTTTCATCTCAAAGCATTTGTAATCAAGTGAATTTATGAAAAATCATATGCGTTCTGTTTGCGAACATTTTGACGAACTCTGCGCGGCTTTTTGCACGTGTTGGTTCCTGACAAAATTTTGACACTAAGTTACACTACGATCAACAACTTTAATGGCCAACATCCAATGTTTACATCGCTTAACCCTATTATTATTAGTTATAATTATTACTATTATTATTATTACATTATTATTCGTATATTATTAATTATTCTATTTATTGTAATATTGTCCATCACTGATGAGAACCTTTGACAGTCATTATTCAACAGAAATATCATTCAGAAAGAAGATAATTAAAATGAATTATTATAATTCATAATAAAAACAATGTAACAATTTCGAGGAATTGTTACACAAATTCAGGTTCATTTAAGAGTTTCGTCGTGAATAAGAATTAACTGTAATAACTACCAATATTAATCAAACCTTGCCACACAACTATCAACATTTATTTGCCCCTTGCCGCATGATACAGTTATTTTTGATAGAAGTTGAACTTTTACCCCATTATGTAACACGGAAAAGACACGAAATCGTCCCTGAATATTGACTTAAATCTCTTGAACAGCAATTGTAATACTGAAAATAGTGTCATTTTAAATGATTTTTTTTATAATAAGACTGCCGTTAGAAAAAAAAGATTAACATTCAAATAAAGTGAGAAAAATCAGTAAAAAGTGACGAATTTACGGGAAATATGGCAACGCTGCACTGAAAACAGCGCTGATTTGGGGAGGTAAAAGTTAAACTTCAATGAAGAATATAATATTTAAATCATACTAAGGGGCAATGATGTTATGTAGTTGAATGTATGTGATTTGTTTAATTAAAATTGGTGTTATTTATAAATATTTCTGAACACCATGGACCCTGGATCCACTTTAAGTATATTAGTGTGGCCCATGTTTGTCTTTAAGGTGGCTGGATCGGACGATATCATAGTCTCAGATCTTCATAATTTTGTATGTACTTATTGATAACCATGCCTTACACAATCCCTGAAAAAATTAAACACTTCTCGTGTCTAGTTTCTGAGATAATATGAGTTTTCTCCCCCATGTTATCTTATGGCAGCCAAGTAAAATCGTGTCATTTTTAAGCTAAAATGGAGTTCTAATCTTTTTGTATCGTTAGATTTTAACAACAAACTTTTTTCTGGTAGACATATGGGCATACTATCAGGAAAAAAATTGAAAACATTACCAACGTGTGCTATTTTAAACGTTATTAACTAAATTCGAAATGATTTCCTATACCTCCCATGCTAAGGTTTTGATCATTCTCAAAAGACATATCGAGTGATCGCGCCACTTAACATGGGAGGTATAGGGAAATCATTTCGAATTTCGAAATTTCGAATAACTTTTAAAATAGCACACGTTGGTATTGTTTTCAATTTTTTTTCTGATAGTATGCCCATATATCTACCAGAAAAAAGTTTGTTGTTAAAATCTAACGATACAAAAAGATTAGAACTCCATTTTAGCTTAAAAATGACACGATTTTACTTGGCTGCCATAAGATAACATGGGGGAGAAAACTCATATTATCTCAGAAACTAGACACGAGAAGTGTTTAATTTTTTCAGGGATTTTGTATGGCATGGTTATCAATAAGTACACACAAAATTATGAAGATCTGAGACTATGATATCGATCGATCCAGCCACCTTAAGAGGAAGATCTTCTAAACTATCCATTTTGAAATTGTGACTTTCTAGTTGAATCAACAGAGTGAGGTCAACGAATTTCATCAATTAACTATTAATTTGTTGCTTTATCCTATTATCTATCTTCAGCGACACAGCCACAATTCCATAAATGGCAAATATCTATTGGTGTATCTTCCTCTTAACTCGGACATTTCAATTTTAAGAAGTTATTTTGCAAATAAATCGGTATGAAATAAAATGTCTGTGAACTCTTCAGAGACTGGCTCTGAATGAACATTGGATGTGAAACTTAGTTTTATTAGTTTCTTCAATTAGTTTTCAACTTATGTGAACATTATTGCCAGAAGATTATGTTAGAAACGAATCATTTTAAAGTCCGCCGAAAGATGTGTGTAAAATACCTCGTACTTAACGGTAAATCAAACAAGAACATAACCTCAAAGATCAACTAGAAAACATTTTGTCTGTACATAGGGACTATCATCTAATACTGACCCAATCTCAGAAACAATTGCAACACTGTATAGTATAATAGTAGTAGTATAACTTGCGATTTCATTATTATTAATTAAGCATTTCATGCTGGGATAGTCACATACTGAGTCCTCCAACGTATAGTTACGGTCTGAACCAATGCCACATCACGTTTCAACGTCTCAGATCCCCAAAATCAACTACCGATTTACAATATTTCTAATGATCCTTTCATCAACATAATTATATAATAATATACTCTTTTAAATTTTCTCGTCTCGAAGCACTTTTCTTGTATATATTTATAGTGAGCTAGCAGTATATCGCCAAATTAGAATTTACCTCTAACAACAACTTTAAGGCATTCATGTTGGCATTTCTATGGAGAACCTTGTTTCCCGATATTACTGTAGATATTGGAAGTACCCCGTCAGTAGTCCAAGTATCTAAGACAATCCCTCGTAACCCAAGCTTGAATACCAACAAGGCAACAAAATGGCGTCGGCAAAACGATCCATGGCTTATGGAGATGTTTCGTGCGAGTTGGAAGATGTGTCAAATGTTGCTGTGGGTTATTCGCGGTTGAACTTGTCATTCAACAAATCGATTTTAATCAAACTTGATTTTTTTAATCGGTTTGAATTACATCGTTTTTTTTTTATTGAATCGCCCGACCCTACAATAAAACCACAGCAGGTACAATTCTACTATTAATATCGAACTACAGGGCACTAGTGTCGTTCAAGTCAAGTGCACGACTTACGCACATTTAAATACAAATTTAATTACCACAAAATAACTCTAATACGATTTAAAATATAAATAAATTATCAATCATTAATTAGTTTAGCAACTGATGTATTATAAATAGAATATCTACTTATTAATTTAATTCAATGCCCATGAGAAGTAGTTCGTGTATTGACACTGGTGGTGTTCTCCTTGTCTCGATGAATACCAACAGAGTCAATATAATAACTATCTTCTTAGTGTCACTGAATTAATATCATTAGTGTCATAGAACTATTCAATTTCTAATATTATGCAAAATAACCAATGAAAACAACGATTTTCTATTTTAAATCGTATGTGAGTTATTTCATTGTCATTAAATTCATATCCAAAAGTGTGTTAAATTATAAACTTGACTTGAGTGGTACACGCTCATTAGTATCGAATTATTCTTAGAGTTATGTTTTGACGCATTTTGAGCTCGAACAAAGTATTTTAAAATATCATTGTGTCACGAACAAAATATCACGAACGCACAAGAAGGGCAATTTTATTGTCCAATTATTTCAGAGATGCCGCTTTACTACGACAACAAAATTGTGAAGATATCGTTGATAACATTTAAATAAAATGTAACTCTCGTTTAGAACGATATAATAATCAAGAATAAATCTGCAATTAATTGAGTTAAAAACACGGTTTTTGGTCGCCACCTCACTTTGAAACAGGATCGAGTTCCCAACTCATTTATAAAGAAAAATATAATCTAATTCACAGTTTCATTTGTCTAAAAACGTAATTTCATTTGATAAAACATTTAGATCATAAAACTCGACGAGTTTCTATCTAAATTGACAGTACGTAGTTGTACAGTTGCTGCATAAGTACAGTGTTACTTCAACCTTATCAAGCACCGACAAACAATTACAAATCCAATTACAAAACAAACATGGTATCTAGTAATCGTACACAATTACAGATTCCATTACATGGAATCGCTACAACGTATTATCTTAAATAGAATCAAATAAGCAAATGATTGTTAGACAATCTCTAAAACACTATGAAATTCCTACACAGCCGCGATATACGTCTTACAATCGACATAGTTCTAGATTGACTTCGATCTTAAGTCAGTGCAAAAAGAGTATTATGATTCGTGATTCTATGATTTTAATATCATTTCTTATTAAAATTTGTTCTGTAATTTGGGACAGGGAAACAAAGATCTAAGTCCTTCAGGATGTGAGCCAATCGGCGTGCTGATATTAATAATTTCTTGTCCAATAAGTTAGTTTTAGTGAATAGTGAACTTGTCATTTTCGTCAAGCATGAATACAGTTTGAGTACAGTAAGTGAGCCATGGCCAGTTTGTACGTGAGTAGATCACAAGAAAGAAGTTTTGCTTTTTGAACACCGAGATTTTCGTAGACCAAAGATATTGCAACAACATTGAAAACGGTTTTTCGTAACTCAGTTATATAATTTTATTTTGTTAACACCAATGTTACGTCAATGTTAATACTATTCGCTTCCCTGATCGACTAAAACATGTATTACCTAACTACTGCAGGTGATTTCCACCTAACTCAGGTATCATTTTAGGAAAGTGACATCCAAATTCCTTGAGATTACTCATAATAAGATTAAATATATTTTATACACTAATTTATACCTAAACTAAACTGAATACGGCGTTACGTTGGTATTCGATAAACCAAAATGTCTAAACACAAAATTCGCCCACGATTTTCGTGGATAAATACGTAATTTACAAAAGTATTGCTATAACAACCGTCTACTCTGAAAACAAACGTGTGAATAGCGCTCTTGAAGCTGCACAGTGATCACTAACAAACGTCTATTCGCAGTTCACAGTTCAGAAGTCCATGACCTCCATCTTGAAGGTTTTGCCACTGGTGAGTCGCTTGTTGCGCGATGTGTTCGGAGGTTCGTCGTCGTCGTCGAAGTCGGAGCCCTCCTGGGGCAGGTCGTGGTACTCGTCCAGCTGTGGACAGAGGGTCGGAGTCAGAAGACAGGTCGTATTGGTCAAGAAGTACGACAAGAAGTTACAGACATTGCATGATTCTAGAGACACAAAGAGGATTATGACATTTAAATGTATCGCGTATTTATAGGTTATTTATTAAATTTAATGTATTTTTTTTAGAGGTAAACATGGTAAATAGATTAGCGCTGAGTAATTTCAATTGAAATGTGTATTTGAGAAGTGGCATAAGTCCATGTAAATAGGCGCGTAGGAATAGGGGGGGGGGGTCACCTCATAAGATTCAATTCCCCCTCATTGTGCTTTTATCTATTCTTATGTAATACTAAAATTTTCTATAAAATACTGTTAAAATTTTGTAGCACACACCAAATTAATTCCAAATTTTCCACGCATAGTCCATGGGTTTGAGGATAAAGGGGGATTCCCATTATCTTAGTAAGCCATCGTATTTCTATCTATTATTTGTAATATTATTCCTCTAACAAATTTAGTTCCCACGCGCCAGCATTAAACCAGTTCTAAGTTAGGAGATAAAATTCAGTAATCGTACCCTTGATGCGAATTTCGCGATAAAATTGATTTCGTAAATTAGAAGACTCATGCCCGTTCTCAAATGCAATATTCCTTTGTAACAAATTTGTGGAGATTCAAATGGTATTGCAATTCTTCCTCCTTTTGTCGCCCCGAAACCATGACTGGATGAAATTAAACACCGAAGCAGCGGCTCGAAGTGTCAGCAGTTCTCATTCCGTCCATCAGAGAAGCAAGGAATGTAGGAGATGAACCAAGCGACCAGCAAATTACAAACATTACAAATGGTGGCAGATGCGGGATATTTTATTTTAGTGTTGTTTAACGTCGCACTATTCTGCAACCAGGCTACTGGCGCCAAATGAACGATTATGATGATGTTTGGGAGATGATAATGATGTATGGACGGTGGGAAGAAGACTGTCGTGACCGCTAAGTAGAAAACCCCCTATATTTTGCCTCTCGACTGATGGAAACCAGGAAAATACAAAGTCCGGTATTTTGGCCGCGGGAATCGAACACTGGACCTCCGGAGTGAAAGTCTAAAGCGAAAATCGCGAAATAGATGCTCAAATAAGAGTTCGTCGTAATATCTAACGTCAACACCCGCTGCCTCGGTGTTTCTGTGTTCAGGTATTGGTCATGCAGATAACCTATATTCTAGAGGAGCAATGCATGGACACATCATCACAATCTCTCAAGACACCACATCGTCTTGGCGGCCATGTTTGTTGACCGTCGCCATGGTTACAGTGTTCTCTCGTAGTCTTCGTCGCGCTCTAGCTAGAAGCATACGCACGCTATTTAACATGTTCATGAACAGGCATTTGGACATCTCAGAAGCAAACCAGATGAGTCGGCTGCATTTGAAGGTGGAAGTTGAGATAATATTTCTACATTTGTTTTAACTTTTGAACCAAGTCGACCTTAGCAATACAAACTTATACAGACAATATTTGTAACCTTACACGACTCAAAGCTTACAAAACAGGAACACTTTAAATCGTGTTTGGGGACATTGTATGCTATAAGGTCGTGGTCATACTGCATGGCCGACTTAAAATTATCTGTGTTAATTTATATGAAAAGTTTCATAAGTTAAAATTGGTTCAAAAGTTATAAAGATATCTATGAAATCTTATGTCCAATGTAGTGCAGCCGAATCTGAAGTCAATTCTGAGATTGTTGATTCACCGAGGGATTTTATAGATTAAGAAAAATAAATTCCTGAATTGTCTTTTATTAAATTTACATTAATGAGACGGCAAGGAAACAAGTCCTAAAGATAAAATTCAGGATTTTACCATTCCAAACGTAGTAAAACTCTTGAGAACTTAAGTAACGGTCAAGTGACTTAACCTGTTTAGCTTCTGATATACCCATTTGGCTCTGCACTTCTTAACATGAGCTTTATTATATTTATATAATATTAATTTATTAATTAACAATGTTGTTTAGACTAGGTTCGCTGCTAGAGTTTCTAAATAGATACCTATAACGTTATGTTATAGCAACAATATCAAAGCCATGCTCGTAGACGGTTTATACTTATTCGGAGGTTATTTGATAGAGCAGGTTAGGGTAAATTAGTGATTTATTACGCCACTATCTGCTGGTCTCCAAACACTGCAAACCATTCTTCAATGTGTTATTCACATTTGACATTCATGTTCGAACGATGAGTAATATTTTTGTAAAAATTTAAACTTCTTTAGTTCTAATCTTAATAAAATATGTAACAATTATTTTTTAATTCTACTACATTGACATTTCGTTATATAAACGTAGACTGTTTCCTTTGTATTTCTGAACAACAATTAAAAATCACATGTAAACATTAGTAAAATAACAAAACTGCTCATTCTCTCTTAAAAGTCAACGAAAACGTCTCCATTCTGCGTATAAAATGTGTAATATGGCAACGAAAAGGCGTGCTCTTGTGTTATAGAAGCGGCGTGCAGGAGCGTGCATCATTCCCATGGCAACGGATATGCTGGCGACATTTGTCACGACATCTAGTTCCTAGCTAAGCTATCAGGTCAATTCGGCAAAAATCTCGAAACTTTCTTGTTTGATTTTATCGAGAGTCGTCAAGAAAAGTACTTGACAAATATGTGATACATTCAAAAATAATATTTTTTTGTAATGCAAACATTAAGCTCTCGAAATGTGTGAGAAAAGTCAAAGAAATAAAACGTTTACTTCGTAGCGTATCAATCAATCTACGTAATTATAAAATATTTGTGAGAATAGAACTTTCTCTAAATAATTTTAGAGTCCACCTATTTCAGCTTATATTATTATAGCACTCCTAGCTTTCACAAAATTGTGACAATTTGATTTTAGTACTAAGAAATGCATGTAAATATTTAGATAAACGGCACATTTGTATGGCAATAAATAAACATTTAGTAGTATGTAATATAAGACAATGTAATTAAAGTGAAATACAAATAGTTACTTTAGGTGATCTGCAGGAGAAAAATAGATTAACGATACAAAGATATTTTGGATAGAGCCAACTTATATTCGATTTGTAATGTTATAGTATACGAGTATAAAAAAAAATAAGAGGACAGAATTTTTACCTAAATAAATATATTCACTCCATAAGATTTGGCTGTAAAATTATTGAATTTATTATTGCATCTTTGAAACAAGAAAGTTCTTTACAAAACCTCGTCAACGATGATGGATGAAACCGCATTGTTTTTGCCGAATTGAATCCTGCCTCGAACATCTTCTAACTCATTCCACAGACAAGTCTACATGAACTCACGTGAGTGTTAGTAAAACACGTTGTTTATATAGAATTAATGTGAGGTGGAGCGCTGTTGGTTACGTGACGAACCAATCAGCGCCCTCCGCTTCCAAAGTGTCCGCTTACAACTGAACAACACACAAAATACAACGAGCAAAATTATACGAGAACAAAGTGGATCAGATTAGTGAACGTGGCAAAGAACAGAACTGCAATGGAAATTATTGTTAAATGATATCCAATGTGCTAAAAAATGACGTAATATGATGAGGATGCGTATGAAAGAAAACAACATTACAAAGATTGAAAAATGCAGCACAAACTGTAAATGCGTAAAATTGATGGAACAAGACGATTCCGATTTTTCCAACAGTCTTGACATTTCGCCTTTCTTTTTTAGTATTTTGATCTTTCAACTATAAACTGACTAAATAGTAGAAAGTGTGCTTTCCATCAAGCAGTCGATACATTTCAAAGGACAGGAATCGTTCAAAATGTCGTCAGAAACGGACGAATCGGTATCGTTTCATTCCTAGTTAAATGTAAGTCTTAGTATAGGTATGGGGATGTCTTGAATGGCCAACCTTAGGAAGAAATATTATTTTAATAATCGGTTTGTGATAACCACGTTCTGATATTCAAACATGATACTTATACGAATTAATACCTGTTTTCTCTATTAGTTCGTATAAGTTATAGTAGTTTTATACTAAACAATTACGCAACAGCAGAGGCACTCAATATGCACTCACAATATGGGACAATATGGTCTATGCACTCAATAGAATAAAGCACTTACGATTTTGATTAATTCTGCAAAGAATATGTTCCAAAAGGATTGACAAATCCAGACAAAATCTGTTGTTTAACGAGATTAAGTCGAGATGTATTACCTACTGCTGACACCAAACGAAATTTTACGATTTCTCAACTAATATTAAACTTGTGTTCCTGAGGAGCCTTTCCTGAGTCAACACAAAATCCTCGCGGAGCATTTACTGAAGAGATCAGCAAATTTTCTGACCAAATATGCCAGTAGAAGAATTTTTGAAAAATATATTTCGGAAAATCAACCTTCAGATCGTGAACACAAGTTATTGGCATTGATTAACCAACTTCATCACTTAATATATCAATGTTTTAATACAACACGCCACTTTCTTCAAGCAATCTCTTCGTGGCCTTCTCATGCCTTTCAAAGGAAATGTAGATCCAGCTTTTAGCTACAAAAGTACTCATAGCCTGCCAAATTACAAAGAATGCCAACAATTAAGACAAAATCAAACTGCTTATAGCTTTGCTTAATTTGTTCAACTATGTAAATGTAAATGCGAATTTTCATTCATAAATGTGGCATTTAAATTTAGCGGACAATTTGGCGTGAAAACGGCAAAACAGTTACTTGACGTAATTTTTTTTGTAACCATGGCAACATTTTTGTTGGTGGAAAAAAATTATGATTCAAAAAGGGTTTGCCGTTTTCCCGCCAAAATGTCCACAGAAATGGGACTCATTACAACAAACGGGCGTGAGAAGGGACCAAAGAGTTTGCTTGAAGAAAGTGATCAACAGGTAGTTCCTGATGAATCCAGCGAGAGTGTTGAAGTGAAAGAGACTTACGTCGACGTCGCCCATCATCTCCTTGGTGGACGCGGTGGTGTCGATGCGTCGGATGCTGCCCTGGTGGATGTTTACGTCGAACTTGAGACACTGGCAACGTCGCATGATGAACACCAGGGGGATGGGAAGCACGCCTGCCGTGATCATGCAGCCCGCGATCCACATCACCCAGGTGGGGTATTCCATGGGAACAGTCGTGCCCTGGACATAAACATGATCAATAGCAGGGGGGTAGGTAGCATCCCTGTGCATCACCCACAGTCGTGCCCTGGACATAAACATGATCAATAGCAGGGGGATAGGTAGCATCCCTGTGCATCACCCACAGTCGTGCCCTGGACATAAACATGATCAATAGCAGAGGGGATAGGTAGCATTCCTGTGCATCACCCACAGTCGTGCCCTGGAGGAAGTACTTTAATAATGATCAGAACATGATTGGCTTGATTGTGCTCGCTTTTCATTTGAAAAAATTGGTCTGGAAAATATATAACGAGTAAATACTCCATTGGTCAACTTGAACACATCGCAACTGACGTTATAATTTTTATGTAGAAAGATTAATACGCTAAACAAACTGTGTATGTACGCGTACAAACAGCGCAGATTACAGACAAATTAAAATCAAATATTAGCTTGATACTCTGTTCATTGAACTTTTACATTACTTAAAAGTTATTAAACCCTCAATTAAACGTCTTATGTAACATGTAAATCATGGTACAGTAAGACCTAGACCCTCTTAGGTAGAATAATTACAGAGTTCCATAGATTCCCTTGCTCCTGAGGTATCAAAGTGAAACAGGAGAATAATCTTTGAGAATTATCTTCCATTATTTTCATTTTCGTACTCAAACGGACCCTTTCTTGTGAATGAACATCACAGTGTGAGTAGATGCTGTAGTTACCGTGGTGGCGTCCCAGGCGTGGTACTTGGGACTCTCGATGATCATGAAGACGATGGACGAGATGAGGATGACTGTCATAAGAAGAGGTCCGAGGAAGCGCCACGTGATCTGCCAGTACCATCCAGGCCGGTAGCCAGTCATGTCCTCGATGTCTTGCGTGAACCTGCAACAGTCATGAGGAAACCCGGTACCGGCATGTAGCTTATGTCTATGAAAGATACCAATGCACAACGGGCATAACGTCCCATCCGAAGGGTGGTGTGACATTCACAGCACGGGCCTCCACAGGCTGATAACAGGTGGAGGGGTGTCGTCACACTAACCCACAAACACACCAGTCTCTCTGGCCCAACGGCAGCAACTGGCAGGACAGAGTTGAATGGTCACCTCAAAGTTGCGTAACCTCGGTGATCTGATAGAACCGTCGTATTCAATACACCAGCAGTGCAACTTAACAGTGAATGACCACTGAGTACGTTTATAGCAACGACATCTTCAAAGCAGGTTATTAATTATTATAAAACCGTAGAGATGCGTACAGCTACATTCTCTGCCTAGAGATAAAATAAAGGAAAGCCATATACCTAACAATTTGTCCGCTATGAAGTAACATACCACAAGATATCTTCTGGAGAAATATACTTTTGTCCATGAAAAAAACAATAATGTGTATTATTAACGCTGTGATCCTGTGTCAGTCCCGATTTTTTGTAGAAGTCGCAAATCTCAGGTCCGATAACTACTTACATCGTGGAAGAATGCTGACATATAGGTCGTTGGAGAAGGAATAATGGAAGGTAGGAATGAGGTTGGATCAGTGGAAAGACCAATGACTCACCGCTCATGGCCGTAGACATACATGACGACGACTGTCTCGAGCAGGGCTACCAACACCAGGCCGATGGTGCCAGCGAAAGAGTCGAACAGCTTGAGCCAGTACTCTCCTGCGCCGGTGCAGAAGATGAGGCCCACTCCGAAGCAGATGGCGCAGACCGTTGCTAAGCAACAAGAACACAGAGTTGTTACAAAACCTGGATACACAAAGTTGACAATCTTTCATGGAACTAAGAAGAAACGAGAAAATATTGGATGAGACATAAGTCATTTTGAAGATTATTGCACGTTACAATTTGTTTTGTGGTGAGGTATCGAACTTCTTAAAAAACCAGCGGAAAAGGCACAGTCAGACGACGGTATATTTATTTGAGATTGCTGCCACGTCATTGGAAGCGATTGATTGAAAATTTCAATAACTCGGTATTCGAGTAATACTTTCAAACATTAAGAACTATAATGCTATGATACTGTAATCGAAAATTACAAAGAAAAGAACATTCGCGTTACGAAAATAATTACTTTCGTAACTTTTCGGGCTCCAAGCTTATAAAGATAAATTTTGATTTTAGCAAGTAATCGATGAACAAGCAAATTCTTGAGTCGATGTTTGCAACTATACATAAAAGTGCATAATTTCGTCATTACTTTAGTTAATTGAAAAAGGATTTAATTATAGAAAAATGTATTTTTATTAATAAGATAAAAATTAGATTTATATTCAGTTTATATTTCGATATTTTCATAAATTTCAAACATTATGCTAATTCCAGAGTCACGACAAAGTTGTCAAATTTGCGAAAATCGTACATTGCCAACACATCGATTAAGACAGGTCATAGCCCACTGGTAGCGTGTGAGTGTATAGTCATGGAAATATATTCGGTAAACGTTCCTTCTGCCTATCCATGCATTTACGTTAGTTAGTCTCCTCAGAGTTGTTTGAATGTGGTAGTGGATAAAATGAGCGTTTACCGAATATATTTCCATGACTTGACCTGATAATGTAAGGCTCTGTTCCACTCTCTTCCCCACTATATAACCTCTCTACCTGTGATGTATGGCTTGCGGATCCTCTTGAGAATGTCGATGTCGAAGATGGTGCACAGCATGCCCTCTAGAATGCCGATCTGTGAGCCGATGCCGAGCGACAGCAACATCAGGAAGAAGATGCCGGCCCAGAAGGGAGCGAACGGCAGCTCGACGATTGCTTGTGTGAAGACGATGAATGCCAGTCCAGTTCCCTCAGCAGCCTGAGCAAGGTCAAACATTGATTATATAACTGTGGGAAGTAGTAAGGGACAATTGACGGGACAGCATTCAAACACCAGATTATAACTCCATGTTAGTACGGATAAACAACGTATCGACCATGAACATACGGTCGATATGGTCGATATACGTCGCTTAACCCGTAACACGGCAGAATAACATGAAACAGTTCCCGATATTGGAGTTAAAGTCTGTGTGCAATTGCAATCGAATTTGAAAGGCAATGGAAAAGGTGAATGCATCCTTCTTATAACTGAATTACTCAATACCATTGTATTTTAGAATTTGTAGCCTGCCATACCTACTTTTCCTTTACAAAAGGGAACTTGTATTATTATTATTATTGTTATTATTATTATTAATAATAATCTATATTCTCAACATAGCCGAGGCTCCACTAGTGAGAATGTAATATAGAGAAGGGAGGAGAGGAAACCCGGTACCGGTATGTAGCCTACTCCTGACGAAAGATACCAAGGGGACCAACGGCTTAACGTCCCTTCCGAAGGACGGTGTAACAAACATTCACAGCAGAGGCCTCCACAACCCGCGCCGTCGAGAGACTGATAACAGGTGGAGGGAGGTCGTCACCCTAACCCCCAAAACACCCCAGTCTCTCTGGCCCAACGGCAGCAACCTGGCAAGGCAGAGTTGAATGGTCACCCATCCAACCTCTGACCGCGCTCAATGTTGCTTAACCTCGGTGATCTAACGAGAACCAAGGTATCCAACACACCAGCCGTTAGGATAAATGTGCGGCGAATGAGTAAGGAGAGAATTATCAAAGATGATTACAAAGCAGGAAGAATAACAAGGGGGATGAAGACGTTGAGCTAAGTGTAAGCGGAATGTCATGCTTATATGGAGGCAAGAGGGTTGGAAGATCATGGACTACGCGGATAGGAGGAGGTGACATCTAGAGTGTAGGAAACAGCCATAGAGCTGCAGATTATTCGAAAGTTAGGTAGACGTGGAATATTGAAGGAGGTAGTGCCAAGTTGAAAGAAGTATTTAGTAATTAACTTTTCAATCAATAACAATCTTTAGGGACAACGCATTGTCATGGACCTCTTAGTTGTAACAAGGTTTGTCGGTCACCTGATCCAGCTCCTTCTCCATGCTGCACGTGCCGAGCGACCAGCTGTGGAACGAGCCGTTGCTGACTCCCGACATCACGTGTTCGTATTCCAGCTCGGTGGCGTTGGCCAGCAGCTGTCCGCGCGACTCCAGCTTCACGCGGTTGCTGCAAGAACATGGACCAATCAACGCACGAGGTTACAGCGCGGCGACTCAACCCTGTGCTCTAATTGGTCTTATGTTGTTCGAACAATCTGTACCTTGGAGGTACGAAGTCCATTTCAATGATTCTTGAGGTGAGCTCAAAATCAGCAGTTTTGCATCATTCAACTTATTATTTTTGATAGTGACACCAGTCATTTTGTGAGTGAATACTTCAATTAAACTGTATTTATTGACATCAATCTATAGTATTTTTCTCTGCGAACATATTATCGCCCTATTTTGTACATCCCTCAGAAAGGGGGAGTGGTGAAGGTCTGCCGCAGGAAGGGCAGGTAACAAGTACAATGGCAGGGATGCTAAACACGAGGGGTTGTGACAGATTTTGCAAATCGTGGCCTAATACGCTAGCAGAGAAAAATACTTTAATTGCAATTGATAGAGCTTGATTACATCATTTCAAAAGTGTGAAATGCAAAATCGAGTACTGGACTCATTGGTATTGTAAATTAGGCTTCCACAATCCGCGCCGTCTAGAGACTGATAACAAGTGGAGGGTGGAGGGCCACCCCAGTCGCTCCAACGGCAGCAACTATCAAGCCCAAGTTGAATGTTCTCACATCAAAATTGCGCTCAATATTGTCTGACGAGAACCGTGGAATCCAAAACACCAGCCGTCGAGTTAAAAACAAGTACTAGCGAGGAATGATAACATGGCTATTAAAACAGTAATATACGAGGTTGGAGTTGCTATTTATACATTCTGATTGCAGCGCGAATGATGGACTCCCACGTGACTGGACGAGAGCTAATGTAACGTGCTTGATGAGCAGCAATGTAAGTTGCCACAAGCCAAACCGACATGAGACCATCATGTTGAAGTGGTGTCGTTTGCATACATCAGTTAGGAGACAGTTGGAGAGCTAATGGGCTGAGGCGATCAGATAAGCTGGCCGACTCAATGTGCGATCAGGGGTTGATTCTATGGCACTTCAGTCGGGCAATGGGGGAGAAAGGAGGGCAGGGGCAGTGCATCTTTTCAAATTAAAAAAATGAGTTTCCTTTGGTTAAATTTTAGTTGTCAATTAAATTTAGAGAACGTATCGAGCGTCCTTACGGTACGCTGTTATCGCACTTTCTCTCTTTTTTGTGTTGTTTTTGTCAATGTCCAGGCCAAACCATTCAACCGATCGATCTGAACTTTTGCGCAAGTACTATGTCATATGAGCAGTCTAGTGTGCAGTTTTTACATGAGCTCCTGTGAGTTCTTTACACATAAAGACACGAACGACTAGGTAAAGACTCGGTACCCGTTTGACCGATCAACTTTAAACTTGCCTGGATCAATGAAACCAACATTTTAGGTATGTGTGACCATTTTAAGACTTATCAGTTGTTAAATTCAAATGTTACTGAATTTGACAGTTGTTGACAGTAACTTCAGACGCGTTGTATTTCTCCTTGAAGTAATCAATCGTATCGTCTTTACTTTGTTTGCGTATTAAAATCGTGTCCCTTAAGACTGTCCTAATAGTTAAAGGACATTCCGTGTTTGGAATTATTTGTCAAAACTGCCATTTACAAGATATAGAAATAAAAACAATTTTGAACTAAGTACATGTTTAACATAAAATTGATTTTTAAGGATATGGCCTGTTTATAATCTAGGCAAAATAAGAGAGTTAACCTTTCAAAACTGAGGACTTGGTATACAACTAGGGAAACCAAAATGTGCCAAAATGTCTGAACTCACTGCGCGATGCACTTGTCCACGTTGAGCGACGCCTTGAAGCCGAGGATGGCGAAGATGACGACACTGGCGTAGATCGCGGTGCAGGCGTTGGCTATGGACACGAGGATGACGTCACGCACGCAGTTGTTCTTGGGCGGGTTGTAGCTGCCGAACGCGATCAGAGAGCCGAACGCCAAGCCGAACGAGTAGAAGACCTGCGTGGCGGCGTCCAGCCACACGGTCGGCTGCAGCAGCTTCTCAACCTACCACAAGCAGAGCGACACATCTGTAGGACTTTGTGTAAAACGTTGTTAATTTGAATGACGTTGAATGGTTTACTTGGTGAAGAGAACAACGTATTAATGATAAACATAGTGGGCCTAAAATCGCACCTTGCGGTACCCTATAATCAATTATTCAAGCTAAATAGAAAATGTTGTTGATATTATGGTAAAAGATTATTCATTTCTTTCAAATACCATATCATTTTGTTGAGTGTACGAGTGAAAAATATCTGGCTAAACTGAGTCTTGATTGAACCCAGGAGCTCTCACTTGCAAGGCGTATATTCTACTATTAAGCTGCTCGGCATGAGATTGTATTAGACCTTGAGTCTGGGATCCTTCGTAAAGTACTGTAGCGGTTTCATGAAGCTCAATATTGCCTTGAACCGTTATGTCAAGACGGATCGGTATACGTATAGATTTGTCATCTTCAGGCGAATCCTGAGACTACATTGATATAAACAACCATCGCAGCTCTGACCAAAGAAACACCAGTTGTAATCTTCACCATTGGAGATGGTACAGGAAATAAGAACTAGTTTGGATGTAAGATAAACAATACCTTGGGCGTGTACATGTGTACAAGACCTGCGCCTGCGCCCTTGAGCGTGATGCCCTCGATGAAGAAGATCGTCAGCACGATGTAGGGGAACAGAGACGTGAAGTACACGATCTAGAAGGAAGAACATTCAGGATTACGCTCTGTCACTGCAGGAAGTACTTCAACACGTTCTTAACAAATTGTCAGGGGACTCTCACACAGAATTGCCCACAGGGATACAGAATTACCACTTGCAAGAGCAAAAGAGAGCCTTCAATAATTATGTTTTGTACCTACCAGAATAAGCAGGTATCTCCTCACAGGTAGAATTTAAACTGTATATGCTAAGGTAGTCTCTTAATTCTGATGGCGTTTTGTTTATGAACACGTGAGAGTACACAACATCTGCAGAATATAAAAACACGGAATACTATTTAAAACCACTATACTTTTAGAAACCTGATATTAAAAACAAAGTAATAAGAAAATTATAAGCTGTATTTCAATGGTTCTTCGACTATCTTCACCAGTCAACTAAAGCCTACAGATTGGGGTCGCCTTTTTGTACCAAACTAGCATTGTATGGAGATACCTCCGTTCGTGGTCACCACAACCATCAACATTTAAGAACTTAGTATCTTCTGTATCGTTATACTTTTCTACATTCTACCATGCACGACGCTGATGTATCATTCTACTACACCATGATGTAACTCGCTCTGGATAACCTCCATGAGCATGCATTACTGAAGCTCTTACCTTGCCCGAGGACTGGATTCCCTTCATGACGATGAAGAAGACGACGATCCACGCAAGCGCCAGAAGTATGACGATCCACCACTTGAGGCCGCCGTTGTCTTCCATGCTGGGCGAAGCATCGAGCGTCGTGCGATACCAGAAGTAGGCGGTCTCCGAGGAGAGTTCGCATTCCGGTACAGAGGTGCCATTCACTTGCGGACATGAGGCGTAGGGCAGAGGACTCTGTAGACAGGGAGACGTGTTAGTACAGTCACCTACCACCAGAGGCAGCGACAAAAGAGTTGATGACGATTTTCCATCGTACCTAATTCCTTTGTGAAGCAGACACCATATTGATGTTAAACAATATCGGTTCTAAAAGAATAACTTGCGGCATGCCCTGATAGTGCCGAAAATGTTATTCTGATGGTTTTTGATTTATTTTCTTGTCTGTTTGAAGTACAGGACGTGATCAGAAAAAAAACAAAATTTTGAAGTCAGTCAAGTTTAGGAGAAAAGTGTGTCATATGGCATTACATTACATTCATATTTTCCTAAATAAAAGTAGATATTGAACCCATTTGTATATCCGTTCTGTCCCTATTTATTTCGATGCCTCCAATCTGAACAGCTCATTATCTCAGTTCATATTTTTGGATGCCACTATCTCCTTCCAAGACCATGGTATTAATGGTGTGAATAGTTTTCTATCGACCTCTTCTGCATTCAAAATGTTCAAGAACTCTTCAACAAACAACTGACAGAAGAGAATCATCTCGAGACAGTCTTCTTGCTGTTTCTGAAACCACCTGAACTGTGGTCAACACTCTGGTCTCATGACGTAATACGCCAGGTGTGAAAACGAACTCCCACTTGTGCAACTAATGGCGTCCTCCAAGTCTGAACCGACACGGATATCTCAACATAACAAGACAAGTTGATCAATACGCGTCATAGTTACTGCTCGTCTGCTGGACAAACTTCTCCGTGGCTTTGTTGCCGAGAGGGTGGAAACTTTCTCCAGGAGTGACGGGAATTGTTGCTCTGCTCCAGAGACGAGAATCCTCCAGGGACGGCTGGAGAAAGTAGCGTCTGGATACAATACGAGGTTGTGTTGAGAGAGGTTCTGAATGGACAACGTCACTATTCCAAATGGAAAAGTATTTGCTGCTGCAGACAAAGTATAGCAAAAATTTTCGTGTCTTGTTGACCACATTTAAAAAGCTATCTAAACGCGATGAGCCGTCATATCTTGATTCAACCCACTTGAAAATCATTCCAAACAATGATCTTTTACTACTGCCGTCAGAACTATCCTAGAAGAAGCCGTATGTAGAAGATTACAATTTGTATTTACCAGAACTTGGTGAAAAGCATAATATCAATTTATTTTAACAAATAATTACAGCAAAGACGTAATCAATATGACAACATTTTCTTTTAAGGAAGCCTTCTGACCATGTAACAGCCAACAAGGTCCGTAGGTGGTATCCTACTTATCTACTTCAAACTATTTAAGAGCATCTATCTAAGAGAGAGGTCGAAGGCTGTGTATGGGTACTAGGGGGTTGTACCTTTGCCAAAAGGGTACTTCCTATCAAAACCTTGTTCATGCCCACTGATTTTGCCATGAGGCAAGCTCGCGTCGCGAGTCAGTATTACCAGCAAATCCTACTTCCACGTCCACGACGTGACCTCTGGGTACATGGCGGCCAATGGATGGTCGTCATGTAACAGACGGAAGAGGGTGAATGGCGAATCTCCGGCGCCATCTAACTGGAACAACTTTGGCTAAGGGAAGGAAAACCCCGACAGAAAACCCTGGCCCTCCGAGTCTGGAGGTTGGGCTTTGGGCTAACAACCCAATCCTATAAAAACCCTACCGTTACAAATCCTTGCAAGAATAGTAAGCCGGACGGATCAAACAAACGACGACTTAGGCTACGGAAACGGACTTTGAGTATGGGCACATGGAATGTACAAGGTCTCAGTACTAAAATAGACGAAGTGTTAGAAGAACTAAAGGCACACAATATGGATATATGTGTTCTCACAGAAACAAAGAAGAAAGGCTCGGGAAGTGAGAAACTAGGAGAATTCTGGCATTTCTATAGTGGGGTACCAACAGATAAAAGAGCTAAATGTGGAGTCTCTGTAATGATTCAAAAACGACTTGGGAAATACATAATGAATTGGGAAGTGTTCAACGAGAGATTGATGAAAGTGAATTTAAAATTGTATGGTCTAAATGTAGCTATTGTGGCGGTATACTCTCCAACAGATGATGCAAACATGATCACTAAATACCGTTTCGAAAATGACATTATATCGTTCCTAGACACAGTAAGTAATAGAAACGAATTATTTTTGATGGGTGATCTGAACGCAAGAGTAGGTTCAAGAATAGGCCACCCTGTAGTCGGAAGATACGGAGAACAAGTAATCAATGACAATGGTGAAAGACTGATAGAACTGTGCGAAAGATATTCCCTTAAAATTGGTAACGGCTTTTATAATCATAAGGATATTCATAAGTATTCTTGGGAACAGCCAACAAGAGGTCTCAGATCTATAATTGAGCGAGCGTAGCGAGCGTCACCACGGTACTCTTATGGCACTTTCTCTGTGTGTTTTTTTTTTTTTTTTTTTTTTTTGTTTGTTTGTTTTTTTTTTTTTTTTTTGCCTGCACTGCCCAGGTCAAACCGCACAACCAATCGATCTGAAATTTTGTACACATACTAACGTAATCTATGCGATCCCTGGGTTTTTTTCTGAACGAGATCCTGTGATTGGTTCAAATTTTATAAAAATTATCTTTCGATTGGTTGGTTCGATCAATTTGAAATTTAGCAAAGTCATTGCAACCAACATTTTACCCAATCATAAAAAATTTCAGCAAAATCCTCCCATTGGTTCAAATTTGAAACCATTTTTCCAGTGATTTTTGAAATTTAAACTGGAACCGATTGACCGACCAAATAAAAACTTCGCATGGTCATTGGTACCAACATTTATGGTATTTTTGCCAATTTTCACTCTAATCTGTCGTTATTTTCAAAAGTTTTTGTCATTTTAGGGACATTCTGCGTGTTGGCTGTCAAATTCACGGCGACTTCGAATCTACAGTTCAAGGCAAGGTAGTTAGAGCAGAAAGTTTTAAACGATATGAAACTAATAATGACCGTTCAACAGATTGATCTGATAT
Organism: Leuctra nigra; assembly: GCA_934045905.1. Lineage (NCBI taxonomy): Eukaryota > Metazoa > Arthropoda > Insecta > Plecoptera > Leuctridae > Leuctra > Leuctra nigra. The sequence goes on from OW203765.1 coordinate 7,025,884, forward strand.
TGTGTACACACACTACATATCATATCATATGGGTGGTCCCAGGTATATTTTTTGAACGAGATCCTGTGGTTTTCGAAAATTAACAAGGAACCGTTCAATCATAAAGGTTTAATCGATCAACTTAAAACTTAGCAAGGATTGGCACCAATATTTTTGGAGATTTTGGTGATTTTTATACAAGTCTGTGACGAAACTAAAGAATTGTTGGCTTTTAATGACATTCGATAGACATAATTTCGGTTCGAGGTGTTGCGTGTATCCGTGCTCGCTCATCAACGCGTTTCACAGAGCGTTTTCCTAGTAGATTATTGAGCGAGCGTAGCGAGCGTCACCACGGTACTCTTATGGTACTTTCTCTGTGTTTTTTTTTGTTTGTTTTTTTGCCTGCACTGCCCAGGTTAAACCGCTCAAGCAATCGAACTGAAATTTTGCACATATACTAATGTAATCTATGCGGTCCCTGGGATCGTTTTTGAACGGGCTCATGTGATTGGTTCAAATTTAAAAAAAAATATCTTTTGATTGGTTGTTCCGAGCAATTTGAAATTTTGACAAGTCATTACGACCAACATTGTACCCAATCATACAAAGTTTTAGCCAAATCCTCCCATTGGTTAAAATTTAAAAAAATCTTTCACATGATTTTTGAAATTTAAACTAGAACCGTATGAGTATGACCGATCAACTTAAAACTTTGCATGGTCATTAAGACCAACATTATCTGTATTTTTGACAATTTTCAGACTTATCTGTGTTTAAATCCAAAAGTTATTGACATTTTACGGACATTTTGCGTGTTGGCTGTCAAATTACTCAAAAATGTTGATCACGGCTACTTCGACTCTTTATAGTTCCAAGGTAGTTAGAGCAGAAACTTTCAAACGTATGAAACTGATATGACCGTTCAAAAGATCGTCTAATACTGTGTAAGTACACACACTTATATCACATGAGTGGTCCCAGGTATATTTTTTTTAAATAGATCCTATGATTTTTGAATATTAACAAGGAACATTCTAATCATAAAGGTTCAATCAATCAACCTAAAACTTTGCATGGTTATTGGGACTAATACTTTAGGAATTATTGGAGATTTTTATATCTACAAGTCTGACGAATTTCAAGAATTATTGGCTTTTAATGATATTTTCGATAGACATAATTTCGGTTCGAGGTGTTGCGCGTGTCCGTGCTCGCTAATCAACGCGTTACACTGAGCGTTTTCCTAGTATTATAGGAAGGCTGAAGATGTGCACCAAGATTCAGGATATCAGATCATACAGAGGAGCAAATTGTGGATCGGATCATTACTTAGTAAAAGCAAAGATTGCTTTTAAGTATATACAAAGCAATTCAAGCGTGTCAAGGGACAACACGACGTCGAAGATTTCAGATGAATCATACAACTTATCTGGATTTCATGACGATTCAACCACGTTCCTGTATAAACTAAGGCTAGCACAAAAATTAAGAAGTGATTGCCAGGGTAGTGCAGTTGAACAATATTCTTCGCTAAGATCAAGTATGAAAGATGCTGCAAAAGAAGCCCTAGGGGAAATACCTTATCAGGTACGACAGTCTAAGCAGAGTTACTGGTGGGACGACGAATGTAAGGATTAGTGGATAGGAAGAAAGAAATGTATTTAAAATGGTTGACTACAAGGTCAGCAGAAGATAGGCAGAACTATGTCCAGGTTAATAGAACAGTAAGAAGAAAAAAAAAAATGTGACGTGGCAAAGGAAATGTGCCGAAATAGGTAGTTTTATGGGAGGGACAAGGACAGCTGCAGCTTGGAAGACGATCAATGGTTTGAGGAGAAACTCGAAGGAAGCTTTTAGAAACCAGACGATTAGCGTGCAAGATTGGAAGAATTATTATGAGAATCTTTTAACTGAAAATCGACATCAATTCCTAAGGGAAACGATCCCTGGTCCTGAGAGAGAAGAAGAGGATCCAGTTTCACGTATTACAGTGGAGGAGATAGCGCAGGCTTTGAGGAGAATTAAGAATGGGAAGTCGGCTGGTCCTGGAGGTATTCCAATTGAACTAGTGAAGTATGCACCGCTAAGAGCCCTGGAGATATTAGCAGACATCTTCAATAAATGTCTCTTGGAAGGTGAAGATGTCCCGGAAGATTGGAAAACGGGATATATCTACTCAATCTACAAGAAAGGAAAGAAGAGTGATTGCTCTAACTATAGAGGTATTACAGTAACAAGTTCAATTGGACGACTGTACGGACGTGTTTTAGCTTCACGACTTAAGCAAGTAATTGAATGGCCCGAAGAACAAAGTGGCTTTCGAGCAGGAAGATTTTGTATGGACAATGTTTTTTCTATAAAACACACAATAGAAAAGTTAACATCAAGAGGGAGAGAAACTCATCTGCTTTTTATAGACTTAAAGAAGGCATTCGACAGCGTACCGCTTATACCGCTATTTAACACTCTCAGAGCAAAGGTTCATTCGTCATATTATAATGCAATTAAAACCTTGTATAGAAATAGCGAGAGTGTAGTTAAAGTAGGGCAAGTGGTATTAGATTCATTTCCACTGTCAAAAGGGGTCAAACAGGGATGCAGTCTATCTCCGCTTTTGTTTAAGCTGTATATTTCTGAAGCACTTGACTTATGGTGCAGGAAATGTGGGCAGATGGGGATAGAGATGGGTGGTGGTAGAACTTTGTCTACTCTGCTGTTTGCGGATGACCAAGTCTAAGTTGCACGGGATGAAGACGACATACATTATATGGCCCGCAAACTTCAGGAAGAATATATGAAATGGGGTCTGGAAATTAACACCGAGAAAACAAAATACATTGTCACGAATGGTGCTGGTCAGAATCTTGATCTTGGGGCAGATATTATAGAAAGCTGTGAAGGATATGTCTACTTAGGAGTGACTATTAGTAAGGAAGGAAATAGTAATCTGGACATAAAAAGTAGGATTGGGAAAGGAAGATCTGCTATACAAAAACTGAATTCCATTTGGTGGAGTGATGAGATCACGAGAAATACAAAGAAAACTATTTACAGAACTATTGTGGAGCCTATAGCTACTTACGGAGCGGAGAGTTGGGACTTGAGCAACCGTAATAAGGGCAGATTGCAAGCTCTGGAGATGGATTTTCTAAGGCGTAGTTGTAGAGTGTCTCGTATTGAACACGTTCTAAATGTAGAAATTAGGAGAAGAATGGACGTACAGGACTCAATAGTGGACTGAGTGGAGGAGAGGCAGTTATCTTGGTACGGCCATATGCGAAGAATGGGTGAAGAGAGATGGCCAAGGAGAGTTTTTGAATGGACCCCGGCAAAAAGGAGAAGAAGGGGAAGGCCAGCGACGACATGGTTGAAGGGGATTGAAGAGGCCATGCATGACAGACAATGCAGGACGTCGACTGGCAGGACCGAGATGCTTGGCGGCAAGGAAGCGGGAGACGACGACAGTCGTAAACAACTCGCAATTATTATTATCTATCTAAGATCACGATCTAAGATCAAAGAGCAATTCGTTCCCTGCAATTTCGTCGCTTCAACGTATTTCCTACATTCAACAATAGACACAATCCGAAAAGAAAAAATGCTGTAGATCTTCGCCCTTAAAAGAACTGAACATTTCATAATATCTGCCACTTCATATAAAATTCTTTATTATTGGATGAGCGACATGTAACGTAAACCAGAGTATTCTCTCATAATACCTACCTATGACGCCACTTTGAACTCGAGATCAAAGTCTTGGTAAACTTGTATTACGTTTGACAGAACGTCTCTCGTAATCGACTGTGTGATTGATTGATATTGAATGCATCGAGCAGACATCGCTGCTGGAGATAAAGAGCTCTCCGACTCCTCTCTCTCTCTCTCTCTCTCTCTCTCTCTCTCTCTCTCTCTCCTCTCTCCTCTCTCTCTCTCTCTCTCTCTCTCTCTCTCTCTCTCTCTCTCTCTCTCTCTCTCTCTCCTCTCTCTCTCTCTCTCTCTCTCTCTCTCTCTCTCTCTCTCTCTCTCTCTCTCTCTCTCTCTCTCTCTCTCTCTCTCTCTCTCTCTCTCTCTCTCACTTTTCCAACCCTTTCAGAGGGGAAATCATATTATTCACAGCGGTCGACGTAGAAGCTACCAAATACTGGAGCTAATTGATAAACATTGCTCCGGGGTTGTTCATGAGCTCGTCTAGTTGAAGAGTTTGACATGTTGAGTTCACTACACATTGTCAGTACGAAATTTATTAATTTAACGATTGTATGAAAATTTACAGTCTAATTGTGAAGTAAAACGACAAGTAATTTGAAAGTCAATATAATTTAAAATCACAAACGTGAACTCGGACATCGTTTTGGGCAGCGTGTGTTTTTAACATTTTCTTTCTTCTAGAAGGACTTAACTTCGGCTTGGAATTATAGGTAGGTAATATACCAACTAGGAAAACGCTCTGTGTAACGCGTTGATGAGCGAGCACGGATATGTGTAACACATCGAACCGAAATTCTGTATATTGAAAATGTCATTAAAAGCCAATAATTCTTTAATTTCGTCACAGACTGGTATAAAAATCATCTTCAAAAATTCCAAAAATATTGGTCCCAATAAGAATGTAAAGTTTTAAGTTGATCAATTGAACCTGAAACTCTATGATTGAATGGTTCCTTGTTAATTTTCAAAAATCACAGGATCTTGTTCAAAAACTATACCTGGGACCACTCATATGATATAAGTGGGTTTTACACAATATCAGATCGATCGATCTGTTGATTATTAGTGTCATGCGTTTGAAAGTTTCTGTTCTAACTACCTTGGAACATTGGAACTGAGGCGTCAATCAAGGTAAATAGATAGGTGTGGGCGTCAATGTTGCCGTGATCCATAGCAACAAGCAAAATGTCCGTAAAATGTCAACAACTTTTGGATTTAAACACAGATTTGTCTGAAAATTGTCAAAAACACAGATAATGTTGGTCCCAATGACCATGCAAAGTTTTAAGTTGATCGATAAAATGGTTCTAGTTTAAATTTCAAAAATCACAATTAATATGGTTTTAAATTTTAACTAATGAGAGGATTTGGCTGAAACTTTGTATGATTGGGTAAAATGTTAGTGGTAATGACTTGTCAAAATTTCAAATTCATAAAACAAACCAATCGAAAGAGAATTTTTTTAAATTTGAACCAATCACGGGATCCCGTTCAAAAACGATCCCAGGGACCGCATAGATTACGTTAGTATGTGTAAAAAATTTCAGATTGATTGCTTGAGCGGTTTGACCTGGGGTGTGACCAAAAAAAAAAACACAGAGAAAGTGCCATAAGAGTACCGTGGTGACGCTCGCTACGCTCGCTCAATGATAATGCAACAATTCCACATACAACTAGCATAACAAAAGACGTTTGTTCACTAAACAATGTTGGTGCGGGGGGTGGGAGGGAGGGGGGGACAGCGCGTTTCTACCCAATTTGTAAATAATTTTAAGGAATTTCTATCTCCACAAAAAATAAGTGAGTTGACTGATGGCGTCCACTCCGAAAAAAGAATGAAATAATGCAAACGGTTCGTCTTCTACCCTATCCCCGTGTAAACAACAGTCCCAATTCTCTCCAATAATATCGGGCAAAATCAGGTAAGCGCTGCTGTTTGGCAACAGGCGCTCTGCAGATGGGGCGGTGTGTTCCCATCCGTGTAACATCCAGAATCTTACACCCTAAGACTCCTACATTTCGTTTTAACTAAGGACAGTCTTTAGGGACACGATTATAATAAGCAAACAAAGTATTAGTTGTGAAGAAGTAGGTACTACATACCCCACATGTTTTTACCCTAATATTATTGGAGAATTCGGTTCAACCGAAGGATGCTCAATTCTACTAGGTATGCTTATCAGCAGATACACGCGATTGTACCCCGAGGCTGTAGTGACGTCATCGGCGGCGATCTATGCACAAGTAGCGGTCAACTATTCACACTGCGTGTGTTTACATGGCCAACTGATATAATGAACTGAAGAATTAACCTATACTTGAGTATAGCGCAATGTCAGTGACGTCACTAGAGCCTCGGGCATAATCGCTTATGAGCATACCTAGTAGAATTCACGTTCCTTGGGTTCAGCGATCACGCAAACGCATCTTTTGAGACTCAAACAACGTTATACCAACTTTCAAGTTACTTTCGGTACTTGATATAGTACGCCCAGCGAGCGTGGAGCTATTCCTTTCATAAGATTAGCAGTATTGTTCGACCCTTGTTCGACAGTTAAGCTCTGACGAGATACAACTCTTTTTATGACCTGCCACCCCTTCCACCTACACTATTGCATTTTTAAACAACTTTCCTTGAATTTTAAAAGCCAACTGCATTGAAAGATATTTGGCACCACAACAAAACAACCCTTTCCCGATTACCTGCAGTGGTTGAGAGATATTTACAACCGGACACGCGTCAAAACACTCCGGATTACAAGCTAAACCCATTGTTGAATTTTACACAGCATTTGCTGAACTGGCTTCACGTTCGCTGGGCATACAATACTTCTGAATCTGACCTGGCCAAGTAGTGGCATACCTGCATGGAGTTGAAGAGGTAGTAGAAGCACCAGGTGATGATGACGTTGTAGTAGAGCGCGACGAAGAAGGTGACGATGCAGCTGGCGATGCCGATGCCTCCTAACCAGGGATGGATCGTGTTCCAGACGCCCAGCGAGCCCAGCCGCATCTTCTGGCCGATCCCGAGCTCGATCAGGAACAGCGGGATCCCCTCCAGGATCAGCATCACGCCGAACGGGATCAGGAACGCTCCTGTAGGCAGAAGAGGAACAGATTGAGTCACATAACTCGTTGGAACAAGGACTGATAATCGAGCATTCGGAATGCACTGCACCTTACACAGGTTTTCTTTCAGATTTTCCTAGAGTTTTAAACTACAAACTGAAACAATATTCAGGAGAAATAAAAGACTAGTACCTATCAATACGTAAACGAAAATGAGTCATGGATATTTTATGGAAAACTTGGCCTGGATCGGTTACTTCGTTTGACCTGTAAACGAAAAGAATGCTACAGTCTGGACAGCGCACGTCTGAACTCTCACCAGATGGAGCCACCGTCAGTTATTCCGATAGGCGGAGAAAGACTTCTTTGCGCGCTCCACTTACAAGTAGTCTTTCTCGGACTAGCAGAATAACTGACGATCAGAGCATTCTGTTCAGAGTTCAAACATACGTTGCCCCGACTGTAATGGAACAGTTTTTCAATACTTCACTAATTTTATACAGTTGATTACGACTGTATTCCATGGGAACCAAATAGCATACCTGAATGACCGTTTAAAATTAAATACTGGATTAAAAACTAACCCAAAGAATTCTAGGGATGGCATTGGTTGTTGCCATGCAATCGATAGTCAGCTAATCAACTGTTTAGATTTAGCAGAACATTGAAAAATCGACCCTTTACTAATCTGTGTTAGAGTAAGAAATGTTTCTTGAACAGATTGTGATTTTCCCAAAAACAGTATTAAACTGAGCTACAGACTTTTCATATCCCCTGAATTAGTGATCATCAAAGCATATTTTCGCATCAACTCCTCTGATATGATGAAAAGAAGGTGAAACAACCCAACCGCTCTTGATCATAATATTATTAAACTGTTGACGCAGCATGTTTGCGGTCATGCACACCGAGACACGACACAAGATGGAAACATGGATGCAGGAGTTGTCATGTTTACTCGACTTTGATCGATCTTCAAGGGAACTTCGCTAAGTGGATTCGTGAGACGTAAACATGGAGGGGATTGTTTCAACATTCTTTAGTGGTGTTTCACGTCGCACATTTCTGCAACCGGGCAGATAGTGACGGATTAATGACTGTGTTGATGATGAATAAGTAAGAATAGATGGTGGTAAGCTCGGTCTTGCTTTTTCGATATTCATGTTTGCCAAATATGTCGCAATTTATATTTACACCGCTACAAAGCGCCCGATGGCGGGACAAACGTTAAATTTATGAGCTGTAATATTTTGCTTATAAATACATCTGAATTTGGTTATCAAAAATTAAGAATGGAATACTAAATATTTGTACCTACTTTTTTATTACATTTTTGATACATTGCATTGCCATTATAATAATGTGAAATTTTTGTATAAACTACAACTTTGTCGCTTCAACAACGTCTTCGTCAAGATGGCCACAATTCCATAACTGTCGGGTTTATCCTTCCTCTTAAATGATAGGTATTTTAGGTATTATTATTAGGTATTATTATTTTAGGTATTTTCTATTATTAGGTATGTGATGACGTAATGATGGTAATAATTCACACTAATTATTCCCACTGATATAATGACGCAACCGAGAGCTTATGGTCGTAAAGTTACAGTAATTTGGCTTTGATCTGCGTAAACGCCCTTCTGTTTCTTCGGCATTAATAATGAGACGTCAACTTGGCCCATTAGCTTCGTATCGATCATCATTAGCAGGAAAACATCTTCAGTCAATACATTTGCAATACGCAGTCAATTGGCCGGGGAATTTCAACTTAGCAATATTGCAATATCGAAACGTAGCGAGCCCCACCACTGTCCGTGTGTTTGTTTGTTTGTTTGTTTGTTTGTTTGTTTGTTTGTTTGTTTGTTTGTGTTTTTGCCTGCACTGCCCTGGAGGCCAATTCTTGAGTTTTCGTGTTTTGAAACCATGTGCGGTTTCATTGTTTAAAACGTAAAAAAGTTGAAGGCTAAGCAATAGTTGTCAACTTTTTTACGTTTTAAACAATGAAACCACACATGGTTTCAAAACATGAAAACTCAAGAATTGGCCTCCAGGTCAAACCGTTCAACAAATCGATTTGAAATTTCGCACACACACTAATGTAATCTGAGCTTTATCGTGTATAGTTTTTAAACATGATCATGTGATTTGTTGAAAATTTAAAGTGGAACCGTTTCACAAATCAACTTAAAATTTGTATCAACTTCATAGATAACTTCAAAGGGTTGATATTTTACAAACAATTTATGAATGTTATGGATGTTATAGTTTATCAAATTTCTTGAACACCTTGCATCTTTGACGCATTTCGTTTCGTCTCTTTCCAAGGTCTGTAGATCAGAAACTTACAAACTCTTCTCAATTCGGTTCGCATGCAATACGAACGCTCGAGCCTCGATCATCAACGCGTTATACAGAGCGTTTTCATTATTTTATCAGTTGTACGAATAAGTATTTCAAGTTGTATCCACAAAGTCGAATGCAGGAATAGATTCAGTTATATTAGGACGTGTGTTAATTTAAAGAAATGGAAACTTAAAATCGAACTCTTCAGGAATAATACATATTGTTGAGACGGAGGTATATCGTACGTGTAGCTGCTATTTTCCTGTCATTGAACTGTTTATTAGCTCAGGCAGTAACTCTCTGGACCCAGGAGGTTTCGGGTTCAAATCTTACGACAACTTTCCAGACCAGACCAGTGTTGGAACTTGACCATTTTCATGAACAACTGTGGCCCATTGTATCGTGTTTAATTTCACGTACCAACGTGACATGTTTTTTTTTTACATTTTCATTCCGTACAAATCCAAGAAGGTAACTGAAACAATTACAATTGAAATCACTGTGCTGAACAATAGCTTTTATTCGATTAACGAATTCGCCGAAAAAGGCTTCGCCTAAAATACCAACTTCACACTTCACGGTCAAAAGGGCCCCAATGCCCCCTCCTCTCATCACTGTCAAAGGGGCTTTAATTCCCCCCCCCCCCCTCTTCTAATCACAGTCAAAGGGGCCCCATTATCCCCATCTGAGTGGATACACTGGGCCGGGGCGCCATGTTTATATGGGTAACTGGGCTAAACGATCGCGGAGTTTGCACTTGCAAAAATCCATATCATTGAAGAGAATTTCCCGCTTCGTGCCAAGAAATCCCAAAGCAGCAGAGGGCTTGTGTTGTCTGCGAGCTACAGTGGCGTGCGGGCCGGGGACAATCAACTAGGCACTGCCTAGCCTTCGACACTACTCAATATTGAATGAAAATGTAGGTTTCTGTGCAAAACTTCCATGGCGTCAGAATGATATGAACGGATGCTCTAACTCTCATCGGTCCGTTGTGTCTAATGTTCTTCCGTCCGACCGGGTAGCTCAGTTGGTAGAGCTCTCGCCCGCCAAGTGAGAGGTCCCGGGTGAGAACTCCGGTTCGGTCGGATATTTTTCACAACGCACATCCCTTCATACATAATATTTATTCAAATGGTATCCAAATCCATACATTACCAATAGTTCATTCACCAAAAATCGAGTCAAAAATAAAGGAAACGTGACAATACAAATTAATAGATTTTGTAAATCTTTAGATACCTATTGTATTGGTATCTTAGATACTAATATAATAGATATTGCATCCACAATAAGTATGTTTTGATTAGTTTGTATCTATATTATGATTTAGATTATTGTATCTTTCGATTGGGTATTATTTTGTTATATTATGTTAATGTTATATTTTACCAATTTATAGTATAATTTGTGTTGCATACCACGGACAAGCCCGTGGTCAAGTAACGGTGGTTTATTGTTATTTTATGTGTATTTACTATTTCTAAATAAAAAAAAACCAAGACAAAAAATAATCGTGACATAAGAACTTATTTAAATTTGTATCCTTCATCTGGAACTGACTTGGAACTCCGCATGTCCCGTCCATCCTCACCTATCCTTCATCGCCACTAGCATAGCTGCAGAACAGTGCGGCGTTGAACATCGTGCAAGACGCAAAGTTGTGACTGTCCCCATCTCCCACTGCATCCAGCGGACTCGCGCGCCACAGGTTTGTTTTGGCAGCCGCGTCGTTGACGTCGCGCCAACGTCGAGGCTTAACGACGCTGCCCACGAGCGTCCCGACACTCGGCGACGCCGTGATCGCATAGTTTACACCGCGCGGGAGTAAACAATAGCCGTCGTCTGATGCTCGACTGGGACGACTCACAGTCACAGGAGAGCAGGAAACATTATCCTGAGTCTCATTGTTCCACGTCGCTCTTCTGCAACTAGGATTAGGGATTTAGGGATGCAATGGGAAAGCACAGGGAGCCTCATGCAACCTTTTCAAAATCCATTCAATTCATTCATGGTTTACGATTTCCTCCAATAAATTGCATATAAATTGCTATATGAACTTTCGTTATCATAAATATTTTCAAGTCTATTTTAAAACACGGTTCGGAATGCGAAAAATCTCACTAAAATCCAAAAATTCCCGCTGGGCCTTATTTTTTTTTTTATTTATTTTTTTTATTTATTTATTTCGACAAAGGACATTGTAAAATTACATAAATGTACTAGAAACAATGTATATGTCAAGTCAATGTTTACATAAAATAGGTAGGTAGTAAGTATTATACAGAAATACCCGTCATACATTCTACAAATTCAAAATAAAAATAATTTAATAATATGATATAAACAAAGATGTCTGCATTTAAATAATACAAGTACACAATAAAATCATTTTTCAACGTCTGGCTGCTGGTCACACACATGGGTTTTACATGCATTTAAATATTCGTCACTAGAATAAAAACCTCCGCTAACAAGAAATAATTTTAATTTTGATTTGAACATTAACTCACTTTCTAAATTTTTGATACAGTTTGGTAAGTGATTATATAGATTGACTCCTTTATATGATAGATCCTGCTCATACAGGGTTGTTTTATGTTGAAGGCTGCGAAGTTTGTTTTGGTTTCTTACATTATAACGATGTACGTCCACCGGCGTATCAAACAGGTGGACGTGTTTCCTGGTTTGGATTAAAATTTCATAGATATATAAGCTTGGCATTGTTAGTATTTTAAAATCTTTAAATAGTTCTCGGCATGAAAATCGCCTCCACTTTTTATGAATAATGCGTATTGCTGATTTTTGGACCGCAAACACTTTATTAGCATAGTATACTCCCCCCCAGAATGAAATACCGTACCTGATTAGAGGTTCAAAAAATCCAAGATATATAGTTTTCATCATGTGTATATCAAAATTGCTTCTTAATATTCTTAATGCATAACATGCTCTCGTCAGTTTCGGCTTCAGGTTGTTGATATGGTCATGCCAATTTAGATTCTTGTCTATTTGAACGCCTAGGAATCGAGTTGAATTTATAACATTAATATCTACAGAGCCATTTGAAATTTTTGGAACATCCGCATTTATTCTCGTGTTGTGTGCATTCCGAAACGATATTAGTTGAGTTTTTGAGTTATTCAGAGCTAACTTATTTATTTCAAACCATTTATTTACATTTCTTAGAGTCATATTCAAATTTAGTTCTGCTTCCAGAATATCATTTCCCACAGCTACTATTGTAGTGTCATCCGCGAACTTAGTTATTTTGACGTTTGAGTGTTCACTCCCTAAATCGTTAATATAAAGATTGAAAATTAATGGTCCCAGGACCGAACCTTGTGGAATTCCTGATGTTATTGTACCCTTATTGGACTGGAACTTACGCCTTGTGCCATCTTCTGATGCATGTGTAATTTCAACTATCTGGTTTCTATTCTCTAGGTAAGACATAATTAACTTAAATGCAGTGTTTCTTATTCCCATTCGATCTAGCTTTTTTGCAAGCAGATGGTGGTCAAGGCAATCAAAAGCTTTCTGAAGATCACAATACAGCCCAAGTGTGCACTTACTTTTGTCCATGGACTGCAATATGTAAGAAATACTGTCATTAATCGCATCCGTTGTTGACATGTGGGGCCTAAATCCGAATTGGTTATTGGCTAAAATGTTATTTGAATCTATAAATGTTATGAGTCTGTCTTTAATCAGATTTTCATAGATCTTGGAAAATATAGTTAGCAAAGAAATAGGTCGGTGATTGGCCACGTCAGTCCTATCGCCCTTGTTTTTAAATATTGGTTTTACTATAGCTGTCTTGAGATAATTTGGGAAAATACCATCTTTAAAACATTGATTAATCAGTGCTGTCAGTACGTGAGCTATCACATGAATAGTTTGCTTAATTACTCGCACTGTAATTCCATCTATCCCTACAGCATTTGAATTCTTAAGTTTCATTGTAATGTCTATCACTTCTTTACTCGTTGTAGGTGAGAGTTCTATGCAATCTGGTATGAATTCTATATTCTCAATAAGTTCTGATTGCTCCAATTCATTTACATTGTTATTCATGTTTATTTCTTTAGCGACATTTAAATAAAAATTATTGAAAATATTAGCAATCGTCACTGGGTTTTGTATCAGATTCTTATTGATAATAATCTCTAGATTTTCTTTTTTTAGTTCCTGGTTTTTAGTGCCAGCTTCTCGTTTAACAATGTCCCAAATCATCTTTGGTTTATTAGCTGCATGTTCTACGGTCTTTTTATTATACAGTATCTTAGCGTCTTTAATGTTTTTGCGGTGCAGTCGTTTCATTGCTTTATATTTATCCATTTTTAGTTTACATTTATAATCTCTTGCTTCATTAAACATAAGCTTTAGGAGGCGACTTTCTGCTCGAATATTTTCTGTTACCCAACCATTGTTATGTAGTCGTTGATTTATTTGTTGCTTCTTTTTTACTACAGGGAATGCTATGTTATAGTGTTCAAGGTAAATATTCATGAAAAGCTGAAAGTTTTGATTTACACTATTTTCTTCATTGATATTTTCCCACAATTCCATTTGTAGCCTACTTCTAAATAAATCAATATTGCTTTTGTTTATTGGTCTATACCATACTATTGGTGAGGCGACTCTTTTTTGTTTGAAGGATTTGAGAAATGTAAGGATTTCAATCTTCGCAATCTGTTGAGTATGGTCCGAAATACCATTTTCAGTCACGTGAGTTGTTATTATACGCTTGTCTATAGTTGTCAGAATGTTATCAATGACCGATGCCGTAGTATTCGTCACTCGGGTTGGGGCGGTTATCAGTGCTTCAATGTTATATGAATTAATTACAGTGGCAAGGTCATTCAGTTCTTTTGACTCTTTAACAAAATCTATATTAAAGTCCCCGGTGATAATAATATGCTTTTTTTCATTGCTAATAACATCCAGTATTTTCGATAATCCATCAAGAAAAATGTCAAATACTCCTGTCGGGGCTCTGTACAACGTTATAATGATAATATGTTCACAGCCTACATTATTTAATTCGTTTAGTTCCACAATTGAGCACTCAAAATGCTTTTCAGAATACAAATGCTGGAATTCCCCTCTTTTCAGCGCTTTATGGTTATTTCGAACATATATAATCGTCCCCCCTCCCATATGACAAGTTCTAGAATAAGAGTCAATCATACTGTAATTATGCAATTGTATCATATTAGCCTCATCTTCACTTAGCCAGTGCTCTGTGAAGGTAATAATGTCATAATCGCTAGTTTGATCGTCATCATCTTCAAATAAGATTGCAAGCTGATTAATTTTAGCTCTCAGGCTTCGTACATTCTGATGACTAATCTTTAAATACATGTTTTGTGTGTCCGTATCTCTGTTTACTAATTTATCATGACTGAACAGCTTCTCGGTGGACTTTTCAATTGGATTTGATTTTAAAATGTTCTTATTATTATATTGGGCCGGGATAGTCCCAACCTTAATATTTGTTCCCCCTGAAGATATTAATTTTAGTTTTTTGATAACAGATTATCAACCTTCTCCATAATTAATTGTCCCAGCGCTCGACCTCCAGCAAAATTTAGATGCACACCATCACTTGCTGCCTGGTATTTCGAGATTCTAGAATTTGGATCGTAATATTCAGCCCCCATTTCTGAGCACATCCACTGAATACTGTCATTTAACTTATCAATCGTACTACTGAATATATCATCCCGGTACACAATACCTCCAATAACCCATTTTGAGTTTGGGAATTTAGTAGATCCTTCCTGGACGAGATCCCTAATTTCCAGCATTAGGTGCTCTCCCGTCCTCGATTTAGAGACGTTGTTTGTTCCAACGTGGACGACGATGACCTTTGGTTCCTGAAGATCACCTGTAGCCATCATCTGCTTCGAGAGTTCCTTCACCCTGATGCCAGGAAACACTTTTACATCGCATCCCTCGTCCTCACACCATTCTTTAGCACATCTCAACATTGAGTCACCCAGGACTAGCACTTGTTTCTTTTCTTTATTATTGGTTATTCTTTATTATTTATTATTTCTTTATTAATGGGGGGGGGGGGGGGTTCTTGCCCCAGCGGGTCGTGAACGCCATACGGATTATGCTCGCTTATGAAAGTATTTTTATTCTTTATTTGTCACAAATTACAAAAACTTTGTCTTTAAACTTATAGAAAAACCGAGCAATTACAATGAAACTGAAGTACATTGCGACCTTTGGGGCGCCTTAAAAATATTATTAATTTTAATCCTAAATTGTGAGCTACTGGTCGACTTTTAAAAACTATTTTGGTGAGAAGACTAATTTGGAAATCATCTCGAAGCATCACTTTGTAAACCTTCCCCTTGACCGCGTCCCCTCTGTCACATAATGCCCCGTGACCCGACGCCGACGTTTAGTCGCCGCGACGCCGCGTGCGCGACGCACTGGAGGCGTGGGTTCGAGTTCCAGGAAAGTGTCAGCATGTCGTAACTCGTGCGTGACATGTTGTTGAGAACATGTTCTTGACAAGTTCACGTGCCCCACGTTCACTCACTTCCTACTCCTCACTTCCTTGTTCAGAAGTTAGAGGCCTGCGTTAGGTCACAATATTATTCAAAGCTTGCTGTTTTTAATTTGGTCTTCACACTAACAGAATTAAAATAAAATTGCACACACTGGGGTACAATATGACCTCTAGGAGGCAGTGGTCGAATAGGAAGTCAGTCCATGGGGGGGATGGTGTACTGGCAGGATTTCTGCCAGGAACAAAATTTGCCACGCGTTGAGGGGGGGGGGGGGTGCACCCACCGCAATGCACCGCAGGGCGTTTTTGTTTTTTTAACACTCTGAAATCAAATGTGTGACGTTCTGAGGTGTATTTAGATCATAATTTTTTTTATTTTCACACTTTTCACTTCAATATATATACGGTGTGGGGGGCATGCCCCCAAAAATGATTAATCTCTCATGGGGGGATGGTGAAGTGGACAAATTAGCCATGGGGGGATGGTACCACCAATATATTCCCCATGGGGCAATACCATCCCCCCCCCTATTCGACCACTGCTGGGAGGGGGGGGGGGGGGGGGTTCTCGAATGAAATCGCATGCGAAAATGTTTGACTTTGCGAAATCAAGGTAAATCTTTGGCTTTATCAATGATAAAGTAGCTGAATCCATTGACCATTGTGCAGTGGCTCATTTCCACATGACGAACATTTCCAATAAACTGGAGAAACTATAGGTAAACGATATTATCGCAACATTTCCTAGTGTGTTTTCCGAGTGAAAACAATTATAATCATCTATCTTCGTGACAACATTCAGTGAAATACCTGGAAGAACCACATTAATACTCCATTCATTAATCAATACGTAAACAAGGTAAACAAGGTTATTGAGAAATCAACCCTTAAGGTCCATTCACATGGTGATTGCATGAAATGGATTGCAATAATTTACCATAAGTCTCATTGGATGTGCGCGTGTGAACTGGCCGATCATCCGATTCTTACCAATTACCGATCGAATCGCCAATCGGGAGTATAGAGACTATAAACTTGGTGATTCAAGATTCCCGATTGGCGTCATTGACCAATCAGATGTGTGAATTTCAGTCACGTGGTACTTACAAGGAAATCAAAATGGCTCCGAAAGTTTACAAGGACTTTAGACAATAATTAGAGACAATTGATGAATCATGGATGAATACACCATTTGAAATAAAGATGAGAAAACATCCTTCTCGAACATTTCAACAAAAACAAAAGACAAAATCTAGTTCCTACGCCTTCTGAAGCAGGCAAGGTCGTGTGATTGAATACTTTGTCGTCTGAACAGGAAAATCTCGCACATCCAATAAAACTTATGGTAAAATTATACCAATCAATTTCATGCAATCACCCGTGTGAATCGACCTTTAGTCAATCAATTGTGAACACTTGATTGTAACAAGATTGACGCTTTATTCAACATTTTGTAAAATGTGATCGGAAGTAATTTCCTGTTTGTATCTTCGAAAAGTACCCTTATTGTTTAAGTTGGAGTGAAGATTGTTCCAAGAAACAGCTCTTCGGGTTATTGAAAACACGCGTAAGTATTTGTTCCCGCATGAAATATAACCTCCCCCCCCCCTCTAGGGGTGTGAGCAGCCCTGAACTCCAGCCACGTGGCAGAGTTCTGCTCCTGTGTGATGCTGCGCCTCAATCAATAATCTTCAACAAATAGGTTACAGCGCCGGGTTCGATCCACGGCACGGCTACACTGATCGTGGCGCCGCGTGATTTAGCACTCGTTCGCGCTTTTACAGATACATGTTGCGGGAAGGTTCATACTCTCATGCTAATAGGTGCGATCTCCTCCTTCCCAACCTCCATCCTTACATATTGTCAGCGCTATCATCTCCCTATCATTATCATCATAATCATTTATCCGTCGCCATTAACCTTGTCTGAATAACGTTCGAAATAACATTCGTGTGAAAGTTGCTGCTCCATAGACCTTCGAAATCTAGGGCGCAGTGATTATTTAGTCTTTGAAGTTCTAAAATAAATTTGACAACATTTCAAAACAAGTTTTAAATGTTGTAAAATGTCAACTGAAAATTGTCAGCATCTCTTAAAATGTTGGTCTCAATGGCCATGTAAAATTTTAAGTTGATCGGTTTAGCGGTTCCACCAAAAAAACAATTACAGTTACAATTACGTATTATGACAATAATCTACCATTCATTGTTTTACTTCAATTTCAAGGCCGTGAACTTTCAAAGTCATTGTCAACGGGGTCCTAAACACCCAACCAACCCCGCAAACCGTCTCCAAATCACAAACTCCATCGGCGTCCCGGCCCAATATCTTCTCTTCCTAGTCGTCCCGCCGCACTTTGACCTCCTTGCCGTGGTCCTGGTTGCCCCCGTCCCGACGCCGTCATGCGCCGTGCGTTCCCGCCACGACGCCCCCCTCCATGCGCCGTCGCGACGCGCACAGACACGGGAGTATCGGCGAGTGGAAATTTCCACTACGAAGTTGAATCGAGGGGGCCGGGGGAGGGGGAATGTTTGGTTACGTTTCGAAACCAGAACCCGGCGCTTTGAAGAATAATTGTAGCCTCATTGTCTGCGTCGAGAGATTTAATAGCAATTACATTGAAGAATGTCTCGTCAAAGATATATGAAACCCCTGTACGTCTGACGTCATCATTATTCGTATAATTAAACCTGACTATAAATGACTATCAATGTGATTGACGAAGGGAAATAAAAACTTTTCATAATTTATCATAATGTGACATTTCTCTACGACGTAAAAAGTTAACAGTTGTATTAATTGATTCTAGGAGCATATTTCAATCAATGTCAATAAACGTCCGCACTAGATAAACTCAATTTTCTATAAGTATTAGCATGGAAGAGTTACAGAAACCTATGGTTATGTAATTAATTACAGTTGTGTTTATAATGATTTTTACCAGTGCGAGTATCAGGTTGGATAAACCAAGTTTCTATTCTTCCAACATAAATAATTAGGTATGCACGATTGACATATTTTTCTTTCGCACTGTTCTGCAGCGAGGCTAGTGGCGACGGATGAATGATTATGATGATGATTGGGAGATGATGGTGAAGGCAAGGATGGAAGGTGGGAAGGAGGCGGTCGTGGCCTATTAGTAGGGTACCTTCCCAGCATTTGCCTATCGACTGAGGGAATACCACGAAAAAGCCCAGTCAGGAAGGACGGCCGCGGGAATCGAACGCGGGCATCTGAAATACAAGTTCAGAGCGTTACCACTCATACCTGTTCCGTTTAATTGACATATTATTACGTTTTCAAACTTATAGTTTACACTGTTCAATATTTCATTCAATTCATTGAGTTCAATCGTTTGGTTCAACCACAGACAATGTAACCGTGTAGACGTGGAATTGACGCAAATCGCAATAATGTACATACATACAGTTCGCGGGTTGCGATTCTTCGATCACATTTTCAAGAGGTTCGCCACTGAACTCTTATGGCACTTCTCCTAGTGAGCGTATTAACTGCACTGCCCAGGTCACACCGATCAATCAATCGACCTGATAGTTTGACACACTGAGGCGATACCAGCGCTCACGAGAATAGCTTTGAACAATGCACACCTTGTGATTGATTATCAAGTGAAAATGAACCATTTGTTCGATCGACATGAGTTTCTTCAAGGTCAGAGCATGGTCAGAAGAACTATGTTCCGAGGCAACTAGTCTGTCAATCCATGATTTGAAATGGGTTTGAATTGTTTCTCGAACTTTTGTCATATTAGAATAATATCTAAATCACGTATACCTACATCTTAATTACTAAAAACGTTTTTTTTTTAGAAATTTTCATTCCGGCCAGGATTCATTTTACGGACATAGGATAACATTGATCTGAAATGATTCCTGGGTAGTTATTCTATATCTTTAAAATACCGGTTTCCGCCCGAATACGATTCGGTGCAATGTTAATCCATATGGCCGTGAATCGTATACGGATCGTATACGTATAACTACCCAGGCCGGAATGATTTCGTTTTCGTTGAGAATATGCCCCCTGACCCTACACCCTCCTGACCACCCTGACCTTAGTAGCTGAAACTGAAACTCAAAGGTATATCTAACAACAAGTTGCTTCATTCCTTGCACAGGTCACGCACCACCCATGACATTTGCATAGTGTGGGTAATTATACACGGCTAGACAGCTAGGGGAGTTCACGTCTATGCATAAATATGAGGATGACTAAGATGCTGGCATGAAGAGGTCGTGGCCTATTATAATAAAACTCATGACAGCATTGTTATTCTTACAAAAACTAAATTAAAATGCATCGCTGAAGTTAAATTTTAATACTTTTTTGAGTAGATAGGTACAACATTTCGATGATAGTGATTAAGGTCCCCTTCCCACTGTCCATCCTCACCCTTCTAGTCAACCCTTCTAAATCATCATCCTAATCATCAGAATCATTCAACTGTAGCAATTAGCCTAGTTGCAGAGCAGTACTATAAAAAAATCCTTCAATCCGGAAACGGAAGGTTATAATTTTAATATATTATAATCTCCCTTTATAAAGAGAAGCACGGTTCGTCAATTTCTTCACATTAACCGAAAATAATGCCACACACTGGAGTACTGACCTCTGGTACAACTATTTATGCTAAAAAAATCGTATTTAACAATTTGAGATCGTACCAGAGGTCATATTGTACTCCAGTTTATTACATTATTTAGTCTATTAGGCTGTAATGGGTCACTACTATCTGATTTTTTTTAAATGCTGCAGTTAGTGTGAAAACAAACTTCAAAAAAATGCTTTGACGAACCGTGCGATTCCCGTTTGCTTCCAGCCCTCTCAAAAGTAGCCACATATTTTCTGCAATTCTGTTCGCACATTTGCATCAGGTCTAAATCACGGGCGGGGTGAATATTCTACAAGGAAAACACAATTATGCAAAACACTCGGTCTATATACGTCTGTAGTGAATCGATACGCTAGCGTGCTGAGTGAAAATGTCGTCTTGTCTGAAGGTGTAATTGGGCAAGAGCACGCTGTAGTGCACTGCCCTTAGCGCCCCTCCCTCGCACACGCTCAAACTCACATTACAAAGTCAAACCTCCAGCTTACGAGCCCTCCGAATACATTATGCAATCTTGTGCTGCATTCTTAATCGAATGAAAGAGCGGGTTATGTGTGGTTTATTGTTCAAAGCCAACTTGATTTGGAATTCAAAAATGTTTATGGCGCGGGCAAGTTTTTGCCCCGCAGGGAATTTTTTGAATTTTTAATATTTTAAATTGGCTGAAAACGATTTTGAATGTATCTCGCTAAAAGATATTAGAGATTTGTGAGGAATATCTTATCACGTTCTTCTGACTTAAAATTGAAAATTTTTGATTTTATGAAAGCAATAGAAATCAAGTAGATTATACAGATAATATTTTTCGTATATTTAATATAATTTATATCATTGGCAAAGTAAACTTGCTGTATTAATATTTATTTGCAAGATAGCTTCTGTATATAAACAAAAGTATTTACTCCCTTGCCTAAATAATTATTACCGGGGAGGGGTATTTTGCTCTGGCAATGGTGTAGGACCTTGGGTGTAGTACTAAAAAAAATTATGGGTATATTAAAAAAAAAATTACACGCGAAGAGATAAAGGGGGTTTGGGGGCTAAGCCCCCAAGAAAATTTTCCTCAAGGTCTTTTCGTTTTGGTGCATTGTAACGATTTCATGAAACACTTTTTACTGTAATAAAAGCCATTAAAGTGAAGTGAATTATTTTAGTTTTAGCTATTTTAAAGCCCCATTTACACGGTGCAACTTCTTGTACAACTTCTGTCACACTTCTTGAATGGAAATTAGAACATGTTTTAAGTTCTGTGACAGAAAGTTGCATCGTGTAAATACAAAATTGTATGAAAAATGGGAATGACACAGAAGTTGTTCAAGAAATTGCACCGTGTAAATGGGGCTTAAGACTGATTTAAATTGATTACACATTAGTTGAAGGTAGAAAAACTGGCAAGTAATTAATTAAATTCTTTAAGGAATTGTACCCACACAAATGCCGCGCAGATATTTTTTTTTATTTTGGTTATAGAACGGGTTTAGGTACAATGAATTTACAGGCAGGTATGGTACGATATTTTTGCAGGAAATCAGAGCAGTCAGTAATTTATATTAATAAAATCAAACAAAAAAATCCGCGAAGCGATTTTTTTTGATTTTGTCTACATTAGAACGAGTTTTAAATGTTTTTATAGGTACTGTACTTTTGAAAGAAAACAAAAAGTCATTAATGAATAGAAAAGGCACACTGTAAATGCCGCGCAGCGAAGTTTATAATATTTGGCTACCTTAGGACGGGCTTAAAATGATTTTACATTGACAATAAAATCACACATAAAATAGCCGCGCAGCGAAACTTTTTATTTTTGGCTAGATAGAATTGGTTTAAAATTATTTTACATGTACTATATTTTTGAAATAAAACAAAAAAGTGAATAATTTATAAAAAGAAATTCACACATAAAAATTCAATGCCGCGAATTTTTTGGTTTTCGGCTTTACATTTAATTTTTGGTTTTACATTACTCTGTTTTTTACGGAAAGTCCTTACTTTATATAAGTGAAAAAACTATGCATAAAAAAGCCGCGCATCAATTTTTTTTGTTTTTGGCTACATTAGAGCGATTTTAAAATGATTGTTCAGGTACTATATTTTGAAAGAAAAACATAAAACGGCCGAGGCTGATGCATTAGGTATGGCCATGGCCATGTCGGCCATACCCGTGCGCACGCCTATGATGCGAAGACACGTTCCGCAACGCAGCAATAAACAAGCAAATTACTCAGTTTGACGACTGCTCTCATCGAAGTTAGACATTCAAAGAGGGTTATAATTGTAATATTTGTGAAGTGAGTTCTGATTGTGTTGACTGTGTTGTGTCGAATTTTGATTTCGATTGCGCTGGACATTGTAATTATGGTATTCCCATGCGTGTGTATTCAGTGGGATTTCAGTGATATCCATGAGTGGGATCAGCTGTTTATTTTCTCGTTGGCTAAGGATGTGGACAGAAATGCAGCGCCATCGGAAAATCCTAAATCAAAGTTTTTCAACACACGGTGAGAGATTGGTACCTACATCAAAGAAAATTATATCTTCTAGGATTAAAATATTCGCGGTAAGAAAAATTCTGTTGCTTAATTCCATGTAAAAAAATTATAAATTAGTGATTTATTCGGAGGGGGGGGGGGGGGATTCATATTTTAGCTTGAAATTTGGCAAGTGCCTAGTCATGCTGGAAAATCACCGCACGCCCCTGCACCCGGGGTTCGAGTCCAGCCTGGGGCGCCGACTACGTGGGTGCTCAGGGGCGCAAGCAACCATTTCAACATTTTACCTCTAAATTAAAGTGTTTCATATGCCATTTAATAAATAAAATAATTTAAAATAACGAAACATATTATCCAAAATTAATTATAAATTCATTAGTTTATCAATTAATTAATTTCTTTTAAATTAAGCAATTACTAAAATCATTTATTATAATGTAAAAGCACTCAATTTGTTAATTTTGAATGTTTGAAATATACAGAGCATATTTAGGAGATTAAAAGCGACCAAAAGCAACGTTAAAATCCAATAAAACTGCAATTAATAGAAATGATGAATATTTAAAAATGTTGCTGCTGCCCTCCTCAATTGCTGTCCAAATATTATTATTTTTATCTCATTTATTCTACAATAGTCGGCGTCCCAGCCCGCGACCGTCCTTTGAGACTTTCTTAATTCCTTGTTAATAGGCCACGACCACCTCCTTCGCATCGTCCATCCTTACCCATTCTTCATCATCTCCCAATCATCATCATAATCTGCATTCATCCGTCGCCATTATAGTTGCAGATTCAGACTGACAAGTGTAATGCGAACTTGAAGAGTTTTGCTCCAAGTGTTTTGTTAGTGGCCATAAACCCATTGTGTCAAATTAGTCAGGAGCCGAAAAGTTAATTGCTATTTAATTATCTACAATAACTCCCACACGTGTGGTGTTGCACATAAGATGGTTGAAGACGCGTTGGCAAACATCTTTTGATGTTACGGATTTAAATATGTGTTCAACAAACATGGTGAGAAGTTGAGAACATAACATAACATAACAAACAATTGTTATTATTGTTATCTTCAGTGATTGAGTTGTAGGTGTAGTATAGGTACATGGCAATCCAATTACTAAAGATAAGTCGTAGAAGCATTTTGTAGCTAACGTGATAATTTGCACCCGCGGTCACATAAATTGCTTGCAAAATTCCAAGTCCTTTTCAAAACTTATTATCCATTCCAAAACACAGAGGCAAACGCAGATGGCGAGCATATGGGAAATTTTAGTGAAATTGCCAGAAACACTTGCTGATCTGAGACTGCTTTTTGATGTATCTACCTCATAATCTATAATATTCTATATTTTAAAATCTCTGCCACCTGTACATGTACAATTTGTAGAGAATAAAACCATTATTATTATTATTATTATTATTATTATTATTATTATTATTATTATTATTATTATTATTATTATTATTATTATTATTATTATTATTATTATTATTATTATTATTATTATTATTATTATTATTATTATTATTATTATTATTATTATTATTATTATTATTATTATTATTATTATTATTATTATTATTATTATTATTATTATTATTATTATTATTATTATTATTATTATTATTATTATAATGGTTTGATTATAAGAACCAACCAACCACCTCGTACCTACTTAAAAATTATTTCTCTATTTAACAATTATCTTTATGGTAATTTCAGCTCCAACTTAACAGTTTACCGTCAATTATTCTGACCGTGGGTGTACGTGGAGAATGTCACTATCCATGTTCGAGTTGGAAAATTATCCTTAGTCCAAGCGATTGGTTTGGAAAGTTCAGATTAATTCATTCTTTCACGTCAATAAATTGCAATGTTCATTTTATCGTCGGAACTCAATATTTCCCGATACACGTCACCTATATTGACTTTTAAAGTGTTTCGTACGTGTCATTTAAGTGTCATGTATTGGACTCACAAATCACAGCTGTAAATCAGTACTTAAGGTGTTAAACCTCAGTGCTTTGCTTTGAGCCTCAGGAACAAGTGTTTCACGATTCTAGATGTGAAACATGCTTTATGGCACATGCCAATAAGCCTAGACATTGGCGATAAATCGGAACTAATAAAATCCCGCTCGAGTACTTGACTTTTTCACGTGCCTTTCCGTCTCTCTCACTCTGTTATCAGCTTGCTCGCGCACAAGTGCGACAGAAATGGAACGATTATGAATATCGAGTTGTTATTTCGGCGGGATTTATGAGGTGGAACTGGAGTTACGAGCCGCTACGAAACCTCGACAACTTATAGGGAGGAAAAATTGATTCCCACCTAAATAATGAAAAGCATGATATTTTACTTTGTTTTCGTCCATAAAACGGTAGAGCTGCTTTTGCTTCAAAAATGATTTCATAGGTTTCTCCATTTCTTCAAGCTATCCTCTCGTAAGCTGTGCTGAAATAATTACTAACGAGTAGTTACTTTAACTAAGACCTTCATCAGAGGTTCGGTTAGCCACTTGGTTCCTCGAGCTAAAATTAGAATGAAATTATTATCAAGTAATTTGAAAATCTAGCCGATTTCCTTAATATCGGCATGAGTTTTAAACCATTCAAATTATGAAATATTTTACAAATAACTCACATAGTAAATGTTTTGGTCTACCTAAGCAACATCAACACCAATTCTTATAGACAAAATACTTGTGCCCAAACTATAGACTCAAAACTGAAGAAAGAGGCAACAAAAAATATGTATAAGGTAGACTATTTAGGAAATATTATCACCAAAGTGTATCTTCAGCGCATCTCTGATGCCTTTTAGATTTTAAATAACTTGCAAATCAAAACCATTTTTATAAAACACAACTGTTCTATAATAATATTGAGTAACAATTCAATTTCCCTGGATCTTCAATGTTCCAGTTGAGCGAGAAGATAACCTGCCAGACCGATGACCTGTGACCAACTTCAGGTCACGTCGTGGCCCCTTTGCCCCCCCCCCCCCCCCCCCCCCCGAGTTGTGTCTGCCGTGCACGCAAAGCCGTAAAGAAGCTCATATTGCGAGGAAAAGCCCAAGTGCGCATCGCAAATGAAAACCTACGTTCGATTTTCGAGTTTTTTTTATCCACATCGTAAAATCCGTTTATTACATATTGAAATTCTATTATTTTATATCGCGTTTATGTCATTTTCCTTGTCCTTTGTTATGACTGACAGAACGTAAAATACAATTTTTTAAAAAAAATATATTTCAATAATGCGTTCAACAATCCAAGGTAGCAAAGCAAGTTGGCTCAGTAAATAACGGGCTGTTTTCCTCAATTCATATATGTATATAGATGGGAAAGTTTTCTAGCAGCCACGTCTGCCTCCTTCCCACATCCAGGGTTGGCATGATTTTCCCCGACCCGAAAAACCCCGGGAAAAGCCCACGTGAAAAAAATCCGCGTGTTTTTTTTACTAAATATTTTTTTTCGAAAAATATAATGAAAATAAGTCTTAATAAGTTAAGATATTTAACCATTATTTATTTAAATTTCAAACACTTCTCAAAAAGAAAAGTGAATTACATCGAAATTATGTAAATATTTATAAGGTTATGATGCGCATAGTTATAAGGTAGTCCCTGATCCAATATATTAAGGAATCCCACTCAGTCAGAACACTTTCCATTCAATTTTTGGCTATGTATAAGAGACTCAACCAATGTATAAATCATAATTTATATTGAAAATTACTTAAAATGGTTATAATTCAAAACATTAAATACAAATAAACAAAACCGGAAAAAACTAAACAAACTTAAACTTAAACTTGTACCTAGCTCGACAGCTTCTGTTAATTATTTGTTTTTTGTATGACGTGTAATGATGTAGATATTATAGATGAAGAAAATGACGTAAATCGAGTAATTGTTGATGAAATTGATAATTGGATAAGGAATGTGAATGGTTTAACTATACTTCATTTAAATATCAGGTCACTACGAAAGAACTTTGATCAATTAAAGGTGATTTTGAATAGTTATATTGGTCAGTTCGATGTTTTGGTACTTTCAGAGATATCTGTCAAAGAGGTGGATGATTATTATTGTTTGGATGGTTATATTTCTTTTGCAAAAACTAGATGTAATAAAGGAGGTGGAGGATTGCTTCTGTTTATAAGAAATAATTTAAATTTTTCTAATTTATGTGTTAACTCCAGTTATTTTGAAAGCATTTGTGGCGTTCTAACTACAGCAAACAATGAAAAGGTATTCTTAATTGCTGTTTACCGACCACCTTCTCTTAGTAAACAAGGCTTTGTCAATGAATTAGAAGAATTAGTCAGGCCGTTAAATTATGAAAATGTTGTTATTATAGGTGATGTCAATCTGAACTTGTTGGATAGGGAGGATGGTGCAGTACAATTATACGAAAATATTCTGGCAATTAATGGGTTTGTCAAGGCTATCACGGATGCTACTCGTGAGGAATGGAAATGTAACTATTTCACAATTTCATGCATAGATCATATTAATGTTAGAAGTAATGCTGTACAAACTAATTCTGTTATTTACACTACGAAACTATCTGATCACTATCTTGTTGGGGTCGATATTTGCTTTAAGGAAATACAACATATTGTTAAAAATGAAATGATATCTAAATATTGCTTGAATGAGTCCATGTTGTGTTATAAATTAAAGGAAATTGATTGGCAACTTTTGTCCGGGATTGATAACTGTAGTTAGTTGTATAATCAGATTGAAGTAAGATTTCAAGAGTGCTATAAATCTGCAACCTTTAAAAGTTTCAGCATCAGGAAAATACCACGCAAGCCTTGGATGACAGTAGAACTAATGGATTTATTACGTAACAGGGACTTGCTATTTAGGAAATGGCGAAATTGCAAGAATACCATGAGATTATTTAATCACAATGAATATAAGAAATGCAGGAGAGATGTTAACTTAAAGATAGAAAATGCTAAAATCTTGTTCTATAAAAATGAATTAGAAAGAGCGAAGAATAATCCAAAGGCGATGTGGCAAGCAATTAATGAAATTATTGGTAAAAAAAAGAAAAACTCAGTGGATCAAGTCATTAAAAATTATTTGGGTTCAAAATTGTCAGACGACGTTATTGTAAATAGGTTCGCTAAATCATTTATTGATGAAATTAAAGACATCAGTCACGATTGTCAATTGATAACTTCGGTAAATGTTGGTGACTCAGTTATGCAATCAATGTACATGCCTCAAATTTCTTCGAAAGAAATAATGAAGGTTATAAGTGACATGGATGTCAATAAACAACCGGGGTTAGATAAAATAAGGGTGAAGGATATACAAATCGTTTCAAAAGATATCAGTCCATTATTAGCAAAATTTGTAAACATGTCCGTAAAAGCTAGCTTTGTGCCTGATAAGTTAAAAATCTCTATTGTCAGGCCAATTTATAAGAAAGGTGACCACATGTCGTTCAGTAATTATAGACCTATTGCACTGTTGCCTATTATTAATAAAATTGTGGAAAAATGTATAGCTATGAAACTATCCGACTACTTGATAAAATTTAATATTATTACTTCTGTTCAATTCGGTTTCCAAAAAGGTAAGAGTACGGGGGACTTGTTGGCACTGTTCTCGGATTATGTAAATACAAGATTAAATCTTAATATGCATGTGTTGGTACTGTTTATAGATTTTTCTAAAGCGTTCGATACTTTGAACCACGCTAAATTATTAATTGCACTGGAGAAAGTTGGTATAAGAGGTCCTCTGTTAGGATGGTTTTTAAAGTATCTAGAAAATAGGAAAATTTTGGTTCGAGTCGGAGATACTTACAATTGAATCTGGAGTACCTCAGGGGTCGATTTTGGGACCGATATTGTATTTAATCTATGTAAATGAGATGTCAAACCACGTGTTAAATTGTCAAACCTATATGTATGCTGATGACACAATACTAATCTCTTCCCATCGTTCGTTTGAAGTAGCTGCGGAGTCCTTGCAACAAGCTTTCACAAGTATACTAAAATTTACTCACGATCAAAATTTAGTAATTAATGCTGACAAGACCAAAATATTGCATATTCGTTCACCATATAATAAAGATCAATTTATAAATGCTAATATTATTTATCATACATATGATTGTTTACATCAAATGAGTCCAGTTTCAGAGTGTATTGGCTGTACCTCTAAAATTGACTTTGTCCAAAATTATAAATATTTAGGATTATTAGTAGATCACAAATTTTCTTGGCAACCTTATATTTTATCTCTGTGTGGTAGACTAAGATCATGTGCTTTGAAATTATTTACTCTAAAAAACATATTGCCTCATAATCTCCAAAGAATGGTGTATTTTGCCTTGGCCGAATCAATAATTTCTTATGGTATACTGGCTTGGGGTAACACTTCACAATCAAATTTAAATTCTATTAGAGCGCTTCAAAATAAAATGATTAAATTTATAGTACCCAGCCATTTCAGAGAACAGTGTGAGCACGATTTAGTTTCTATGTATCGCTATTGTAATTTCTTTCCCGTCGAAGTTTTATTCGAATATAGATTTATTATAAAATATTATTTTGATTCAACTTATAAATTAGATATAGACCATGAAATTAATACTAGACATAGCCTCTACAATTATTCCGTTCCACAATTTAATAATAAGTACGGCAAAAGAGCTTTAAGGTATGTGGTTCCAGCAATTTTTAATAAAATACCAACAGATTTAAAAAAGTTAAGAAATTATCAGAAAATTAAATATGAAATCAAAAACTGGTTATTACGTTCCTTGGAGTAGTTGATGTGTTGCCTCTTATTTTAGTATTATTATTATTATAAGTTACCATGATTTTTCTCATTTGATATGTTTGATTTTTCTTCCTCTGTTCAGGATTTATTATGTGTTTGTTAGTAATTAGTATTAGTAATTTGATTAATTAGTATCAATATCATGATAGATTGTTTCTTCCGATTGTGTATTTTATTTGTTATATTATGTTAATGTTATTATTTACCAATTTATATTTTTGTGTATAATACCACGGACAAACACCTCCTAGGTGTTTCGTGGTCTAGTGACTGTATACAATGTATTATTTATGTGTGTTTCTAAATAAAAAAAATAAAATAAAAAAAAATAAAAAATGATTCATTCGTCGCCAACCTAGTTGGAGAACAGTGCAACATTAACACCACTGTATTGTTTGTTATGCTTTGTTTACGACGTTTTAACTTTTGTTTTTGTTGACAAGATGCAAAGAGATAAACTCGCACATTCTTGTTAAAGTTGCATCCCACCCTTGTTAGCGAGCTTTACGCTGACGAAAATGCACTTTCAGGGAAATAACTGGAGCAAAAGAGCTTTAGAAGCTCGCTATTCAATGCTGACAGCTTACGGTGGAGTTCGACTAACAAATACAAAGTATTATGCTTTGAAGAATAGAAAATGACATTAGAGGGATTTTGACGGCAAACAATACATAAATAGAAACGGACATATGATTTGAACCCTGCAACGGCCTACTATTATAATCTATTAAAAAGAAATCCAATATTAAGGAACAAAAGGAAAAACGTTAACATTTAGTACGTGGGTACATTCAGAAGTTCCTTATTAGATCCCTGCGTAGATTTTGATTTAATAAAACAAATTTTGCATGTGACTACTTGATCGTCATGCATGTTTTGAATTGGTAAATTTTTTGATATCCCAGCTTTTCAGTTATGAAATTTTAGATGCCCTGGGGGTCTATTCACGAAACAGTTATCTCGTCATTATTCCAAGTTATGATATCATAAGGAGGTTTGTCCTATCTCTCACCATGTTAATATTATGACTTTTAGTCATATCATAACTTATGACGTGAATACTATTTCGAGAATTCATAGCTTGCACGAACTTCTTTTGTTTTATATCAGCAATGCTAAATTATTGAGTTTTCCACCTGAGGACGGACATTTGTTGGCACGTTGACGGGTCAGATTACAACTTTATTGAGGTAAATCGATGTATTTTTGTAATATGAGGGATTCTTCTTCGTACTAAGATATCTCCGTAGGCTATACAATTTCCCAGGTAGCCATTAACTATAAAATATCGTCAAAAAAGCAGAGAATCACAGCTATTTTGCGTGCCATTAAGATGGCGACAGGCAACAATAAGATGACATCACATTACCCCTATGAATAGGGGCCCTGGTAACACCGTATTTAATATGTATTAAAACATATGAGATTAATACTTCTAGTTCAAAACAGTGCATTAGTACTTATAGAAGTTCCGGAATATTTTCCATCACCTCTTACAGACACTCGTCATAATGCAGGTGTCCAAAGATTTAGTGTGGTGATATTTTGACATTTCCTTCAGCTATAAAACGAGGATTTAATGATACCATTTGCGTAGGAAAATAAAAATTCACTCAGGAAAATGACAGCAAATTATTGTGTATTTATGAGAGTAATAACCAGAAGGTGGAGTTTATGTCACACAATCAAAGACCGAACGTTCTGAGTTGAATGATATTACTCTCTATACTGCCATCATTGGAATTTAACAAAATTATGATGATAAAAAAGTTGTGGTAAAAAACCCTAAATATTATTCGCTCGTCTTCCAAAATAAAGCACTTTGAATCAGTACCTAACAAAAAATATGCCTAGTCTCAATGACGTTTTATAGTTTTAGTGTAGAATTCCAGGACCCTTACCTAATATCGCCAATATTTCAGTAGCACCGTGTTACTGTAGCACGATCGGCTAGTTGCCATGGCGACAATGTAAGCTCTTATGGCTAAAACTTTTAAAACAAAAGTTGTGCTACAGTAACACGGTGCTACTGAAATCTGGCGATATAAGTTAAGGGTCCAGGGTTGGAATGATTTACCCCCAGCCCGAAAAAAAATTGTGTTTTGTGGAAAAGAGGCTTTTATTTATCAAATAAAATTACAAAAAAATAAACAATAAGTTTTTAGCTCTAGCCAAGGAGGTATTAAATTGTAGAGTATTTTAATAACGTCCGTTGTATGTAAAATCCAAACATTCAAAACGTACCACCAAAAATATTTCACAGAAAAGGATTAATAACCATCTAGTGGAGCGGTCGCTCCACGCCAGCCAAGTCGTACGGCGCGCACACTCTCATATAAAGGCTGGAGCAAACACACTTTTACTGTAAGCATCAAAGTGGCATTTTCGGCCTACTGGATCTTAAAATTGGGAAATCTCACATTGTTGCGAAATATCTTAATTTCGAGCTATGGCCCACCCTACAACATATACCAAATTTGGGAACAATAGGTTACGCCCTTTGCGCGCTAGAGGGCCGTGAAAACAGTGTTTTAGGGCGGTTTTCATAATAATAATAATAATAATAATAATCTCAGTAGTAGTCTCCTGGAATTCAAATCCGGTAACAAGGCCACAGCATAAACGGCTGAACCGATTGATCTCACATTTTTACCACGTGTGCACTTTTGGCGTCTGATTTAACCTTCACCCCATGAATTTTTTGTGCCGCCATTTTGAAACCGGAAGTGACGTCATATCTCAACAACGGCTGGACCGATTGGAACGAAAATAGCGCCAAACGATTCGGACGGTCATCTATATGGATTATTAATAGCAACAGACTAAAATTTATGTTAACGAAACCGGAAATGACGTCATGAAATTTAATTCATCGATTGGCATTTCGGCAACAAATTTGATCCAATTATTTTGATATTTATGTAACGTATGATCTTTTGTGATTTTATTTGATTTGATATAAAACCAACCGGAAGCCGCCATTTTGAAACCAGAAATGACATCATATCTTAATAACGTCTTAATAGATTTAAACGAAACCAACGCTAAACAATTTAGACGGTCAACTTTATGTATTATCATCATTAATATTTGCAGTTTCCCATACTGAAACCGGAAATGACGTCACACATTTTAAAAATCGCACAAATGTACATTTTGATGCAATAAATATACTATTTGAGAATGCTTATAATAAATTGTAATCATGTTTAAATTATAATTCAAGAGGTCAGTGATTTCAGCAGCCATTTTGAAATCGGAAGAAACGTAATATCTCGAAAACTGGTTGACAGATCGGTATAAAACTAGTGCCAAACGATTCGGAAGGCCATCTCTATGGAATAGGAACAGTCAAACTAGAATTTTCCTATTTATGAGGCCGGAAATGACGTCATTCAAATTTATAAATCATTATAATCCCCTCCTATACAATAAATACATATTCAGAAAGCTAAAAATGATACACATCATTTATAGTTATAAATTCTATGTGGCAGTGCAGAAAGTTCAGCGACCATTTTGAAAACCGACGTGTTGCCATGTCTCGGAACTGGGTTGACCGATTGGAATGAAACCTTTGTTTTTTTCATGAGAATAACCAAATTGTTAAGGCTATTCCAGTGGTACCACGTGACTAAACTTATAAAACACGAAATTGGCCAAACTATTGCACACAAGAGGAAGATAATGTATTTTCCTCATTCTATTAGTGATTCTACAACCCACTTGACCTTTTTCGACACCAATATTTCGGTCCCGAATTTTTTTTTACGAAATATTGCTGTTTCATTAAAAAAATCGCACAGACAGCAATTTTCACTCTACAGCCTTGCAAGTGGGCTCGTTGTCTTCGTTATGAAAATGCAAAGAGAACGTCGACGCCCTTTTTGTTAATAACTTGACATCTTACCTGGCCACAGGCACCAATAAATAGGCGAAATTTCCGGTACATACCGACTTTATTTTAGAAAAATTGCAATTAAAATACCGAAAAAGGACGTCGACATTTCATAGGTATATGTATTATGATTATTCATGCCAAGTTTCAGGTCGCTATGTTCAACGGTTATTTAGTTCCGATTTTTTCTGAGAATCGTCTTTTACCTGTTTGGATCGTCACGGATATTTTTTTGACTTTCTAAAATGGGTTGATTTCGCTAAATATCGATCTCAAATGACATCTTCTTACAATATTTGCCCTGAAATTAAAATCTCATACCCCCCTAGAATCCCCTTAAGGGTAATTTTTTTTTAAAGGATTTAGTAATTGTTCATGTGATATGTGTCACACGTAAGTTGTAAGAATAAACTAAAAAAAGTAGTGATATCCCCATAAAAAACACTCCGTGTAAAAATACCAGCCAAGTCTCTTCAACTTAAAAAAAAATAGTGAAATCTAAAAATTCTGCACTGAAAAGTAGTGATATCAAAAAATTAGCCAAGTCAAAACTTTATTTGAAAATCAAAAAATACTTGGCGCATCGTTTTTTTAGGGCATTATAGGTATACTATGTATATGTATATTTCATGTATAATTTATAATTGGCTTATACTTCCAAGCTATTTATGTACACGATGCGCCAAGTATTTTTTGATTTTCAAATAAAGTTTTGACTTGGCTAATTTTTTGATATCACTACTTTTCAGTGCAGAATGTTTAGATTTCACTATTTTTTTTTAAGTTGAAGAGACTTGGCTGGTATTTTTACATCGTCTGTAGATCATCATTTATATTGATAATGACTTCAAATTATAGCTATACTCAAAACCCCCCAAATAACTCAAGGTATACTATTATTTTTGGGGAAAAATACACCCAAAATACTAACGGCGGCAAATATTTTTCAACTCCCCTGTTTTTCCAACCCTTATAAAACATCCTTGATTGAACAAGATTGTACCAAGTGCACGAACAAGATTGTACCAGCCTGTCACTTGGAATGTTTCCACTAGTAACTGAAGTGGACATGAAGACTTATTTTCGGAATTCAATTCCTCCGAATGTATTTTTAAGATTTCGCTGCGAGTGACTCCCCAAGGTTCCGTGCTAAATATATCGAACTGTTCGTCGCACTCGGCGCATTATTCACCCAACGCGATTAGCCGTGCGAATTCATTCAGAACTGCAGACCGCCAGTGACGTAGTTGCCAGACTAGGCGTTTTCTACAACACTCGAATTAAGTGATTTTCAGATAATCGAAAAGGTATAGTATAGTCAGGTAGGTAAGAAACAGAATTGAATTTTTTTCGCATTAATATTCTCCAAAATGTATTTTTTTTAAATGATGGAATGGTTGTTAGTGAAATTAACGTATGTAAAGTAAGTTCAAGTCTTTATTATAAATCAATTATTTTATTGAAAAAATACAAGAGTTTCTTCTTTACTTTGTTCATATTGCAGTAAAGTAATTAGACAAATTTCTCCCAAAAACAACCTAAGTCACACCGGACTTTGTCACTATTTGTAAAATGGAAATGCTAGGACATGTAAAATGTGTATTTTGTTGAAGATAAGACTCAAGAATGAAACAATGGAAATGAGTAACATTTTGACACTAATATTCAATTTTTTAATTTTTTGACAATGGTAATGTATTTGAAGAAAACGCCTCAATTTAACAAGCTTTTTAATTTGAAATGAAATATTATAAAATCAATTTTAAGATGGCTGAGTGAATAGTGATCGTGACCTCGAAGAGTTTTTAAATCGATTCGTATTAATATATTTTACCAATGTAATTGTTAATTAAATAAGTCATCTTACAGTTTCTTAGTTTCGTTATTTTGTCCTCCAGTCCATACGTAAACTACCATGAAATAGTGCAACCAACTAAATGCAATATACTATCATATCAACCATATAGCACCTAACACCTATACCTATCCAACATAAAACAAGTTGCGCGTAAAACGCGGTAAAACGACAAAACTTTCTTGAATCTGCTTTGCTACTGGGTTAAAAATCAACTGTAACACTGTTGTAATATAAGTTTATAACATGAACATAACATAGTTTATAATATATTATAACATAAGTAATATAACAAAAGTTTTAAGAGCGGCTGTATTCAAGGCCAACATTGGAGGTTTTATTTCCGATATTTATATCATAATAACTTTGGAACCATTAAAATGATGAAAAATCTGAAAAATAATTAGTCTAGCTAGTTTTTGAGTTGACCTGAGCAATATAACTACACCATACTTATAAATACAATATTTATGCCCAATCGAGTCACTTGACAAATATGCAGATTTCATCTATAACACGAGTTTGGCACAAATATTGGTTGTAAACAAGGTTTTTATTTTTAAGGTCGAATAGAAAATTGGCAATGCTATTTATTTTTCACATGCTTCATAATTTAAATGGTTCAAAAGTTATAAAATATGACCATTGTCATTAGTATATACACATGATTTTTTATGACTTTTGTATTTTGCAGCTGATTTTTTGATGTTAGCGTTTTTGTATTTTTATTTTTCCCAATTTATTTTTATTATTTATTTTTTGAAATTTGTATGTGATTACTTTCGATTTTTTGTGACTCTGACTTCCAAGTGATTGTCAGATTTTTTATTTTGTTGAGTGATATTTTGATTTTGATTTTATATTTCTTTAATTTTTAAATTTTTTTTTAAATTGACATTTTAAAACTGTACCCCACTCTGCCCCATATATATATATGGGGCAGATATATATATATATATTGTTTTTTTGATCCAGTGCCCAACCCAGGAACGGGGCAATTATGTGTATCACCAGAATTGTAAACTACTTACGATTTTAGAATAAACACAAATGATATTAATTCACTGTCTCGTGGAATACAGTTGTTGTATTGACTTTGTGATTTATCATTGCCTCAATGAATACTGCGAGAGTCAATACAATAGTTATTCTCATTGGCATTGGATTAATAGCATGTATGTGTTATAAATAACAATTCTAAAAATATAATAATTTATAACATTCAATGACGATCATTTATGGGTATTGTAAATCTTATGAGATATTTTGTGATAATTAAATTCATATCTTTGAGCGTGTAAAATTGTAAGCTTGACTGAGCTCTCTAGAGCTCTGTGAATTTTAGAACAGCTCCATAATAGTCTCATTAGCTTGATAAATAGACGCCACTAATTAAATAGAAACTAATTATGAAAATCTTGAGGAAGCTGCTCATTTTACTTTCTACATTTTCATAGTTTCCACTTGAAATGGTTTGTTCCAGAGGTACACAAAGTACAAGGTCCGTTTGAGCGTGAACTTCATTTTCATAGCAGAAAAGCCAGCTGATAGGGGTAAATGGCAATTAGTAAGTGGCAATTAGTAAAAATCTAAAAAACAAAATTGTTATCTAATTACCCCAGAATAATCTGGTTAAAAGTTGGCTACACTCCGAAGTAAATCTAGAAATAATTAAAGTTTGTCACACTTTAGAAAATCTCAAATTTTGAACAATGCGAAATATGACTCTTCTATGACTCTATAGTCGGTATCAAAAATAAGTACAAAATGTGTAGTAAAACTTAACGCAAATATGAACAAAAAATATATTTATGCTGATTTTTACATGATAACATTCAGAAACTGGCGTTGAGTTTTTGAGAAAAAACAACGCCAGGCTCCTAAGTTACCTGTTAGGAAATATCCAGAATTAAAACCATTGTTTAAATACATTATCATCCTATCATTGTCTACGTTACTGTATGAATCCTGTCTAGTCAAGTGAAATAAAACAGCGTGAATGTGAAAAGGTACATTTGCAAATTGAATTGAGTCATTAGCTAATGTATTCAACCTTTCCATTGAACGAGCTCAGCACTTCGCTCAGCGCCCGGGGAACAATACAGTGCAGGTTGATACTTGTAAGTGAACATCTACAGATTGCGTTCAGCTCTATAGACATGTCATCACATGTTTGAACGAGCTCAGCACTTCACTCAGCGCCCGGGGAACAATACAGTGCAGGTTGATACTTGTAAGTGAACATCTACAGTTTGCGTTCAGCTCTATAGACATGTCATCACATGTTTGAACGAGCTCAGCACTTCGCTCAGCGCCCGTGGAACAATACCGTGCAGGCTGATACTTGTAAGTGAACATCTACAGATTGCGTTCAGCTCTATAGACATGTCATCACATGTTTGAACGAGCTCAGCACTTCGCTCAGCGCCCGGGGAACAATACCGTGCAGGTTGATACTTGTAAGTGAACATCTACAGATTGCGTTCAGCTCTATAGACATGTCATCACATGTTTGAACGAGCTCAGCACTTCACTCAGCGCCCGGGGAACAATACAGTGCAGGTTGATACTTGTAAGTGAACATCTACAGATTGCGTTCAGCTCTATAGACATGTCATCACATGTTTGAACGAGCTCAGCACTTCGCTCAGCGCCCGGGGAACAATACCGTGCAGGTTGATACTTGTAAGTGAACATCTACAGATTGCGTTCAGCTCTATAGACATGTCATCACATGTTTGAACGAGCTCAGCACTTCGCTCAGCGCCCGTGGAACAATACAGTGCAGGTTTATACTTGT
Source organism: Leuctra nigra (assembly GCA_934045905.1). Taxonomy (NCBI): domain Eukaryota; kingdom Metazoa; phylum Arthropoda; class Insecta; order Plecoptera; family Leuctridae; genus Leuctra; species Leuctra nigra. The sequence goes on from OW203765.1 coordinate 7,063,998, forward strand.
AAGTGAACATCTACAGATTGCGTTCAGCGCTATAGACATGTCATGACATGTTTGAACGAGCTCAGCACTTCGCTCAGCGCCCGAGGAACAATACCGTGCAGGTTGATACTTGTAAGTGAACATCTACAGATTGCGTTCAGCTCTATAGACATGTCATGACATGTTTGAACGAGCTCAGCACTTCGCTCAGCGCCCGGGGAACAATACCGTGCAGGTTGATACTTGTAAGTGAACATCTACAGATTGCGTTCAGCTCTATAGACATGTCATGACATGTTTGAACGAGCTCAGCACTTCGCTCAGCGCCAGGAGAACAATACCGTGCTGGTTGATACTTGTAAGTGAACATCTACAGATTGCGTTCAGCTCTATAGACATGTCATCACATGAAAAGGTACATTTGCAAATTGAATTGAGTCATTAGCTAATGCATTCAACCTTTCCATTGAACGAGCTCAGCACTTCGCTCAGCGCCCGGGGAACAATACAGTGCAGGCTGATACTTGTAAGTGAACATCTACAGATTGCGTTCAGCTCTATAGACATGTCATCACATGTTTGAACGAGCTCAGCACTTCGCTCAGCGCCCGGGGTTCAATACAGTGCAGGCTGATACTTGTAAGTGAACATCTACAGATTGCGTTCAGCTCTATAGACATGTCATGACATGTTTGAACGAGCTCAGCACTTCGCTCAGCGCCCGGGGAACAATACCGTGCAGGTTGATACTTGTAAGTGAACATCTACAGATTGCGTTCAGCTCTATAGACATGTCATCACATGTTTGAACGAGCTCAGCACTTCGCTCAGCGCCCGTGGAACAATACCGTGCAGGCTGATACTTGTAAGTGAACATCTACAGATTGCGTTCAGCTCTATAGACATGTCATCACATGTTTGAACGAGCTCAGCACTTCGCTCAGCGCCCGGGGAACAATACCGTGCAGGCTGATACTTGTAAGTGAACATCTACAGATTGCGTTCAGCTCTATAGACATGTCATCACATGTTTGAACGAGCTCAGCACTTCGCTCAGCGCCCGGGGAACAATACCGTGCAGGTTGATACTTGTAAGTGAACATCTACAGATTGCGTTCAGCTCTATTGACATGTCATCACATGTTTGAACGAGCTCAGCACTTCGCTCAGCGCCCGGGGAACAATACAGTGCAGGTTGATACTTGTAAGTGAACATCTACAGATTGCGTTCAGCTCTATAGACATGTCATCACATGTTTGAACGAGCTTAGCACTTCGCTCAGCGCCCGGGGAACAATACCGTGCAGGTTGATACTTGTAAGTTAACATCTACAGTTTGCGTTCAGCTCTATAGACATGTCATCACATGTTTTAACGAGCTCAGCACTTCGCTCAGCGCCCGGGGAACAATACAGTGCAGGCTGATACTTGTAAGTGAACATCTACAGATTGCGTTCAGCTCTATAGACATGTCATGACATGTTTGAACGAGCTCAGCACTTCGCTCAGCGCCCGGGGAACAATACCGTGCAGGTTGATACTTGTAAGTGAACATCTACAGATTGCGTTCAGCTCTATAGACATGTCATCACATGTTTGAACGAGCTCAGCACTTCGCTCAGCGCCCGGGGAACAATACAGTGCAGGTTGATACTTGTAAGTGAACATCTACAGATTGCGTTAAGTTCTATAGACATGTCATCACATGTTTCTCAGGTCAAGTCAGACAAGGTGGAAGAAAGTCCAGGGGTGGCCCGCTGTAGAAGCTGACGGCTGTGTCAAATATTCACAAAATGTTGACTCGACTTATGCAACTTGGTAGGTAGTTTTGATACACATGTTCAGGGTATCTTATTGAGATAATTTAAGGTTTATTAAAATGTTTTATTTTTCATATATTTAGGGGGGAAAATCTCCTTTTTCTGTCCGATTCTACAGTGGTCTCCAGTACTTAGGAAAACGCTTTTCATTTCATTATGTAGGATTTTATGTGAGACTTTGAAGTCTGGAAGAAATAAATATTTTATAACCATTTATTAAAAAAATCGAGAAAAAGTTCAATGAAGTATTTTACATTTTAAACCATCCATGTGTTTTTCTCTTGAGAAAACTTCTGAAATGAGTAGGTAGTTGAAATTATTCGGTACCCAACAATCTCTTTCCGACGTGATTTCCCGCACCGCCGCGACGCCCACGCCGGTTTCCCTCGCGTGGGTCGTCGGGACGCCCTCGAGTGCGGGAAGAAAAGACGTCTTATATCGCATCAGTTCGTTGATGAACTTGAGACGCGCTTTTGTGTCCCACGCACGAGATCCTACATGAATGTGATAACTCCTGCTGAGCCGAACAAATAAGTAATCAAGCAAACCTCGGGCCGTATTCTATAACTGATCAGATTCCCGTTATAGAAATCAGTCCCTGGACTCGAACCCCGGAGTTCCAGGGTTCGATTGCAGAGGCCGTCCTTCATGATTGTGGTAAAAATGAGACTCGATCTCATTGCCAAAAGTGATAGCTCGCACAAATTCCAATTGAAATACGTAAAACATTGACTCCTCAATATAATTTCCAAGCATTTTTATTGATACATTTATATCATCTGATGAGTTATTTTTGATAATTTAACATCGCAATTAAATTATATGATGTAAGTTTTGGCCAATGAATGTGATGTATTATTTTTACGAGACCCTATTCTATATCGTAAAAGAGGAGTCCGGGAAATCGTTCATGTTATAGAATACGCCCGCATCGACTTGTAATCCGGAGGTCCCGGGTTCGAATCCCGTTTCTTCCTAACTGAGAAATTTTCGTGGTTTCCCTCAGTTGAGAGGCAAAGATGGAAAAGTTATAAATTAGCCACGACCACCTCTTTACCACCATACATACTTTATTTACTATTCTTCACCATCATTATCATACCTAATCATTTTTCCGTCACTAATATAAAAACACAGAATAATAAAACTTCATTATTCATTTATTTCAAAACTCATGCGAACGAAAGCTTTCATGAAATTATCCTTTACTATTTATGCACAGTTTTGACCTTGAGCTCGGAATTTGCGTTACGATAGACCTCTATAGAAATCGTCATTTTAGCCCATTTTCAATCAAACCCGGACTCTTCCTGTAGATAATTTCGAGCCAAATAAAGTGCACACAATTTCAATCGAATCCGTTGAGTATTTCGAGAGATATTACATGGAATGCACAATATCATGGAAAAACACACTTTTTTCGAAACTTTGAAACTTCAGGAAGCCGTGAATCCATTGGCAGTGAAGAAAATACAATTTAACTCTGTGGACCTTGACTCAATAGAACCGCATGAAAAGCAACATTTAAATGTAATTATATGTTATTTTGGGGGTTGAGAATGTTGTGTAGGGTGGGAACTTTTCTGATATAGGACATTTTTCTCGAGTGTACCTCCTTACGTCACATCGCATTTTGAAAATGATTTGAGTATATTGAAAACTGAAAGTACCATTTAGAAATCAAAATTGTATTGTTGTTAATTGTTGTGATTTCTGCAGAGATGCGTACATTTATATAATCAGGTTGAATCTTATTATGTGGAGACCTGAATAAATCGCATTATTCTACTACACAGTCTTGACCATGGGATTCAAGTATACTTTGTGCTTTTTCGATCATGACCAAATAGCTGTGAGGAAAGTAAAGTCACGTGAGAGTAGTCAGACAACGACAGAAATGCTCTTCTAATCTTCTTTCAAATAAACTTGATAGTGTTTCCCGTGTTTTCTTAGCATACATTTTAAATGTTGGAAATTTTTGATTGTGCTGTAATTGTTTATGTTGCGTATTTGTTTCGTATAATTAACTCATTTGGGTACGATTTCGAATTCAGAATTTGGATTCGTTTAGATTCGTTCATAACTTTTTCAGTTGTTGTTTTCAATATTCTAAGTATATTAATTTGGAAACTGCCACTCTGGGTTAATTCTTTACTGAACAGATCCATTCATATTAAATTATTGTTTAGGTTTGTTTTGAAAAAAGATATCAAGATTTAGAATTGAGTTGCCATTGAGATCGGTAGTTCTGTGAGGGTCAAGTCAATTGTCACGATCAGTCAATTCGTCAGCAAGAGTGGTTCGAGGATTGCGCCATCTATTATACCTTGATCAGAAAAGATTGTGATTAGGTCATGTGTTACATGGCGGGGCTCTCTAGTTCCATATATTGCGCACGAAAAACAAAAAGCACCACTACGTTCCATCTATTTGATTGCAAGTAAAATGTAATAGTCTCTCGGAAATATTTTCTGGAACTCTTCCACATGGAATTATGTCCTGCAACTTCTTATCGCTATTCAGTATTTCCAACATCGGTTTCTAAAACGCTGCACGTATATTTCAACGCCTGCACCTGGCTGCTTATAGAAGCTGAAGATGTTAATTAATTAGAAGAGAGCGAAGAAGTTTCGAGAGAATTTCAAACTCTTTCGTCCAGGTTGTTGACCTAACCTAATTGAAGTAGGAATTTAATTTAACCGTTTCGTCGCTTGATGTAAAGTCAAGTCTCAAGTGAACTTGGCAGGGAAAGTTCGAAAGCTACCGAAGCTTTTAAAGTTCTAGTCCAGAAAGTAGCAGCCATCAATCACATGCTGCCATTTTGATTTTGTGGTGATCAAATTCACTTTTCAACTTTATAAGTTTCCAGTGAAAAATAATAAAACATATTACTATAGGTAAACGCTCAATGTAACGCGATGTGAGCGAGCACCGATACGTGCAACATCCCCAACCAAATCTGGTATAATATTGAATAATGGATACATGTACACTTGGCCAAACAAAACTTGAACGTTCAATAAATCTGAAAGGCTGTTAAATGTAAGATCGCTCCATAAGAAGTCAGTCTAAGCGATCTCATTGTCTCACTCTAGTAGGTGACCTCACATTTCAATGATAATAACAAGCTTCGATTGGTTATGGGACATGACCAGCAGTCATTCTAATTTGGTCAACGTTCAAGTTTTGTTTGGCCGAGTGTACCTACCTACCGTGAATTTGGTACTTTTCGATAAAACGCTTTTGAGAGATATTTCAAAATGCAGGAAATGTGTAATACATTAGATAATTTTGGTCTATGATCACCATGCAAATTTGGAACACTATGGGGCAGGGGGAGGGGGAAGGGGTCTTCGTAACAGCAGTAACACGTCACTTTTTCATCTAGATATTTGAAATATCGTGTCCACAATTTTGCTAAAATCGATAACATTAATGAATTTCGAATGCAGAGAAATTCTGAGAAGGATCGATTTTGAGAAGTCATTTTTTGTGGCGAGATTTAAAAAGTGTGACATAGATTGACAGGATATCAAAATATGTCACGTTTTGAGTGATGTCTTTACGTACAGAGATCCATGCCAGATGAACATGAGGCGTCAACTTGAAGACGGAATGCGACATTAGCAAGTCAAATGCACGCCGACTGGAATCACGCAGACGAACAACAGACATGTTGCAGAGTTCATGAGAGCTGCATTCATTTGCATCAGGTGATCATTGCAGACAGTTTCATTTCATGGCAAGGTGCAGCGTCGGCGTTTACAGCTGTCGTGTCATTATCTGGGGGCAATGTAGTGTACATCCACTTCACAGCATCACTTCCAATCCAATACAGTTAGTGATCTGCGGGGTTCACTGATTAGTCGAGGAAGATTCGTAGAGATTTTTAATGTTTTAAATTGCTCCAAATTGTGCATATTTAAGTCACAATAAAATATACGTGTAATAGCAACCTTCGATACATTCTTTCTTGACTAATCAGTGAAGACCGCAGGTTGCTAACTGTATTGGTAGAGATGCTATGAATGAGGATAACACCCTTCATAATGGCATCGATGGCTGTAAAATGCCAGCCATCCCCAGGGGCAGGATTCACAAAAAGTAATCTGCTAATACGTATTATCTTTAGATTTAATACCAAAAACACAAGTTAAATGAAACAGTATACCATAACACGTATTATGAGAAAATGCTTCTTTTTAAATCCAATTCTAGGCTATACCAAAGATTGCTATACTGATACGCCGTGGATAACGCATTTTACAGATATTTGAACGCTCTATAAAAGTTTTATTATGTTTTGTCCATATAAATTCACTGAAATTGTGCCCCAAAATATAGTTTAGTATTTACGACCACATGATTGTATCAATACAGACACAAGTACCTAATACAACTGGGTTTTATGGAAAACTTCCATTTGAGTCAGGAATCAGGATGATGATTCCCGGATTATTCGCCTGCGGAAGATTGTCCTGACCCTCGATTATACCTGTCGAATGAGAGGTTGGAAGATTCGCCTGCATGGGTTCAGGTAATCAGAAGGGTACACGGAAGATTCGCCTTACAGGAAGGGTCAGGCGAATCTTCCAACACAACTTGGAAGATTCACCTGACCCTCTAATATACCTGTCTAACGATAGGTTGGAAGATTCGCCTGCTAGGGGATGTGAATCGGAAATGAAAATTAGGGGTCAGTCAGGGTGCACAAAATGGTCTGAAACGTGTCAGTTACGCGCATTGTTGGCGGGATATTTCAAACATGATGAGATCGTTTGATTTTAGTACTTTATTATAGACAAATTTTAATGTAACATGTTTAATGCATCCTAGAATTTAGAAAATATCTTTATCGAATAAAAGTGGGTGATCTAGTGTATTGAAGTATTAATTTAATCGATAGATAGTACCTACCTATACCTAATACAGAAAACATTTGTCAATTCTTTTTAATAAACACATATACCAAACTGCTCAATAAATTGTAATTATAAATAATCATTAAATTAATTTCAATTCTTTGAACTTTTACGTTGACATCTTTATTATTCGATATAATGCAAATACAATACAATACAATGCAATACCTGGGTTAGTCAATTTATAATTTGTTTTCTTTCATATAATTTTTAAAACAAACGCCCTAAAGAAGTCCTGTGAAACAGGACAAAATATTGTACCTACACATAATAAAAATATGTGTATATAAATAAAAAAGAAGTTAACGTAGAAGTTCAAAGAAGTGTCATAAATTTTATAATTTATCGTGAACTAAGATCTGAATAAGTTGCAATATATTACCTATCAGCAAAATTTTTAAAATATTGGAAATGGTGATGACAAAACTATAGTAGGTAATTTTGATAGATGTCTAGACTCCAGACCAGATAATATCTGTCTAAAGGGCTGAGTAGTGAGCGTGGCCTTGAAGAGTTTTTTAATCGATTTTTATCAATATCTTTTACCCATTGTTAACAAAATAATGCTTTGTTTTCGTCTTCAGAACTGTTCAATTAAAATAATTTCATAGTTTGGAATAAGTTATTAGTTTTATTTGTCCAAAAGATGTTTAGTACCATAATTTACTAATTTTCGGGTACTAAACATCAGTAGGACAAAGTAAATCTAATAACCCATTTCAAGCTTTGAAATTATTTTCATTGAACAGTTCTGAAGACGCGTACAAAACCTTATTTTGTTAACAATTACATTATTAAAAGATATTAATAAAAATCGATTAAAAAACTCTTCAAGGCCACGCTCACTACTCAGCCGTCTTAATCACTGAACATCAAATAATATCGAAGATTAAAATATTTTGTTCGGACTTCACTACCTACTATACCTACTTTAGTGGATCTATACATTTCTACATATTTCCTGTCAATCATTTATCAATCTTCAACTTCATACAATATATCAGATAATTTTAGGTTTATTTCACAATTATCTTGAAAAGATCATGGTTTTCGAATTACATCAGAATTCTGGATACCTACATCAGTTTTAAAATTATATAGATAGACTATTTAAATATCAACATTTCCGATCATTGTAAAATATGTTTTGATAATATATCATTAATAATCCGGACCTCAGAGGTAGAAGGTCCGAAGTCCATTTCAATAATTATTCTTGATTGAATTTTTACAAAACCAGTAATTATGCCTTCATTCAATCTTAACTTAGTAATGTGCCAGTGTCATTACTTCAATAACCTAACCATATTTGTTGACATCAGTCAGATAGACCTCGACAAAAGTAAGAGAAAATGGACTTAGGCCATTCTGCCTCGTATTTATAGAATTAATTGTACAGTTGTGTAGTAAATATTAATGAACAACATTGGTAAAGGACTTTGAAAGGAATACTATGTTTATCGACCAAATTAATACTTTACTTTTATTCCATAAAAGTTATTTTCTAACTCCTAGAATGCATTAAATTTGTTCGACTAAAATTTTACTTTGGTACAGTGATGAAAGATGTCAACGTAAAAGTTCAAAGAATTGACATTAATTTAATGATTATTTACAATTACAATTTATTGAGCAGTTTGGTATATGTGTTTATTAAAAAAAGTTGACAAATGTTTTCTGTATTAGGTATAGGTAGGTACTACCTATCGATTAAATTAATACTTCAATACAGTAGATCACCCACTTTTATTCGATAAAGATATTTTCTAAATTCTAGGATGCATTAAACATGTTACATTAAAATTTTTCTATAATAAAGTACCAAAATCAAACGATCTCATCATGTTTGAAATATCCCGCCAACAATGCGCGTAACTGACACGTTTCAGACCATTTTGTGCACCCTGACTGACCCCTAATTTTCATTTCCGATTCACATCCCCTAGCAGGCGAATCTTCCAACCTATCATTAGACAGGTATATTAGAGGGTCAGGCGAATCTTCCAAGTTGTGTTGGAAGATTCGCCTGACTCTTCCTGTAAGGCGAATCTTCCGTGTACCCTTCTGATTACCTGAACCCAAGCAGGCGAATCTTCCAACCTCTCATTCGACAGGTATAATCGAGGGTCAGGCGAATCTTCCGCAGGCGAATCTTCCGCCGACCCAGGAGGATACGGGATGTGTGAGTCGAAAAATGTCCGACCGAACCAGGGATCGAGCCCGGGACCTCTCACTTGCGGGAGAGCTCTAGTGGTATGACAGTTCGTAGTGAGCATTTATACCTTCATTCCATTCTCCTCGGTGTGTCTAATGTCAGTCCGTCCGACCGGGTAGCTCAGTTGGTAGAGACCCAATGCGGGGGGACATTTTTCTCGAATTTTTCACTTCGCACTTCCCTTCCGATCATTTTATTATCTACAACTTTGTCGCTTCAACATCAGTTTAGCAGCGAGAAGGTCACAAGCTTCATTTGGGCGGTTTAGAGGCTCATCCTTCCTCTTAAGCGATAACGTATTGATAATGTTTATGGACAACTTTTGCATTGCAAAATACCGGAACAATTTGATAAAGCGTTGCGTGGGCAAATTGGCAATTTCATTTTTCCAAACATTGGATTTTGCAAATATTTGCCTTTCTCCAGGAAATGATTTAAGGGGAGGAAGTAGGGGTACTATTTACATGTTAAATACATGTTACATGTTACATGTTACATGTTGCAATTTTTATGTACCTGCTACACAGTTTGTATAGTAACAGTCATTCTCAACCATTTTTTTATGTAGTTATATATCTTATGAAGGCACTGTAGTAGAATTAGCATGAATTCTTTTGTAGAAATTAATATCCCAGAAAAAAACACTCCGTGTAAAAAAGGCAGCCAAGTCTCTTTACTTTAAAAAAATTCAACACCGAAAAGGAGTGATATCAAAAAAGGAGCCAAGTCAATGACATTTCCAAATATTTAATCGTATCTTTGAAATAAAAGTATAAACACCGAGAAATACTTTACAAAAGGACTTGGCGCATCGTTTTTTTAAAGACATCATTCTATCCTAAAAGTGGAAAGAAATTTACAAGTAGGTACATTTTCCTCTTTCTATTAGAGCCAGAATCTATGAATCAAGCTACTTTTAGTAATGACTATTTTATAGTTTTGTCAATGGCGATAGAAGCATGATTTTATGCTGTAATATATAAGTAATATAAGGGTGAAAGAATTACATAACAATTGGAAGTGGTGAGAATGTAGGTTTCTTTGGAAAACTTCCATGGAGTCAGGAGTCAGGATCCTCATCAGTGTGTTGTGTCTAATGTCCGCCCGTCCGATCGGGTAGCTCAGTTGGTAGAGCTCTCGCCCGGCAAGTGAGAGGTCCCAAGTTCGTGCCCCGGTTCGGTCGGATATTTTTCACAACACACATCCCTTCATATCAATTGGAAGTGGGCTCATACATATTCTTGCAGTACTGTTAATATGGCGATATTAGACTGGTATCTTTTCATAATTTGATCTTGACTGAAGGAAATCATGAAACGTTGTCAAATAATTACTAACTAATGGAACACAATTATATATTTTTGAAGTGTCAAGTGTATAAAGTTAAATTTTTTAATAGAAATTCAATATGACTGTCTTCTTTGTGAAATGTATTTTTATAAAATGTGTATTAATAGAAATTGTTACATGATGAGAAGGTATAACGCATGAGACTTAATTATATTCACCACGAAACAATATTACGAAGATTACTATTGTGTATATTTATAGAAAGCATAGACAACAAGTTTCATAGCGTATATATTCATATAGAAAATATTTTACAGAAGGTATGTATAATATGTACCTAATTGAAAGATGTTTCCCTATTATTCTAAACATTCAAAATGACGGTTGTATATAAATGGCACATGCTTATGAATAGAAAAATGTCTTTAAAAAAACGATGCGCCAAGTCCTTTTGTAAAGTATTTCTCGGTGTTTATACTTTTATTTCAAAGATACGATTAAATATTTGGAAATGTCATTGACTTGGCTCCTTTTTTGATATCACTCCTTTTCGGTGTTGAATTTTTTTAAAGTAAAGAGACTTGGCTGCCTTTTTTACACGGAGTGTTTTTTTCTGGGATATCACTTCTTTTGTTAGTTTATTCATACAGCTTGTAGCACAGCTTGTGTCCGTGCAAGAACTTATTTCTTTAAAAAAATACGCCTATGCCGATTTGGATACTTAGAAAAGTTGCGTTTGGTATATAAGATTAAAATAATTATCCAAGAAGAATAGCTTTAAGTTTCGTTACAATCGGTCCAGCCGTTTTCGATATATGACGTCACTTCCGGTTTTAGCAATGGCGGCCGAAAATAATGTCGTCTTGAATTCATAATTATTACTCCTACACATTTCCAAAATTTGGTTGCAATCGGTACAGCCGTTTTTGATATATGACGTCACTTCCGGTTTTAACAATGGCGGCCGAAAATAATGTCGTCTTGAATTCATAATTATTAGTACAACACATTTCCAAAATTTGGTTGCAATCGGTACAGCCATTTTCGATATATGACGTCACTTCCGGTTTTAACAATGGCGGCCGAAAATAATGTCGTCTTGAATTCATAATTATTAGTACAACACATTTCCAAACTTAGGTTGCAATCGGTACAACCGTTTACGATATATGACGTCACTTCCGGTTTTAAAAATGGCCGCCGAGAACACTGCAACCTTGAATTTATAATTATTTACAAAGTACGTTTACTTATATCTATTTTAAAGTATAAAGTGGTGAATTTAGCGTCATTTAGCATATTTATGACGTCATTTCCGGTATAGGTCATAAAATGTGTGACGTCATTTCCGGTTTCGATATTTGAATCATCAAATATTACTGATTACATAAAGTTGACCGTCTAAATCGTTTAGCGCTGGTTTTGTTCTAATCTGTTTAGCCGTTTTTGAGACATGATGTCACTTCCGGTTTCAAAATGGCGGCTTCCGGTTGGTTTTATAACAAGTCAAATGAAATATCAAAAGTACAAACGTTACATAAATATCAAGACAATCGGATCAACAGTTGTTGCTGAAATGCAAATCGATGTATATTAAATTTCATGACGTCATTTCCGGTTTATTTAAAATAATGTTCAGTCTTTTGATATTGATAATCCATATAGATGACCGTCTGAAACGATTGGCGCAAATTTCGTTCCGATCGGTCCAACCGTTGACGAGATATGACGTCACTTCCGGTTTCAAAATGGCGGCACAAAAAATTCATGGGGACAAGGTTAAATCAGACGCCAAAAGTGCACACGTGGTAAAAATGTGAGATCAATCGGTTCAGCCGCTTAGGCTGTGGCCTGTTTACCGGATTTGAGCTCCAGCCTACTACTACTAAGATTATTATTATGAAAACCGCCCTAAAACACAGTTTTCACGGCCCTCTAGCGCGCAAAGGGCGTAACCTATTGTTCCCAAATTTAGTATATGTTGTAGGGTGGGCCATAGCTCGAAATTAAGATATTTCGCAACAATGTGAGATTTCTCAATTTTAAGATCCAGTAGGCCGAAAATGACACTTTGATGCTTACAGTAAAAGTGGGTTTGCTCCAGCCTTTATATGAGAGTGTGCGCGCGCCGTACGACTTGGCTGGCGTGGAGCGACCGCTCCACTAGATTAGTATGGTGTTTCAATAAATTGTAGAAAAAGATATTAATTTTTTGTGATTATTTTTTTCAACACTGCTCCTATTATTTTAAGCAATCACATTCTATTACCATCTCTTGGTATGACTTAAAGTTATCGAGGTTTAAAGATACAATGCTTTATTTACTACCTGCAGTTCAAATCATTTATGGAAATCACTTCTTACAAATCATCATAATTTCTAGTTTTTAAAAAAGTTACAACATGTGAACATTAATTTACCTACTCACAAAATTCCATAGAAAATTTAAAGAATAAAAAAAAAATCGGTATTGCCTATACCTCCTCCCTTTACTAAAACCCATAGAATTTTCGAGTTTACATTGGAATGTGTCTGCAGAATGACTGCCAAGATTTACATAAGCAAATAGCTGCGTTTGCTGACAATGCTGATGTTTTACTGTGTTATGATGGCGCATTTGTCTGGATCTGCCGAGTCATATGAGTATCATGTCTTGTATGATGGGAGCTCAGTCTGCTAGAAGACGCCAGTTTTATGAAACACAATCTCAAGAAAACAAGACGAGAAAACCTCGCGCGCATCCAACATTCAGGGGAAATGAGAAGAAAACCCGGACAAATGCCAGGTAAAAGGTTCGCTGTTTTCATCATACCTCAAATATTACTTTTTCCTATCACATTCCTGGGAGATTCTTCTCCTGGAAGAGAGAGCGTGGAGGGAGGGAATGTTGGGAAAATGCCCTTAAGTGAGTATAACAATGTGCAATCAAGTATGGTAAACTCAAATCTTTAACACTCAAATTGTCCAAATTCAAACTTCTTTGTGTGTCACTTTGAAAGTTTGAGGTTAGGTTGGCTTTATGTTTTATTATTAATTCATCTTCCTAATCAGCAATTTGCATTCAACTTTCTGTTGATATTTCTGTTTATCAAGGTGTCATTATATATTACGAATTCATATCAAATTGTCCAATTTTGGTAAGTAAAATGGAACAGAATCTATAAACCAAGAATTACCATGATTTGGTTTGTGTCAGCGTTTTCAGCCATAACACTTCGAAATAAGGCAATTGAAATCTTCAGATTTGAGTTTCACAATTTGAATTGTACGTAGATCACCAATCCTTGTTCTAGAGACATTTGTTTTGGTTTCCGTAGAATATGAGCTTCCTACGCGTCATACTTAACTTCTGCACTTGACTGTACCTCAAGGTGTAAGCGATAACGCATTGATTACAGTTCATAAACCCATGTTTATACTAAGTAATTAATCATATCATGAGCAATGTGTAAACCATTTCCTATGACAACAGGAGACTGGATGCAAGCAAGACTCCGGCGAGAGAAGACAGACACCCGCAGAAGCTTGGGACTTGGCCCTACTCATAACACCACCACACGGCGCTTTCTGTAGTTTCAACACTTTTGGGGCACTAATATGGTCACCTTTAGTGGAAATATTGAACTTTAAATAGTACTTTAATAAATAATACAAAATACAAAATTTTTATAAATTCGAGAATCAAATGATCTAAAAATTAGATTACTAAATTTCATTATAATATTTTGTAAAGAATTATAAAATACTAATATTTTACAAACATTGCTCGTCACGCCATTCTAGCTTGGAAGAATCATTCAGTTCTTGTGTTCGTGGGTGTACATAAACTTGTATGAACATAATTGTAAATATGCATATTTTCTACACCTTCCGAGTAAATCATTCCATAGAAAGTTTTCCTATGACTTTAAGCAATAACTAATTAACTCCATTGTTATGAGTCAGCGCTATTAATCAGCACCTCGGGTTAATACTGTGTCACTTGACATGTCAATTAACGCCAATTGGCCATGATGCTTAGCAAATATACTAGGAAAACGCTCTGAGTAACGCGTTGATGAGCGAGCACGGATACACGCAACACCTCGAACCGAAATTATGTCTATCGAAAATGTCATTAAAAGCCAATAATTCTTGAATTTCGTCACAGACTTGTATAAATATCTCAAAAATTTCCAAAAAATATTGGTCCCAATAACCTTGCTAAGTTTTAAGTTGATCGATTAAACCTTTGATTGAACGGTTCCTTGTTAAGTTTCAAAAATCACATGATATCCTTCAAACAATATACCTGGGACCACTCATATGATATGATATTACTGTGGACACAATATCAGATCAATCTGTTAAACGGTCATTATTAGTTTCATTTCGTTTGAAACTTTCTGCTCTAACTACCTTGCCTTGAACTGAAGATTCGAAGTCGCCGTGAATTTGACAGCCAACACACAAAATGTCCCTAAAATTACAAAAACTTCTGAAAATAACTACAAATTAGACTGAAAATTGGCAAAAATACCTTAAATGTTGCTACCAATTACCATGCGAAGTTTTTAGTTGGTCGGTCAATCGGCAATACCCGCTGCACGAGAGCGGGTATTGCGTTGATTGTTTGAGTATCTCCTTGCAGCAGTCTGGTCGGGGGTCTCTTTGCTCCTTGATGCTTTATTATTAACGACATTTTGTTTCAACCTTTTAGATTTAGCTTCGTCAGTTTCTTGATCTTCAATTTCACGCAGACGCTTTTTCGCCTTTATGGCTTTCATTCTAGCAGAAGTCTTTCCATTTTTCGGCATGTTTAAATAGGGATAAGATAGGTAATGAAAAAGTAAGAAGTAGAGTACCTACCTAATTAAAGTACAATAATATTTGTGTGATCAATGTTTGAAATGCACGAAATGTGTGCTCAAAGACGTAATGTATTCAATGTCGTAATGTTACGAAATGAATCTTGAACAAAACTTCGCAAATATGAAAATAAAGTAAACACCTTTCAACTAATAAGCGAAAGGAATCAAAGTTCCACACAAAAAAACGGATCAGGTAAAATAGTAACTACCTAGTTTAGAAACGGAATGAATCCAACGTTCCACAATTAAAATAAGACAACGTAATGTTTTGAACTGAATGAATCAAAACTTTCAAAAAAAAATAGCAACCTTCAAGGAAATGTCAGGCTAGACAGAAGCTCAGAAACGGAATAAATCCAACGTTTCCAAGAAGAAAATAATTTGAAATAATCAATCCCCTGGACAAATACTGTAGATACCTAATATATCTATGCTTTAAAAGCAATTCAATTTTACTAATACCTTCACAAAGTACACCAAATTGCCAAAATTATCAACGAAAAGAAGCAAAATGCAGGAGAGATTTGGAATGACGTGTGAACGCTAGAAGAGAACAAACGCCACTCAATGATATTATTGAAATGTGAGCTTATGTTTCTAATCCCTCCTGGATGCAAAATCAGCCAAGTAGAAACACGGGAGGCACGGCCATCAGAACTACGAATTAACGAAAAGACAATCAAGGTCCTTAAAAACTCGAAATGATTTGTTGGAAACTATGATCCAAATTGAATTATTCAAATTTGATCAACTCAATAAACATAAAAATATCTGCTTTTCACTAAAAAAGTGTACATACCATCAAAACACTCTTGTACCTAAAGCAAATCAGATTCAGTTGCATTGGAAAGACATTCATTTTCAATGTTTCATTTCTGACAGCTATTAAAAATGTCAATAAGTGCATACTTTCTTGACAGATTCGGCTGAAAATTTGTAAAATAAGTGACATTGTTGGTCTTACTGACCATGCTAAATATGAGTTTGATCACATTTCTCGAAGACCATTTTCATTTTTTAGGCTATCAGGAGATACTTATTTTAACAATGAACCAATGAATGGATTTAAAAAAAAAATGGGTCTGCAAACAGAGAAGGTTGTCTTTACATGTGTGCAAAATTTCAGGTCGATCGGTGAAACGGTGCGACTTCTATTGCTTCCTTTAGCATACAAAAACAAAAACAAAAAAAAAAAACAAAAAAAAAAAAAAAAAAAAAACAGAGGTCCGTGCTAAAAGAGCCAAATGGAGTCGCTCGCTTCGCTCGCTCAATTATCTTGCACGGAGCTATTTCTCGAGAAATCTTCCGTAACTATAAGTGAGCATCATCTACGAGGCTTATTGGTTTCTTGTTTTCTTTTTGTGAGCAAAGCCCAGGTCACTTCGTTCAAGTAATCGATCTGAATGTTTGCATAGGTATTGGGAATAATATTTGAGGCGTTCTTGTCAATTTTTAGACACATTGGTCAAAGAACTTGAGCATTTTATGCTTTTGAAATATTTGTACCTATTTTAAAGAATCATTGGTCCTTTGACGCATTTGATAAAGTTGTTTATAAGAGTGCAGAAACTTTCATCACGAGTATTTCTTTGCATGCGTTACGAT
Source organism: Leuctra nigra (assembly GCA_934045905.1). Taxonomy (NCBI): domain Eukaryota; kingdom Metazoa; phylum Arthropoda; class Insecta; order Plecoptera; family Leuctridae; genus Leuctra; species Leuctra nigra. Next base: position 7,080,679 of record OW203765.1, read on the forward strand.
TACAAATGCTCTTTTATTCGCGTTTCACATAGCGTTTTCGATTCGTATTAACTTACAGCGAATAGGAAATGCAGCAAGTTTATTACCAGATTTCAAGTTCAGCACAAGGAAGACGGAAATCACTGCCAAAAGATTTAACAAATATTGTATCAATTGGAACCGATCTCACTGCTGAGACAATGTACAAAATAATGATGCACATGAAGTATTAAATTATGTTTGAGACCTTCTAAACTCCAAAGAGATAACCAAAAGACGTGGAACCACATTAACATTACCCATACAGCGCAGCGGGAAAAAGTGCACATATTCATTCGACATTTGAACAAGATTTTCTCTTCAGCCATCAAACAATTCTCTGATTCAAATAGTAAAAACAATCATAAAACGTATCCGCAAAGTTCTCTTTACGACTTACCTGCTTATTATTGTCTTTTCCTAGTGACAGGGATTCTGATATATGTCAAATGAATGCTAAACCAGAGGTTATTTAAACTTTTCTCTATACCACAATAGGTACCTCCCAAGATAGGTAGAATATATGGGGAATCTAGAGATCTTGGGTACCTACCTCCCAAACCCTTATCACACATAACTTAAGATTAAAACCATAACCAACGTGTACATAGAGAATGTTACCTATCTACAGGGACCCCTGAAGAGTCTTCAAATTAGTTGACATTTTAAATAACTTCAATGATATTAAAAACGGAACATTAAACCCTGTTCTGCTTGTGAAATATTGCGTTTGCTGTGGTTTGCAGAGCATTTTTTTCGTATTTTTAAAACAATAACGTAAACTTATTTTTTATCCTGAAATCGCTACTTTTTGGGTCGAAATGTAAAAATAATGTGATGTGGTTGAATAATACAACTTACAAATTCAAATGCTATCCTATGATTTTAATTTATTTCTCTTAAAACAAATCTATCAATACTAGAGGGACCCGTCATGTAAAACATGACCAATGTGCACCAGTGAGTTATGCGTAAATATAAAACGACAGCAATATTTGTCAGCAGAGTGTGCGTCGTTAATACATTTGACGTCGTTGATGACCCAATCTTAACAGAAAACGTTAAAAAATGAGGAACGAAGAAAAGCAATTTGATCATACCTATTATGGTAAAACAATTTCATATAAGTTTTCAAATTTACACCAGAGTATTCGTACTAAGTAAAAATAATAAGAAAAACAATGTATGCGCCGTAAAAAAATATATATATATATATTCATTACGTTGATACCGTGACCTGATGCCCACGGCCTTTTCTTCATTTGTTATGCTATTACATGTTATCTACGGCTTCATTATATTATACGTTCCTCAGATGTAGGGCGGAAGTAAATTTGTTTGATTTGCGGTGCACAATTTTGGATTGTAATCAAGCTCTATCAAGTACCGTTTCACTGATGTTAACAAATAACGTTATATTGAAGTATTCTCTTACAATAACTCATGTCACCATTACAAATGATTGGTTGATGTCAGAAATACTGTTCATATTGAAATGGACTTCAGCCGTTCTACCACTAATTAAAGTATAGATATTCAGTTAACAATGTAAAACTTACACATTGGTGCTTCAAACTTTATCAACAGCAACATGAATTCGTTGTCAATACATGACTCAATACAGACCACTCTACGAAATAAGAAACGACTGAAAATGATTAATCTAACAACATTATTTAAAAACTTCGTCGGTTAGTTGGTTTGAGGGTTACAGAACCGTGTTGATTAAATGTAGGAAGAAAATAATACGTTTGATCGTTTGCAAATTGCATCTTGAGGCCAATGTTAAAAATCTATCGGCTTTGTTTGGTTTTCATGGCCCTCTAAAATACAGATCAAATGAAATTTTTTAAAAATTACACTTTGACGTTTCTTGGAGTAAAGAAGTTTTCTATGTAATGTCTCTTTTGAACGGTTATTATGTGTTATAGTAGATTTTTTACACACTCAAAGGGATAAGGATTACGTTTTAGGTAAGTTATGGTTATTTCTTTACTTTGCGAAGGCAAAAGACGTATTTTTAGACACGATTGGCAATGAAAGGCCACCATTTTAAATACAAAATAGTGCCGTTTTCAATATAATGTAAAGATTTGGACAAATATTCTGTGTTAAAATACATTTCTTATAAACACAAAGGGATAAGGATTGCCATTTAGGTAAGTTTCAGTTATTTATTTATGCACAAAGAGCAGAAGATGTATTTTGGACATGATTTGGGCAATGTAACGTCGACCATTTTAATTTTAAATACAACATAGAGAGTGTGCGCGCGAAATTGAGAGGATGCGCGCGCAGGCGTTCCTGACACACAGACAGAACTGCGTAACTATAAGTAAGATTTCTTCAGCCTTCTCGGACCCCTGCTACCAAATCTATTACCTACTTGTATGTGATCGTTCAATGCGAATCAGCTGGGGACATTTGACCGGAAAAGGTGGAGTAGCAGATTATTACACACACCGGACATTGGTCGAGGAATTTTCCACTAGACATGAAGGTGGGAATATTGTGACGTTTATCAGTATTCTTATCAGTAGTCGTGCTTAACGTCGCACTGTTCTGCAACTAATGGCGACGGATGAATGATTGGGAGATGATGATGAAGAAGAGGCGGTCGTGGCCTATTAGTAGGGAACCTTTGCAGATGTTTCTCTTGACTGAGGAAACCGGGGAAAACCCCAGTCAGGAAGGACGGCCGCGGGAATCGAATTCGAGATCTCCGGAGCATTTTACTTTTATTGTAGTGTACCTAAAAATTGATAATAGATTTTGGAAAAAAGTTGCATGTTTTTATTAAAAGCTGCGTGTCAAAATAAAAAAAAGTGGATAAATTAGATCAGATTAGATTTAGTACAGGCTTGGCAAGGCCGCATTATAATATGTAGCGTATGTTTTGTGGCCTATATTTTTGTGAGCGTTTTCCCACTCTAATTTAATTTAGAAGGGTGCATATCGTCTGTGAAAAAAATGCTGGTAAACACTAAACACTCTATAAAGGTATATTTTCATTCATAATTATATTACATTTAAATTCGGTGGATATTTTGGCGGGAGATCGATATTTCTGTCGAGTGACGTCATTTTCATCAAGCAACAATGATGTTACCATGGTTACAATAAATAAGACATCACTCGAGGAATACAGTTTTCCCGCCAAAATACCCAGTGATTTTATTAGGTATATACACTTTTGAGGGTGAAAATAGTGCGTTTTATAAAATGTTGTCATTTTGAAGAAAAATATCAATTCATAACATAAAATATGCATATTCCCACCTATTACTTGCCGTGTCTACTAATATCGATGAACGACTAAAAAATTAGCAATGCTAATTATTTTTCAAATATTTCATAATTTGAATGGATCAAAAGTTATAGTAATATTAAGGAAATATAACCTCCAATTTTACCTTCTAGTACAACCGACTCTTAAGGACACGGAAAGTTTTGAGTTGTCTTTTCAACTTATGTTAGTTTGGATTTCAAACTCAGGATAACTATTTTGGAGATCTGAATTCGATTCGATTATTTGAATTTAATTTTGTTTGAGTTTAAGGCCGAAGGCTTAACAATGTCTATGGTGAAAGTGACCACTGGTCAGAATTCACCCCACGCTTTAGGCCCTTGGATCGTCAGGCCTGTCAGATAAGTTCCCGAACGTCGAGGTGTGATACCAAGTATAGATTACACGCAGGATGTCGACCGCAAAGTCCGAACACATCAGCGGCAACGCCAGTCTCTAGAGGGCCGTGAATTCGTCCGTCAAAACAATCTGTTGACAGTGCAGAGAGCCTGAACGGGGAATTTTCACCACATGTGCAGTTGTGACGTAGGAGTTGTTCTCGCCCTTACGACTACTTTCATGACGCCATTTTGAAGCGCAGGGCGGCAGGGTCATGCAAACGGTTGGAGATTGGCACGAATCTAGCGCCAATGGATTTGTATGGTCGTATATGTAAATGCCAATAGCAAAATTAGAATTTCATAATTAAATTGACTTTGTACAAGAACAGGCGCATACGATTTTCGTGTTTATAGCTGTTTTATAATGAAAATTATCATGTTAAAGAAGTTGACTTACTTTAAGTGTGTATTCTCATATTTCTTGACGTATTGTGCTTTCAAATGTGATTTAAAATTAAACCCAATTTGAATCTTGAATATCGCCGATCTCTTCGACTTAGCTGGTTCTTGCACCCCATAGCAGAACCGGAAATGACGTCATTAAGCTAGTCACAGTGCGACGTACATCACTGACGTCACAACATCTCCGTGCAATGTCTTGAAATCTATTACTTGATCTATTTGACTTTGCCGCGAGTTGACACATTGCAGATTAGATTAGATTATTGTGGTTTAACGACGCGTCAACGACGAGGTTATATTGCGCACATTAATTTTTGCATTTTTGCATTTAACTTTGTTGATATAAGTGGTGGACATGGGGAGGGGTCGTCCTAACGGGCCCGATCCGGGGGAGTCCAACACTGGTGGGGAGGCCAGGCCGGAATGGGGACGGACCGGGGGGTGTGAGGATTCGGGCCGGCGGAACCCGATTTCAGGGGGATCACCATCTCGAGGGGGAAGGCCGGCCCGAGGGGAGGGGAGGGGACCGCAAATTCAAGGGAGGACATGGTTAGGCCAACCCTGGCTGCTCTTTGTCTGGACCTCACCACTGATCTGTCCGGCATGGGTAACCCTTACACATGAGCTCGCCGGCGTAGCTGCATTGGATCATTTGCAAACGCAAACCCCACCACCGCGCTAAGGTGGCAGCCATCGGTGGGGGACACATTGCATGTGGAAGTGTAATCCAACATTCCGACTCAAGCACGAGATTTGCAGGCAGTCTGAAGCCGGAGCCAATACAATTCATATTTATAGCGGACTGAACAAATAGGCAAATGCTACGACCTCTTCGGGAATATGGGCCAAATGATTCGCTTGGACACAACATAAAGGAGGAATTGGCAAAATAAACAGAGATCAATCTTGAATTGAATTCAAGAAATAAATTGCAGATATGGAATGACTTCGTGGAAACAATAATTGAATAGGTAATAAATATTGATGCATTCTTTCCGAGTATTTGCTCAGATATTTGTGGTTTATATTGAAAAATATATTGTGGAACGGTCGCTCCACGCCAGCCAAGTCACGACCGCGCACACTCTCAAACATGCCAAACTAAGGCTGGGAAGCTATTGCATAATTTTACGATAAGCATCTAAATTGCATTTTCGGCCATAAAAATGGATATTCTCACGTGAAATATTTTAATTTTGAGCAATCCACCCTCTAAGTTTGCCAAAAACAAGTCATGCCGTTTATCTACTTCCTAGATGGCCTTGAAGTCTTGAAATTCCACTTCCTTCTTCAGAGACCTTCCCATCATTGACCTATCGACTGAGGAAAAGCCTCAGTCACGAGGACTACCCCGGGGATCGAACCCTAAGCCCCCTGAGTGCACAGAGTCAACTTGCGCTCAGGACTGCACTCCAGAGATCATAGGCTCGACTCCCGATGCCGTCTTTGCTGAGATATTACGTGATCCCTCAGTCACGAGGACGACCCCGGGGATCGAACCCTAAGCCCCCTGAGTGCACAGAGTCAACTTGCGCTCAGGACTGCACTCCAGAGATCATAGGCTCGACTCCCGATGCCGTCTTTGCTGAGATATTACGTGATCCCTCAGTCACGAGGACGACCCCGGGGATCGAACCCTAAGCCCCCTGAGTGCACAGAGTCAACTTGCGCTCAGGACTGCACTCCAGAGATCATAGGCTCGACTCCCGATGCCGTCTTTGCTGAGATATTACGTGATCCCTCAGTCACGAGGACGACCCCGGGGATCGAACCCTAAGCCCCCTGAGTGCACAGAGTCAACTTGCGCTCAGGACTGCACTCCAGAGATCATAGGCTCGACTCCCGATGCCGTCTTTGATGAGATATTACGTGATCCCTCAGTCACGAGGACTACCCCGGGGATCGAACCCTAAGCCCCCTGAGTGCACAAAGTCAACTTGCGCTCAGGACTGCACTCCAGAGATCATAGGCTCGACTCCCGATGCCGTCTTTGATGAGATATTACGTGATCCCTCAGTCACGAGGACTACCCCGGGGATCGAACCCTAAGCCCCCTGAGTGCACAGAGTCAACTTGCGCTCAGGACTGCACTCCAGAGATCATAGGCTCGACTCCCGATGCCGTCTTTGCTGAGATATTACGTGATCCCTCAGTCACGAGGACGACCCCGGGGATCGAACCCTAAGCCCCCTGAGTGCACAGAGTCAACTTGCGCTCAGGACTGCACTCCAGAGATCATAGGCTCGACTCCCGATGCCGTCTTTGCTGAGATATTACGTGATCCCTCAGTCACGAGGACGACCCCGGGGATCGAACCCTAAGCCCCCTGAGTGCACAGAGTCAACTTGCGCTCAGGACTGCACTCCAGAGATCATAGGCTCGACTCCCGATGCCGTCTTTGCTGAGATATTACGTGATCCCTCAGTCACGAGGACGACCCCGGGGATCGAACCCTAAGCCCCCTGAGTGCACAGAGTCAACTTGCGCTCAGGACTGCACTCCAGAGATCATAGGCTCGACTCCCGATGCCGTCTTTGATGAGATATTACGTGATCCCTCAGTCACGAGGACTACCCCGGGGATCGAACCCTAAGCCCCCTGAGTGCACAGAGTCAACTTGCGCTCAGGACTGCACTCCAGAGATCATAGGCTCGACTCCCGATGCCGTCTTTGATGAGATATTACGTGATCCCTCAGTCACGAGGACTACCCCGGGGATCGAACCCTAAGCCCCCTGAGTGCACAGAGTCAACTTGCGCTCAGGACTGCACTCCAGAGATCATAGGCTCGACTCCCGATGCCGTCTTTGCTGAGATATTACGTGATCCCTCAGTCACGAGGACGACCCCGGGGATCGAACCCTAAGCCCCCTGAGTGCACAGAGTCAACTTGCGCTCAGGACAGCACTCCAGAGATCATAGGCTCGACTCCCGATGCCGTCTTTGCTGAGATATTACGTGATCCCTCAGTCACGAGGACGACCCCGGGGATCGAACCCTAAGCCCCCTGAGTGCACAGAGTCAACTTGCGCTCAGGACTGCACTCAAGAGATCATAGGCTCGACTCCCGATGCCGTCTTTGATGAGATATTACGTGATCCCTCAGTCACAGGCCAATGATGGGAAGGTTCCATAAAAATAAGCCACGACCACCTCCTATATAGCGTAACTCCTAATCATCATCTTAATCATTCATCCGTCGCCATTAGTTGCTGAACAGTGCGAGGCTATACACGACTAAAATGATGATATTTTTGATATAGGCTTGAACCTGGGACGTCTCAAAACCCAAACAAGAAATATTACATTGAATATTTTTCACATACAGTCCGTCGCATGAAAACTTGGCAGAAGAACGATATTATTTCACTTCGATTACATTGAAATTCCACATCCATATTCACTTCCTTTTTCGACTTGGGCGTCATGGGATTAATCAAACTCCAACCATAAAGATTTGTTTAATTTCCATTTCAAAAACTTTTCTCTCCCGTCCAACAATGAGATTTTAATTTTTTAAATCAGAGAATGAACACAACTTTAACATTGGAGGTGTGGAAAATCATTTTGAATTTATGTTTCTAACTTTTAAAATAGCACACGTTGGTATTGTTTTTAATATTTTCCCTAAAATGTCGATAAGCCTTGATAAAAAATTAATTTTTTTGTTGAAAACATGGGGCAGGCACCTCAATTTTTCTCAGAAACTAGACACGAGAAACGTTTCACTTTTCGAGGGATTGTGTACTTCAAGACACAGAGCAGTCAAGGTGAGGTAGCTCAGAGTTAGAGGAGAGTTCCAGGACAAGAACAGAGATAAGACTGCAGGTGATAGCGGCTTCCTGCCAGTGCCTCCAGCAACAGACAACTTCTCTCTACCTATAGTTGTACGCCAAGTAAACATCGGAGATATAATTCATCGTCATAACTCTGTACCCAAATTTACGAAAAATTATAAAAATATAAAACGTAGAATTTTAGTCTAAATTTCGTTTAAATAGTTTTTTAAAAACAAACTTATAATACCTACAGTATTTGTGCCATCTCGTGGGAAAATCTATTTCTCTATTTCTCTATTTCCAGATATTCTATTTTTTCCACGAGTTTAAGCACAAATTGTCGTTACATATTTTTTTTTAAGATTGACCTAAAAAATAAGCTTTGTTAATCATTTTTCTCATATTTCATAACTTGAATGATACAAAAGTTATAGCGGTATATTGGAAATGTATCCCCAATGTTTACCTGTTAGTACCACACTGTTCTGCAGCTGGGCAAATGCAGACGGATGATGGGAGATGATGATGATTATGATGTTGAGGAATAGTAAGATAGACAGTGGAAGGAGGTGGTCGTAGCCCATTAGCAGGGAAACTTCGTAATATTTTCCTCTCGGCAGGGTTCCCTCAGCCGAGAGGAAAATGTTGGAACGATTCCTATCATAGGCCACGACCATCTCCATCCCACCATGACCTATTCATCATCTCAAAATCATAATCATTCCTTCTCCATTAGCCTTGCTGCAGAACAGTGCGACGTTAAGCACTGTTTAGCACGCCGAGGGAGCCGAAGCAATCAAATGCAATTATCGTGGAATGTTCACATTCAATAATCATTTTCGCAATCAGGTCATGATGTGGCTCGGGATTAGCCTGTCCAATTCCGCACGAATTATTGCTGTTTTTATCTGCGAGGCCTTCGCATGACAAACGTGTGACATTTACAGCGCCTCGGATTCGATTTCGAATAACTCGCTGCGTTCGAAACTCAATCGAATACCAGGAAATTATCTAATGAATTTTCGATTAAATGTTTTTTTCACGCCAAGCTCGATTGATTTTCCTCCATCATTTTCCACCGTGATTAAAAACTCAAGTGATTTCCATTTGCCAATAAGCTTGGTAATGAAAATTCGAAATTAGTTTCCACCTTCATAGCTTCAATGGTGTGGGTAGGGGGGGGGGGGGGGGGGTGATAACGAATTTTAATGACAAATCAAACTGTTGTTTATAATTGTATTATCGTATGACAGCAATATTATAGTTGAGTTTTTTTACTGACTTTTGAAAGTTGAAGTTAGCCAAACCATCCCAGATTGAATCTCAATCTGGGATCCAGATTCAATCTTGGTAAGGTTTTACCATACCTATTTTAAACAACATAGTTGCTAATTAAATCTATGGTTTTTCTGCTTCAGTTTATTTGCTCCAGGTTATTTTCAATATTTATTGTTTTCCTTTATTGGTATTGCTATGTTATTGTTATTAATATTTTCATGGATATGAACTCTGTGTATTTATCCTCAACGTATAGCAAAATGTTTTTATTACATTTTGCAAACGTTAAAATCGTATCCAGTTACACTTTTATTGACTATTCATTGTTTTATTACTTATTTAATATTTTGTTGATTGTTATTCAAATGTTTACCTTGAATGAAACAAGGAAGAGAGGTTCCGAAAATAAAATTTAAAACTAAAACACATAAACAAAATTATGAAATATTTCAGTCATACTGAAATCCCAATTATTATTCCTCTTCCCAATTCCTCCTCAGAGCCGCAAGAACGTGTAAGAAAGTGTATGGGTTATCACTCAGTGTACAGTGCCTATAGCTAAGTTGAGGTTAGGTTCGGTTCACACTTGCGCCTCATTACCTATTGACGTGCATTCATCGGCTAAGACTCGACACCTATTATTACACATGCAAGTGGGTCAGCTAGCTTCAGTCTTGCTGGGCGAAGCGAGCGTTGCACTTGGCCTAGATCATAATACTCGGAGTGACATATCACAAAAGATTAATAACGTACAAACTACACACTAAGTAATACATTGTATTATTATTTATCTGATGTTTTTTATTTGATTGATGTTTAACGTCGCACTGTCCTGCAAATTGGCTTCTAGCAATGGATGAATGATTAGGATGATGAAGAAGAAAATGTCGGTGAGAAGGAGGCGGTCATGGCCTATTAGAATTCCTTTCCTGAGCCATCTTGCTCCGTTTCAAGATGTTGCCACATTTAGGCTGCGTTTCACCAAGATTCTAAACCCGGGTTAGAGGCGGTAAACCTGGTTTAGGAGCCTCTAAACCAGGTTTACCGCCTCTAACCCGGGTTTGGAATCTTGGTGAAACGCAGTCTTATGAGTTCTTCTCTTGGTGCATTACATAAATGTGTTACTTGAAAAGCAATTGGATTCCAAGTTGATTTTAATCAAGTTTTGCTTCAAAGGGAACTCTCAAATGTCAAAGGGTAGGTGTGTATTTGCACAGGACTTTGATTTTTCCAATTAAAAAGCGAATGTTGTGCCAACTTAATCGGACTGCGGGCTTCAGATGAAATAAATATCAATCTATTTACATTTAGCCGGAACGTATTTATTTACACGACTTTCAAATAGAAGTGCGTAAGAGAATTATACTTCTCAAATAGAGAGGTTATTCCATCAAAAATATCGTTATGAGAGAGTGAAATGTATTGAACAAATACGGCAATTATTGAGCGAGCGAAGCGAGCGACTCCATTTGGCTCTTTTAGCACGGACCTCTGTTTTTTTTTTGTTTTTTTTTGTTTTTGTTTTTGTATGCTAAAGGAAGCAATAGAAGTCGCACCGCTTCACCGATCGACCTGAAATTTTGCACACATGTAAAGACAACCTTCTCTGTTTGCAGACCCAATTTTTTTTTGAAATCCATCCATTGGTTCATTGTTAAAATAAGTATCTCCTGATAGCCTAAAAAATGAAAATGGTCTTCGAGAAATGTGATCAAACTCATATTTAGCATGGTCAGTAAGACCAACAATGTCACTTATTTTACCAATTTTCAGCCGAATCTGTCAAGAAAGTATGCACTTATTGACATTTTTAATAGCTGTCAGAAATGAAACATTGAAAATGAATGTCTTTCCAATGCAACTGAATCTGATTTGCTTTAGGTACAAGAGTGTTTTGATGGTATGTACACTTTTTTAGTGAAAAGCAGATATTTTTATGTGTATTGAGTTGATCAAATTTGAATAATTCAATTTGGATCATAGTTTCCAACAAATCATTTCGAGTTTTTAAGGACCTTGATTGTCTTTTCGTCAATTCGTAGTTCTGATGGCCGTGCCTCCCGTGTTTCTACTTGGCTGATTTTGCATCCAGGAGGGATTAGAAACATAAGCTCACATTTCAATAATATCATCGAGTGGCGTTTGTTCTCTTCTAGCGTTCACACGTCATTCCAAATCTCTCCTGCATTGTGCTTTTTTTCGTTGATAATTTTGGCAATTTGGTGTACTTTGTGAAGGTATTAGTAAAATTGAATCGCTTTTAAAGCATAGATATTAGGTATCTACAGTTTTTGTCCAGGGGATTGATTATTTCAAATTATTCTTCTTGGAAACGTTGGATTTATTCCGTTTCTGAGCTTCTGTCTAGCCTGACATTTCCTTGAAGGTTAGGTATATCTCGGATTACACATTAATGGTGGTCATACAATGACACATTGTTTTATATTGATTCAGTGGATCGTAGTTTGCTTTCAGTTTGACTTAAAATAATGTTTTCTGTGTGTTAACGAACGCATATTCGGTTAATTTTTGCGCACGTGTCGTGCTCGCTCATTCAACGCGTTACACAGAGCGTTTTCCTAGTAAATGAATTACAGGGAAAGAACGCTATAAGCATCTATAAGCCACATTCGGATGAAACTGAGATAAACGAACCATGCAAATTGATATTTCAATTGCGTTTTCCAGGACTTTGTGGCAATATCTTCTAAAAACAGAGGGTATATTCTGAAAGCTAAGAACTTATTTTTTTAAAAATGGACTCATAGCGTTATTTCCCTGTAACTTTCAAATGGATGCCTCAAAGACACAATATAACATTACCTATTAGATATTGTAAAAATAATGTATGACCATTGAATTAAAAAGTAAACAGTAATGAATTGTGATGATGTTGATGATGATGTTGCAAGATTGCAATCGAGCCTTTGATTTTTGCTAAAAAATGATAATGATCCATTTTAATTAATCTATTAAGACATTCTTTGCAGAATTTGGGAATGGTCCCTCTTGGCCGATAAATAGTCCAATTACGTCGTTACACTTGCATCTGTGTTTCAAGTACAAATTACAAGTAGAATTCATAACTATGCTGAACTATAATAGTTGCAATCGAAGTACGACGAACCAAAGAAGATTATAAAACATTATAATACACAAGGTATTTTCTGATACCGCAAAATAATGTTTAATTCTATAAGTAAAGTCAGTTTGCTAGATTAGATTAGATTAGTTTTGTTTAATGGCGCGTCAACGACGAGGTTATATTGCGCACATTATTTGTTTTATTTAACTTTGTTGATCATAATTGGAGGGCAATGGGAGGGGGTCGACCTAACGGGCCCGATCCGGGGGAGTCCAGCACTGGTGGGAAGGCCAGGACGGAATGGGGACGTACCGGGGGGTGTGAGGATTCGGGCCGGCTGAACCCGATTTCAGGGGGATCACCATCTCGAGGGGGAAGGCCGGCCCGAGGGGACCGCAAATTCAAGGGAGGGCATGGTTAGGCCGACCCTGGCTGCTCTTGGTCTGGGCCTCACCACTGATCTGTCCGGCATGGGTAACCCTTACACATGAGCATATGCTCGCCGGCGTAGCTGCAATGGATCATTGGCCAACACAAACCCCACCACCGCGATAAGGTGACAGCCGTCGGGGGGAGTTTGCTAGAGATTATTAAACAGTTTATTATGCAAACTAAAGTTAAGCCAATGGCTTCCCTTCCACTTAAAAGCTCTGTTAACTTTGTTAACTAACAAGCTGGAAATGTGTACTACAACTCTCACAAAGTGTGCAAATTGTCATAAATATCTGAGATTTAAAGGTTGTTGTTTAAGGAGAAGGATGACCTAAAACGCCTCATCTATATTTAAGTATATGTCCGTATTATTGGTGCTAGAAAGTCGACAAAGTTGTTGAAATCAGTTAGTTTGGTAGCTCATCAATACTATTTGTTTAAAAATATCTAAAAGCTGAACGATTATAATCATCTAAAAAGTCAACTTTGCTTATACAAATTCTCAATTTTTAAGGATCTTTTTTCCAATTATATTCTTAAAAGAACGTATAGACTGCCGCAAGCGGTTTCAGTTGGTCAATATAAATAAAAAAAAAGCGTTCCGCACCTTTTATTTTTTGTATAGTACCTCTAGAAAATTTAATAAAAATGTGTTATTGGGTCCTATTCCATAACTTTAACATTCCCGATTCGACCAGAATCCGTTTCAGCTTCCAATGTTAATCCATATGTCCGTGAATCAGATAAGTGCCGAATCAGTAATTTTTAAATTATAGAATAAGGCTCAGGAGCCAGATTCACAAAAAGTATTATCTCCTAGGTACTTGGTATTATCTTTAATTAAACAACCCAGTTATTTTCCACGAGACTGTCACAATCTAAGACCCCATGAAACTCTTCCACCTGTGCTAATGTCACGATATTGTTCTAATTGTGCTAAGAAGTGTCAGCTCGGCCTTGCACTGGTCCCGTACTTCCTTGTGGATGTTTAACAATGTGTCGGTAACAAGAAGCTGTGACGTAATGGCCGGTGGTAATGATGCGAAGTGTCTCATCAGCGTTATTCCATCTCGCTGAATCTCATCACACTTATGTACAAGTGTCGCCACAAACTCACACACAGTCGTCGCTTCGTTTACCCGGCATTACAGTGATTCCTCAGACATTTTCATGGACAGTGGCGTGCTTTAGACCTCAGGCCCAGCAGCAGTATATCTTTTTAGGCCTCTATATTTAATATATTGTCTAAATTCCGTAGACATCTTTAAAATACTGTGCAACTTTATGCGTCAGTTTTTAAATAATTTTTGATACTTTTTCAATTGTTATAATTTAAATAAAGATCTGGAATAGAAAATGTTTAAAATTCGGAAAAAAACGTCATGCGGGGCAACATTTGGAAGGTTATTTGATACCGTTTCATTTAAAAGTAGCAGAATCACTTAAAAACTGTAGACATTCTAAAAAACGCTCTGCGGGGCAACAAATAGAAGGTTATTTGATTCAATATGAGCTAGAGTCCCAGAATTACTTCTAAATTGTTGAAATTCAAAAGAAAACGCCCTGCGGGCAACAACTGTGAGGCTCCGGGAACATGTCAAAATAAACTAGTAATTAAATGTAATATTTTCGGTGTATTTTATTTGATTGCCTCTACTATGGCTACCATAATAATCTAATTTATTAATTATTGGGAAATTAACTCCTTCACCAAAAAAGGTTGCCGACCCTTATCTATTGTTTGTTCTCCCTGCTTGCCGATGTGCTTGCTATGATACGCGCGTGGGCGCCACGGGGGTGTGAACCCACGCTATGGAGATCATGTGGGTGGCAGGTGGGGGGATGCAGTCCCAGGGGTCAAGTGGCACGCAAATCAGATCAACTCGTACCTGCAGGGCGACTCGAACACACGTGACATCGCATGCGAGCATCTCGAACACACGTGACATCGCATGCGAGCATCTCGAACACACGTGACATCGCATGCGAGCATCTCGAACACACGTGACATCGCATGCGAGCATCTCGAACACACGTGACATCGCATGCAAGCATCTCGAACACACGTGACATCGCATGCGAGCATCTCGAACACACGTGACATCGCATGCGAGCATCTCGAACACACGTGACATCGCATGCGAGCATCTCGAACACACGTGACATCGCATGCGAGCATCTCGAACACACGTGACATCGCATGCGAGCATCTCGAACACACGTGACATCGCATGCGAGCATCTCGAACACACGTGACATCGCATGCGAGCATCTCGAACACACGTGACATCGCATGCGAGCATCTCGAACACACGTGACATCGCATGCGAGCATCTCGAACACACGTGACATCGCATGCGAGCATCTCGAACACACATGACATCGCATGCGAGCATCTCGAACACACGTGACATCGCATGCAAGCATCTCGAACACACGTGACATCGCATGCGAGCATCTCGAACACACGTGACATCGCATGCGAGCATCTCGAATACACGTGACATCGCATGCAGCATCTCGAACACACATGACATCGCATGCGAGCATCTCGAACACACGTGACATCGCATGCGAGCATCTCGAACACACGTGACATCGCATGCGAGCATCTCGAACACAAGTGACATCGCATGCGAGCATCTCGAACACACGTGACATCGCATGCGAGCATCTCGAACACACGTGACATCGCATGCAGCATCTCGAACACAAGTGACATCGCATGCGAGCATCTCGAACACACGTGACATCGCATGCGAGCATCTCGAACACACGTGACATCGCATGCGAGCATCTCGAACACACGTGAACTCGCATGCGAGCATCTCGAACACACGTGACATCGCATGCGAGCATCTCGAACACACGTGACATCGCATGCGAGCATCTCGAACACACGTGACATCGCATGCGAGCATCTCGAACACACGTGACATCGCATGCGAGCATCTCGAACACACGTGACATCGCATGCAGCATCTCGAACACAAGTGACATCGCATGCGAGCATCTCGAACACACATGACATCGCATGCGAGCATCTCGAACACACGTGACATCGCATGCGAGCATCTCGAACACACGTGACATCGCATGCGAGCATCTCGAACACACGTGACATCGCATGCGAGCATCTCGAACACACGTGACATCGCATGCGAGCATCTCGAACACACGTGACATCGCATGCGAGCATCTCGAACACACGTGACATCGCATGCGAGCATCTCGAACACACGTGACATCGCATGCGAGCATCTCGAACACACGTGACATCGCATGCGAGCATCTCGAACACACGTGACATCGCATGCGAGCATCTCGAACACACGTGACATCGCATGCGAGCATCTCGAACACACGTGACATCGCATGCGAGCATCTCGAACACACGTGACATCGCATGCGAGCATCTCGAACACACGTGACATCGCATGCGAGCATCTCGAACACACGTGACATCGCATGCGAGCATCTCGAACACACGTGAAATATGACCTCAATACTAATTTTGAACCATTCAAATGATGAAAAACGTGAGAAATTAATTAACTTAGCTAATTTTCTATTCGACTTAGTTACTTCTTAAATCTGTCTTTGAGATCGGAAACAAATATTGTATTTATTAGTTTGCGTTTATATTCATACGGTCGATTAATGAAAATCATTTTTTCATAATTTAAACATTTTGATAGTTTAAAAACTTTTAACATTTTGATATTTGTTTGAACTTAGTTAAAAAAATTATGGTGTTTAGAAAATATTGTCTCCAGTGTTAACCTAAAAATTAAAATATGTTTTTCATCGAGGTACAAACAACGGGATTTGTTATTATAAATGTCAACCCTACTCCGCTCCCGGCAAACTGTAGGTTTTGTTCATTTTATTTTGTTATCCATTATATTTATTTATTTAATTTTCTTTAAAATTTTCATTTCAATGTTCATTTAATTTCATTCATGTATCTCATATAAATGTTAGTACCATAAGGAAGTACAATTTTAATTGTGAAAATATCCCGCCTTACTACATCCTGACGGAAACATTCCTCATTTAGAAATCTGGAGTTTGTTTCCTGTCAACGTATCCTGATTGTGGGTCACCGAGATTACAGAGTCTAATTCCAGAACTATTCTGCCCGCCGCTTTTCAACACTTCCTCACATCTTACGCAATCTCACTCAACATTGACCCATTCAAGACACGAAGTCTCGATGGGTTAAAAACTCGCAATTTTAATTAAACCGTGAAATCTTTGGTTCCCGTGATTTCTTTGCTATGTTTGATTTTCATGTGAATTGCTGATTTTTATTTACATATGCATTTTGGATGTTTGGATTTTCGCTAAAGAGTACAATGATTTTTTATAGTTTTTCACTTTTCTGACATTTTTAATTTGATTGATTGCTATACCTATTTATTTTGATTTTAACGTAATTAATTTTTAATTTGTGTGAATTTTATGTTGCTTTTTTATTTCATATGCTTTTGAAATTTTTGTATTTTCTCCAATGATTTTTTGTTTTTCACTTTTCGGGCTTCATACGAAGAGATATTACAACAATTCTTATCAAAACCTTCAACAATAATTAGTAGACAAACATTGACGTTGGCGGAAAATATAATGCTGGGATGGTTCTCTTTACTAACACCCTACGACCGTCCCCTTCCCTCCCACAATCCATCCTAACCTATTCTCCATCATCATCTCCCAATCATCATCAAAATCATTCATCCGGCGCCATTAGCCTAGTTGTAGAACTGTGCGACGTTAATAGAGCATTACACATTGTCCAGCATTGCGCCGACGCAAAGCAGGAAGTGAACCTGTCAGACAAACAACCAGATGACCTTGACATCGAAGACACCACGTGGTCGGCACACCGCCAGTTCGATGCCTTCTATCAATTCACCCTTAGCCATCACGCAGTAAGGGCGATATTCCAGTGTCTCAGCATTGCAACATCGACCTTATGGGAATAGACCAAAACATAAACTAGTGGCGCCCACAAACCGAACTAAAAAAGGGCGTGTCACTATGTGTGACCATCTCTTAGTGCGCATGTTCCAAGTCTCTTAAGACCTCCGTTCACGGAGAGACCAACTCAAAATGTTAGATATAAGCAGAGATGGGCAAAGATACTTGAAAAAAGTATCTAGATGGAAGATACAAGATAGTCTCAACTACAGTATCTAAGATAGAAGATAAAAGATGTTTTAGAAAATGAGAAAAGATATAAGATAAAAGATAGTTCATTTATGAAAGATACAAGATAAAAGATACTTTGATTTCTTTTATTAATTAGTCGTATGATTTTAATGAGTAAAATTATTGAAAATCAATGCCGACTGTAATGATTTGCCTCAACATAAAACAATCTAAATTAAATAATTTCTTCAACAGAAGAATAACCGGTGGATGGGGGCAAATAATAAGAGGTTTGTTACGAATACGATCATTAGCCAAAAACTGCACCTACCTAAATGAAAATAATTTGCAACAATTTCATGATCGAATAAAACCGGAAACCGAATGGTATTTTGCAAGTTGCTTGTTTTAGAAATCATCTCCTAACTTGTGTTCACAATTGCATTCAAGTCATAAATAATGGGCTACAGATAATATTTACCTTTTACACCGAAATCAAAGAGGAAAAATTAGTAGTGTGACACGGTGTGACATTTTAAAAATAGAAAATAATCCAATATAGGAAAAAGTATCTTCTATCTTTTTGGAGAAAAAAAGATGGAAGATACTAACATAAATAGTATCTAGATGGAAGATAAAAGATAGTCGCCACAAAAGTATCTAGATAGAAGATAGAAGATACTATCTTCTATCTTAAGATAGTATCTAAGATACTTCCATCTAAGATAGTGCCCATCTCTGGATATAAGTGTAACATGAGCTCTTTACGATCATTCGTCATCTTGACAGTTGTGATAATAATCCCAGGCTGGCTTCCAGTCACGTACAGCTCGTAAATAGTCCGAGATAATGTAAACAAACTCCACACCACAACATTCCATTCATTCAGTCCATCAACAGAAATTATTTCGATGGCAGATCTATTGAACTCCAAGTAAGAATGCCTGGTTCGATTCCCTTTTGCATATATTTTACACTTGTGGATACCATTTTGTGAGGCATGATCTTTTTTATCTTACCAAGATCTTGCCAAGTTATACACAATTTTGCTAACATTTTTATATTATTTATGCTACCATTATGCCATTATTATAAAAGAGATAAGATCTTGGAAACATGTTCTCATTAATATACTTGTAAAATGATCAATGTAACGTAACGCGTTGATAAGTGAGCACATGTACTAGTAATGGTGGTAAAAGCCATGCAAAATTTTAGCTTTATTTTAGTTTTTCCGCCAATTAATAGAATGTATTTTATTTATTATATTTTTAACCTATGAACGGATTTCAAACAAATTTCGGTCTGCAAACCCCAGAGGCGGTCCATACGCGTGTGCACAATTTCAGCACTATCAGACAAACGAAGCGACCTCGACCTTATAATATGCAGGGAAGAAAAAAACATGTTAAAATAACAGAAGTCCGTGCCAAAAGGGCAAATAAGAGACGCTCGCTCGCTCAATGATACGATTTAGGGCCGATTTATACAATACCTTGATTAGCTTGCATTGACAAAGTTGTCGTACCGAACCGGGACTTAAACCAGGTATCTTTATCTAGATAAACATAAAAATAACCTGCCAAAAATGTATCTAGATAAGATAGTAGATAAATTTCCAAGAAATCATCTAGATAATAGAAACAGTTAAAAAAAATTATCAAGATAACTGTAATAGATAATGGATAATTTGTTTTTACCAAATACTACACTGTTCCGTAATTAATTTCGAATCCTAAATTCGGAACTCAAGTTTTTTTAAAAATGGGGCGTCTAAACAAGCCAACTATTGCGACTAAACGGTGATGATTTTCCTTTTTCATATCATCTGACATTTGAGGTTTGTGCATGTTTTTACACATAAATGAATTTTGAATTTTATATTTTTTATCTAGATAATTGTCAATAGGTAACAATATTTGTATCTAGATAAAGATAAAGATATCAAATTATGTAATTATCTAGAAATGAAAATAGATAAAAAAAAAATACAATTTTACTAAAAACACCTCAAACTGACTAAAATTGAACATACCTCATATTTGTCAAACACAAAGGAATGATTGACACAAGGAATACAATTTGAAGCGATTTTGGCGTCTTTTAGAAAGAAATTTAAATTGTGCGATGCCATTTATTGTGGAAACTTTAGATACATGAAATATAATCTGTAGATATTCATTTGGTTTGACAGAATCCCCCATTAAGCACCTAATTTTTTTAATTTTTCGTAAAAGATAATTCGAATTTGAAGCAATTTTGGCAAATATCTCAATGTGTATTGTAATCTGAAATTTTATTTTTTTGTATGTTGTATGTTCACTAATTAATAGGATATCTTGTAATATCATATAGTATAGGAGCAAATGTAATTCCGCTCGATTGGAGTCCCGAAATTGATTTTTTAATAATTATCGATTGTTTACATCTTTCTTAAAATGACCTGACGTGCCTTCAATTATGTTGGTGGCCATCTTGGAAAATATGGCGGAAACGAGCGGAAAACGTGCATTTTACAAATTATTTAATTGTTGGTAGAGGAAATGTTAAAAAATTATGAAATTATTCATTAAAACGAACTAAAAAATGGGGACTTAAATTAAAATAAAAAAACGCCGTAAACCAATTTTGTTAAAAAATTTAATTTTTTAAAATAAAAAAACGCGTATTGTTTACAATGAAATTGTCTACAAATTTTAATTCCACATATATTAGTCTAAGTCCACTCGTTTCGTAATAAATTGAGAGCAAAAAAACACAGAAACGTGATTGGTAAATTCCAACAATGAAAAAATAAAATTCGTTCACGGCGTATTGAGTTAGTTTTAGTGAATTCAGAATTATTTCATAATTTTTCAACCTTTCATCTACCACTGCCAACAATTAAATAATTTGTAAAATATACGTTTTCCGCCATATTTTCCAAGATGACCACCAACAAAATTGAAGGCACGTCACTGTAAACAATTTCGATAATTATGCAAAAATTAATTTCGGCACTCCAATCGAGCGGAAAGCATTTTTTCTACACTTGAACCTACACAGATAGGTAATTAAAATTAAAATTTGGTAATTAAAATTATACTATTATTTTTGTCTTTACTTTATATTACTTTGAATTGTGTAACAGTCACAAGGGTTGGTGATCTGAGAGTGTTTTATTTTATATTGTAATTTGTAATTGAATTTAGTAACCCTGCCGACAAGCCATTGTTGGTTTAGCGGGGCTATGCTGAAGTGTATTTCATTTATAATAAATTAAAATTAATTAAAATTAAAAAAAAATATATAACAGGTATTGAAAATTCTGATAGAAATCTCAATTTATTTCTATTGGTCCTTGAGATTATGTTACTTTACTTATCTCTGTGCTGCTCCAAGCAAAAATGAGTAGTGGGTGGGTTCACATTACTTTAATTTTATTTTTAGCCACGGAGAAAAATCGTAGACACCAACAATACCTTGCTTGTGATTGGCTAATGATAGGAAAATCGTTCCGTTGTACAATTAATTACTGTGTGAACCCGGCTTATGACTATAAACAACCAACGATTCCACTCAACTTAGACAAAATAATATTTCATCTCTAAGAAACAATGCCGTTTCGTTAATATGGATAGTGGCGTAACTTCAGTCCCCCCCCCCCCCCCCCCCCCAGCAAGATATTTTTTGGGACCCCCTTACTTTCTTAATTGCCTGTACCGTAAAAATATTTATATAAATGCATCTTTTTGTGTAAATGTTTAAATATTTGATGACACTTTTTCAATTATTGTCAATCCTGCTGCGTCGCCTGTGGATTTGTGTAGTAACGTGTCAAATAGCATCTGATTATATCAAGGGGAGGGCACCAGAGCATCTCGCGGGTAGGCCTCCCAGGCCCTGGAAATTTTTGAATTTCACTGCATAATTTAGTGCATTTTAAACGCGATTTAAACACACATTTTGGTCGATGTTTTCATAGAAATTCTTCAAATTACTTCTTAATTTCTCTTACTATCGATTATCGCCATATGGAAAAATTGGATGTTTGTGAAAAAGTTTTTCTAATGGTATTTATTTTCAGGTAATACAGAGCGTTATAATTTCTTGAGTGTGTCGATCCTTTTTGACGCGCCTGAGTCGCTCGCTGAACAATAATAACTAGGAAAACGCTCAGTGACGGTACCCATAATGGTAGTATGTACTAGTCTACGGGATAATAATGTAAAATAAAATACAAAATAAAAAAATAGCGAGCACGGGAACGTACAAATTCTCTAACCGGAATTCCGTACCAAACGCACAGAAAACATATACATCCATATTGAATTGAAATATGATCCACTCAATCAACATAAAAGTATGCTTTTCATCGAAACTTGAAAATAGCATCTAAGCACCCTGGTACACTCAACAAATGATAAAACGGTATTTGAAAGAAATTGATTGGCTGAAAAAATGTGAAGGCATCATCTGATGAAGTTGACGCTAACTCGTCATTATACCTCTAGTAGTTGAGCTCTGATTTCATTGATAATAACAAGGATTGATTGTCAAGGAACCAGACCAGCAGCTAATCCGTTTCGTTCAAATACCGTTTTATGATTTGTTGGGTGTACCTAAAGCAAATCAGATTCAGTTGAAGTGGAAAACATTCATTTCGTTCGATACTTCATTTCTGACAGATATTAAAATGTCAATAAGTGCAAACGTTCTTAACTGATTGGGCTGAAAATGTGTAAAATAAGAGACAATGTTGGTATTAATTACCATGCAAAATGTGAGTTTGATCTGATTTATGGAAGACAATTCATTTTTCAACCTAAAAGGAGATATTTATTTAAATGTTAACCAATGAACGGATTTCAAAAAAATTTGGGTCAGCAACGCCCATAAAAAGTCCGAACGAGTGCAAAATTTCAGCTCGATCGAAAAATAACTGTGACCTATAGTGTACTATAGCCTCAGTAACAGAAAAAAACACACAAAATAACAGAGGTCCGAGTCACTCGCTTCGCTCGCTCAATAATCATAATTTATAACAACCCGACACAAACTGTCGGAACAAAATTATTCTTGTGCTTATGTTTTTACTCTATAATCTATATCTTACCCACCCACCATATGTATAGGTAATAATGGTAACAACCCGACTCGAACTATTGGAACAAAGTGATTCTTGTAATTACCTATGTTGTTTGTGCTCTACCTCATCCATTTTCACTGTCATAATCACACTTGTACAAGGCTCAAGAGGACACCTATGTAGCCGTCCTGCCTCCGACAGGTAAATTCACAATAACATCAAATTCAATTCAGGTTATAAAAAAGTAAATCCTTATTTAGTTGTGCACTCTCTCTATTTTGATTTGCAAATCTCCTACCCCCCCCCCCCCCCCCCCCCTAGGAAAACGTCTGAAAAATCGTTTTAAACCGTTTTCTCTACAACATAAGGAGTTAAGAAATCAAATCAACGTATCAGGTATAATACAACTACAGTAATTACATTTTTTAGTTTTAATTGAAAACGCGTACAAACTTTGTGGTTTCAACACTAAAATCATATAAGAGAGTTAAAAGTCCATGATGAGATCATATTACCAATGATACTTGGAATTTAGCAGCGAGCCGAGTTGCAAAGTGATAAACAACGCTCATTCAGAAAATGTCACGTACGCAGAATGATTTAATGTGACGGGCGCTCGAGATTGTAAGCGAACCAAAATCCCCCCCTTCCACTATAGGTGCTGGAAGTAAGATTTCCACTCCAAAATAATCGAATCTTATTAAGTAGTTTTCTTCGTCATTATGCATCCAATTGATCTGATTTTTTGTATGTAGATACCCAAAAGATAGAGCTTTGTAGGTATGTTTTTGAAATATTTTTATTCGCTCTGTGAAAGGCACCATATATTACTGAACATCACTGTTTTTTTCTGAAATTTAGGGGTTGTTTTGGGGACTCGGGGATAAAGTTGTGAACGCCATTAAGACAAAATAGCAACACTGAAACATGGGCCATTATTTCAATATTATTCTGCCGCAAAGAGAACGAAATTATCTCAATTTTTGCGTTAGTAAAATTTAAATTGGTAACACTACCCATTTATAGGCTAAATTAGCACTTTGAAGAGCCATCTTAAAGTGGTTCCATCGTTACGGCATAGGAATGAGAATTTGCTGTAATTCACACCAAAGATTAATGAAACCATATTACATACAACTAGCAAAAAATATTTGCCCCTTACGGTATCATATAATTAGATATTCTTGATTGAAGATCATCTTTTCCCCCATAAGATAACACAGGGAGACATGAAATCGTCCCGGAAAATTGGCCTTAAATTGCTCCTAAAACGCAAGAGGAATGACAAATTATTGAAAATAGTCTCCAATTAAAGATAATAATTTTTAGAATAAGACTGCCGTTTGAAAATATGGGGTCACGGGCCAAATAAGAAAGAAACTGTGTACAATGTGTAAAATTTACCGTAAATCTGGCAACATTGCACTACAAATATGAATTATTTTGGGATAGTTTAATTGGAACTTCAATTAAAACCATATAATTGGAGCACACGGCAAGATATAATTGTTTTATGCTGTTGTTTGAGGTATTATTTCATCAGAGATTTGTATGAATTACGGCGAATTCTAAGCACCTTGGCTGGAGCAGTGGGAGCAGTGATAAAAAATGCGATATGTCAAATGGTGATTTTGGTGAATAGACATCTAGTTTTCACAAGAACGTGTATGAATATGTGCTGAAATGAAATATGCCGATTGTATTTGAATGTTGACACTGAGGTAAGAATCAATTTCTGTTATTTCGCGATGTAATTATAACTTTTACTAAACTATCGTTATACCACGATAGAAAATGGCGGATTGGGCATGCGCGTTTAGTTTATGTTTTGGTCTATTGCAATATGGTTTGGACTAGAAAGTGCAAGGATGTTGTCTCCGCCTTCAAGACGAGTTCGATGACTTGTCAGTTGTGTCTGCATTCCACCTGGCAGTGACTCACTTGAGCCGTCATTACATTCCGTCTGACATATTTGAACTAGACTTACGATGCCAAAGAGGAAGAATGTTTTACTACCAATGGTGGATAATGGCTATCACAGACATTTCCCAATTCTTCTGGAATCCGATTCGGTGCAATGTTAGTCCATTCGAGTAGTATTGGAATTTCGAAGATATAGAATTTGTACCTAAACCTACACGACTGTTTGTTCTCACAAACAAAGGACAATTTTCAACTTACAAAGTCAAAGATGGCTTTCTCTTTCCTTATTAAAATTCTGATGCCGTCCATTTTTATACTTACGGGTTTTTACAAATTACTTACAGTTTCCCTTTTAAGGGTTCCCCTGTCAAGAGGCAAATGCTTTAACAATGTCCCTACTAATAGGCCACGACTGTCTCCTTCCCACCCTCCATCCTATCCTATTCTTCACCATTATCTCTCAATCATCATCATAATCATTCATCCGTCGCCATTGTCCTAGTTCAGGGCTCGGCAAAACCTAAAGATATGGAATCGAAAAATTTCAACATTCGAAAATAACGCCCTACGGGGCACAATTGGAAGGTTATTTGAATAAGGCCCGGTTGTACCAAGTCCCAATAAAGTTAGCGGTAGGATTTATCGCCTGAAACCATGGCAACAGCCAATGAAACAGAGTTAGGCTCAAGTGAACTTTACCTTACTTATCAGGACATTGTACAACCGGGCCTAAGTTGGTTAATTTTAGAGTCCCAGAATCACTTTTAAATTGTTGACCTAAAAAAAACGCCATGCGGGGCAACAACTGGGGGCTTCGTAAAAATATCAAAATAAACTAGTAGGTAGGTAATTCAAATTATTATTTTCGGTGTATTATATTTGATTGCCTCTACTGCGGCTCCCTATTTTTTGAATATTTTGAAAATTGGCTCCAACATTAAAAAAGTTTGTCGGCCCTTGTTGTATTCAAATTAGTTTCCTAGTAGTTGTTCTAATGAGTAATGTCTGAGGGCCTGGGTTCGAGCCTGCTATGTGTCATGAGAGGGGAACGCCAAGCGGAAATGCCGCGGAGTTTTTCTCGTCTTAGATGACATCTGTCGTCCAACACGGTGGGTAAAAACCAGCTAAGTCACAGACCTGTCTTGCTCGGTTCAAACAACTCCCTGTTGCGAAGGGCCATAAGGTCGATGTCACAGAACCAAGTGATTGGAAACTCACCCTTAGCGACGGTAATGGCGCCAATTATCTAAAGGAGCATATTTCGTCTATAATCAAATCATACTTCTGGGGGCTTAACAATAGACAACACACTATTAGATTGGAATAATTAATATTAGGGACTTCATTACCAAATAAATTAACTAACTTTTGGATTTTTTAAAACTGTTTCAAACAATTTGAAAATCTGAAAATTAAAAACAGGGCAGAAATGTCTAATGATATTATGAAAGTAAGTAAGTGAAAATATTGAGGAGTCCGCACCCCAGCCTTGGATTCCATGCCCCTGGGGAAAATATGAATTTTTTTCGACAAATTTAATTGAAATTTAGTTTCCTCAACATGTACCGTTTTGCTGGAAACAAAACGTTTGTTGGACTTCTAGCAAACAGTGCAAATTACTTAAATTTTTGGTAAAATATTTTGGTAATTACTTTAATTTTGATAATTTTGTTCAAATTTTGAAAATGTGACTTTTTTATTTACAATTTTCATTGGAATTGGCGTCAATTAAGTACTAAAAAATTGATGTGTGATGTTTAGATTTCTATTTATGCCTCGAACTATAAAAAGCAGCTGATAACATGGCTGAACTACTTCCTACTTCACTTGCACTAAGTCTTATGAAAACAATGACTTAATGCGTCCTGTAATCTTAATGATTGTGTGTCAAGGTGGCGCACCTGTAGAGTCATTCACCCCGAGGCGTGCTCAGTCGGTATTGCAGTCGGCAGTTGTTATCTACACGTATCGTCTACACTCCCATTGACGGGCTGCTATAGGTCACGTCGTGGACACGTACACTATGTACACGTTGATGATTGAAAGTATGTCTTGGATGTAGACAAACAATTATTATTCTGGGATAAATTCGAGCAAATAAGCAGTACGTGATGGAGCCACTTCTGGCAAGATGGAAGTCTACAGATTCACTTTTTTTTACAGTACGTGTTTCCGTGCAGTGAAAAAGGAGAAATAATTGTTGGTATACATGTGCCCCTGTCATCCACCATTTACCAAGTACCACAATAGCCACCAGAGTGCAGAGCAGTCGTGTTCCTTGTTTGCTCGAATAGTCATCACAGAATCTTTATTTGAGTCTGAATAAAAGTAGATTTTCGAAAGCGCTAAAAATACCCAATGGACCTCTGTCGTCATAGGGGCTTTATAAACACATACACACAATGTTAAATCTGATGGCTCTGGTCGCAAATTACATTGCTGTCTACGTCATCAAGTTTCAATCAACTTACTATGTTTTCCCGCCAAAATGTTAGTTGATATTTCAATGGAGAGCTATGAATGAAAATGTCGGACTACAAAAATAAAACAAATGTTTCTATTGATTATTTGGGGTCTAGTTGTTTATTAAGGGAAATAAATATATAGAGAGAGAGTTCCATAATATGTGTTTGTAACAGAACTCAATTCATTTCTAATGCATAAAACTGTGAAAATGTTGACGAACAATTGACGGCAGGGTGTGTAGAAGTTGGCACACGCCTCGGCGATTTCAATGCGTATTGTCTGAATGAAAGTGGACGCAATGAACAGATGTGCAGGTTTCGCAATGAGGGCCAGGTGTTGCGACTCAATACTTCAGTGCAATTACATCATCTGGTTCAGAGAAGGAGGGTTGATATTCGCACTGAATTGGCAAACATTTCTTAGACGACATCGCACAATCAACAATCCTCGTACTAATTTCAAGCGCCAATAGCCATAAATTACGACATTTTTGGATACCGATAGCTAAATACCAAATCTGAAAAATATTTAAAATGTGTATTTTATCGTTGAAGGGCTCGGGGGAAATTATATTTCTTAACGATTTATAGTCAACAAACAGTTTTATAATTCTTCATTTGATATAGAGATTTCTCATTTTCAATGTAGGTAATTAATTATGATGAAAATGAATTATTTCTATTAAATTTATGTTATACCGTGTCCTTATGACCATTATCGAATTGCAGTGTTGTTTTTTAAATCTCTTTGTCTCAAATTAATAAGGCACATGTAAAATATTAAATAATAAAGTATTTAGGTGCATTTTCTGCAGAAAGTATTTCTGGCGATGGTATTTATTAGTGCCAAGAACGAGCAAAAATGTTCCAGAAACTCTCTTTACGCCCTTTACTTTACGAGCCATTTACGCCCCTCGAAAGGAAAAATAAACTTGATCACTTTCCCCATGACTAGACGCAGTGGATGCTACACATTATCACCATCATCATCACCATCACCATCACCATCACCAGGCATGCAGTAGGCCATTACTTACACACGTGGTCACTTTAAACACCTGGGCAGGTAACAGGGACGCATTGCAGCTCTCAAAGTGCCCTTTTCACTTATCTTCACTTCACGCTAGCAAAATGTTGAACATTCTATAGTAGAAATACTCCCAACTCATGCTCACTAAGTAAATGAAGCACACACTGAAGTACATGCTACGACAATAAGGCTCGCAATTAGACTTCAATAATCCATGCTTTCACTTCGAGTGAGTATACATGTCTATGAATACCTCAATAATATGCGTATTCGAGTCGGCTACTTGAAGGTAAACACTGGAGATAATTCTTCCTAAATACCTATCGATAAAACTGTTGATTCATTCAAATGATGAAAAATAGTAATATATAGCTAATTTTTAAGACGATATTAGAAATATAAACACACCAGTACTCGTGTCCAAACTCGACGGGGCAAAAAGCTGAAAGAATATGGACTTTTAAAAATGTTTGGGCACAAGGATTATAATTACGAGTTTATATTTACGAGTTTCTTAGATTAAACTAAGGTGATTTAAAAAATTAGCTAGGTATACTTATTTTTCACAAATTTGATTATTTAAATTTTTAAAAGTTATAGAAATATCATCCTGAATGTTAGGTGCGTGAACCTGGCACCCCCCATGTCAAAATTTCAAAAAACAACGACGGATCGAATTAGTGCTTAATTAGTGCCAATTAGTGCCGTTGAATCCAGAATTAGTGCTACAACCCTTAAAAAGTTACAGGGAAAAAACTGTGGGGGGTGCCAAGTTCACGCTGGCACCCCCCATGTCGAAAATTTAAAAAAAATGACGGATCGAATTAGTGCTTAATTAGTGCCAATTAGTGCCGTCAAATCCAGAATTAGTGCTTCATCCCCTAAAAAGTTACAGGGAAAAAACTTATGGGGGGTGGCACACCCCATGTCGAAAATGAAAAAACTAACAACGGATCGAATTAGTGCTTAATTAGTGCCAATTAGTGCCGTCAAATCCAGAATTAGTGCTTCATCCCCTAAAAAGTTACAGGCAAAAAACTTATGGGGGGTGGCACACCCCATGTCGAAAATTCGAAAACAAACGACGGATCAAATTAATGCTTAATTAGTGCCAATTAGTGCCGTTGAATCCAGAATTTGTGCTCCAACCCTTAAAAAGTTACAGGGAAAAAAATGTGGTGGGTAAGTTAATGCTGGCACACCCCATGTCGAAAATTCGAAAACAAACGACGGATCGAATTAGTGCTTAATTAGTGCCAATTAGTGCCGTCAAATCCAGAATTAGTGCTTCATACCCTAAAAAGTTACAGGGAAAAAACTTATGGGGGGTGGCACACCCCATGTCGAAAATGAAAAAACTAACGACGGATCGAATTAGTGCTTAATTAGTGCCGTCAAATCCAGAATTAGTGCTTCATCCCCAAAAAAGTTACAGGGAAAAAACAATTGGGGGGTGGCACACCCCATGTCGAAAATTCGAAAACAAACGACGGATCGAATTAGTGCTTAATTAGTGCCAATTAGTGCCGTCAAATCCAGAATTAGTGCTTCATCCCCTAAAAAGTTACAGGCAAAAAACTTATGGGGGGTAGCACACCCCATGTCGAAAATTCGAAAACAAACGACGGATCGAATTAGTGCTTAATTAGTGCCAATTAGTGCCGTTGAATCCAGAATTAGTGCTCCAACCCTTAAAAAGTTACAGGGAAAAAAATGTGGTGGGTAAGTTAATGCTGGCACACCCCATGTCGAAAATTCGAAAACAAACGATGGATCGAATTAGTGCTTAATTAGTGCCAATTAGTGCCGTTGAATCCAGAATTAGTGCTCCAACCCTTAAAAAGTAACAGAAAAAAAAGTGGTGGGTAAGTTAATGCTGGCACACCCCATGTCGAAAATTCAAAAACAAACGACGGATCGAATTAGTGCTTAATTAGTGCCAATTAGTGCCGTCGAATCCAGAATTAGTGCTTCATCCCCTAAAAAGTTACAGTGAAAAAACTTATGGGGGGTGGCACACCCCATGTCTAAAATTCGAAAACAAACGACGGATCGAATTAGTGCTTAATTAGTGCCAATTAGTGCCGTTGAATCCAGAATTTGTGCTCCACCCTTAAAAAGTTACAGGGAAAAAATGTGGTGGGTAAGTTAATGCTGGCACACCCCATGTCGAAAATTCGAAAACAAACGACGGATCGAATTAGTGCATTATTAGTGCCAATTAGTGCCGTCAAATCCAGAATTAGTGCTTCATCCCCTAAAAAGTTACAGTGAAAAAACTTATGGGGGGTGGCACACCCCATGTCGAAAATTCGAAAACAAACGACGGATCGAATTAGTGCTTAATAAGTGCCAATTAGTGCCGTTGAATCCAGAATTAGTGCTCCAACCCTTAAAAAGTTACTGGGAACAAAATGTGGTGGGTAAGTTAATGCTGGCACACCCCATGTCGAAAATTCGAAAACAAACGACAGATCGAATAAGTGCTTAATTAGTGCCAATTAGTGCCGTCAAATGCAGAATTAGTGCTTCATCCCCTAAAAAGTTACAGGGAAAAAACTTATGGGGGGTGGCACACCCCATGTCGAAAATTCGAAAACAAACGACGGATCGAATAAGTGCTTAATTAGTGCCAATTAGTGCCGTTGAATCCAGAATTAGTGCTCCAACCCTTAAAAAGTTTTCGGGAAAAAAATGTGGTGGGTAAGTTAATGCTGGCACACCCCATGTCGAAAATTCGAAAACAAACGACGGATCGAATTAGTGCTTAATTAGTGCCAATTAGTGCCGTAAAATCCAGAATTAGTGCTTCATCCCCTAAAAAGTTACAGGCAAAAAACTAATGGGGGGTGGCACACCCCATGTCGAAAATTCGAAAACAAACGACGGATCGAATTAGTGCTTAATTAGTGCCAATTAGTGCCGTCAAATCCAGAATTAGTGCTTCATCCCCTAAAAAGTTACAGGGATAAAACTTATGGGGGGTGGCACACCCAATGTCGAAAATGAAAAAACAAACGAAGGATCGAATTAGTGCTTAATTAGTGCCAATTAGTGCCGTCAAATCCAGAATTAGTGCTTCATCCCTTAAAAAGTTACAGTGAAAAAACTTATGGGGGGTGGCACACCCCATGTCGAAAATTCGAAAACAAACGACGGATCGAATTAGTGCTTAATTAGTGCCAATTAGTGCCGACAAATCCAGAATTAGTGCTTCAACCCTTAAAAAGTTACAGGGAAAAACCTGGGTGGGTAAGTTAATGCTGGCACACCCCATGTCGAAAATTCGAAAACAAACGACGGATCGAATTATTGCTTATTTAGTGCCAATTAGTGTCGTTGAATCCAGAATTAGTGCTTTAACTCTTAAAAAGATACAGTGAAAAAACTGTGGTGGGTAAGTTAATGCTGGCACACCCAATGTCGAAAATGAAAAAACAAACGATGGATCGAATTAGTGCTTAATTAGTGCCAATTAGTGCCGTTGAATCCAGAATTAGTGCTTTAACCCTTAAAAAGTTACAGGGAAAAAACTGTGTTGGGTAAGTAATACTGGCACACCCCATGACGAAAATGAAAAAACAAACGGTGGATTGAATTATTGCTTAATTAGTGCCAATTAGTGCCGTCGAAACTAGAATTAGTGCTTCATCCCCTAAAACGTTACAGAGAAAAACCCATTTTAAGCTTACGTGACTAAATAATGCCGCACACACTGCGGAGTACATTATGTGACCTTTAGTCAGTGTTGGGTAGGAACGGAACGAAATAGTTCCGTTCCTAGGAACTAGTTCCTTTTCTTAGGAACTATGGAACGTCTTAGTTCCTTTTTTCTAGGGAGGAACTATGGAACGGTTTAGTTCCTTTTTTTGAGGAACTGTAACGATTTTTGCTAAGTTCCTTTGTTTAAAACTTGAATGTACTTTTATTCCGAAAAACTGCACTCGTCTACAAACATATTATTTCTGTCAGAAGTCAGATGTCCCCCTAGCTATTTGGCAAGGTTCTAAAATATTGGCTATTTGGCTAAAAATAACTCAAACCAGTCGTCACCTACCCTAACACAATGGACATCTATCTACCTGTAGTCGCGTGGCCAACCCTTCAGACCAAAGAACTCCATTCTTAGTAATGTCTAATGACTCCTGAACAAGTGCAGTGCGCAGGCACACAGATTTCAGATCTCAGATCGTCGTCTTTTTAGCTTTTACTTTGTTTCCTTCCTCCCATTTCCTTTCCGATCACTGTGTAGGAAGAACACATCACATCGCAACTGAATATTTAGTTTTTACGAATCTTCTATCTCTCTTATAATCTTTTCAAATCTGCTGTGAATGTGATACAGTGATTAAATTTTTAATTTTCAATTTGTAATTTGCAGATTGCAATTTTTAATATTCCAATTAAAATTACACCTTTCTTTAAAAAGGAACTAAAAGGAACTAAGTTCCTTTTATAAAGGAACTAGGAACGGAATAGTTCCTTTCATTTTTGAAGGAACTGGAACTGGAACTAGTTCCTTTTTTCGGCGAGGAACTTGGAACGGGAACTAGTTCCTTTTTAAAAGGAACTTACCCAACACTGCCTTTAGTACGACCTCAAAGTGTTAAATATGATATTATCGTAAAATAATTGTATTTGACACTTTGTGGCCGAGCCAGTGGTCATAAAGTACTCCAGTGCTTAGTCTTCAGTGCTTATTACTTAGTCTTTTAACTTAGTATGGGTCACTTATTTGTAAAATTATGTTTGTGTGAAGACAACATTAAAAAAGTAAGGACCGTGCGTGTGATGTTCCCTTACGCAGGCAGCTCTTAACGTGGCAGCTCTGATCGACCATTTTCTCAGATCGTTTTCATTTTGTCCAGTTTTGGGGATTGACGGATAATAAATAAGTATTTTCACAATATCATCTTATGGCAGGCATGAAAAATGGCCTACGATTGAAGATTCCAATCACAGTGCCGTAACTAGGAATTCAGCACAGCCTCCTTTTCCTTTTACAGTAACATATGTACAGAAGAAAAATACAGTATTTTAATAATGTTTCAATGAGGATTTTGTAATCGTCACTGTAATACACGTATTAAACTCTTATCAATAAAAAAAAATATTTAACCTTCAACCCAGCCATTCCCAGTTCATTATAATCCAAATAAAACACAATTTGACTTCGAAAGGAATTGACAGCTGGAACTAGAGGTGACCGCGTGAGTGGATTTCCACTCACGTCGGGTCACGTCACGAAATCATTTTATTTTTCACGCACACTCACGCACGCCAGTTCCCTAAATAATGCACGATCACGCACACTCACGCAGACAATTTCCTATTTAATGCACACTCACGCAGTGACAGCTCACGATTAATCACGCATATCAATTTATTTTACTCATTTTGAGGACTGGAGGAAGCTGAGATCAACAAAACTTTCATACCCACGCACAGTACTGCTGGCAGTGGCACACAACAATAACAAACACACACACACCCAAAGTCACAATTCTCAGATTGCAAATTAAATACATTTTTAAAATATTTTTCATGCTTGTCTTTGGAATATTAAAGAATTATTCAATACTGGCACAGCATTACTCGTGTCACGTACAATCACGCGTGACACGATTCACGCGTGAGTATTAACTTTGCACGCTCACGCACGGCATTTTCATAAAGATGCACACTCACGCACACTCAGGATAAAATTCGTGAGTCACGTCACGCGGTCACCTCTAGCTGGAACCATGTAACTAACACTTTTTTCGAAATAGTTTTTTTGTGGAATAACCATGTACATGTCCAGGTCTATCCACTGAGTAGTAGTAATTCTCTACATCCGATCAAAATAATAGTCACCTATGAGAACTCACTCCTAACATCGTTCATGTTGAGTTAAGACAATTATGAAGGACATTCACTGCATACTCGAGCTTTCAATATTTTCAGTCAATATTATAGTTGATTTTGCAGAGATTAATTAATTTATAAAACAAAAATTTCGTGTATTCATACACACGTGAAAACTGTCAAAACTCAGTGCTTTATTGGTAAATAATTCATTCATAATAGTGGAATAATTAATATCTCAACATTTCGTTGGAATAAAGAAGAAGGAGCGCATGTTTTGCCGACAACATTGTGCCAGGTTTGTGATGCATATGCTAGCCCTTCCGTTTTAGAAAATTGAGAGAGATATTTTTTTCATAAAAGAGTGTAACTTTTACAGGATTTTCACATGATCAGTCTAATTGTATATTAGTAGAACTTTTTAATTTTTGCTTATTGCACCATTAATTAGGCGCCGGTTTTTCAACAAAACTGCTCAAAACTGGATTGGAGACCAAACCCGTGAACCAAATGATCTCAAATTTAAATCATGATTAGTTGAAAGACAAACTTAGGGTTATCACTTGGCACATTTTGCACCCAGGGAGACAAGAAAATAGCTAATTTTCCACCAAAAATCCCCTCATTATTAGTTACTAATTATTAACAAACAAACAATTTGAAATGTACCAAGGGATAACCCAAAGTTTGTCTTTTATCTAATCACGATTAAAATTTAAAATCATTTTGTCAACCCATTTCGTCTCCAATCGTATCCATAAAAAGTGTCAACAAAAAGCAGGAAAATCGCTCGCGCTTGCAGCACCTTAATTTGAGAATATTTAGGTGCAAGGATGTAATCTTTATAGTTATTTTGGCAGTTCGTATCTGCGTACATTAGTTCCATCAGATGTGTCCTAACTTATCTAATGAGGGAAAATACGGACTAAACTGAACCCTTCCAAGAGAACATTTGTAGCATTTGCCTTAAAATGTTGATTATTAAATGTTGGCATTCTAAAAATTGAAGGTGAACGTTGGCAGCCATAGATTGGTAGAACCATGCATGAGATTCTAGATAATATATTTTTTCCCTGTAACTTTTGTAGGGGATGGAGCGCTAATTCTGGATTTGACGGCACTATTTGGCACTAATTAAGCACTAATTCGATCCGTCGTTTGTTTTTTCATTTTCGACATGGGGTGTGCCAGCATAAACTTACCCACCACAGTTTTTTACCTGTAACATTTTAAGGGTTGGAGCACTAATTCTGGATTCAACGGCACTAATTGGCACTAAATAAGCACTAATTCGATCCGTCGTTTGTTTTTTCATTTTCGACATGGGGTGTGCCAGCATTAACTTACCCACCACAGTTTTTTCCCTGTAACATTTTAACGGTTGGAGCACTAATTCTGGATTTAACGGCACTAATTGGCACTAATTAAGCACTAATTCGATCCGTCGTTTGTTTTCGAATTTTCGACATAGGGTGTGCCAGCATTAACTTACCCACCACAGTTTTTTCCCTGTAACTTTTTAAGGGTTGAAGCACTAATTCTGGATTTGACGGCACTAATTGGCACTAATTAAGCACTAATTCGATCCGTCGTTTGTTTTCGAATTTTCGACATGGGGTGTGCCACCCCCCATAAGTTTTTTCACTGTAACTTTTTAGGGGATGAAGCACTAATTCTGGATTTGACGGCACTAATTGGCACTAATTAAGCACTAATTCGATCCGTCGTTTGTTTTCGAATTTTCGACATGGGGTGTGCCAGCATTAACTTACCCACCACATTTTTTTCCCTGTAACTTTTTAAGGGTTGGAGCACTAATTCTGGATTCAACGGCACTAATTGGCACTAATTAAGCACTAATTCGATCCGTCGTTTGTTTTCGAATTTTCGACATGGGGTGTGCCACCCTCCATAAGTTTTTTGCCTGTAACTTTTTAAGGGATGAAGCACTAATTCTGGATTTGACGGCACTAATTGGCACTAATTAAGCACTTATTCGATCCGTCGTTTGTTTTTTCATTTTTTACATGGGGTGTGCTACCCCCCATAAGTTTTTTCCCTATAACTTTTTAGGGGATGAAGCACTAATTCTGGATTTGACGGCACTAATTGGCACTAATTAAGCACTAATTCGATCCGTCTTTTGGTTTCGAATTTTCGACATGGGGTGTGCCAGCATTAACTTACCCACCACATTTTTATCCCTGTAACTTTTTAAGGGTTGGAGCACTAATTCTGGATTCAACGGCACTAATTGGCACTAATTAAGCACTAATTTATTCCGTCGTTTGTTTTCGAATTTTCGACATGGGGTGTGCCAGCATTAACGTACCCACCACAGTTTTTTCCCTGTAACTTTTTAAGGGTTGGAGCACTAATTCTGGATTCAACGGCACTAATTGGCACTTATTAAGCACTAATTCGATCCGTCGTTTGTTTTCGAATTTTCGACATGGGGTGTGCCAGCATTAACGTACCCACCACAGTTTTTTCCCTGTAACTTTTTAAGGGTTGGAGCACTAATTCTGGATTTGACGGCACTAATTGGCACTTATTAAGCACTAATTCGATCCGTCGTTTGTTTTCGAATTTTCGACATGGGGTGTGCCAGCATTAACTTACCCACCACATTTTTTTCCCTGTAACTTTTTAAGGGTTGGAGCACTAATTCTGGATTCAACGGCACTAATTGCACTAATAATGCACTAATTCGATCCGTCGTTTGTTTTTGAATTTTCGACATGGGGTGTGCCACCCCCCATAAGTTTTTTGCCTGTAACTTTTTAGGGGATGAAGCACTAATTCTGGATTTGACGGCACTAATTGGCACTAATTAAGCACTTATTCGATCCGTCGTTAGTTTTTTCATTTTCGACATGGGGTGTGCCACCCCCCATAAGTTTTTTCCCTACTTTTTAGGGTATGAAGCACTAATTCTGGATTTGACGGCACTAATTGGCACTAATTAAGCACTAATTCGATCCGTCGTTTGTTTTCGAATTTTCGACATGGGGTGTGCCAGCATTAACTTACCCACCACATATTTTCCCTGTAACTTTTTAAGGGTTGGAGCACAAATTCTGGATTCAACGGCACTAATTGCACTAATAATGCACTAATTCGATCCGTCGTTTGTTTTCGAATTTTCGACATGGGGTGTGCCACCCCCCATAAGTTTTTTGCCTGTAACTTTTTAGGGGATGAAGCACTAATTCTGGATTTGACGGCACTAATTGGCACTAATTAAGCACTAATTCGATCCGTCGTTAGTTTTTTCATTTTCGACATGGGGTGTGCCACCCCCCATAAGTTTTTTCCCTACTTTTTAGGGTATGAAGCACTAATTCTGGATTTGACGGCACTAATTGGCACTAATTAAGCACTAATTCGATCCGTCGTTTGTTTTCGAATTTTCGACATGGGGTGTGCCAGCATTAACTTACCCACCACATTTTTTTCCCTGTAACTTTTTAAGGGTTGGAGCACTAATTCTGGATTCAACGGCACTAATTGCACTAATAATGCACTAATTCGATCCGTCGTTTGTTTTTGAATTTTCGACATGGGGTGTGCCACCCCCCATAAGTTTTTTGCCTGTAACTTTTTAGGGGATGAAGCACTAATTCTGGATTTGACGGCACTAATTGGCACTAATTAAGCACTTATTCGATCCGTCGTTAGTTTTTTCATTTTCGACATGGGGTGTGCCACCCCCCATAAGTTTTTTCCCTACTTCTTAGGGTATGAAGCACTAATTCTGGATTTGACGGCACTAATTGGCACTAATTAAGCACTAATTCGATCCGTCGTTTGTTTTCGAATTTTCGACATGGGGTGTGCCAGCATTAACTTACCCACCACATATTTTCCCTGTAACTTTTTAAGGGTTGGAGCACAAATTCTGGATTCAACGGCACTAATTGCACTAATAATGCACTAATTCGATCCGTCGTTTGTTTTCGAATTTTCGACATGGGGTGTGCCACCCCCCATAAGTTTTTTGCCTGTAACTTTTTAGGGGATGAAGCACTAATTCTGGATTTGACGGCACTAATTGGCACTAATTAAGCACTAATTCGATCCGTCGTTAGTTTTTTCATTTTCGACATGGGGTGTGCCACCCCCCATAAGTTTTTTCCCTGTAACTTTTTAGGGTATGAAGCACTAATTCTGGATTTGACGGCACTAATTGGCACTAATTAAGCACTAATTCGATCCGTCGTTTGTTTTCGAATTTTCGACATGGGGTGTGCCAGCATTAACTTACCCACCACATTTTTTCCCTGTAACTTTTTAAGGGTTGGAGCACAAATTCTGGATTCAACGGCACTAATTGGCACTAATTAAGCACTAATTTGATCCGTCGTTTGTTTTCGAATTTTCGACATGGGGTGTGCCACCCCCCCATAAGTTTTTTGCTTGTAACTTTTTAGGGGATGAAGCACTAATTCTGGATTTGACGGCACTAATT
Organism: Leuctra nigra; assembly: GCA_934045905.1. Classification (NCBI taxonomy): domain Eukaryota; kingdom Metazoa; phylum Arthropoda; class Insecta; order Plecoptera; family Leuctridae; genus Leuctra; species Leuctra nigra. The sequence goes on from OW203765.1 coordinate 7,119,314, forward strand.
GGCACTAATTAAGCACTAATTCGATCCGTCGTTAGTTTTTTCATTTTCGACATGGGGTGTGCCACCCCCCATAAGTTTTTTCCCTGTAACTTTTTAGGGGATGAAGCACTAATTCTGGATTTGACGGCACTAATTGGCACTAATTAAGCACTAATTCGATCCGTCATTTTTTTTTAAATTTTCGACATGGGGGGTGCCAGCGTGAACTTGGCACCCCCCACAGTTTTTCCCCTGTAACCTTTTAAGGGTTGGAGCACTAATTCTGGATTCAACGGCACTAATTGGCACTAATGAAGCACTAATTCGATCCGTCGTTGTTTTTTGAAATTTTGACATGGGGGGTGCCAGGTTCACGCACCTATGTTAGGTGCGTGAACCTGGCACCCCCCATGTCAAAATTTAGTGCATAACCACGAGTCTGCTTGTAATGCAATATGCAGATGGAACGAATCTCTACTCGCCATGCAATGTGTGTCTGCTGCTCTAAATTGTGCCTATTCTCGAGTTGAAACCGCATGCGGAAATGTTCGTATTCGCATGCTTGGCGTCAAATCTTGCGAAAGCGTATTCTCGAGTTTGAAACCGCCGCCCAAATGCGAAAATGACATGCGGAAATGTTCGTTCGGTGTAGGGCCCTTGAAATCACTTCCGCCAGCTGATTGTTAGGTTATGTCAGTCAGTTGCGAGGGGGGAACAACTAAAAAAATCAGTGTATACTTTAAACAAATCGGAAAAATCAAAAAAATCAGAAAAGATAAATTTAAAAAATCATAACATAATCAGAAAAAATAAGGTCCTTGTAAAAAAAATCTAAAATTTAAAAAAGAATTAGAAAATGTACTCAAAAATTAAATAAAAAAAAATCACGTGAAATTTTTGAAAATATAAAAAAATCATTTAAAATAATCAAACATTAAAAAAAATATAAAATAAAAAATTTATAACAAAAATTTAAAAATCATAACAAATTTAAAAAATCAATAGCAAAAAATCAAAAAACTAAAAAATCATAAAAAATCATAAAAACAAAAAAAAGCAAAAAAAAGCAAAAAATCAAGTGAACACTAAAAAGTTGAGTTTTTAACCCTTCCGTTGACAGTTCGGGTTCGAGAGGCCTTTCGTTTTTCTGTCGTTTTAGAGCCGTTTTGATGTATTTGAGGTTATTTGATAAAAGAAAATTATCTGCCAAATAACAAACGCAATTGCGAAAATTATTTTTAATTTTTCAATAAATTATCTCATAATAAATTAATTGGAAATTTATACGTTATTAAAATAAAAGTGAATGTGTGATTTCCACAAAATTGTCTGTAAAAACAAAATGACCGTCTCAAAAATTTAATTATTTTTTTAATGGTTAACCATATTGAACGTATAAAAATAGTAATAAATTATTCTTATTTTCAATTAGTTTGTGTTTTAAATCTCAAATTGAATGGGGATTTTTTTTTCAATGTAATAATAATAATAATAATAATAATGTAATTTATTGAGCACATAAAATAGGTACACAATTGGTCTGTATTCAACAATCGAAATGTCTTCAACAAAGTCAAAAATGTTAGGGGAAAATTGGATATAATAAGTCGATTTCAATAAACTTTCAATATTTTATAGTGTATCGTGTGCAGAATACTTCAGTGCAACAATGAAGTCATTAACTCAAATGACGACTTGCCTAGAGCAGTTTTAATAAAATTGACGGTATTTAAAAAAATTGAAATATATTGTATAGCAATGTATGGGATCAAGCTGATTTTTTGTATAGCACAAAACATTGAAACAAATATTGAAAGTGGAATATGTCTTAAAATTTTTAAGTTAAAGAATAAACATCGACTTTGACAAAACTCTTGATAAAAACAAAATTGCTGCCCAAAATTTGGTAAACTTTAATTTATGAGTTATGTAAGTGGTCCTTAATAACAACGTCAAAAATAAATATTTAGAAATAATTAGTTTGTGGTTGGACCCATTTTTTCAGTAAGTGACTGAAGTAATAATCGCATTTTCCTCTTCCGTAATTTGTTTAATTTCGAATTAAATTAATATTATATAAATAAATTGTGAAATGTCGTTCTGCTCTTGACGAAATCGAAAGTTTACCGCCACACTGCCTTTTAATCATTCACCGCCTTCCTGACATTATTCCAATTGAAAAGCTTACTTCCCATTGGTCAATCCGTATAATCCCGAACTTTGTCGAAGACGATGCGGTTGCTAAGGAAGTTCGACTAGTCAATTTCGCCACGCGAAAGTAAAACTCGAGAATAGGTAAGTTCGCATCATGACTTTCGTCAACGAACTTGGCATGCGAACATTTTCAAATCCGCATGGTTGATGCGAACTTTCGAGAATAGCCACCCTGCCAACAACATGAGCAACCAACTAGAAGCTCTTTGACATCAGAGATCGATACTTCAGTCCACCCTTCATTACACAGCCTGCTCATAGCTCAGTGCTCAGTGCTCAGTGCTCAGTGCTCACAGGGTTAACTAGGACACGACCACCTCCTCCGTATACTTTTACCAGACAATAAACAAAAACTTGGAAAAAGACTGCAGCAGAGACCCATAGCTAAAGTTTGCTAAATCTTTTGCACAAAACATTCGTAAAATCGTTTTAAAAGGAACCCTCCAAATTTAATTGTAAAAAAATTAAAGGAAAAACTCAAATTAGTTTGAAACAACGTCCGCTCGGCTGTTTTAGAAAATTGAGAGATATAAATTGTTTCATAAGTGGGTGCAACTTTGATTGGATGTTCACATGATCAGTCTGATTGTATATCAAGCACTTTTTCATGTTTGCTTCTTGCATTGTTAATTAGGCGCCGGTTATTCAACAAAACCGCGCAAAGCTATGAAATATCCGCTACAATTGGAGACGATAACCGTGAACCAATTAATCTCAAATTTTAACCATGATTAGATAAAAGACAAACTTGGGGTTATCACTAATTACAACATTTTATAAATACAATTTAATACTGCACCCAGCGATACAAGAAAATATACCAATTCCCCCCCCCCCCCCTCTCCCCCAAAAAAACAATTATAAATATTACTAAAGCAAAAAATAAAAATATGCCAAGTGATAACCCTAGTTTGGTTTTTATCGATGATTAGAATTTAAAATCATTTCGTCAAACTATTTGGTCTCCAATCGTATCCAAAAAAAAGTGCCTGCAATGTTGACTGTCTGACTCTGAATGAAGTCGATGTCTTAAAAAATATCTACGTTACATTTTGTGTATTTTGGAATCGAACCCGAAACCTCCGGAGTTCAAGTCTAAAGCATCACTGCTGAGCCAACTTGTTATATGTATGGCATTGGAAAAGTTCAACAATAGCATCCAATTTCAAGGGTTTCCGATTTAAAGAAATGTAATTAGAGTCTTCATTCAAATTTGAATACAGCGCTTTTGTGGTTACATTTATCAAATTTCCTCGTTGAAATTCACAACGAATGGGATGAAAGTACTTCAAAGAAATGTCAACTACAAGGAGATTAAAGAGTAATATACTATAATGGGAATATTCTGTCGCAGAAATGAATAAAATCATGATTATGACAAGGAAAATAGCTATCTACAGTGGATGGAAAACATAGTGGAGCACGATAATATGACAGCCGGCTCCGGGAAAGCGAAACAGACGGAAACTAGGTCATGTAGCTGAAACTCTTTTCATTATTAGTTGTGTGCATCCACGAAGCAAGAAACTTTGTACTTCGATGTAACAGGCAAGGGGGGGGGGGGGAGGGGGGGAGAGACCTAAAATTTAATGGATGCTATAAAAATGAAGAATATTGAAGATCGATTGTAATTAAAATAGGTCCTACTTAGACGATCAAACTGAAAAAATATGTGCTAAATGCACTAAATTCATGTTTGGTTCCGCGCGGCCCGTACCCGCGTAAAATTCTTAGCGCGCAGCTGGATTCTTACATAATAATCGAGAAAGTCTTATCGTATGCATATAGGCAAATAAAAAAAGAAGAGGGCGCCATAAAAAAATCCTGTGGGGGAGCTAGACCGAAATCTAAAGTTATGGTTCTGAGTCCGAGAGACAAATGTTGAAAAGGCTTACTACACAAACAGGCCACGACCGCCTCCATCCCACCTCAGCTTATCACATCATCCTAGTTGCAGACCGTGCGACGTGAACCCGCGCCTTGTGATCCAGGAATAAATGAACTGAGTTGAGATAAGGATCAAGGAAAGTTACGCCGCGGGCAGGAGGTTCAACCAACACATTCAGTGATAAGAACTTCCTCCGTGATTAGACCAGATTTACGAGAGCAGGAATAGCGAAGTGGCTAATCACGTCCGCTTTCGACCCACACTTAGTCGCTCAATGCGTCATTCGCCTCAGTCGAGCTCGACCCACACTTAGTCGCTCTGTGCGTCATTCGCCTCAGTCGAGCTCGACCCACACTTAGTCGCTCTGTGCGTCATTCGCCTCAGTCGAGCTCGACCCACACTTAGTCGCTCTGTGCGTCATTCACCTCAGTCGAGTTCGACCCACACTTAGTCGCTCTGTGCGTCATTCGCCTCAGTCGAGTTCGACCCACACTTACGCTCTGTGGGTCATTCGCCTCAGTCGAGTTCGACCCACACTTACGCTCTGTGGGTCATTCGCCTCAGTCGAGTTCGACCCCCACTTAGTCGCTTGGTACATCATTCGCCTCAGTCGAGCTCGACCCACACTTAGTCGCTCTGTGCGTCATTCGCCTCAGTCGAGCTCGACCCACACTTAGTCGCTCTGTGCGTCATTCGCCTCAGTCGAGTTCGACCCACACTTAGTCGCTCTGTGCGTCATTCGCCTCAGTCGAGTTCGACCCACACTTAGTCGCTCTGTGCGTCATTCGCCTCAGTCGAGTTCGACCCACACTTAGTCGCTCTGTGCGTCATTCGCCTCAGTCGAGTTCGACCCACACTTAGTCGCTCTGTGCGTCATTCACCTCAGTCGAGTTCGACCCACACTTAGTCGCTCTGTGCGTCATTCACCTCAGTCGAGTTCGACCCCCACTTAGTCGCTCTGTGCGTCATTCACCTCAGTTGAGAAGCAAGCGTCGTATCCTGATCCCTCTTTTTATTTTAGACCCCTAAATCCTGGGGAAGCTGCTGTAGAAATATGAAATATACCTAATAAAAATAAAACTTTACTCCTGCAAATGTTTCTTAAAAAGTCTCAATAAGATACCCAGAAAATGTGTCAACTGCCTCCCAAAAAGTTGAATAACAGTGGAGCAAATAATGAGCCTTGGGGAGATGTCTGTTTTTTATAAAAAAAAAATTACGCAACTGTCAGTTTCTACAGTCGCCGCCTTTCTTACTAACGGCACTTCTGGTCCTTTAATTAATTATAAAATATTGGAGGCTTCTTGTTTGAGAAATGTGTTTGGTACCGAATGCCGGGCAGTTGTAAGTGCGTATCCCTATCCTCGCAGAGACCTTAGTTCAGTGTAATAACTCGGAACCAAACCGTCTTAGCGCTGTGTCCTTGCATCAGTCAATAATAACCAGATGACAAAAAATATAACCAAAATGGCAATTATGTGACAATAATATGAATAACCAGATCAGTTGCTTCATTTCAAAGCCTTTGAATTGAACAAGATCGAAATGTTAGTTGTTTTACACTCCGGAGGTCGTGGTTCGATTCTGATCGAGGATTTTACGTAACTTCCCTCAGTCGAGAGGCACATGCTGGGAAGGTTCCCACTAATAGTCCACGACCGTGTCCTTCCCACGTTCATCCTTACCTATTGTTTGAGCCAGTTGTGCTAAACTTGTGGCTTTTCTTATATTTACTAAATTGTTTATTTGCTTTTACATCATTGCTTTTCCATAACATCTTAATATTTCACTCTTTTCTATTTTATTTAACCTTGTTATTTGTCATTCATTTCTCTTTTACTTAACTTTTCTCTTTTACTTCTCATTTTCTTAACTCTGAGTTATAATTCTCTGAATGACGTGTTGTACATTTTCTCTCGAGTCATCGAAATAAATACTTTTACACCATTCAATTGCCCTTTCAATGATACAGGAAACTATCAAATCACCTATAATTCTTCATGATCATCATAGAAGGAAGAATTTGAATTATCATCATCGTAATAATTCATGAGTTGGTATTAGCCTGGTTACAGAACAGTGCGACGTTAAACAAATTAGTTACAAATCAGTTGAAGTAATTGAAGCTAATAACACAAAGTCTGTGATATCATAACGTAACAGAGCCCAATGTCCTCCGCTGACACAAAGCGTTGCACAAAGTGAAGTGCAGTGGAGAACTGCAGTCGGTGCATTTGAGTGCACGTGCACTCGAATGCACTGTCGACGCGTCTCGCATATCTCGGCTCCTTATCACAGATCTTGCAATGTAACACACCGTACCGAGTAGCGAAGCCAATACCTCCATGAATATCATTTATCAACTCGAGCGCTACGGAAATGACCTTGAAACCTAACCACCAATCGGAGAGGTCGATACAATTCCACGTGGTCCTGATTCGTTGACGTTCCTCAGTTAGGTTAGGTTAGGTTAGGTTAGGTTAGGTTAGGTTAGGTTAGGTTAGGTTAGGTTAGGTTAGGTTAGGTTAACTTAGGTTAGGTTAGGGTCAGTAGGTTAGGTTAGTTTTAGGTTTACGATGTTAGGTCAGGTTAGGGTAGCGAGAAGCGTTTTTGTTTACATTTATAGTTTAGAATTTCCTGGCCAATTTTCTGCCTTTTAAATGAAACAAATTGAAATCTTCAAAGAAAAACAATGTTTAGCAACTTAACAATCAATAAAAAACCTAAGCGGTTTTTGACTGCAGAGAGTGCTGAACATAAGATAGTCTAAGTCAAACAACCTTTCAGAAATTAGTTTGGTGCCTCTGGTTTCTGAAAAGATTCAAATACAGTTTTGTTTTTTAGTCACGAAAACGCATTGGCCAAACATCGATCTAGCTCCCATCTTTGACAACACAAATAGTTCGGTGGAATGCACTGTTTAGAAACGAGCCCCCAGATGATTTTTACATCTTAACCTTGTTCCCCGTATCGACTCGTGCCAATAAGTGAAAAGCGAACTCTATTTCAAGACACAAGTAGGTGTGACTCGAAGGACTCACCTCCTCCGTTCTGCTGGCAGAGATACGGGAACCTCCAGATATTGCCTAGTCCCACGGAGTAGCCGATGATGCTGAGGAAGAACTGTACTTTGCCGCTCCACGCCGCCCTCTCCTCGCCCTCCAGCGTGGCGCTGACGATGCTGCCCCGGTGCGAGCCGTCCTGCGACGGGGACAACACGATGGTCACATTGTGGGCCCCGGTGCCGTTGTTGCGGTTCAGAGGCGCGAGCTCGTGCCCGTTGCGAGTGTCAGTCTTAGCGGGCGGAACCATGACGGCGATGTCCAGAGATTGCGATCAGAAGAGAGATTTATTGAACATGTAGCGATGGCAAGCGTAGGGAACGAATATATCTCGGTATTTATCGAACTGGTATCGGGTATTCTTCGAGATATACCGAACTGGTTTCGATTTAACTGAGATTTATCGAGCTGGTATCGATTTTACTGAGATTTATCGAACTGGTACCGATTTTACTAAGATTTATCGAACTGGTATCGATTTTACTGAGATTTACCGAACTGGTATCGATTTTACTGAGATTTATCGAACTGGTATCGATTTTACTGAGATTTATCGAACTGGTATCGGGTTTTCTACGAGATTATTCGAACTAGTATCGATTTTACTGAGATTTATCGAACTGGTATAGTGTTCACCGCGAAATAAAACGAACTATATCGAACTGGTACACTGCGATCTATATCGAACTGTATCGATAGTTTTTAAATGAGATCAGATATTACACTCCACGTGTCGGCGATCAACGCCGTTTTCAAATACTTCGGGTAAATCACAACAAATCGATCAACATGAATACACTTTTAACTTGAATTATATTTCTATTAAACACATGTAACATTTCTATCCCGTTGGCGGTTTATTTTCGTAACGTTGCTGGATGAGGTTTGTTGTGTTTGGTTTGATGTTGGTTATCCATTTGTCACTGCTGCGTTGAGATTGCGACGCGCGTGCGACTGTCAGCTCGGCTGGATGCAGACTGAAATAGCAGGCTCGCTGGCGACGCCGTCAGTGCGCAGGCGTCCCCCCCCCCCCCCCCCCCCCCCCCCGCGCCGCGACGCTCGCCGTCATTCAGAGAAGGGGTTCACAGGGGTTCTGTTGATCCCCCCACCACCTACCCCCAGTCACACCTGACGCGCAATATATGTGATGCGATCTGTGAAAAGGGACCTGTGGGTGAAGGATAGTGATTTCCAGCTTTTTAGCTCTTTGGAAAGAGGAAGAAATTAGGAATTAATCATAAAAAAATTACTAAATTCTGATAATAAATAAGAAAGTTGTATATTTTTAAATTTTTGTAATTCGAAAATTTAAAAGCAGGAAAAATTAATTTAAAGTGAAGCAACGGGCATTTAAGATTTTTTTTGTATTTGTATTCACAGAGATCGAAGAAAACACCACTAGGTAGCAGGTAAAGCCACCCCATAAATAAACACTCCGTGTAAAAATACCAGCCAAGTCTCTTCAACTTAAAAAAATAGAAGACATCTAAAAATTCAGCACTGAAAAGTAGTGCTAGTGATATCAAAAAATTGGCCTTGTCAAAACTTTTCAAAAATTACTTGGCGCATCGTGCATATAAATAGTATAGAAGTAGGTCGGTAATCAAATATACTCATCTATACGTAAAATATATCTATAATCCCCTAGAAAAACGATGCGCCAAGTATTTTTTGATAAGTTTTGACTTGGCCAATTTTTTGATATCACTACTTTTCAGTGCTGAATTTTTATATTTCTTCTATTTTTTTAAGTTGAAGAGACTTGGCTGGTATTTTTACACGGAGTGTATTTTATGGGGATATCATTTCTTTTATTAGTTTATTCTTACAACTTGTAACATATATTGTGGCACCAAGGACGATAACTCCTTTAAAAAATACCCCTATTTAATTTCGTTGCTAAGAAAAATTGTGCTTGTTACCAATGATAATTAAAGCAGGAAGATGTTTCATGTAATGTTAAAATCTGTCTGTGAGAATTTGCGAAAAAAATCAATTTCCCATGTCTCATAATAAACCTCACCAATAGATGTCTATGTTTCATATATGTCTGTCTCTCTCCCACTTATGTTATTGGACTTCAAAACCCTCAAATACAATGTTGCAATGTCTATCTAATACAATTCACAGTTTACCTTGAAGTAGTCCAAGCTAGTTCTGAAGTTGCTTCAAGTTTCATGGCTCTGGTAATCGTCATTGACTAATTAATTTTATATACACAATTTTGAGCTGAATAAAATGCAATTGATCTCATGTAATTTCGTTATGTATTAATATAAGAGATATTTAATATATTTAGGAGATAATATTAATATAAGAGATAAATTTAATAAAATCTAAGCTATCATGGAAAAAAACTTTTGTTTGCTATTTTTAAATTTTAGCAGGCTATGAAATATTTCATAAGAAAATGCTGGCAGAATAGTTAAAAATAGTCTATGCCCCTTGAAATCTTGAAATACAGCGCTGCCAGAATGATCCACAAACACAGAGACATCTATTGGCGAGGTTTATTGACCGAGCGTAGCGAGCGTCACCACGGTACTCTTAAGCCTGATTTACACTGTTCAAGTTTACTTTCAAGTCCTTGAATTCAACCCTTGAATTCAACCCCTTGAATAGTCTAAACGGATAACTTGAAGCGTTCAACCCTTGAATTCAAGACTTGAAGCCATTTAGAACATGTCCTATTTTCCTTGAAGACTTGAAAGACTTGAACGACTTGAACCAATCAGAACCCACGCCACAACTCTGGCTCCGCCCCTCTCTCCAGTATCTTTCAAGATTTTCCCGCCAATTCCAGATTTTAACATATTCTAGCAAATATTAATTAGTTACCGATATGTCATAATCACGAGAGACAACTGTTTCATTAAATACACAATATGTGTCTATGTGGCATCCAAAATCTAGCACAATATTAATAACATGTTCTTTGCAAGAAGTTACTATTTTAGGTTATGTTACGACTTGAAGCTTGAACAGTGTAAATGCCCATTCAAGTGGTTGAATTCAAGGGTTGCGTTCAAGGGCTTGAATTCAAGGACTTGAAAGCAAACTTGAACAGTGTAAATGAGGCTTTATGGCACTTTCGCTGCGTGTTTTTTTTTTTTTTTTTTTTTTTTTTTTGTGGTCACAGCCCAGGTCAAACCGCTCAAGCAATCGATCTGAAATTTTGTACACATACTAACGTAATCTATGCGGTCCCTGGGATCGTTTTTGAATGGGCTCCCGTGATTGGTTCAAATTTAAAAAAAATTATCTTTCGATTGGGTGCTTCGATCAATTTGAAATTTAGCAAAAACATTGCAACCAACATTGTACCCAATCATAAAAAGTTTCAGCCAAATCCTCCTATTGGTTCAAATTTAAAACCATTTTTCATGTGATTTTTGACATTTAAACTAGAACAGATTGACCGATCAACTTGAAACTTCGCGTGGTCATTGGTACCAACATTTTAGATATTTTCGCCAATTTTCAGTCTAATCGGTCGTTATTTTCAAAAGTTTTGTCATTTTAAGGTCATTTTATTCCATAATCTTGAAAAATGTATACTAAATTGTCATCCCTGCCTTCTTTAAGCTTCTGTTCCAAGGCAAGGCCTGTAGAGCAGCCAAGCTATCCACAATGTACAGTAAAATGAAAGCATTTTTGAGCTAGCGCATAAAATCGAATGCAGTACGAAGGCCAAATCCTCTAATTGGTTTAAGTTTAAATAATGTCTTCTGATTGGTCGACAATAAAAATGTTCACATTAAGTTCAAATTTTGCATGGTGATCAAGACCAACTTAATATTAAATTTTACATATTGTAAGCCCAATCAGTCAAGTATTAATTGTAATTTTACGAGTTTAGTATGGGATGTCACAAGAGATTTCTGGAGAAGGTATGTAGGTAAGACTTCACGACACAATGGATCTGTTATTCATCCAGAGTATTATGGAGATTGAAAAATTGCAGAGAAAATCGTCTTGTGCCGTGTAGTGCATCGTTACTATGGGGATGTTGCATGTTCTGTGCTCGCTCATCAACGCGTTACACTGAGCGTTTTCCTAGTTATAAGACATGGGACTCTCTTTTTTTTCGCAAATTCTCACAGACAGATTTTAACATTACATGAAACATCTTCTTGCTTTAATTATCTTTGTTGTTACTATGTATATGCCATAAATGATATGCTATAAAGTATAGCACAAGTTTCGTTCCAATTGGTCCAGCCGTTCTCGAGTTATGGCATCACTTCCGGTTTTCAAAATGGCAGCTGACTTCACTGCAACCTAAAATTTGTATCTATAAAATGTTATGTTGCATTATAAGCCTTCTGAATATGTAGTTATTGTTATAAGTGATGATTTTAGTCAGATTTGGCATTTTTATGACGTCATTTCCGGTTTCGGTAAAATATATTTCTATTTCGACTAATGATATTTAATATTGATAACTGTCCGAATCGTTTGGCGCTAGTTTCGTCCCGATCAATCCATCCGATTTTGAGATATGGCGTCACTTCCGGTTTCAAAATGGCGGCACAAAAAATTCGTAAGGGCAAGGTATCATCAGACGCCAAAAGTGCATATGTGGTAAAAATTTCAGGTTGATTGGTTCAGCCGTTTAGGCTGTGGCGGTGATAGCAACGTTTCCTGATATCATCATCATCGTCTTCATCAGAATCAGAAAGTGGTGTTATTTTACGTATTTCACGGCCCTCTAGCTCGCAAATGGCATAACCTATTGTTCCCAAATTTGGTATATGTTGTGGGGTGGGCCATAGCTCGAAATTGAAACATTTTACAACAATGTGAGATTTTCCAATTTTAAGAACCAGTAGACGAAAATGCTATGTTGTTGCTTACAGTAAAAGTGGTTGGTCTGCTCCTCAGTTTATTAGGCATTTACGGTATGTTGAGTGAGTGTGAGTGTACGGTACGACTTGGCTGGGTGGAGCGACCGCTCCACTAGATTCCGAAAATCGATAAAATAGCTAGGTATTTTAACACAATATAATTGCATTTTGCAGCAAACTAACTTTTTCACCCACAGGTCCCTTTTCACAGATCGCATCAAGAGATGATGCTAATTCACGGGCGAGACTCGTTTTACTTAGTCGAGAGGTAAATGATGGGCAGGTTCCCGATGGTAGGTACGCTTTTAGTTTTAAATGTTGTGTTTATTTTGATACGTAATGTCCAGGTCACACTGTTCAACCAATCGATCTGAAATATTGCACACACACTCTGTCATAATATGAGCTGTCTGTCACACTCACAGGTACATGTGTTGAAACACATCCTGTGATTCGTTGACAATAACAAATTGAACCGTTTGGCAGATCAACTTTCAATTTTAATTGGATTTGATTCTTGATTTAATTTTAATTTTAATTTAATTGATCATTGGGACCGACTTTTCAGGAGTTTTAAAAAACTTATCAGACAAATTTGTGGAGAATTTCAGACGTCTTGATTGTTTTCCGTGCGGTATTCCTCAGTCCACGCAAATGCTGGAAAGGTCACTCAACGACCACCTCCTTCCCGCCGTCCATCTTCATCATCATCTCCCAACCATCCAAATCATTCATCTGCCTTCATCAGCCTAGGTGCCGAACAAAACACGCGTCTTTATCTTTTAGTTTTGGAATGTGAACCAGTTAGTTGGGACCTTCAATACAAGAACATTATCTCACGTCAATGGTTCCTGATTTCCTGATCACTTCGTAGTCGTACAAATGTTGCAGTTACTTCAAGGTTACTTCATAGATGCGCACTTGGGCCATGTTTGTAACATTGTATCGAATTGTATTAATTCGTATGGTGTAACGTCGCACTGTTCTGCAACTCATGGCGACGAATGATGATGATGATGATGATGATGATGATGATGATGATGATGATGATGATGATGATGATGATGATGATGATTGAGAGATGATGATTTATTTATTTTATTTATTTAATTTTACACAGCTTTGGAAATAAATTTCCGCGGCTGGAGATGGAATTACATATATAAAATACATTTAAGTGTTGTTACAATGCAATTGACAATATTCAAGAAATCAGATCTGGAATTCATCGGAGAGTATGTTCTCCAATTGGGCAGCGTCAGGTAGGGACTCCATCTTCTTCGCTGGCAAGCGGTTCCAGAGCCGACAAGTTCTACCCAGGAATGAGTGCAGACCGATGTTCGTCTTGTAGCGCCTTAGATTTAGTTTGAGGCTATGGTCATGCCGGGTGATGTTGGTTGAGAATGACCATAGCCCATCTAGGCCTTGCCAGGCTGGCTTCCTGCTTAAAGCTTTAAGAAGACAGCGGAGACCAACCCTACTTCTTCTCGTTGCCAGTGTTTCCCACCCCAGCTCTGTCAGGAGTTTGGTCACGCTGACATGTGGCCGTCCATTCTCCGTCGACCACCACCGCAAGTTGTTCGTGACGTGCCTCGCTGCTCGCCGCTGGACAATCTCGAGGTCATAGGTCCTACACGAGGTATACGGATCCCATACCCCACAACAGTATTCGAGCAATGGTCGGATGAGACACTTGTAGGCGTGGGCTTTGGTGCGACGATGGCTACCACGGAGGTTCCTCATTACGAAGCTCAAATTTCTCTTCGCCTTACTGATAACTCTACCTATGTGGTTATTCCAGTTTAGATCTGATGAAAGTGTGACTCCGAGATATTTACATGTTGATGATTTAACGAGGCTGTCTCCCTGGATATGATATGTAGTAGGTATTGGTGATCTTCTCCTGGTGAAACTGATAACTGTTGTTTTGCTGGTGTTTAGTTTCATACCATTGACAGTACCCCCAAGTGTTGATTTTGTCGATGTCTTGCTGGAGTTTCAGCTGATCTTCTGTTCCCTTTATGGTGTAGTATACTATACAATCATCAGCAAAGAGGCGTATGTTGGTTTGCATATTGTCAGCTATATCATTTATGTATCCAGTGAAGAGAGTCGGACCTAAAACTGATCCTTGCGGGACTCCGGATGTGACGTTTGCTAGATCTGATGTTGCTTCTCCTATTTGAACTCGCTGGGTTCTATTAGTTAGGAACTCACGAATCCACTGTATCACTTTGTTATCCAGGTTCATTCCCATGATCTTGTCGAGTAAGCGATTATGTGGTACCACATCAAACGCCTTGGCGAAATCGATCAAGATTGCATCCACTTGATCCCCTTGATCCAGTGCCTCGGCTAGCTCTTGAGTGAATACCGTAAGAGACGATTCACACGAATAGCCTTTCCTAAAGCCGTGTTGATTGTCAAACAGCCAGTTTTCCTCATTCCAGGCGGCATGGATGTAATCCGTGATAATTCGCTCCAATAACTTGCAGACGATCGATGTATTGCTAATTGGACGGTAATTAGCAGGATTATCACGGCTGCCGTTCTTGTAGATGGGTCGTACTGTGGCCGTTTTCCAATCTTCTGGGACTTCAGAGTTGTTGATGGATATGACGAAAAGTCGATGTAGATAAGGGGCAATAACAGATCCTCCGATTTTCAACATTTGTGAAGTTATCCCGTTATCCCGTCCGGGCCTGGTGACGTGTTTATTATCAAGCGTTGTATAGCAGATTTTATGGCACTGATGTTAATTGTGAAACTGTTCTGGTTGTTTGCGGACATGGCTTGAGGTAAGGATGTAGAGTTGGCTAAGCTCCAAATTGGACTTGCACTAAATACCTTACTGTATGTGAGGTTTAGTAAGCTAGCTTTTTCAACATCCGTCGTTGCACTCTGGGCATCTGGACTCTTAAGAAGGGTTGGTATTGAATTATTGTTACCCTTCTTTGAATTTACGTGCCTGTGAAAACGGATCCAGTTTCCAGGTTTATCCACTCCCAATAATGTATGCATGTAATTATTGAGAGAAGTGCTTTTAAGGTCAAGGAGATCTCGGCTGAGATTTTTAAATTTGTCACTGGTGAATCTCGTGGAGTATGCCTGTCTACACTTCTTTTTCAATTTTCGTATCTCTGTGTTGTAATACAGAGGGTCTGGATTATTGGCAAGTAATCGTTGTGGGACAAACTTGGATCTTGCAGTTTCTAGTAGTTCTTTGAAGCTAGTCCAGTAATTATGAATGTTCCCTGGTTGGTTGCTCCAGGAATCGAAAGCTTCTATGAGAAATGAGGCAATTTGTGGTTTGTCTGCTTTAGCATAAGACCACACTGTCTTCCGTTCGTTGCTTTTTTTGCGATTAGTGGGAAGAGTGACACATAAATTAATAAGCAAGTGGTCACTTATCCCTGTCTCTACACTGCTTGACAAGTAAATGTCCGGGGGGCTAACAAGAAAAACATCCGGCACATTGCTTGATACATGTGTAGGAACAGAAATGACTTGTTGGAAGTTAAAGTCTTCAAGCAAAGTGTTAATGGAGGTTTGGATTGTGCACTGTGTAACAATCGGATCTGCATCCCAAACAATATTTGGTAGATTTACGAAGAATACGTAAGGATGACGGTGGAAAGGAGGCGGTCGTGGCACATTAAATTGTATTTGCATTCAAAACAAGTAAAATTGTAGAAAAATTGCGAAAAATTGGTATTGTGAACACGATATTGGCATTGTGGGAGTTCTACAAAACTATCCAATACATGCGCGGTATCCAAAAGCGGGCTTTTACCTTATTGAGCGAGCGAAGCAAACGACTCCTTTTGACTCTTTTGACACGGACCTCTGTCTTTTTTTTGCTGCTACCTGGTACAAACGAAGTCGCACCGTTTCACCGATCAATCTGAAATTTTGCACACATGTAGAGGCAACCTTTTCTGTTTGCAGACTTACATTTTTATTAGCTGTCAGAAATGAAGTATCGAAATGAATGTTTCTAGTGCCACTTGAATAGAATCTGATTTTTCTATATTTACCAGAGTGCTTGGATAATATTTTCAAGTTTCGATGAAAAGCATATACTTTTATGTTGATTGAGTGGATCATATTTCAATTCAATATGGATGTATATTATGTTTTCTGTGCGTTGTGTATACGCATTTCCGGTTCAAGAATTTGCACGTACCCGTGCTCGCTCATCATCGCAGTACACTGAGCGTATTTTGATTGAGATGATGATGATGATGATGATAAAAGAATGGGTATAGATGGACGGTGAAAGAGGGACTTCTTGAAGGGAACCTTCTCAGCATTTGCCTCTCGACTGAGGTAATTCACGAAACATTCATAGTCAGGACTGAGGAGATCGAATGAGGAAATGTGGAGTTAAAGTCAAGAGCGCTACTGCCTGGGCCAACATGCGCCGTAATATAGATCAATCTGGTTGGTATTATGTAAACATTCTCAAAACAACTCTGTTTTGGAGAATTCTACTTGGCTTCAATAAAAGAAAACATACATCCTACCATTGAAATGCCACAATAAGAACTTTCATGACATTGATTTTGTTCAAAGTTGGTTAAGTTGTTGATAAATCCTGAAAATGAGGATTTTTTTGTGTCGTAATTTTTTTCACTCCTCTGGTATTTTTACCCCCTCAAAATTCTCACATTTTAGAAACCATTATCTACATATTATCCAACTGAAACTTTAGGAAATGTCTGTGATTTTTTTAAAGAAATTTACATAAAAATAAGTAGTTTTATGAAATGTATGAAATGGGGGTCAAAGGTTGGCAATGGGTCTCAGAGGCTATGTGGATTGTCAACGTCTGCATAGCAATAAAACTCTGAGAAATGATCACGTCATTTATATGACAGGCCAACAAATCCTACTTCCACGTCCACGAAGACATGACTCGCGTGACCCCTGGGCAATGCATGGCATGCAATGGATGTATGTCATGTAGCTAACGGAAGAGGGTGGGGGCGAATATCCGGCGCCCAGAAATAACTGGACCATGTTGACTAAGGGTATAAACCCTGAGAGAAAATTCTGGTCCCCAGGTTGGGGGTTGAGTCGTAAGGCTAGCTCCCTTACATTCGGAAAAAATTACCTTGCTACTAATCCTAGACAGATGCCTCGGAACAAGCCGGACGGGAAACGTGTTAGACGAACTATGCAGCGGAGAAGGACTTTGATTTATGGTACATGGAACATTCAAGGAATAAGCACGAAGCAGACAGAAGTCTTTACACAGTTGGAGAAATATAAAGTGGATGTTGCAACACTAACGGAGACGAAGAAGAAGGGATGTGGGAATGAGGAGTATGGGAATTATGTTGTGTTTTATAGTGGAGTGAATAAGGACAAAAGAGCAAAAGCTGGAGTAGCCATAGCAGTTCACAAGAAGTTTAAGAAGGGTATAAAACACTGGGAACAAATCAATGAGAGATTGATGAAGATGGAAATGGAGTGGTGGGGTCATAATATTGTGGTGGTTGCAGCCTATGCTCCGACTGACGACTCCAATGTGGACACAAAGGACGAATACGAGAACGACTTGACATCACTGCTAAGTAATATTAGTAGTAGGAAGGAAATTTTATTAATGGGGGACTTAAATGCACGAACTGGTAGTAAGGAGGATGACCAGGTTATTGGAAGATTTGGGGAAGACGTAGTTAATGATAATGGCACGAGATTGATCGAAGTGTGTCATAGGTTTGAACTGCGAATAATGAATGGGTTTTTTCAGCACAAAGACATTCACAGGTATACATGGGTTCAGCCTACACGGAAACTGAGGTCCATCATTGACTACGTGATTCAGAAGCAAGACTCCAAGTTGATCGTATCTGATGTGAGGGCATTCAGAGGGGCAGAATGTGGGACAGATCATGTATTATTGCTGTCCAAGGTGCAGTTCAAGTACCGTCAACGTAATAAGGTGGTAGAGGATAGGGCAGAGGGGAAGCTCGTGGTTGGCACTAAGTATAAGTTGGAACTATTGCATGATATTTCAGTGGACTACTTATATAAACGTAGGTTAGTTGATAAGCTGGGTGAAGAGTTCAATGGTAGTCCAGCGGATATTTACAACCAACTGAAGAAGGCAATTCATGACGCTGCCAGCGAAGCATTAGGAGAAGAGGATCAGAAGAGACAAACAAAATATTGGTGGAGCGTTGAGGTCGAGGAATTGGTTGATACAAAGAGAAAATTGTACAACAAATGGTTATCAAAGCAGGACTCAGAAGATAGGAAACAATATGTCAGGGCAAATAGAGAAGTGAAAAGGGCTGTGCTGGCGGCAAAGAATAGTGCATGGAATGCGAAGTGTGCGGAAGTAGAAATGATGATTGGGGGAACAAGAGCAAGAGCGGCTTGGAAGACGATTAACAGCATGAGACAAAATACTCAGAATAAGGCTAATTTACCAATGATTAAAATGGAGGATTGGCGAGAGTATTACAAGAATATGTTGCGTGAGGATAGAAGGGAGCACATGCAGGAAACTCTCGGAATTAATACGCCGATTGGTGAAGAGGCGGTTATAATCTCAAAAACTACTGAGAAGGAAATCTACGACGCGCTCAAGGGCTCCAAAAATGGAAAAGCTGCAGGTCCTGGAGATATACCGATAGAGTTGGTGAAGCATGGTCCCCTTGGTGTAATACAGATCTTGGCCAAGATATTTAATGCATGTTTGATATATGGAGAAAATGTGCCAAGAGAATGGAAAATGGCTTACATCAGTTCAATCTTTAAGAAAGGAAATAGATTGGATTACCAGAACTACAGGGGAATTAGCGTGCTCTCCTCGATCGGTAGATTGTATGGACGGATCATAAAAACAAGGATTGAGCATGACGTGGATATAGGAGAAGAGCAGAGTGGATTTACAGCAGGACGCTCATGCATGGACAACGTGTTTTCACTGCGGCAGTTAATCGAGAAAAGAAAGTCGCGAGGAATGGAGACTCATCTGGTCTTTATTGACTTGGAAAAAGCTTACGATACTGTTCCTAGAAAGCAACTATTTGAAGTACTGGCAGCAAGTCAGATCCATAGAAAGTATTATGACACAATAAGGGACATGTATGAAGACCAGGAGAGTGTGGTGAAAGTCGGGCAGAGGATATCGGATGTATTCGGCATTACGAAGGGTTTAAGACAGGGTTGTTGTCTTTCCCCAACCCTCTTCAAAATTTATGTCAACAAAGTAATTCAGGAATGGCAAGAAAAATGTAGGCCAATGGGAATTGATGTTAATGGAGAGTTTTTACACACACTTTTATTCGCTGATGATCAAGTGATTTTGGCCGAGGATATGGACGATATCCATTACATGCTTAGGAAATTGACCGAAACCTATGGAAAATGGGGTTTGACGATAAATTTTGAAAAGACTAAGTATTTGGTAGTCGGAGGGAAGGGATGTGATCTTGATGTTAACGGTAAAGTGGTGAAGTCTTGCAGGGAGTATAAGTACTTGGGGGTCATTATAGGGGAGGATGGAAGCAGCAGGAGAGAAATTGACAATCGGATAGCGCAAGCAAAGCAGGCAACTCAGAAGTTAAATTCTTTGCTGTGGTCCGAGCAGCTACATAAAAAAAACTAAAACAAATATATATAACGCAGTAGTGAGGAGTCTTCTCACTTATGGGTCCGAAGCATGGGAGTTGACAAAGAGAAATAAAGAAAGACTTCTTGCAACGGAGATGGATTTTCTGCGGAGGAGCTGTGGAGTATCACGGCTACAGCACATACGTAATGAGGAAATTAGAGAAAGGATAGAGAAGAAGGACACGTTGGTACAAGAGATTGAAGAACGAAGGTTAAAGTGGTACGGGCATATGAGAAGGATGGACGCGAACAGGTGGCCACAGAGGATGTGGGAGTGGGTGCCACCTGGACGGCGGTTTAGAGGGCGTCCGGCCAAGGAATGGCACTCCGAGGTTAAGGAGGCTATGGAAAGTCATCAACTGGAAGAGGACGAATGGAGGGACAAGGATTCCTGGCGTCTAGGATGCGAGACACGGCCACGGCTGTAAATCACTCGCAATATATATATATATATATATATGAAATGTTATAAAATTTTTATGTTTGTTTCAAATCAGGGGTGATCAAACCAAATATTGCATTTGTAATGGCCCACTTGAATAAATGGCATTTTTACATTTCAAAAAATATAATGTATCCACCATTTTTTTTATGAAAACATTCGTGGCAAGTTTATGAGTGGAACGAAAATTGGTTTATCGTTGGTGTACGAGATTTACCGCAAAAAACGATTTAAATGTAGGAATAACTAGGAAAACGCTCATAGAACCGCGCAAAGAAACGCGTTGATGAGCGAGCACGAATACCTACGAACAAGAACTACATCTGAACAGAATCCACTCACTAAAACGATTTAAAAATCATTGATTTCATTGATTTAAAACTCATAAAATATCAATAAGTCTGTAATTACTTGACTGATGGGCTAAAAATGAGTAAAACTTTAGATAATGTTAGTCTTGATCACCATGCAAAGTGTGAACTTAATAGGACATTTGTTATTTTCGAGCAATCAGAGGATATTATTTAAAATTGAAATAATGTACAATGAGAGACAATGTAGAGAATGTGTGTGAGACAATGTTGGTCGCAATTACATGGCAAAAATCTCAAATTGATCGGACCGAATAATCGAAAAATAATTTTTTGACATTTTAACTAATAAACTGATTTCAAAAAATAAAAAAGGGGTACGTGCCAAAAGAGCCAAAAGGAGTCGCTCGCTCAATTAGTAATAATGAAATAATCAATGTATTATATTGTACATTATGATATTTTAAATAAGTTATTAATATATTTATGAATTTAATTGTGTTGTTACAGTTTCCTAGTGCCAGTGACTGCTTATAGGCGACTGCAAATGGATGGAGACAAAACACCACATCGGTCACCTGTGTATGAATCATCGGGGGGCGTTTGTGTTGTGTGTTGCAAATAATCCACATTTACATAGATGAAGATGATACATCTCAAGAGTTCACAAGGTGAGATCCAAGTCCAACGACTCTTTACTCCAGGAAACAAATGGAAGAGTCCCAGGAAGCAATCTCCAATGTTCTGGTGACCACAACTTCTATCAAGAATCAATGTATCATACTGCTTTTTCACGCCCCACGATGCCTGCCATGGAAAGATATATTTATTTATTTATTTATTTATTTATTTATTTATTAGTCATCCGTTGAAAAATACATATATTAAATAGAATATACAATGCATGGATGTTGTCAATGTAATACATAAGTACAGGAATACACACTAGGTTTAGCAAGGTGGCTATTTAAAATTAAATTTAAAATGTATGGTTTAAAAAATCCTTCGTAGAGTAAAACCCATTGTCCAGAAGAATCTTCTTAAGTCCTATTTTAAAAACTTCATGGTCAGTGGTACATCTCAGAGGTTCAGGTAGGTTGTTGAACAATTTCCTGCCAGCATGCTTTACCCCTAGCGATGACATTTTGAGTTTGCAGTATTGGTGCTTTATGAATGTACTAGAGAGCCCCGCCATGTAACACATGACCTAATCACAATCTTTTCTGATCAAGGTATAATTGATGGCTCAACTCTTGAACAACTCTTGCTGACGAATTGACAGATCGTGACAATTAGATTGACCCTCACGGAACTACCGATCTCAATAGCAATTCAATTCTAAATCTTGATATTTTTTCAAAACAAACCGAAACAATAATTAAATATGAATGGATCTGTTCAGTGAAGAATTAACCCAAAGTGTCAGTTTCCAAATAAATATACCTACTTAGAATATTGAAAATAACAACTGAAAAATGTATGAATGAATCTAAACGAATCCAAATTCTGAATCCGAAAGCATTCCTAAATGAGTTAATTATACGAAACAAATACACAACATAAAAAATTACAGCACAATCAAAGATTTTCAACGTTTAAAAATATGAGCTAATATGAAGCAGAATATGAAGCAGAGAGAAGAGCATTTCTGTCATTGGCTGACCGCTCTCACGTGACCTTACTTTCCTCACTGCTTTGGTCATGATCGAAAAAGCACAAAGTATACTTGAAGTCCATCGTCAAGACTGAGTAGTAGAATTTAATGCGATGTATTCAGGTCTCCACATAATAAGATTCAACCTGATTATATAAATGTACGCATCTCTGCAGAAATCACAACAATACCATTTTGATTCCTAAATGGTACTGTCAGTTTTCTATATACTTAAATCATTTTCAAAATGCGAAGTGACGTAAGGAGGTACACCCGAGAAAAATTTCCAATATCAGAACATTCTCTTGCGCCCCCCCCCCCCCCCCCCCAAACCCACACAACATTCTCAACCCCCAAAATAACATCTAATTACATTTAAATGTTGCTTTTCAAGTGGTTCTATTGAGTCAAGGTCCACAGAGTTAAATTGTATTTTTTTCACTGCCAATGGATTCACGGCTTCCTGAAGTTTCAAAGTTTCGAAAAAAGTGTGTTTTTCCATGATATTGTGCATTCCTTGTAATATCTCTCGAAATACTTAACGGATTCGATTGAAATTGTGTGCACTTTATTTGGCTCGAAATTATTTATAGGAAAAGTCCGGGTTTGATTAAAATTGGGCTAAAATGACGATTTCTATAGAGGTCTATCGTAACGCAAATTCCGAGCTCAAGGTCAAAACTGTGCATTAATAGTAAAGGATTGTGCATTCCTTGTAATATCTCTCGAAATACTTAACGAATTCGATTGAAATTGTGTGCACTTTATTTGGCTCGAAATTATTTACAGGAAAAGTCCGGGTTTGATTAAAATTGGGCTAAAATGACGATTTCTATAGAGGTCTATCGTAACGCAAATTCCGAGCTCAAGGTCAAAACTGTGCATTAATAGTAAAGGATGCCTGCGAGTTACGTGCGTTTCTGCAATGCCGGTCTGAAATTCTTCAGGATGGTCTCTTACAAACATACATATGGCAAATATATAGAGGCACGGAACCGGAAGTATTCTAAGATCCCGGAAAAGCTGCCTACATGACTCTCTAGGCCCTCGCATCAACATATGTCTAATGATCCTCTTTTGGGCAACAAAAATCTTCTGGATGGCTGTGGATGCCCCCCAGAATATGATTCCATATGATAATGTGCTCTGTATCAGCGCAAAATATACAGTGCGCAATACAGCTAAGGAGCATTGCCTAGCTAACGTTCTAATAAGGAATCCATTTCTTGCTAGACGTGCTACTAGGTCGGTGATGTGGGGCCCCCAATTTAGTTGATTGTCTACAGTTAAACCGAGAAATTTCGTTGTGGACGTAGTCACTAGATCGGAGTTGGGTAAGTGACGCGTACCGCGGGGAGCGAAGACCATGAACTGGGTCTTCTCCGGGTTCAAGGAGAGACCATTTATACCGAACCATTCAGTCAGTTGGTCGGTGACGGTCTTCAAATCTTCCTCGAGCTGCAGCAGAGAAGACGATTCGACGACGGCCGTTGTGTCATCAGCAAACTGGACAATATTGCTTCGTGGATTACATAGGCTGGTACCTGGAGCCAAATCATTGACTAGGAGGGAGAATATCAGAGGTCCTAAGATGGAGCCTTGGGGAACCCCACACTGTAGTGTTTCCCAACGGGATTTCCCATTGCTGGATGTCTCCACTCTTTGAAGTCGTCCAGTGACCCCTCCAGTGACCCCGTAGCAGCGTAGTTTGCTCAGTATCAGGTCGTGTTGTAGCGAGTCAAATGCTTTGGAGAGATCACAGAACACTGCTCCAGCTTGGTTCTTAGATTCTAGGATGGTCATTATTTTATTTATGAGAGCAAAGGCCGCGGTTGACGTGGAGAACCCCGAGCGAAATCCATATTGGTGTTCAGATAGCATGAGCGTTGATTCCAGATGCTCCAGGAGGTCTCTCTGCATCAGTTTCTCGAAGATCTTCGAGAAGGACGGCAGCAGCGCTATAGGTCTATAGTTTTAGCACAATGCTCTGTCTCCCTTCTTGTAGATTGGCTTGATTATTGCATATTTCATTTTCGCAGGAAACACACCATTTTCAATGGAGCTGTTAAAAACATGGGCCAGGGGAATAGCAATTCCGGCGGCACGTTTCTTAATGAGACTCATCGGGACCTCATCCCATCCCGCCGACGACTTCGGTTGGAGTAGCCTGAGGGTCTTCACTATATCAGTTTCAGTGATTGTACGTGGGATAAACGCGGTCGCATCATGGGGCCAGACAGTTTTTAGATGACGTATGCAATCCTCCACGGCGTTAGAAGTTGTTGATCCTGACTACGTTCCGGCTGTCACGAAGTGTTGGTTTAGCAGCATTGCGACTTCGTCCGGTTGCTTCACTTCTTGATTATCGACTAGCAGGGTAATAGGTCTGACTTCCTGTTTCCCTGTTCCAGTAAGTTTCCTGGCAATTTTCCAAAGGGCGGCGCTTTTGTTTTTAGAGTCGTGGATTATTTTTGTATTACACTTCTTCTTCTCTGCTGCGACTTCAGCTTTAATTCCTTTAGTGAGAAGTCGCAGCTCTGCTTTCTTGTGAGGCGAAGTAGCGCGTTTAAGAGCTAAGGCTAACTCCCTCTTCTTGATGCAGGCCGATCTGATGGATGGCGTCATCCACCCCTTCGATGCAGGCCGACTTCTATTTGACGAGAGTCTTCTAGGAAAGTGTTTATCAAAGAGTAACAAGAATGCTCGCAAAAATGACTCGTACTTCTTGTCCGCGGTGTCGGAGCCGTAAACAGAGGACCAGTCTGATGTGGTGAGTTCCAGGAAGAATTTCCTCGTTGCTCCCCCCGACGGCTGTCACCTTATCGCGGTGGTGGGGTTTGTGTTGGCCAATGATCCATTGCAGCTACGCCGGCGAGCATATGCTCATGTGTAAGGGCTACCCATGCCGGACAGATCAGTGGTGAGGCCCAGACAAAGAGCAGCCAGGGTCGGCCTAACCATGCCCTCCCTTGAATTTGCGGTCCCCTCGGGCCGGCCTCCCCCCTCGAGATGGTGATCCCCCTGAAATCGGGTTCCACCGGCCCGAATCCTCACACCCCCCGGTACGTCCTCATTCCGGCCTGGCCTTCCCACCAGTGCTGGACTCCCCCGGATCGGGCCCGTTAGGTCGACCCCCTCCCCTTGCCCTCCAATTATGATCAACAAAGTTAAATATAACAATTAATGTGCGCAATATAACCTCGTCGTTGACGCGCCATTAAACCAAACTAATCTAATCTAATCCTCGTTGCTGTGTCATGGAATCTCCTCTTGAATGTAGCTGGAGATGTCGATTTCCCAGTGCTTACATGTAGGGGATCGGTATTGGGGACAGGGATCTTCACTAGCTGACCTGCATGGTCGGACAGCCCTGGGTCGATGATTTCTAAGTCAACCTGGTTATTCCAGTTGGTTATAACCAGGTCGACCGTCGATTCGCACGTAGGAGTGATACGGGTAGGACCTCCCTTAAGGATACGGAAACCGTATGATGATACAATATCCTCAATTGTGGACTTCAGCTTAGGATCTTGGACGTTGATGTTCATGTCTCCACAAATTACAACGTTCTTCTTTGATTTGGAGGTTTTGCTCAGTAATGCCTCCAGGTGTTCTAGGAAAGTTTGGATTGTGGATAGCTCGGGAGCCCTGTAGACGGTTATCAAGATGAAGGATGGATTTGACTTAACCTCTACTGCATAGGCTTCAAAGATACTTTCTTTCGAGGAGATACTAGGAATCGCGTCGTACAGGAACGAGGTAGGCGTGTTTCTGAAATAGATGCACGATCCTCCCCCGATCTTGATCGGCCTCGAGTAGCTGCAAGCCAAGTCGAAGTCATTTATAATTATTCCATGACTACGGTTAATTGGCATCCAATGTTCTGTAATGCAAAGGATGTCTACAGATACAGGTAGAGTATCCAGGAAAATTTCTAGTTCCTCAACCTTATTTTCTAAGCTACGAATATTTATATGGAATATGGATGGACATCGTCGCTGGTTCTGTGTGAGAGGTTCTCTCTTAGTCGTACTTCCAACTGTGACGCTTGATTTCTTACTAGATGTTGCCTCTTCCCGGCGTCACAAGCGCCCATTGACTTTGCGTGCTCTTAGCACTCTGCCCGGGGTGGGGGGAGGCACACTTATGACTGTTTCAATGGCCGCAATGCGGCTGCTTACAGGTGACGGGAGTGGCGTCAGATCGTAATGCATGGGTTGACTTACATCAAGTGGCGATTCAATGAGATTAGGCACCGGGGTCGATACCGAAGTCGATACCGAAGCCAGCCGTAAAAACTCTTCAAGGTCTGAGACGTTTGGATGTCCTGGACTGAGCTGCGGCGAAGTAATTGGCGCTCCAGTCCCAGGTGAAGTTGGAGCCTCATCCGCGCCTGTGGGAGGCCTTTGAGTGAGTGGCTCCCCTAGGTCTTTTGTCGATGTCTTGGAGATCATCGTGGGCGGCACTTGGGTGGATGCGTCTGCAAGGTCATCTGTCAAGGTTGCGGGAGTGAGCGGCACTCCGACGACCGTCGTCGATGGGGACGTCAGCCGTGTTGTTTTTGGGACCATTCTCTGAGTTAAATCACGTTCTCGAATTTGATTTAGATTTACATTACGGTTATTTCTTGATGTGAACACCCGGACCGCACAAAAACCAATGAGGTGTCTCTAGATGTGCTATTAGTTGCACTATGCTTTAAGTCTGCGTTAATATTATTGTTGCTACCATTATTATTGCTGTTGTTGTTGATGTTGGTATTGTAGTTGCTGCTGTAGTAGTTGCTGTTGTTGCCGCTGGTGCGAGTTGCTGTTGATGCTGTTGGAACACTGTTGTTGTTGCTCGAGTAAACGTTACCGGCTTCGCTATAGCGATTATTATGACCCGGCGGGCAATTCACTGACGCAATGTTATTGTTACGCTGAGTCGTGAGACAACGCACTTGAAAGTCAGAGAATGCAGCCTTTTCTCTAAGAAGATGGATTGTATATAATAAGTCCGTAATCCGACAATTAAGTAGATAGTTTTCTTTGACTATGGCTTCATAGCTTGCCATGATAACTGGTAAAGTCACTGCAATGAAAGCACGCAAGGCACAGCAATAACAAACAACGCTCGGGAGCGGATAAAAACACGTCCGACCTCCTCGACTGACTCGACTCGACTCGATACTCTATTTACTCTATTTACTCGATTTACTCTAGAAAAGTGCCGGAAAATGTTCTGTGTAGTCACACTGACCTCGGAAACCGCTATGAAGAAAATTGTATCAAATGCGGCAAAGGATCAGTGATAATGTCTTTGAAAAGTCTTTCAATACATTTGTAAAATATTTCAATACCATCTGCATAAAATGTTAATACAATTTTATAACTCTTCAATATATTGACCGCTTTGTCAAAAGTCAAAAACTTCAAAAAGTTAGTCTAAGTTGATCAGTCAAACGGTTCTGTTTTCAATTTTCAATCAAACACAGGATTGTCCAAACATTTTACACGTTAACGTTCATATGACATTAGGGTGTGTGCAAAATTTCAGATCGAGAATGAGAAAAGATATTTGAATTGGGATATTAAAAAACAGGTTATACCAGCGTTGAAAGAGACTTTCAATTTAATCAAGAATCGGAAGTTTGTTAAAGAATCAGCTGTTTTGCACAGAAGTAATGCGTTGATGTCATAATTGAGCGAGCGCAGTGAGCGTCTCCATTCTGCACTTTTGGACACTTTCTCTGTTTTTGTTTGTTAGTTTAACCCGACGCCACTGGTCACAAATTTTTTCCGATCGAGCTGAAATTTTGCACACGTACTAATATCATTCTAACTTAATCGTGTATAGTTTTTGAGAGCTGAATTCTGATTGGTTCAAAAATTAAAATCTCTCACGATTGGTCGAAAATCAAAATGCTCCGATTAAGTTCAAATTTCGCATGGGCATTAAGACTACCATTTTCTCTTATTTTACAAGTTTTTAGCCCAATCATTAGATAACTTATGCACTTATTGACATTTTTCAATGTTTGAAACTGTCATATTTGATGGCATCGGGAAATTCCACTCTTTCTGGATTGTTTCTGGTAGGTACCAAAGTGTATATAGATGGCTATTCTCAGTTTCAGAGAATGAAACACACATTCTTGTTGACTGTGTGGATTTTATTGCAATTCACAATTCACAATTCATGTTTATGTATACCTACATAATATGTACCTAATCTGGGTACCTTTTTTAATATGGATCGTGTATCACAGTTATGTTAGAAGCAACGTTTCGACTAGATAGCACATGTAACATCTTATATTTTACACAATATTGCCAGCCCAATCGGTCATGAATTTACAAGAATTTATAGACTTATTGCTATTTTAAGTGATTTCAATATCTGTTCACAGAGATTGATGGAGAAGTATTAAATTCATGGTACATTGATCTGTTATTCAATTTTTCCAGAACGTTTATGGCAAATTGCGATGGAAATTAGTAATAATGTATTGTAAGTTATCTTTGATTGAAAGGATCGTGCTCGATTGGCGATGTTGCGCGTGTCAGTGCTCGCTCATCAACGCGTTACACAAAGCGTTTCCTTAGTTTTCATAGTTGTATCTCCTGCATTTCGATCACTACCAAGCCGATGCAATATGCACATTGCACAATGCATGTGCAACTCTTCAATTGTCCTGCACCAATGTTCAATTGGCGGATGCGGAATCGTATTGTGCATCAATAACTCCTCATCAAGGCAATGAAGGAGCAATTAAAACCTCAATGCTCCAGTGACTTCTGGCCCGGGGTCCTGGGTTCACATCCTTGCGCAACCACTTCACTTGGCCGGCACTGTATCACGGACACTGACGCGGAGTTTCAATTACTCAGCTGCAGCCACCACTGATGAGGGTGTCATTGATGAAATATCGGGTATGTAATGATTTTTTGTAGAATGGTCCGATTTGTACAGCGCGATTTTCTAAATTTTAGTAGGTATGTGGTTTCAACGATTTTTCACAATTAGATATAATAATTTTGACCAATTATTATGGTTTCTGCTGCATTCGATAATGTGTACTCACTCTCTTAGGTATAATGAATCATTCATGTACTTATTATTATTATTATTATTAATAATTTAATTTGTTTGCTAAACTTTATTACTATTGTTATTCTCTTTTTTTTCTTCATATATTCCACAGATAAGCCAGGCCAGGCTTTTGTGGCCCTGTGTTTCTTTAAAGAACAACAATGTAAATAACATGCAAATGAACGTTGACGTTGCCGTCGTGTTTTTCATAACGAAGACAATGAGATCATTTGCAATTGCCTCTAGATTATTTTAACATGTATACATTGAAACTGTAATATTAGGGGAAAAATTTTGAAACGGAAATTTTAGGTATTACTTATTAGGTAAACAAGATTAGGTGTTTTGCAGAATAACTTTCATGATATGGACAATCTTCTCACAACTTGGGTTCAGTAGTTTGACCAAATAACATTTCTTTAGTAGGCAATGTAAAGATAAGGATGGACCATCACATCACAACTCAGTTTTCGCTAAAGAAGACTCATTACAGGGTTATTGTGAAGGTTTGGGAAACATAATTAAAATGTGTTTGTTTTAAGTATATGTAATAGGTAATGGGCTGTGCGCTTTAGACCTGCATAAAGATGAAGACTTAGGGATCTTGGCACTTGACACAACTAAAAATGATCGCTTAATGGATTCGCTTACTGGAAAATGTAAGATCGCACCATCAGAAGTCAGTCCAAGAGATCTCCTTGTCTCACTCTAGTAGGTGACTTCACATTTCAATGATAATAACAAGCATTGATTGTTATGGAACCTGCAGACCAGCAGTCGTTCCAAATTGTTTGCAGTATTTACTGTAATTATTTTCTTTAACTGTAATTATCTGACTTAAATGTTTTCAGCGTCTGTGTGTTACACCCAACAAATCATCAAACGGTATTTAAAGGACTCGAATTGGCTGCTGGTCAGGTTCCTTGATAATCAATCCTTGTTATTATCAATGAAATCAGAGCTCAACTACTATATAGTTAGCATATAGACTCCATCGTATATTGCCATCACATTTATTTTAGCCTATCAATTTCTTTCAATACCGGTTTATCATTTTGTTGAGTGAACGTTTATATGCCATAATATAATAACCTTTTATACAAATTTTCAAATCTAAATTTTGCCCCTCCCCTCCCCCCCTTCCCTACAGACCACCACCAGGAATTTGTCATAACTGAAAAGCGCCTGAGATTTTATGTACCTCTGTAATGCAATTTACCTTATACAAACACATCCATCAAAAGATTTCTTCTTGTTCATTTGGATTCCCACTCCACACATTCCATTGGGATAACACGTGTATTTATACACAGATATGTTTCCATCCTCACTCGTCCTGTTTGTAATACATCTAAAAATAACCTCTCAAACTACAACACTCCGAATACATGGTATTTGTGGGTCAGGATCCACAAATCTCCCGAGAATAGACACAAATCAATTGTCGTGGGAGTAAAATAAACCATTTTATCACGCATTTCTTCAGTCGAGTAGCAAATTTGGGTAGGTTCCTTATACTAATAGACCCTGACTGCCCACTTCCAACCATCCTTATACTTCACAATCTTCTCCCAATCACCAAAATCAATAATCCGTCGCTCCAAGCCAAAATATAAAGTAAAAGTTGAACATCCAAACTAAACATAAACCAATGAACATTTAAGTTTTTATCGATTGCAATCCTCCACATATTGGTTCATGTGGGGTGAATGGCCATCAATATAATTAACTAGGGCATCTTCCTCTATGACAAAGCATGCTAGGTCAGACGTCCTCCTTCCTTCCTTCTTCATCAACTTCTTCCTCCCCCTTGGACGAAATTATATGATCTTGTCGCTTGTTGCAGTCACTTTTTTGGATACGATTGGAGACAAAATGGGTTGACAAAAATGATTTGAAATTTTTATCGTGATTAGATATAATACAAACTTAGAGATATCACTTGGCACATTTTTAATTTTTGCTTTGTTATAGGTAGTAATAATTAGTTGATTTTTGGTGAAAATTGTCTATTTTATTGTCTCGCTGGGTGCCGTATGAAATTTAATTTCAAAAATAGGTAAGCCAAGCGATAACCCTAAGTTCGTCTTTTATCGAATCATGATTAAAATGTGAGATCAATTGGTCCACGGGCTTAGACCCAGTTGAACTAAGTCCCGATAAAGTTAAGCTGGGTTCCCATACTTCACATCGAATTCGCTTCCGGTTCGCTTCGCTTTCGCAAAATGGCTACCTTTTAACAAGGGAAATCGTCCATGTTTACATTCGCATGTTCCCGTGTTTCGGTTTCGTTAAAGTTGAGCCAATTTTAACTTTGACGAGACCGAAACGAAACCGAAACAAGTGAACATGCGAATGTAAACATGGACGATTCCTTTGTTAAAAGGTAGCCATTTTGCGAAAGCGAAGCGAACCGGAAGCGAATTCGATGCGAAGTATGGGAACCCAGCTTTAGCGGTAGGATTTATCACCTGAAACCATGGCAACAGCCAATGAAACACAGCCATCTAGACCGCTAAAGACCACTTTAGGCTAAAGTGAACTTTATTTATCTTACTTATCGGGACATCACACAACCGGGCCTTAGTCTCCAATCGTATCGGAAATTTCATAGTTTTGCGCGGTTTTGTAGAATAAACGGCTCCTATAATTAACAAGGCATGAAGCAAAAATGAAAAAGTGCTACTAATATACAACCCCATAAAAAACACTCCGTGTAAAAAAAACAGCCAAGTCTCTTCAACTAAAAAAAATAAATATGAAATCTAAAAATTCTGCACTGAAACGTAGTGATATCAAAAAATGAGCCAAGTCAAAACTTTATTTGAAAATTAAAAAATACTTGGCGCATCGTGTAAATAAATAGCTTAGAAGTATAGGCTAGATATAAATACATATACTTATAGTATACCTACAATGCCCTAAAAAAACGATGCGCCAAGTATTTTTTAATTTTCAAATAAAGTTTTGACTTGGCTCATTTTTTGATATCACTACGTTTCAGTGCAGAATTTTTAGATTTCATAATTTTTTTTTTAAGTTGAAGAGACTTGGCTGTTTTTTTTACACGGGGTGTTTTTTATGGGGATATCACTTATTTTTTTAGTTTATTTACACAACTTGTAAAACTTATTGGGGCAACAATGACTAATTCCTTTAAAAAAATACGCCATTTCCGAATTAGTTACTAAGAAAAATATTGTTTGGAGCTAAATATAAACTTAAAGTGATATGCCATGAAGAATTGCGAAAGCAAGCCGTTTTCGAGATATGGCATCCCTTCCGGTTTTTAAAATGGCGGCTGAAAGCTCTTACACATTGTATTAATATGTATATAAATACTAATATTTCATTATAAGCCTTCTGAATATGTAGTTGGTTTTTATATAAAGGGGAAGTGAATTTAGGCAGATTTCGATAAACTATGACGTCATTTCCGGTTTCAGTAATTAGAAAACTTTAATTTCGCTATTGTTATTTCGTATAGAGGACCGTCTGAATCGATTGGCGCAAATTTCGTTCCGATCGGTCAAGCCGTTTTTGAGATATGACGTCACTTCCGGTTTCAAAATGGCGGCACAAAAAATTCATAAGGGCAAGGTATCATCAGGCAGACGAGCTGTATATATGGTGAAAATTTCGGGTCAATCGACCCAGCCGTTTAGGCTGTGGCGGAGACCGCAGAATTTATGTGAAGATGAATCATTATTATAATCATCTGAAGAAAGCCGTACAATTTCACTGTTTTCACGGCCCTCTAGCTCGCAAACATCATATCCTATTGTTACCAAATTTGGTTTATTGGGTGAGTTGGGCCATAGCTCGAAATTAAGAGATTTTGCAACAATGTGATATTTCCCAATTTTGAGATCTAGTAGGCCGAAAATGCCACTTTGATGCTTACAGTAAAAGTGGGTATGCTCCAGCCTTTATATAAGAGTGTGCGCGCGCCATACGACTTGGCTGGCGTGGAGCGACCGCTCCACTAGATCAGGCTGATCATGTGAACATCCTGTCAAAGTTACACCCACTTATGAAACAATTTCTCTCTCACAATTTGTTAAAACGGCCGAGCGCTTGCACCACCTTAATATGGAATTATTTCGATACCTAGTTTTATGGAAATTTCCAGTGGAGCCAATATAATATTTATCAATTTCAATATCCCTTCGTTTGCAATATTATTTTTAATGTTGACCAAATGTATTGGTCATAGAATTTCTCTCCGTCTGATGAGCCCCTAAGAGCGTCATCCAGACACATCTCGAATTCCCCCGGCTCGAGCTCGCATATGAATCTCGAATAGCGATGTGTCTATTCCGAATCGACCCGCGCCGTGACGTCAGCACTGGGGGCCTGTCGCTCTGACGTCATGGCGGCGTCGCCTGGAGGGGGGAGGCCACGACGTAGAAGGTGCATCAAGCTGCGCAGTTCAGATCGATGCACAAGCGGTGGTCACAAACAGAGGTCAGGGGGTGAAGGATATGTAGAGATTGTTACATGGGTTTCCTGCATTGGGACAAAAATGACAAGCGTAGACTTGATTATAGATTGTTCCTTTCCATAGTACAATACAATATCGACATAGGTAGGTACTAAGAAATTGACCATGTCTAGATTATCCAATGTATCATATTCTGGAAAGGTTTACTGGAACTACCAGAATTTCTATGTTCTAGTATATCAATTGATATTTATGTACATTTTATTATTTAAAATCTTTTCACCTATACAACTATGTAATTTGCAACCTAAGTTAGGTAACTTATTTGCATGATTATGTTATTTTCTTTGTATTCATCCTTTTCTCGATGTTTCTAGCAATGTTTGGATTAGCTGTAAGGATGAGACTTTGTAGGTTTGTATGCATACTTTATATGGCCGTATGCACTATATACCTACCTTGTTTATATACTTAGTTTTGAGCATGTATATTTACAACGCCCGTATTTTCCTTATTTTTAATTTATTTTTTATTCCCTTATTTTTTATTTACGTGTCTAATGGTGAAGGAATGATGAAGACTAGGAGACCATCCCATCATTTGCCACTCGACTGACGGAGACGAAGAATAAACCTCAGTCAGGCAGAAGGGCTTCGAGGATTGAACCCGGGACAATACCTGAGCCAACTCGGTCCAGGCCTTAGATGTAGCTTTACACATGTGCTTAGATCAAGATACTTGTTCTCAAGATACTTGTTCTCAAGATACTAAGATATTTCTACGATATAGGAATAAATTAAATCATTACAGAAGAAATTTCCCATGAAGTATAGATAGATAGTTTGACCAAACCGGAAAGGAAGAAGTGTCAAGAAAAGAAAGAATATTGGAATGGAAAGATTGAGTTTTAAAATGTCAAAGATGGAACGGTGTTGGGAAAAAAAAACAGGAGGACCGCGAACAACGTGGATCAAAGCAGTAGAAGCAGATGATTGAATAGAGAGGAGAGGATTGGGAGGCGGCTGTTAGAGAGAGATGGTAGACAGATCGTAAGACCGGAGGGGGAAGAAGAGGAAGAAGATGACGTTATGGACTTGGCCAGTGGGTTGCGGAGAAGACGTCCCAGTATTATTGAGTTAGTCTCCTGCCATGATAATTAATAAACAGGAATAGAACAATATTAATAAATAATAAATAGGTATCTCTACTTTATACTCCTTATACTTCCTCGTAAATAGAAAACAATCAGTGTTACGCGTTGATGAGCGAGCACGCGTACGTGCAAATTCTCCAACCGGAATTCCATACCAAACGCACAGAAAACATTATACGTACGTCCATACTGGGGTTGTTCACGCAAAACTATTGTAGATGGCGCTGCTGTTCTAATCGTCCGGGAGAGAGCTAATCAAAATGCATCTAGCGGAATGGAAGGTTTTTAAATCTTGGCGGGAGTTTAATTCATAGATCTTGGATTCAGAGACCAACCAATCAGAGAGAGACACCTCCAATGCCGCTAGCGCTGCGAGAGAGAGCAAATGGCAGTGAACAACCCCATGATCCACTCAATCAACTTAAAAGTATCTGTTTTCTATTGAAACTTAAGAATATCCACTATTGTTGCAGTGGAAAAACAGACATTTTGATACTTTATTTCTGACAGCTATTAAAACTGTCAATAAGTGAATCTGTTCTTGACTGATTATGGGCTGAAAATGTGTAAAATAAGAGACAATGTTGGTCTTAATGACCATGCAAAATATGAGTTTGATCAGATTTATCGAATGCAATTTTTATTTTCCACCAATCAGGAGATATTTATTTAAATTATAACCAACGAACGGATTTCAAAAATATTAGGGTCTGCAAACCGAAAAGATTGTCGCTATTCCCACAAATAAGTGATATGTGATGGAGCCACTTCTGGCAAGATGGCTACTATCAGGTCCACATATTAATTTGTTTGGTTTTACATTTCGTGTTTCCATAAAGCAGTGAAAAAACAAAAACAAATGAAATTGATATTTAGCTATAAATTTACTTTCTTGGCCATAACAAACAACTATATCAAATATTTGTATTTATATTTATGCAAATGCGCCCTTGATAGCCGCCATTTACCTAGTACCACAAAATCCACCAGAGGTCAGTTGTGTTCCTTATTTTATCGATACATGTGTGCAAAATTTCAGATCAATCGAAAAAACGGATTTCACAGATAGCAGACACAACAAAAACAGTGGTCCGTGTCAAAAGCAGGGACCCCCCCCCCCCCCCCCCCCGGTTCCGGTGGTTCCGGTTCCGGTTCCGGTTCCACAATTTTATTTTATAAAGGTTCGGGTTCCGGTTCCGGTTCTGAAACAAATATTCTTAAAGGTTCGGTTCCGGTTCCGGTTCCGGTTCCGGTTCCTGCATAAAGGTTCCGGGTTCCGGTTCTAAAATTTTAAATCAAACTATATTAGAAAACTTCAGTATTACCAATGTCAAATTTAATGGAATTATTGGATTTGGATTTTCCTATGAATGCAAGCACAGGTGTAGGCAGTGTCTATAAAATTCACAGGATGGTGCGCAGAGTAAATTTCAGAGGAGACAGTATAGTGGCTGCAATTTTCTCCATAAGACAACGTAAACATTCAATTTTCCTGAGCTATCATATCCAAATTGTCGGCAATACAGTTCTTATCGCAGTAGTCAGATTCAAAAATTGAAAACTCGAGTGCAGCGTTTGCATAATGAAAAATTATTATTTCTTATCAAGAATTAAAAATTTAAGAACCCTTAAGAACCTTTTAAGAACCTTTAACCTTTAACCTTTAAGAACCTAATTGATTATAAAGTTTCGGGTTCCGGTTCCGGTTCTGGTTCCGAAATTATAAAGGTTCATACCGGTTCTAGGTTCCGGTTGCGGTTCCGGTTCGAGTCCCTGGTCAAAAGCCTCAAAAGAAGTAGCTCTCTTCCCTCGCTCAGTTATCGTGATGTTTCCAATTGTGCCCCAGGCTTAAATTCGCTGGGGCTCAGACTTTGCTTGTTCAACGAAAGGGTTTAATCATTGTCGATTTACTATTTTAACCACAGTATATTTTGGGCTGTCAATCTAGTGGAGCGGTCGCTCCACCCAGCCAAGTCGTACTATACACTCACACGCACTCAACATACCGTAAATGCATAATAAACTGAGGAGCAGACCAACCACTTTTACTGTAAAGTGGGTATCACACTGGGTTGGAACCCACGGTTGGAACCCGCGTATGGAAACTTTTGTTGCAAAAAGAGGCAACCGCCTATCACACGCAACTGTTTGGTTTGATGTTGGTTGGTTCACAATTATTGACACTCATGAGTTGCGCAGAAAGCACCATTTCCGGTTCCGCAAAACATTGCCATTGTAACCAAAATAAGAGTATAGGGAATAACAAATCTGACAGCGGCAATCCAAATATCATATTTTGAGTGATTACTTGTGAAAGAAAGATATTTAAGTAAGTACAAGTTAATAATAATACGCACTAGTTATCCATACACATGTTCAAGTTCAATATTCATCTGATAAATATGATTTATAGCTATTATTTATAGCATCGTATTGGTTAGTTCACGTCACGTGTATTCACAACAAATTGTTGGAACCGGAAAAATAGAGACTTCTCTATTTTTCAAACCAACCCGCGGGTTGACGAAATTTAGTCTCTGCACATGCGCGGCCAACCATATTTTGCAACCGCCGGTTCCATACACGGGTTGCAACTCAGTGTGATAGGGCTTTAAGCAACAACATGGCATTTTCGGCCTACTGGATCTTAAAATTGGAATATCTCACATTGAAATGTAGAAATAATCTGACAATCTCAGATGGGATGATGTTTAGTATATGAACTGCAAATTTAAATGATTTGACCTCCGATGGGATTTGAGCCCACGACCTTAAGATTGCCGGTCTAATGCCGGTTAAATCCCATCGGATGTCAAATCTTTTAAATTTGCAGTTCATATACTAAATATCTCACATTGTTGCGATCTTAATTTCGAGCTATGGCCCACCCTACTACATATATACCAAATTAGGGAACAATATGTTATGCCGTTTGCGAGCTAGAGGGCCGTGCAAAACTTGAAACTACACCCCTTTTAAAACCTATCTTGATCTGATGATGATGTCAGGAAACACCGCAAACACCGCCACAGCCTAAACGGCTGAGCTGATCGATCTGAAATTTTTACCACATGTGCACTTTTGGCGTCTGAGGTGCCTTTTTATAAAACCAACAGGAAGCCGCCATTTTGAAACCGGAAGTGACGTCATATCTCGAAAACGGCTAGACCGTTAGGAATTAAACCAGCGCGAAATGATTCAGACGGTCATCTATATGGAATATCAATAGTTAAAGTAGAGATGTACTATTACCGAAACCGGAAATACCTCTAACTACAATAACTACACATTCAGAAGGCTTATAATGATACATAACATTTATAGAAATACATTCTAGGTGGCAGTAATTTCAGTCGCCATTTTGAAAACCGGAAGTGATACCATATCTCGAAAACGGCTGGACTGATTGGAACGAAGCTTTCGCAATTCTTCATGGAATATCACTTTAAGCTTAGGTATATTTAGCACCAAACACAATTTTGCGTGTTAACCAATTCGGAAATGGCGTATTTTTTTTTTAGTAATTAGTCATTGTTGCTCCGATGTGTGTTACAAGTTGTTACGTTAGAATTTTGGCGCCCCGGCCTGCCGCCCTTCACATGTCAAGGTCTTTGCTTATGCGTTGCTTTTGGTTCGAGGCGACCTATCTAGGCGCTGGGTTGGAGACTCCTCGCTCTAGCTAGCCCGCCCCATATTCGCTCTGTCTCTGTCTGTTCGATGGACAAGCCGATCTTCTTTCTCTCTCGAAAGCACATGTTGATCGATCGGAGATCAATTGCTGGATTGTAACGAGAGATCGGTGCCTTTTGACCACCAGACTTTGGAGACGACGGATCGGTTTCGCAGGGGAGTTCGTGAGTAGAATCCTTCGGGAGTTGTTTAATGTTTTACACGCTTGTGGATCTGGGTTCTTTGGTTTCTCCTCTGAACCATAAAACATTAAACTTAGCTGATTCGAGTTTGAGGTATTTATTTACTTGCTTTCGTCGATCGCGTTAACTTCGTTGAGATTTATGTATTCTCATTGCTCTTTGTCAGGGAGATAACAGTGCACATGTTATCCGACTGCATGGGCGTTATTTCCGTTCAGGTCTATCTAAAGTCTGGTTGTTAATTGTGCCGCTTCTAAGTCTAGTTAAACCTATTCTAAATTCTATTTTGTAACTTGAACCTATCTAAATTTGATAGAAGCGCTACGTGAAGATCACGTATGTGTCTGGAACTTGGCTAGTTTTCACTAGCGTATTTCTGTAAGTACTTACATATTGTGTGTATTATTATTATTTCAATT
Source organism: Leuctra nigra (assembly GCA_934045905.1). Lineage (NCBI taxonomy): Eukaryota > Metazoa > Arthropoda > Insecta > Plecoptera > Leuctridae > Leuctra > Leuctra nigra. The sequence continues at coordinate 7,158,302 of OW203765.1, forward strand.
GTATTTTCTATGTAATTTGAATAGTGTATTTCTTATGTATTTTTGGCTCGACCTTGGGTCGCCATCTCTCTCATTCCACGACAGGCATTTGACCTTGTGGAATATTTGACTGTACGGATTGTACATTCCATTACTAGGTTCAATACCATTGTAACTCTGAATAATCTTTGATTTGTCTAGATTTATTATTCACTCTGTACGACCATTAGGGTCTATTTCACTTTGATTACTTTTCAATATACTGACCCTCAGTTGTTCCTGAGTGGTACAACATTATTCACCTGTTTATCTGTCGAATATACACCTCTATTCCATCCATGTACTAATTCTACATTTTATCTCACATCCCCGAGCCATCACCACTTGACCAGTCACCCACGCCCCTCTTCGGATTTCGCCGGCCGGAGCAATTTTAGTTGCCAACCCAAAGTTGGGCAGGAGAAAAGGCAACAAAGTTGTGTAAATAAACTAAAAAAATAAGTGATATCCCATAAAAAACACTCCGTGTAAAAATACCAGCCAAGTCTCTTCAACTATTAAAAAATAGAAGAAATCTAAAAATTCTGCACTGAAAAGTAGTGATATCAAAAAATGAGCCAAGTCAAAACTTAATTTTAAAAAACAAAATATACTTGGCGCATCGTTTTTAAGAGCATAGGTATATTATATTTATTTAGGTACATTTGATTTTTGGCATATTAATGCTTATACTATTTATTTATATAGTACACGATGCGCCAAGTATATTTTGGTTTTTAAAATTAAGTTTTGACTTGGCTCATTTTTTGATATCACTACTTTTCAGTGCTGAATTTTTAGATTTCTTCTATTTTTTTTATAGTTGAAGAGACTTGGCTGGTATTTTTACACGGAGTATTTTTTATGGGGATTACGTGTCTTCGGAATAGGTATTGCGTGAGATTGCCCTACTAGTTAGTGAGTGTTGGTACCTACCACAGAAAATTGGCCGAATAGTGAAAAATGTAAACATTTTCTTTGTAGTCTTATGAGAAATGTTCACCTCTTTCAAAATCTAGTGGAGCGGTCGCTCCACGCCAGCCAAGTCGTACGGCGCGCACGCTCTCTTATAAAAAGGCTGGACGCAACCCACTTTTACTGTAAGCATCAAAGTGGCATTTTTGGCCTACTGGATCATAAAAATGGGAAATCTCACATTGTTGCGTAATATTTTAATTTAGAGCTATAGCCCACTTAACCATATATTCCAAGTTTGGCAATAATTAGTTAGGCCGTTTGCGAGCTGGAGGACCGTGAAAATCGTGAAATTGTACGGCTTTCAGATAATGATTATCTTCCAATAAATGCCGCGGTCTCCGCCACAGCCTAAACGGCTGGGCCGATTGATCTAAAATTTTCACCACGTATTTAGGTTGTCTGCCTGAAGATACCTTTCCCATATGATTTTTTTGTGCCGCCATTTTGAAACTGGAAGTGACATCATACCTCAAAAACGGTTGGACCGATCGGAACGAAATTTGCGCCAATTGATTCAGAAGGTCATCTATATTAAATATCAATAGTAAAAATATACATTTACTATTACCGAAACCGGAAATGACGTCATAAAAATGAAAAATCTGACAATCACCACTTACTATAATAACTACATATTCAGAAAGCTTATAATGATACATATGTTTCCAATGCGAATGGCTGTCTTCTACTGGAATTATGTACTGCCAACGAGCTCACAATTACCAACACCCTATTCCGACTTCCCGATAGTCAAAAGACTACTTGGATGCACCCTAGGTCTAAGCACAGGCACATGATTGATTATGTGCTTGTTAGACGTAGAGACATACAAGATGTGCGTGTCACAAGAGTGCATAAGGAAGCGGACTGCTGGTCGGATCACCGTCTCTTGGTTTCGATAATGCACATTTGCATTAAACCGAAGTTCCCAATGAGAGGAGAGAGTGTAAAACGCCTTGATGTCCGTAGATTGGACATACCTCAAGTCCGAACTGACTTCAGAAATCAGCTATCTCGAGAACTGGAATCCTTGCAGCCGCTAAGTGCTGATCTAAACTCAAACTGGGAAAACATGAGCTCTGTGCTGCGGGACGTTGCTGGCTCATGTTGTGGTCTCAGAAAAAGGAAGCAGCAAGACTGGTTTGAAGATCACAGCGGCGAGATCAAGCAGCTCATAGAGAAGAAGAGGAAGGCGTTTTCGCAGACCCTGAGTAATCCGGGAGATGCTCGGTTGAAGGAAGTCTATCGCATGCTGAAAGCTGAAGTGCAGGTGACAACAAGGAGGCTCCAGAATGACTGGTGGGCGCGCAAGGCTGCTGAGGTGCAGGTGCATGCTGATCGGCATGACTATCGTGCATTTTATCAGGCGCTGAAAGAAGTGTATGGACCGATCAGAAGCGTGCCAGCTCCTATTCGTGCGAAGGACGGAGGGTACCTGACTAGTCCTGACTTGATTAAAGATCGTTGGAAAGAGCACTACAGGGAGCTACTCAACGCGCCAAGTACTGCGGACGCCGATGTAGTCAACTGCATCCCTCAGTATCCTGTAGTCCTGTAGGCTGATGGGATTCCCGCCGAAGTGTTAAAGGCAGGAGGTGGAGCTCTGCTGGAGCAGGTGCATGAGCTGATGCTGCAAGTCTGGCGTGAAGATGGTGTCCCGCAGGATTTTCGTAACATGCAAATTGTCAACATCTACAAGAAGAAGGGTCCCAGGGATGAGTGCGGTAACTACCGTGGAATCTCCTTACTCTCCGTTGTTGGGAAGGTGCTTGCAAAGATTTTACTTAAGCGTATTGAGCCGTACATTGACAGCTTGCTGCCCGAGTCGCAGGCTGGTTTTCGTCGGCACCGGAGCACAATGGATATGATCTTCGTGTTGCGCCAGCTCCAGGAGAAATGTGTTGAGCAGGGCCGTGGGTTTCATGCTGCGTTTGTCGACGTTTCCAAAGCATTCGACTCAGTAGACAGGGAGCTAGCCTTCAAGATCCTACTCAAGTTTGGCGTCCCCGAGAATCTTGTTTCAATCATACGGAGTCTACACACGGGTAACTTGGCTACTGTGCTGTCGGGTGGTATGGAGACTGACCCGTTTCCTGCAAATTCGGGTGTGCGACAGGGGTGTGTTCTGGGCCCTGTCCTCTTCAATGTATTCCTTGCTGCAATGTTGATGCTGGTAGATCGGCAATTGACTGTGAGAGGCATGGAGGTGCGTTACAGGACTGACGCCAGCTTCCTTCAACTCAGCAGACTCCGAGCAAGGTCGCGCACCTCTAGCACTTTCATCTCGGAACTTCAGTATGCTGATGACAGCGCAATTGTAGCTCACTCACCTGAAGAGCTGCAAGTCATGCTCGGGATTTTCTCTCTTTGCTACAAGAAGTTTGGCCTTCAAATAAACTTAAGCAAGACCAAGGTTCTGTCAGCTCCGTGCCCCGGCCAAGGTCTGATGGACATAACTGTTGACGGCATTGTTCTGGAGCAGGTTGATAGCTTCACCTATCTCGGCTCCAAGGTGACTGTGGCTGCCACTGCGGATGAAGAAGTTGCATTTCGAATTAGTAATGCGAGTGCTTCCCTGGCAAAGTTAAGGCGCAGGGTATTCGGCAACCACAACGTTCGCCCTGACATTAAGATTGCTGTTTACAGGGCGGTCACACTTCCTATCTTGCTCTACGGCTGCGAGGCTTGGGTCCTGTACAGGAGGCAGGTGAGGCAGCTAGAGAAGTTTCAGCAGCGAACACTGCGCTCAATTCTCAGGATCCACTGGACGGACTTCGTGTCGAATGTAACAGTGTTGGAGAGGACTAAGTGCCGGCGGGTGGAACAGCTCGTTGCTGCAGCTCAGTTGCGCTGGCTCGGTCACACCATTCGGATGGGAGAGCACAGAATGCCGAAGAGACTGCTCTATGGAGAATTGGCTGAGGGCCGGAGGCTTCATGGAGGACAGAAGAAGCGCTTCAGGGACCACGTGGCGGCAACTTTGAGGACGGGAGGCGCTCCACTTGGCTGGGAGGCTGCGGCGTCTTCGCGTGACATGTGGCGGCCTATTGTCAGGGACGTGACCGCTGGGATAGGGAACGTGGCACCCCGCTGGTGCCTTTCCGTGCGGGGAATGTGGTAGGGTCTGCAAGTCTCTTGGTGGCCTTAGGAGCCATGAGAGACGGCACGCAAGACAGGCGGCCCTACCACACTAAATAATAACACCGGAGTCGGCATCCTCGCTCGAGGGCCAGCGACAACAACAACAAATGATACATAACATTTAGATAAATACATTTTATGTGGCAGTGATTTCAGCCGCCATTTTGTTAACTGGAAGTGATGCCATATCTCGAAAACGGCTGGTCCAATTGCGGAACAAATCTTTTGCTTTTCAGTTTTCTTCATGTAGTATCATTTTTAGCATTATTCAGAACCAAACGCAACTTTTATTAGTAACCGTATCGGAAATAGCTTATTGTTTTAAAGGAATTAGTCATTATTAGTAATTAGTAATTAGTAATAATTATTAGTAATAAGTCATTATTGGTCAGCAAAACACTGTATATTTTTTGGTGTTTTGAAAATAAATAATAATAATAAATAATAGTAATAATCTAAAAAAGGAAGTGATATCCCCATAAAAAAAGCACTCCATGTAAAAATACCAGCCAAGTCTTTTCAACTATAAAAAATACATGAAATCTAAAAATTCTGCACTGAAAAGTAGTGATATCAAAAAATTAGCCAAGTCAAAACTTAATTTTAAAAACCAAAATATACTTGGTGCATCGTTTTTAGGGCATTATAGGTATATTATATGTATACATGTAGGTAGATTTTATGTATACTTCACATCAGGCCTATACGTCTCAACTATCTAGGTATATGCACGATGCGCCAATAATTTTTTTGTTTTTAAAATTAAGTTTTGACTTGGCCCATTTTTTGATATCACTACTTTTCAGTGCAGAATTTTTAGATTTCTTCTATTTTTTTTTATAGTTGAAAAGACTTGGCTGGTATTTTTACACGGAGTGTTTTTTATGGGTATTAAATTACTCAAAATCTGACGGTAACTTTGGGCCACATGACTGTCCAAAGTGAGAAAAAATGATTTTTCAATATAAGTATAGTTGATTTTTGTAGAGGGTAAAATATTATACATTGCAAGTCCGATTTGGGTCTGGGTGAGGGTCGCAGAACAATAAACGGATCCGGGCCGCGCAGGCCCGAAATTTTTTGAATTTCACTACATAGAATTTAGCTCATTATGGTCTATTTGAACATATAATTCTTGAAATCAGGTATTTAATTACTGCTGATTATCGATTTTTTTTTTATGGTATATTCATTTGTTCAAAACTTTCGGGCCCCCTTATAAGCCCTGGGCCCCCCCGCAACTGCTGGGGCTGCAACATGGAAGTAACGCCAGTGTTGCGACGTTGCATTTGGCCGCGATGTCTTGACAGTGTTGTAAACGAGAGCAAAAGTGAAGCCCCACATGTACTCGGGACACCAGCTCAAAGCGGTTTCTCTCGTTGACGATCGATAGCTCTGGCTGACGTGCGTGCTGGAGCGAAAGTCAAGGAAAAGATGACGGGAAGCTTAAGGGAAGAGAAGCTTCTGGTTTTAATTAATGGTACTTTGAGAGCCAACAATACTGATGATTCACAATACTTGTTGCCAGTGTTGAATTCAGACATTTTAACCCGGGGGGCAAAATTATTACGAATAATAATGAGTGGGTATGGGGGATTGCCCTCCTGAAAACTGCCACGCAGGGACATTATTGAAAACTGACTTGGTCATCGTAGATAACTTTAATACTATATAAGGGGCTGTGCATAAAGGACGTCACGCTAAAAATTTGATATTTTGACACCCCCCCCCCCCTCCCCCCTGTCACGCTGTGTCACACTTTTTGAGACCCCCCCCCCCTAAAAGGACGTCACAAATCTGTATCTACCTCTTCTTAAGTAGAATATTTTTTACTGTAAAATGTATCAGAATGTATCGTGTTTAGCGAAATTTACGGTCCCGACATATCAACTGAAATTTAAAATGTTTGAAAATATCTATTTCAAAACGTGACGTCCTACTGCCTCCAGTACCCCTTCCCCCCTGAAGCGTAACGTCCTTTATGCACAGCCCCTAAGAAAATGTTAGGTCTGTCCGATCTGGAATCTAAAGGAGGATACACATCAGGAGGATGTACCTCTCCTACCTACACCTCTACAGTGCACATGGGCAAGGCACTTTCATGGCAATGGTAACGAGTTCAGTTATTGAGCGAGCGTCACCACGCGTATACGGTACTCTTGGCACCATGGCACTTTTCCTGTGTGTGTGTGTGTGTGTGTTTTTTTTGTGTTCACTGCCCAGGTCAAACCGTCCAATCAATTAATCTGAAATTGTGACCACTTAATGTAATCCATGAGGTCTCTGGGATCGGTTTTGAATAGGATCCAGTGATTGCGGTTGATACATGAAAATGGCCTGTAGCTCACACCGAATTGACCTATCAAATGGTATCATATAAATCTGATCAAACGCATATTTTGCATGACCATTAAGACCAACTTGTCTCTTATTTTACGAATTTGCAGCCCAATCAGTCTCACTTATTGTCAGAAATAACTGTCAGAAATGAAATATCTAAATGAATGTTTTCCACTGCAACTGGATCTGATTTGCTTTATGTACCAATGTGTATAGAATAGACTAGGAAAACGCTCTGTGTAACGTGTTGATGAGCGAGCACCCAAACGCGCAATATCTTCAACCGGAAAATCGGAACGCACAAAAAACATAAAATACATCCATAAATCCACGCAATAGAGCATTGCAGTAAATTAAAACTATAGTCAATTATTGTAAAAAAATGCGGGTTCAATTGCGGAAATAAATTAACACACTTGTAGACCAAGCGTAATGAATTGGTGACATCACTGTGGCGAAAAATCTGCAACAACGACTGCTCTCTAAAAGAAACAGGACGCGAATTAGCTGCTTGAAGATGCACTTCCGGCGCTGGCCGCTTCTGCAGACTACATGCTAATAATAGGGGGAAGGGGAAGGGGTTGTTGTTGCCACTCATCTGTGCTCCTCTTCCGGCTCTATGGCTATCAGGGGTACCTACCTAGATGGGTAGAGTTGGCAAAAGAGGGGTAGAGGGGAAGGGGTTGTTAGGGGGTGGACAGTGGACAATCGGAAGAATTTTTTAAATTTTAACCAATTAATGAATTTTGTTGAAACTTTGTTATGTTTGAGACAATGTTGGTCGCAATAACTTGGCAAAATTTCAAATTGATCAGACCTACCATTCGGAAGATAATTTTTTTTAAATTTGAACCAATCAACGGATTTCAAATAAATTAGGTTCTGCAACGCGCAGAGATGGTCCGAACATGTGTGCAAAATTTCAGCTCGATCGGAGAAAAACTGTGGTCTGTATACGAGCAGTTAACAGAAAAACACACAAAAAAAACAGAGGTCCGTGCCAAAAGAAGCCAAAATGAGACGCTCGCTTTGCTCGCTCAAAAACAGATACTTTTATGTTGATTGAGTGGATCATATTTCAATTCAATATGGATGCATATGTTTCTGTGCGTTTGGTACGGAGTTCCTGTTGGAGAATTTGCACGTACCCGTGCTCGCTCATCAACGCGTTACAATTCATTCTTATTCTTATTCTTCGGAAACTAGTTATTTATTCACCAAAAGCATTGACAGATTGCACTTGTTTTGATAACGGCCTCCTAAACGAGGCGTCAAGAAGACTGTGTTTTGTACTTGTTTCTTCAGACATCTTAATTCACTAGAGCAATATTCAGACCCGGCTTAAGGTGGCTGTGTATCACGTGACTTTATTTCTCTACATCCGATCAAAAGAAATAGTTACCTATGAGTACATACCTTACATCGTTCATGTTGAGTAATCCAAGGTGATTTATGAAGGAAATTCACTGCATACTGGAGCTTATCAATATTTGCAGTCAATATTATTTAATTTTGCAGTGGTTTTATAATAAAAACAACACAAATATCGTGTATACGTACGCGTGTGAAGACTGTCAAAACCAAGTGCTGTTCGTTTAAACATTACATTCATAATAGTGAATATAATTAATATCTCAACATTTCGCTGGAAAGAGGAAGAAAGAGCGCATGTTATATATTCTGACATTGCGTCAGGTTTGTGATGCATATGTGCTTTTTATTAGAGTAAAGTTTGCTGTTCTTGGCAACTCGTAGAATTTCCTTCAACTTCAGGGCTTGATTTGAGAATATTTTGGTGCAAGGAAGTAAAATCATCTAATATGTTATTTTCGCAGTTCTTTTCTGCGTAGATAAGTTCCAACAGATGTGTCCTAACTTATCTGATGAGTGAGAAGTCTTTGCTAAACTGAACCCTTCCAATAGAAAATGTGTAGCTTTTTGGTTAAAAAGTCACGTGATATACAGCCACCTTAAGGTACATTCTTCCCACTTCCAATAGTTCCTATACCGGTTTCCAATAACATGGGGACCAGACCCGGCTTAAGGTACATTCTTCCCACTTCCAATAGTACCTATACCGGTTTCCAATAATATGGGGATCAGACCCGGCTTATGGGTACATTCTTCCACCTTCCTATAGTTCCTATACCGGTTTCCAATAACATGGGGACCAGACCCGGCTTAAGGTATATTCTTCCCCCTTCCAATAGTACATATACCGGTTTCCAATAATATGGGGATCAGACCCGGCTTATGGGTACATTCTTCCCACTTCCTATAGTTCCTATACCGGTTTCCAATAACATGGGGACCAGACCCGGCTTAAGGTACATTCTTCCCCCTTCCAATAGTACCTATACCGGTTTCCAATAATATGGGGATCAGACCCGGCTTATGGGTACATTCTTCCCACTTCCAATAGTTCCTATACCGGTTTCCAATAACATGGGATTTGGCCGGCTTCTTTTGACGCTGACCCTACGCGAAAAATGATAATGCCGCCTATCGAAGGCGTACGCTTTTTTACATTTCATGGTCATTTTGAAGTAAATCTACGCGTTTCTGGTAAAATTACTGCAAAATTGAAATCAAATTTTCCAGGTATTTTTTCATGCGCAAACAAAAAGTTCAGGTAAATAATCTTGGATAAAGGTATTATATAGCATGAACGAGATTGTTTGGAGACATAACAAAACATCAGTCGTCGTTTCCCCAAAAATTATTTTATTTCTTCCGAGCTTGAATATTGGCCAAATAACATGATGGCACAAAATAATAAATTTTCGAGTGCCGCCTATCCTATGTGCCGACGTACGCGGTCGCGTACGTCGCTTATGCCTAAAGCCGCGTTCTATTCTATTGGTACTTTTAGTAAGGGGGAACCTCACTCGGAAACTAAAAACGGCGAAGAAATCTGGAAAATGCAGGATGGAACAAGGCCTTCCCAATCCCATTGTAACTTGAGTCTTGACAAATACAAATTCGATCAATTTATTTATAATGATTGATCCCAGATAAAGAGTAAAAGTCCAGATTAAAAAAAAATCAAATTTTTACTTGTTCTGATTAAAATTGGACATTTTAGGCCGTGTTTGCGATCATGTGATTTCGTTCAAGAAAATCGCTCAACATGTTTTGGTGAATCGTTTAGAATAATTCGATATTCTGCCAGGTTTTGTATTGAAAGATATTTCACTTGTTATTATATGTTAATAATATTATATGTTATTTCACTTGTTATTTCACTTGTTATATTATATGGTTTAGATTGTGATTGAGCGAGCGTAGCAAGCGTCACCACGGTACTCTTACGGCACTTTCTCTGTGTGTTTTTTTTTTGTTTATCAGGTCAAACCGCACAACCAATCGATCTACACGTACTAACGTAATCTATGCGGTCTCTGGGATCGTTTTTGAAAGGGATCCTGTGATTGGTTCAAATTTAAAAAAAATTATCTTTCGATTGGTTGGCCCGTTCTATTTGAAATTTTGATAAGTCATTACGACCAACATTTTGCCCAATCAAACAAAATTTCATCCAAATCCTCCCATTGGTTAAAATTAAAAAAAAAGATCATGTATTTTTTGAAATGTAAACTAGAACGTATGACCATGATGACCGATCAACTTAAAAGTAAAACTTTGCATGGTCATTGGGACCAACATTATCTGTATTTTTGACTGCTTTCAGACTATTCTGTGTTTAAATCCAAAAGTAATTGACATTTTACGGACATTTTGCGTGCTGGCTGTCAAATTTCTCGAAATGTTGATCACGGCTACTTTGACTCTTCAGTTCTAATCCAAGGTAGTTGAGCAAAAACTTTTAAACGCATATGAAACTAATAATGACCGTTCAACAGATCGATCTGATATTGTGTACACACACTACATATCATATCATATGGGTGGTCCCAGGTATATATTTTGAAAGAGATTCTGTGATTTACTGTGAATTATAAAGGTTCAATCGATCAACTTAAAACTTTACATGGTTATTGGGACTAATATTTGAGTATAATAAGCACAATGTAAAGACTTACACTCAAGATTAATGTATTTTTTAATGAAATATTTCGTTTTTTTTACAAAAACCTTCATCAGTCATTACTTCAAAAACTAAAAACAAACAATTATTTGTTTGGATATTATTATGGATATTTGTTTGTGATATTTGGAGATATTTAAACAAGTCTGTAAAAAATTCAAGAATTATTGGCATTTAATGATATTTTTGATAGACGCAGAATTTCGGTTCGAGGTGTTGCGCGTATCCGTGCTCGCTCATCAACGCGTTTCACAGAGCGTTTTCCTAGTGTAAGACCTTGTGTCCTTTTTTATATGGTCAAATTGACGTGGTTTCCACAATATAATTTTTGTGTCATAAACTGTAATAATAATAATAATAATAATAATAAACAAAAAGAGAGAGAGAGAGAGAGAGAGAGAGAGAGAGAGAGAGAGAGAGAGAGAGAGAGAGAGAGAGAGAGAGAGAGAGAGAGAGAGAGAGAGAGAGAGAGAGAGAGAGAGAAAGAGAGGCTCAAGACGCAATACTCGTGCTGACGTCACAGCACGCGCGCGACCTTGGGTCTTATTGATCCGGCGTCGGCGGCGTCTGGCGGCGGCGCAGGCGTCGCGGCGCTAGTGGGCGGTGGACGTCGTGACGCTGCACAGAGAGGGTGGCTCAGGTGGCGACGCATCACATGCCCGGGTTCGAGTACCGGGTACAGTGACGTCACATTGCTTCTTGGCTGCCGTAACGGTCATCTTTAGCCCAGGCTCCAGACGCGATGGCAGGGGGGGGGGGGGGATCCCCGATCCTCCGACTCAATTTCCCTCCCTGCATATGGAAATGCACCAAGTTCATGCCTGAAATTCAAAATATTTGCAAGATATTTGCTAATGAGTGCCAGAAACGGTATGAAATTACTCAAATTTCCTAAAATAGCCGTCGACAGCGCTAGAGAGCAGGAATCTTGTGCTGCTCTCTGTGGTGTGCGCTATCAACTACTTGAGTATAGTTCGCGTAGTAGTCACCAGGTGCGCTCGTCTCAGTTGACCTTGGGTTCAGCTGATCTGCGTGCATGATATTTATTCTATGTGTCTTTAAAGTGTTTTTCTTTAAATATTTAAGCACTGTTTTGCTTGTGGCACTACATATTTACCTCCATACAAGGTAAGATATAGATCATTTAATTATTAACTAATTATTAATCAATAAATATAACTTGGAAAATTCTTAATTACGTAACCTATAAGGGGCTGTGCATAAAGGACGTCACGCTTCAGGGGGGAGGGGGGGTACTGGAGGCAGTAGGACGTCACGTTTTGATTTAGATATTTTCAAGCATTTTAAATTTCAGTTGATACGTCGGGACCGGAAATTTTGCTAAAAACGAGAAATTCTGATACATTTTACAGTCAAAAATGTTCTATTTAAGGTGGGGTAGAGATAGATTTGTGACGTCCTTTTAGGGGGGGGGGGGGGGGGGGGGGTCTCGAAAAGTGTGACACAGCGAGACAGGGGGGAGGGGGGGGTGTCAAAATATACCATTTTTAGCGTGACGTCCTTTATGCACAGCCCCTAATACAAAAACAAAAACTTGTAAAAAGACTGCCAAGCACTTTCTCACTGAGATCTAAAAGGAGAGCCATGCAATAATATAGTTAAAACCTTTTCGCATTGAAAATTAGTAAAATTTCGCCCGGTAACTGCCGCTAAGCATAACATAAACCATCAGAGCCATCAGAGTAAATGTTAATAATTTAATTGAAAATAATAACTTGTCAATAATTCACAATTTAAATATATTATCTAGAAAATTAAGTTAAAAACAAAAACAAATTAATTTACCCTGTATTACGTAGGTCATATTATTTTTCCACAATTACGAAAGCAGGGTATAAGAAACCTCAACAGTTATAAAACTGTTGCAAAATGTTGGAATAAAACTTTTTTGGTATTTACAGAAAGGATTGTCACTAGTTTTACTATGTACTATTTAGAAAAAAAGAGTTAAATATTTAATATTGATTAGTACGTAGTACCTAGAGAGCCTTGATGTTTCATCTAAGCTCTCAAGTAGTGTACAGTGTAATTTAACAACAAATTGCTGTTTTTTGGCATGCACACACAAAAATCATGAAAAATCAATTCCTGGAATTAAAAACTAACAATAATAAATTAATAATAGTGGAGTAAAGATGTCTAAAATTAGTGCATTTGTGATATAGGCTACCATACGTGAACATGGGTACCCTTACGAATTCGAGTATGAGGAATCCAAAAATCAATGGCACCAACCTGAGTAATTAATACTTTCTGCGTAATTAGCATAATTACCATTATTAATAAACATAGATAAAAAATATATTTAATTTTATAATATGGTCTTTATGAATATCCATCGAAAGCTCGTCATGTCTACAATCCATATAAATCATAAAATGTTCAATTTTTTCATTCATAATAATTAACCGTATAACTAATTATTTTATAAAAATCGCCATTCAAAAAAAGCTTAAAATGACCCTCTCAGATTTTGATAAAACTTGGTAGCATTAGTCACAAGCCCAAAGTAAAACATACGTATTTTTTGGTTTGTCCATTTATTGAGTACTTTTGGATTTTCAGGCCCTCAAATAATCAAAATTTTGGTTTCCTTCAACAATTCACTTGAACTGACATTAGGTGGGGCTGTGCAAGCGAGAGAGTACTCTTGTTATTTGCTTTGTTGACCGCGATGCGTTCCAGACAGGTGCAGCGTACTCTGCTTCTGAGACACACAGTGCCAGAGCAAAAGATGTTCTCAGCGTGGCTGGTTGGGCTCCCCATGTAGAGTTGGTCAGTGTTCGAATCATATTGTTCCTGGCTCTCACTTTGGCCTTGGTGTTGAGGAAATGCTTCTTGAAAGAGAACGTTCTGTCCAATGTGACGCGAAGATACTTAGGTGTAGCATAATGTTCCATATTGTTCTCTCGCCAACGGACATCCAGTTCGGCACGTATAAATAAACGGTAACGTATCTACTACTTTTTACCTGAAGGTAAAGATTGGCTAATTTCGTACTCATGGTTCTATCGCTATCTTGTGTCCATTTATAATATTAGAACCATATCTGTGGAGTAAAATTAAATTTATATTATAATTAAATACATACTTATCTGCGTAAATGTATTCATGTTCTAATTTTCAGTGCTTTGTAATAATTTGATTGAATTCGTATCATTTTAAATATCTAGTGGAGCGGTCGCTCCACGCCAGCCAAGTCGTACGGCGCGCGCACACACTCATTTAAAAAGGCTGGAGCAAACCCACTTTTACTGTAAGCATCAAAGTGGCATTTTCGGCCTACTGGATCTTAAAATTGGAAAATCTCACATTGTTGCGATATATCTTAATTTCGAGCTAAGGCCCACCCTACAACATATACCAAATTTGGGAACAATAGGTTACGCCCTTTGCGCGCTAGAGGGCCGTGAAAACAGTGTTTTAGGGCGGTTTTCATAATAATAATAATCTCAGTAGTAGTAGTAGTAGTAGTCTCCTGGAATTTAAATCCGGTAAACAGGCCACAGCCTAAACGGCTGAATCGATTGATCCCACATTTTTACCACGTGTGCACTTTTGGCGTCTGATTTAACCTTCACCCCATGAATTTTTTGTGCCGCCATTTTGAAACCGGAAGTGACGTCATATCTCGTCAACGGCTGGACCGATTGGAACGAAAATTACGCCAAACGATCCAGACGGTCATCTATATGCATGATAAGTAGCAAAAGACTAGACATTATGTTAAAGAAACCGGAAATGACGTAATGAAATTTGAAATACATCGATTGGCTTTTTGGCAACAAAGGTTGATCCGATTATTTTGATATTTATGTAACGTATGTACTTTTGACGTCTCATGTGACTTGTTATAAAACCAACCGGAGGCCGCCATTTTGAAACCGGAAGTGACATCATATCTCAATAACGGCTAAATAGATTTCAACGAAACCAGCGCAAAACAATTTAGACGGTCAACTTTATGTATTATCATCAATAATATTTGCAGTTTCCCATACCTTAACCGGAAATGACGTCACACATTTTAATAATCTCACAAATTTTTATTTTGATGCAATAAATATACTATTTGAGACAGCTTATAAAATTGTAATCATGTTTCAAATATACTTCAAGGGGTCAGAGATTTCAGCCGCCATTTTTAAACCGGAAGAAACGTCATATCTCAAAAACTGGTAGACAAATCGGTATGAAACTAGCGCTAAACGTTTCGGATGGCTATCTCTATGGAATATGAACAGTACAAATAGAATTATCCTATTTATGAGACCGGAAATGACGTAATTTAAATGTATAAATTATTATAATTCCCTCCTATACAATAAATACATATTCAGAAAGCTTAAAATGATACACATCATTTATAGAAATAAATTCTATGTGGCATTGCAGAAAGTTCAGCAGCCATTTTGAAAACCGAAGTGTTTCCATATCTCGGAACTGGGTTGACTGATTGGAATGAAACCTTTGCTATTCTTCGTGAAAGATCATTTAAAGCAATTATTTAGGACCATACGCTGCTATTCATTAGTGGTAACGAAATTGTAAAGGGTGATGATTTTTAAAAGAATTTAGTAATTGTTCATTTCATATGTGTCACAAGTTGTTAGAATAAACTAAAAAAAGGAGTGATATCCCCATAAAAAACACTTCGTGTAAAAATACCAGCCAAGTCTCTTCTACAAAAAAAAATATATGAAATCTAAAAATTCTGCACTGAAAAGTAATGATATCAAAAAATTTGCCAAGTCAAAACTTTATTTGAAAATCAAAAAATACTTGGCGCATCGATTTTTTAGGGCATTTTAGGTATACTATATGTTTGTATATTTTATGTATATTAATATTTTATATCTGGCCTATACTTCTAAGCTATTAATATACACGATGCGCCAAGTATTTTTTGATTTTCAAATAAAGTTTTGACTTGGCAAATTTTTTGATATCATTACTTTTCAGTGCAGAATTTTTAGATTTCATATATTTTTTTTTTAGTAGAAGAGACTTGGCTGGTATTTTTACACGAAGTGTTTTTTATGGGGATCCAACTTTTCTGTACACAATTTAATTTATTCCGGGTTGTATTGTTTTGTTGCAGAGTGTCAATGTAGCAACAATGTCCGAGGCCTCAGAACCCAACTTTATCATTGTTAAGACGGAAGAAAGTCCGTCAAACTTCACCATAGAAAACAATTTCACATCAGCCACATCCATCCAGGCTCTAGAGGAGATCCTCGTCAAACAGGAAACACAGAATAGTGATGATTCAGAGCTGTTTATTCCCTATAAAAATGTTGTTAAAAGTACTTTATTAAATCTCGCTGATCCGGACGCTGACCCTGCTGTACCGGAAGCTGCGCAGAACACATCCGACAAGAGCAGCCGCGCGCACAGAGAGAAGAGCAAGGAGAATAATCTGGCATGCAGTACATGACGTCATACGCCTGCGCACATTGCCCTGCCAAGTTCAAGCGAAGAGACACTTTGAAGCAACATCTGATCAAGCATCGAGGTGGGAGTGAGATGGGAAGTGGAAGTGGAAACTCGCTGGTGAAGCAGAAGAAGAAACACTGTGGTGTCAAGTCCTATCAGTGCAGTCAGTGTAGTTACGCAAGTAACCACAAGGGAGACTTAGCGAAGCATCAAAGGAAACATTCGGGAATCAAACCCTATCAGTGCAGTCAGTGTAGTTACGCATGTAACCGCAAGGACAACTTGGCAACGCATCAGAGGACACATTTGGGTATCAAACCCTACGCCTGCGACCAGTGCAGTTACACATGCTACAGGAGCGCCAAATTGATCATTCACAGGAGGACGCATTCGGGTATCAAACCCTATAAGTGCGATCAATGTAGTTACGCATGCGTCTCGAGCAGGTATTTACTCAGGCACAAGATGACACACGCAGCTGGCAAGTCATTCACCTGTGACCAATGCAGTTATACGTGTACCATCAGCAGCTACCTGACAAGACATAAGCGAACACACTTGCCTGTCAAGCCTTACCAGTGTGCTCTGTGTAGATACTCGACTGCATCCAGCTCCTCACTGACTGTGCATAAGAGAACGCATTTAGCTGTCAAACCCTATAAATGTAACCAGTGAAGTTATTCTTGCACCTCCAACTGCGATCTTGCAAAACATCAGAGGAGGCACTCGGGAATCAAGCCGTACTGTTGTGATTAATGCAACTACATATGCGCCACAAGCAGTCTTCTTGCAGCACACACGAAGGAGGACCACACTGTTGTCAAGTTGTTGAAGTGTGACCTCTGTAGTTATTCAACCATCAGAATCAACAATATGGCCAGCCACAAGGAGACACATGTGGATGTAAGTCAATGGCATTTAATTGTAATGCGTATTAGAAACATTGTCTCACAACAAACCTTTCCCGAAACCTGTGTTTGAGCGAGCGAAGTTAGAGCCTCCTTTTCGCTATTTTGGCTCGGACCTCTGATTTTATTATTTTCTTTCTGTCCGTAACGGTATTCAGTTTGAGAGACATCAGATTTTAATTTGAGGACAAATATGGTAAGAACATGTCAGTGGAGACAAAGTCGAATAATTATCCGGAACGATTCAAACTTGTAAAACACGATTCACAGGGAAGCTCCAACTGAAAAACCGTGAAACTTATAAAGCTGAAACTGGGCATAAATATTCATAAATCAGCTAGTTATTTACTGTAATACGTTGCACGCCAAACTCCTTCGGTCATTTACTTACGTGGGACTCGTAAATACGGCATCCTAAGACTATGAATATGTTGAATTTAGAGTGATTGTAAAGAATGGTCTTCCCGGATTGGAAACTCTCCTTATCGCGCCACACTTGATTGTTTCGACGGACAAACACGGCGACAGAATCAATTATTCACTCCAAATCAAGTGTGCCACCAAACTATACAATTATTCCGTTAAAATGATGATTGAGAACTCAAATCAGTGGCTATACGACCAGTCACGAAATGTAACAGAGCTGCAATGTACATTTATGTTCCAACCAAAACAACTCTGCTCACGCGGCGATGTACACTCTGCGGATTCCAATCAGCATCAGGGCAGAGATGATCCACCGCGACTTGGCTTTTGCTTTGAAGCAAGGCTCTAAACATGGACATAAATCCCACGGAAGTGGAGAGACTGACCCTGGCTATGACCGTTAAGTTCAAATCGTTATTATAATGCGCTCACTTGCACGTCTCTGGAGCGATAATTGTGGTCGGAGGTGTTTATCCAATGCATCTGCAATATTTCGTCGAAAAAGATCGGGACGGAAATATTTGTGATGAAAATGCCAGTGGGTTGTAGAATCACTTATTGAAAGAAGAAAATACAATTTATGCCTTTCTTGTGCTCAAGTTTTGCCAATATCTTGATCATATTTTTAGTCACGTGGTATCCCTCAAATACCCACAACAGATTAGTCTAAAAATTGCCGCGAACAATGTTGGTCCCGTTGACCATGCAAATTTGAAGTTAATCGATAAAATGTTTCCAGTTTAAATTTGAAAAATATGACGGCTTCCTGTTCAAAAATGTATCACGAGACCACTTGGATTACATTAGTATGTTTGCACAAATTCAGATCTATTAGTCGATAACAGATGCGCACTGCTGCCAAAAAAGCGACAAAAACACTCAGAGAAAGTGTCATAAGAGTACCGGAAAGAAGCTCGCTGCGCTTGTTTAATCTAGTGGAGTGGTCGCTCCACCCAGCCAAGTCGTACTGTACGCTCACACTCACTCAACATACCGTCGTGTCAGAGTGTAAGTGATCTATCTCCAATTTTTGAAAATTTGAGATTTTTGGTTTAGGTCTTGTATTGGATTGTACTTGATCTATATCAATTTAAATTCCATCCAATCTAGTGGAACGGTCGCTCCACGCCAGCCAAGTCGTACAGCGCGCATACTCTCATTTAAAACGGCTGGAGCAACCCACTTTTACTGTAAGCAACAAAGTGGCATTTTCGGCCTACTGGATCTTAAAATTGGGAAATCTCACATTATTGCGAAATATCTTAATTTCGAGCTATGGCCCAACCTACAACATATACCAAATTTGGGAACAATAGGTTACGCTCTTTGCGAGCTAGAGGGCCGTGAAAACCGTGCTTTAGTACGGTTTTAATCAGTAATAATCTCCGTAGGCTGGAGCTAAACTCCGGTAAACAGGCCACAGCATAAACGGCTGAACCGATTGATCTCTCATTTTTACCACGTGTGCACTTTTGGCGTCTGATTTGCCCTCCTTACCTTGACTTTTTTTGTGCCGCCATTTTGAAACCGGAAGTGACGTCATATCTAGACAACGGCTGACCTGATTGGAACGAAAATAGCGCCAAATGATTCAGACGGTCAACTATATGAATTAACAGTAGCAAAAGACTAAAAATTATGTAAAAGAAACCAGAAATGACGTCATGCAATTTGTACGTCCATTGGCATTTCGCCAAAAAAATGTTGATCGGATTATTTTGATATTTATATAACGTACGTACTTTTGATATCTCATTTTACTTGTTATAAAACACGTTATAATATGTTATATTTTATAATGTTATTTATAATAATGTCAATGTATAATATAATGTCATATTAATGTTATATATGTCATATATATAATGTCATATTATTATAATGTTATTTATGTTATAATAAAGAGACATCATATCTCGAAAACTGGTAGACTGATCGGTACGAAACTAGCCCCAAATGATTCAGAAGGCCATCTCTATGGAGTAAGAACAGTCAAACTAGGATTTTCCTATTATTAGACCGGAAATGACGTCATTTAAATTTAAAAATTAAAAGTATCACCTCTCTATACAATCCCAGGTAGCACAAAACCTCTAAAATATATTTGGCCGACCTTGGCTGGGTGATCTTGGGCAAAAATTGGCATGTTAACAAAGTGTGAATGATGGGCCTATCTTGGCATCACAATGTTGTCCCAATATTCTTCCAATGTTATTAATAATGGCCCCAGATCTGCCCAATGATGGTTCAACAATATTCTTCCTATATTGTAAAGACGATGATGGCCCATTACTGGGTTGAGACTGGCCATTATTTAGCCATTATTACCCCCTTATTGGCTGGGTGATATATGCACAATGTCGAATTGTTAACAAAGTGTTGTTGTGGGGCCATTATTGGCTATGTTGGCCAATATTTAATGAATATTGTCCCAATATATGGTAAAATATTATTTTATATTGGGACGATAACGGCTATATAATGGGTATAATGGGCAAAAAATAAATAAAAAAATATTAATTTTCATGTGATTCATATTGATTCAATGTCGCAGTCAACCAATTTCCTAACATCAGTTATCTGAAAGCAATGGAGAAAGATAGCATGTTAGTACATTTTATAAAATCTGGATGGGCTGGGACGCGAACCTCGGAACTCTGCGTGACGATGTGCTGCCTCAACCCGATGCGCCATGGAGGTTGACAGGAAAGTTAGTGGTAGGTGACTATGCCATTTCAGCTCAGTAGCTGGATGCCGTGACTTTATATAAGACGCAATGTTTTTAGATTTGTACTTAAGTCATATCGACACAATTTTATTAAAAACTGTATTATGTTGTGTGTAATGTATTGTATTGTGTTCTCGTGTTTTCTGTACGAGTAATTCCGGTTATTTAATGTATCAAGAACTTAAGAGATTATCATTCATGCAGTTCCAGTTATCGCCACTAGATAGGGGTAGCATCATCTTTGAAGGGTAGCAGGGGAAAGTAGGCAACTAAATTGCCACTGGGGTAGTGCAAGTTGCATACATCTACGGGTAATAGCAACAATAATATATATCCCAGGTACCATTAATTTTGGTGCGAAATATAATTGTATCTTTGCATTGCATTAACAAATTAGACATTTCATTTGAAAAGTGCTTTTAATTTTTATAGAAAATTCAAATAGATTTTATTTGTTACAAACAGAATTTATATTTTACACAAAGTTTGTGTCTTAAATATTCTATAATGGCCCTATAACGTCTCACTGATCTGCAACTAGAGGCTAATGGCGACGGATGAATGATTATGATTATGAAAAAAACGGGAAGGATGGACGGTAGGTAGGATTCGATCGCGGTGAATTGGGGAGCCTTCCCATAATTTACAAATATGAAACAAATTGTATTTTTGTATTCATATATTTAAGCAGAGTCTTTTAAATGTTCTCAATATGTTTACGATGTTTTGGAGTGAAAGTTAATAATTTTATGTTTGACCAATGTGTTATGGTTATTGTTAAAAGTATTTGAAATTAGTAATGATTAATGATGAGTAGTAATTAGTATTTAATGATTAGTTGAATGATTCCGTCATATCACAAATTTTTCTATCGCTTAGTATATCGGCACCATATTATGTTTGTTGAAATCAATTCAAACCTTGGTAAATGACACGGATAGTGATGGATGACACACATTCAGAATTTATCTGCACTAATTCATCTAAGAAAGATTGTTTTCTGAATATTCTAAACATTGAAGATAAAATTACAATAGTAGTGTTTTCGCTGGAGTGACTGCTTCATTATAACAACCAACAATAAGTTCTACAAGTCTTTCAATAGCACGCGGTAGCAATTGATGACGAAATATTTACGATCTATTCACGAGAAGTTCTGTGAATGAAAGGGCTGAACTATACTGAAACATGGTTCAGGCATGTGGAAATAAGGGCTTGGCGGCGAGGAGGGAGCAGGTAGTTTGGTGGGAAAACAAGATGTGAAGATGTTCACGATTTCCTTGAGATGACCGTTTTGCCATCAGGTCAGACATTGAGGAACGAATATAATAATCTTCTGTCCAACACGAAATAATTTTGGAAGTGCTCAACTGACATAATTTGCTAATAAAGAAAATACACTTCATGAGACGTCTATCAAACACTGGCCAAAAATAATGGGAAAGTACGGTGTTTAATTTGCCATTGTTTATTGTTAATTAGCAATCCCAACATCGCCTCTCTTGTGATGAAAATAATGAAAACACCCAATCCAGGAAAGTCGTTCGCGGGAATAGAATCATAAACCCCGAAAGTGATTTGCCGTAAGTGTAACCATCCTAAACTTTATGGATCCCTTTGATACTAATAATGAAAGTTAAATGCTAATTTATCAATGGAAATTTCATATAATATACCTAATCAATTTAATATTCGAAATAAAAATATGGAATATATGTTTGCAGAGATAGAGTAGAGACTTGATTTTTAAATACAAGTTGACGTACAATAAAAATTACAAAATTCGATTGCTGTTATATTTGAAATTACCGTATACATTTACATTGTTCCCATAGACTCATGAAACCGATGGGGGATCAGCTCCTCACACCAATAAACAATTTCGGAAAATTAGTATTATTCGATACTATTAAATATTAGACAATTCGTTTTCGAGGGAACATCTTCTAGTTCAAAAGATAACCCGGGTCCCGGGTTCGAGGCCCGGTTCGGTCGGATATTTTTCACAACGCACATCCCTTCCTTACATCCTGACTCCATGGAAGTTTTCCACAGAAACCTACATTCTCATAAAAACTATATTATATGAGGCCTAGAAATAAAACACGTCCTGTTTGTTCTATTTTGTATATTTTCATTTTGATTTTGGACGCCTTTATGCAGGCTTTGAATTTTCCTGAAACTTTTTCAATCATTCTTTGATTTTCCTATAATTTGATTTTGCACTGTTTTTCTCTAAAAAGGGTTACTAAAAAAATATAAACAAAACGTTGGAACGCATTGCCATTGTGTGCTGCGGTCATGTCATAAAATAAGAAAGTATCGCCTCATATTCTAACAAGGCCAATTGTCATTTTCAAT
Organism: Leuctra nigra; assembly: GCA_934045905.1. NCBI lineage: Eukaryota > Metazoa > Arthropoda > Insecta > Plecoptera > Leuctridae > Leuctra > Leuctra nigra. The sequence continues at coordinate 7,180,707 of OW203765.1, forward strand.
TTTGTAATTACATTGCAATAATTGTCAATGGGTCCAATGATAATAAATAGAACAATCAAGTCCATTTTCTTAGAACAGATTATGCACCGAAATGTACTTTAAACTAGGAGAACGCTATTGCATACGAATTAATATTCGTGTAATGTTGCTGCTTTATGATATCCTTGGAAAGAGAGGAAGACATCGGATCAAATACGTCAAAAGAGCAGTGATAGTTTTATATTGAAATAAACTTGAAATTTGACAATATGTCAAAACAACCATATAAAATGTTTGTAAAATGTACATTGCTCTTAGAATTCTCAAAAGATTTGTATGAAAAATTTGAAATTTTAATTTTATTTGATGAATAAAATTTAAACTTAACTTCACATTTATTCAATTTTCAAAGTTACTGTCAATGTCAAGTACGTAGCTGTGTCAAGGTGTTGTGTTAGTGATACTCTGTTACTAATGAAATTCAGTAACTGCAAATATAATAACAATTATAAATTTGACAAGTATCTTATCCAACACTGCGCCATTGTGACACTTCATTACGACGGTGCTTTTATCTAACATTTTTTTGAGTGGAATGAATTTATTTATTTACCTCGGTCGTTGGAGAAAAATAAGAATTATACAATGTTCAATAAGTGATAGTGTATCTTTTATAGGATATGCTTACATGATCAGTCTGATTCTAAATTCTTGTTTATTTTTGATAACTCATTGCCGGTATGTTCAAGATTGAAGATCAAGTGATTGAGTATGTTCAATCACTAATCACTAACGAATGGAAAACAAACCCGTGAACTAATTGACGTCACATTTTACAAGCGTGTTGTTCAATGGATGTCCAGAAGGTTGTTATTTGGAGAAAAATAATTTAAATAAATTTTCTTGAAACTTGTGGCTTTGTTTTTTATGTATTTTTATTTTTGTTTTGTTTTGTCTTCGTCTTATCTTTCTGTTAGTCTGTTATTTTCGCAATACAATGTCATTGAAGGAAACGCATCAGATCCATTATTTCACAAAAGATTACTCTCATGATCGTTTACATACTGATTTTTATAGACCTAGGTCCGTTGGTTTCACCGGAAAATTGATTTATGTAGTTTAGCAGGTAAAGTTGTATGCAATTGCATGCATATAACCTTTGCATACATGCAAATTATCATAGCAACGAAATCTACTACCAAATTTTTATAATCATAGAATATACCGGGTGGCGAAAAAAAATCCCCCCTGTTTGAAAGGTCACTTATCAAAACTATAAAAGAGAAAGGGCTGAAACTTTTACATGTTATAGAACAAATATGAAATGTAATATGTGCAGTTTTCAGAAATATTCGATTGATGCGAAAAAAGTTACCTACAATTAAGACGTTGAAAAATCGTTTATACCAATAACGCACGTTTGAGTTTTTTTACGGAACAGGTATGGCTGAATTGTAACTCTTTGAACTTGTATTCCGGAGGCCCGGGTTCGATTCCCACGGCCGTCCTTCCTGACTGGGGTTTTTTCGTGGTATTCCCTCAGTCGACAGGCAAATGCAGGGAAGGTATCCTACTAATAGGCCACGACCGCCTCCTTCCCACCTTACCTACTCTTCACCATCATCTCCCAATCATCATCATAATCATTCCTCCGTCGCCATTAGTCTCGCTGCAGAACAGTGCGACGTTAAGCCCCAGAAAAAAAACACTTAAACGTTTGAGTTTAAACAAGAACCAGAACCTTGTTAAAAAAATCGCTTATTTTGTACATTTAAGTAAGTTTGAGTTGATCATAATTTTACATCTAGTGGAGCGGTCGCTCCACTCAGCCAAGTCGTACCGTACACTCACAGTCACTCAACATACCGTAAATGCCTACATAAACTGAGGAGCAGACCAACTACTTTTACTGTAAGCAACAACATAGCATTTTCGGCCTACTGGATGATGGATCCCAACAATGGAAAATCTCACATTGTTGTGAAATGTCTTAATTTTGAGCTATGGCCCACCTGACAACATATACATCACGCGACAACAACCAGTCATGCCGCTTACGACCTAGAGGACAGTGAAAATCGTGAAATTACACCGCTTTCTTCTTCTTCTTCTTCTTCTTCTTCTTCTGATGATGATGATATCAGAAAAGGTCGCCGTCACCGCCACAGCCTAAACGGCTGAACCGATCAACCTGAAATTTTTACCACATATGCACTTTTGACGTCTGATGATACCTTGCTCCTTGTGATTTTTTGTGCCGCCATTTTTAAACCGGAAGTGACGTCATATCTCAAAAACGTCTGGACCGATTAGAACGAAATTAACGCCATTCGATTTAGATGGTCATATATATGAAGTATCAATAATAAAATAATTATTTTCTTATTTTCTAAACCGGAAGTGACGTCATAAATACGCAATATTTAACTTATTTCAACAAATTATACTTAAAATACATACATAATTAACTTACATTGTAACATAGACAATACAAACTATAAATTCAAGATTGCAGTGTACTCGGCCGCCATTCCTGAAACCGGAAGTGACGTCATATATCTAAAACGCCTGTACCGATTGCAACTGAACTAACTCCTGCGTATTCATTCTGCAATTTATTTGAAAAATCAATTGTGAAAAATAAATAAACAAATTAACGGTACCGGAAATGGCGGCAGGAACCACTAAATGAAACCGCAAGTGACGTCATATATTACAAACGGCATGACCGATTTTACGGAAATATAGGGATTATGAATTCAGATGGTCGTTCATAAAGTATCAACTAGATTGTTTTCCTATTACCTATACCGGAAATGACGTCATAAATATGCTAAATGACGTCATAAATATGATAATTGACACTAAATTCACCACTTTATCCTATTAAATAGATATCTAGTAAACTTACTTTGTAAATAATTATAAATTCAAGGTTGCAGTGTTCTCGGCCGCCATTTTTAAAACCAGAAGTGACGTCATATATTGAAAACAGCTGTACCGATTGCAACCAAATTTTGGAAATGTGTAGGACTAATAATTATGAATTGAAGACGACATTATTTTCGGCCGCCATTGTTAAAACCGGAAGTGACGTCATATATCAAAAACGGCTGTACCGATTGCAACCAAATTTTGGAAATATGGAGGACTAATAATTATGAATTAAATACGACCTTATTTTCGGCCGCCATTGTTACAACCGGAAGTAACGTCATATATCGAAAACGGCTGTACCGATTGCAACCAAATTTTGGAAATATGTAGGACTTATAATTATGGATTAAAGACGACATTATTTTCGGCCGCCATTGTTAAAACCGGAAGTAACGTCATATATCAAAAACGGCTGTACCGATAGCAACCAAATTTTGGAAATGTGTAGGACTTATAATTATAAATTAAAGACGACATTATTTTCGGCCGCCATTGTTAAAACCGGAAGTGACGTCATATATCGAAATCGTCTGTACCGATTGCAACCAAATTGTGAAATTATGTAGGACTATAATAATTTTGAATTAATGACGACATTATTTTCAGCCGCCATTGTTAAAACCGAAAGTTACGTCATACATCGAAAACGGCTGTACTGATTGCAACCAAATTTTGGAAATACGGAGGACTAATAATTATGAATTAAAGACGACATTATTTTCAGCCGCCATTGTTAAAACCGGAAGGGACGTCACATATCGAAAAAGGCTGTACCGATTGCAACCAAATTTTGGAAATATGTAGGACTTATAATTACGGATAAAAAGACGACATTATTTTCGGCCGCCATTGTTAAAACCGGAAGTGACGTCATATATCGAAATCGTCTGTACCGATTGCAACCAAATTGTGTAATTATGTAGGACTTATAATTATGAATTAAACGACATTATTTTTGGCCGCCATTGTTAAAACCGGAATTGACGTCATGTATCGAAAACGGCTGTACCGATTGCAACCAAATTTTGGAAATATGTAGGACTAATAATTATGAATTCAAGACGACATTATTTTCGGCCGCCATTTCAAAACCGGAAGTGACGTTATATATCGAAAACGGCTGTACCGATTGCTATCAAATTATGTAATTTTGTAGGACTTATAATTATGAATTCAAGACGACATTATTTTCGGCCGCATTTTTAAAACCGGAAGTGACTTCATATAATATCGAAAACGGATGGACCGATTGTAACGAAACCTAAGCTATATTCTTCTTGGATAATCATTTTAATCTTTTACCAAACGCAACTTTTCTTAGTACCTATCCAAATCGGTTGAGGCGTATTTTTTTTAAAAAAATAGTCCTTGCTCGGACATGTGCTACAAGCTGTATGAATAAACTAACAAAAGAAGTGATATCCCAGAAAAAAACACTCCGTGTAAAAAAGGCAGCCAAGTCACTTTACTTTAAAAAAATTCAACACCGAAAAGGAGTGATATCAAAAAAGGAGCCAAGTCAATGACATTTCCAAACATTTAATCGTATTTTTGAAATAAAAGAATAAACACCGAGAAATACTTTACAAAAGGACTTGGCGCATCGTTTTTTTAAAGACATTTTTTAATTATAAGCATATGCCATTTATATACAACCGTAGGGAAACATCTTAGGGAAACATCTTTTAATTACATATTATACATACCTACTGTAAAATATTTTCTATTTGAATATATACGCGATTAAACTTGTTGCCTATGCTTTCTATAAATACACAATAGTTATCTTCGTAATATTGTTTCGTGGTCAACATAATTAAGTCTCATGCGTTATACCTTCGCATCATGAAATACATTTCAAATAATCCACATTTTATAACAATACATTTCACAAAGTACAGTCACTTTGTATTTCTATTAAAAAATTTAACTTTATACACTTGACACTTCAAAAATATATAATAGTGTTCCATAGATAGTTAGTAATTATATGACAACGTTTCATGATTTCCTTCAGTCAAGATCAAATTTTGAAAAGATACCCTTCTAATATCACCATATTAACAGTGCTAAAAGAATATGTATGAGCCCACTTCCAATTGTTATTTAATTCTTCGCCCTTATATTACTTATCTATTACAGCATGAAATCTTTCAACTATCGCCATTGACAAAACTATAAAATAGCCATTACTAAAATTAGCTTGATTCATAGATTCTGGCTCTAATAGAAAGAGGAAAATGTACCAACTTATAAAATTCTTTCCACTTTTAGGATTGAATGATGTCTTTAAAAAAACGAAGCGCCAAGTCCTTTTGTAAAGTATTTCTCGGTGTTTATTCTTTTATTTCAAAAATACGATTAAATATTTGGAAATGTCATTGACTTGGCTCCTTTTTTGATATCACTCCTTTTCGGTGTTGAATTTTTTTAAAGTAAAGTGACTTGGCTGCCTTTTTTTCACGGAGTGTTTTTTCTGGGATCACTTTTACGGTAATTATGAACGGAAATCGTTTGCTCTATGTCCAGTCATCAATGACTTGTTCGGATGCATTTGCTATATGTCCGCATCGTCCAATCAGAGCACTCCCTCACGTTCAAACTGTCAAGTTGGCGCGCATCTGGGATATTAGTTAACCTGCTGTTAATTCCTTAATTCGAAGGTCACGTCAGAGTAGGATTAAAATTAAGTAGTTAGATATTATGTGTATGATTTATTTACATTTATTTTGTATGCAATTGAGTTTTTTGTGCAATTTTATAGTTTTCTCAAATATTTAATGCAATTAATTTTTAATTTATATGAATAATTAATTATTAATCACTCTGAAACACTAACTGATACAATATCTTCAGTAATATTCATGAGAAATAAAAAGTATTAATGTACCACAATAGCATTGGCCAATGCATTGGTTTCAGAATGCAGGAGTCCTATGTCCACATTTCTAACAGACACTCGCTAAGAAATGTGCACAAAGTCCTATGTCCAACAGGACATACAGGACATGTCCTACTTTCGCTTCGTGTTACTGAAACATCAATGAAACACATAAATAAGTGTTCTCATTCGAATAAGTGATGCTATAAACTTACAACTACAGTTATTGTTTATACTTTTATAGGGTTAATAAAATCATAAAGTTTGACCCTCTGTTTATCCGGATGGGAAAAGTTGGACATAGAGCACTTTCACTCTGAGGCGACGATACCGTAAATGCATTATTATTATTATTATTATTACGTCTATATTCTCAACAGAGCCAGGCTCCACTAGTGAGAATGTAATATAGAGAAGGGAGGAGAGAAAACCCGGTACCGGCATGTAGCCTACTCCTGACGAAAGATACCAAGGGGACCAACGGCTTAACGACCCTTCCGAAGGACGGTGTAACATTCACAGCACGAGCCTCCACAACCCGCGCCGTCGAGAGACTGATAACAGGTGGAGGGAGGTCGTCACACTGACCCCCAAACACCCCAGTCTCTCTGACCCAACGGCAGCAACCTGGCAAGGCAGAGTTGAATGGTCACCCATCCAATCGCTGACCGCGCTCAATGTTGCTTAACCTCGGTGATCTAACGAGAACCGAGGTATCCAACACACCAGCCGTTAGGGAGCAGAACTGAACTGAGGAGCAGACACTTTTACTGTAAGCAACAACATGGCATTTTCGGCTTACTGGATCTTAAAATTGGAAAATCTCACATTGTTGCAAAATATCTTAATTTCTAGCTATGGCCCACCCAACCCCATATACCAAATTTGGGAACAACAAGTTATGCCATTTGCGAGCTAGAGGGCCGTGAAAACAGTGAAATTACACCACTTTGATCTTCTTTAGATGATGATGATTCAGATATCAGGAAACACCGCAATCACCGCCACAGACTATACAGCTGAGCCCATTGATCTGAAATTTTCACTACATGTGCACTTTTGGCGTCTGAGGTGCCTTTTTATATAACCAACCGGAAGCCGCCATTTTGAAACCGGAAGTGACGTCATATCTTGAAAACGGCTAGACCGATCGGAATAAAACCAGCGCCAAATGATTCAGATGGTCATCTTTATGAAATACCAATAGTCAAAAAAGAAATGTACTATTACCGAAACCGGAAATGACGTTATAAAATTGAAGAATTACTTTAATCTCCTCTTACTACATTAACTACATTTTCAGAAGGCTTATTATAATGAATATTGATACATAACATTTATAGAAATACATTCTAGGTGGCAGTTATTTTTTCCGCCATTTTGAAAACCGGAAGTGATGCCATATCTCGAAAACGGCTGGGCCGATTGGAACGATGCTTTCGCAATTCGTCATGGAATATTTAGCACCAAACACAATTTTTCTAAGAGTAACCAATTTGGAAATAGCGTATTTTTTTAAGGAATTAGTCATCGTTGCTCCAATATGTGTTACAAATTGTGTAAATAAACTAAAAAAAGGAGTGATATCCCCATAAAAAAACACTCCGTGTAAAAATACCAGCCAAGTCTCTTCAACTATAAAAAAATAGAAGAAATCTAAAAATTCAGCACCGAAAAGTAGTGATATCAAAAATGGGCCAAGTCAAAACTTAATTTGAAAAACCAAAATAAACTTGGCGCATCGTTTTTAAGGGTATTATAGGTATATTATATATATTTAGGTACATTTGATTTTTGCATATGCTTCTTTACTATTTATATACACGATGCGCCAAGTGTATTTTGGTTTTTTAAATTAAGTTTTGACTTGGCTCATTTTTGATATCACTACTTTTCAGTGCTGAATTTTTAGATTTCTTCTATTTTTTTTTATAGTTGAAGAGACTTGGCTGGTATTTTTACACGGAGTGTTTTTTATGGTTAGAATTAACTGACTTGTCCCTGTTAAATTAAGGAGGGATGCCCAAGTAAATTTTCCGAAAATATTTTTTTATTGTAATTTACAATTTATATTAATTTTATCAAAATGTTTAACTATTTAATGTTAAACATTCCTCAAATGTCTTGTAACTTGCAACTCTAGACTTATATTGCCTTTCAATTTTATGTCTTCAGAATATGAGGAAATTTTAACACAGGAGATATAGGAAAATTATTTAGATTTTGGTTCCTTACTTTTAAAAACGTACGGGTAGGTGTATATATAAAAATCTTAATAAATTCTATGTCTAATGCACATAATATTAGTTTTTGGTGTGAATCTATCGGCGGAAAATAGCTTAAATCTAATAATTAGAAGGAAAATTATTGAGGTTTTTGACTTGCCATGTTAACTCAAATTTATCAAGTGATACTCTTGGAAATTGACACGGCTACCCCACTTTTTCTTGCGTTTATATGGTACACAAGAAAACGATTTATTAAATAAGCATATTTGTTCAGATATCTATCGGAGACCTCTACATGGGCATCCCCCCCTTTTTGTAATCTATAACAACTCTTATTCTTTTGTTGCAGATTGTCAATGTAGCAACAAGTCCCGAGCTCTCAAGTTTGAAGTCAGAAACACAAGAAGCAGAAGATCCGACAAACTTTACCATAGAAAACAATTTCACATCAGCCACATCCATCCAGACTCTAGACGAGATCTTCGTCAAACAGGAAACACAGGACAATGATCAGTGGCGTGCCGAACCTCCAAAACATTTGGCGCATTTCGGTTCACAGGGACCCACCCACCCCTTCCAGGCGTTAGGCTTGAACCTGTCAAGCGATTGTGCTAGAAAATGAGTATTGCCCCGGGAAGTAAGTGCGCAGCGAAATTTTTGAATTTCAGGCCAGAGGTTGTGTACAAAATAAAGGGAAACAGACATGCCAAAATTAATTTTAGTTAAAAAAAGTCATAAAAATATAGCCGCGCAGCGAAATTTTTGAATTTTAGACCTTTAAGAGAGGTACCTAATTGTAGTGTTTATAAAATACTCGTTAGTAGGAAACAGACCAGAAAAATTAATTTTATTTAGATAAAGTCACGAAAATAATGCCGCGCAGCGAAATTTTTGAATTTTGGCCCTCTTAGGAGAGGTTAAAAATTATTTTAATATGTATAAAATAACGGGAAAAAGACAAGAAAACATTTATTTAAGTTAGAAAATGTCATGAAATTAATGCCGCGCAGAGAAATTTTTGAATTTAGACCTTTAAGAGAGTTAGAAGTGTTAAAAATAACGAGAAACAGACCAAAAAAATTATTTTATTTGGAAAAAGACATGTAAATAATGCCGCGCAGCGAAATTTTTGAATTTTAGCCGTCTTAGGAGAGATTAAAAATAATTTTAATATGTATAAAATAACGGGAAAAGGACAAGAAAAAATTATTTCAGTTGAAAAATGTTATGAAAATAATGCCGCGCTGCTAACATTTAAGTGGTTGATTAGGACTGTATTGTCATGGCAACCACCAATTGAATGACAGAGTTTTGTACTAACTAACTGGTAACAGCTAATTGAGTCTTTAGCAAAGTATTGAAAGACCGGCCCTAAGAGAGGTTAAAATTAATTTTAGTGTGCATAAAATAACAAGAAATAGACCAGAAAAATTAATTTTATTTGGAAAAGGACATGAAAATAATGCCGCGCAAGGAAAAGTTTTAAATTTTAACCCTCTTAAGAGATATTAACATTATTTTGGTGTGTTTAAAATAACGGGAAACATACCATAAAGCATTAATTTTATATACAAAAATGTCATGACAATAATGCCGCGCAGCGAAATTTTTTGAATTTTAGACCTTTAAGAGAGGTTAAAAATAATTTTAGTGTGTATAAAATAACGGGAAACAGACCAGAAAAAAATAATTTTATTTGGCAAATGCCATGAAAATAATGCCGCGCAGCGAAATTTTTCAATTCCAGACCCCTTTGAAGAGGTTACTATTTATTTTGGTGCATATTAAATAAAAATCAATGTTCATTATCTTTAAATATATTGAAAGAAATGAAAAAACGTAGTCAAAAATTATTTTTTGTGAGAAAATGTCTACCATAATAATGCCGCTCAGCGATATTTTTTAAAAGTATAATTTGATTTTGATGTATGAATTGACGGACGTGTGAGAAATTTGCAATATAGATAAATAAGCACATGCATTTTTTAATTTCGCCCAGCAAATAGCATTTTGGTCATCAATTTAGGTGACAACGTGTTATACGTATTACAATAACTGTATCTATTTACTTTCACATGACTAAACCTCAACAGTTGGAGCAGGGAGCTGCATCATCCATCACCTGAACATTCCTAGATTGCTGGACACTCCAGTGTTTAGGGGATATAAACCTTTGTAATAAGTGCTTCTAGGCCGTATTCTTTCTGATCCAAACATCTTCATTAACATTAATTGAACGCATTTCATGTTGGTTCCTTTACGATCCTCCAAACTACCTTCAGCACCACCACCCCGGTCAGGTACCCACCCACCCACCCCCAAAAATTCCGGCGCATTTGCGCCAAATTTACATAGGTCGGCACGCCACTGACAATAATGAAGCTTATAATGAAGTGAGTAAATCCTGTGCTGGCAGCGTGTATACGTCAGATGTTCCTCGACCATGGTTAGAAGTACCTCAGCCCGATATTGTTAAAGAGTTTGCTTCTCCAATCCCAGACAACGGCCCGCCTACGTCCAGTAGTGTTGTGTGGCATAGCAACCCTACTGTACCGGAAGCTGCTCTGAACACATCCGACAAGAGCACTCGCGCGCACAGAGAGAAGAGCATGGAGAAACACTGTAGTGGCAAGTCCTATCAGTGCAGCCAGTGTAGTTACATTTGTAACTACAAGGCCGACTTGGCAAAGCATCAAAGGACACATTCAGGTTTCAAGCCCTACAGTTGTGAGCAGTGCACCTTTGCATGTAATTCCAGCAGCAATCTCTCAGCACATAAAAGAAAACATTCGGGCAACAAGCCATACCGTTGTAACCAGTGCACATTTGCATGCAGTACCAGCAGCTCTCTTGCAAGGCACAAATTAACACACTCGGACAACAAGCCATACCATTGTGACCAGTGCACATTTGCCAGCAATACCAGCAGCAATCTCACAAAGCACAAAAGAGTACACTCGGGGATAAAACCTTACAGCTGTGACCAGTGCACCTTTTCCACCAATACCAGCAGCAATCTCGCAACGCACAAAAGAATTCACTCGGGTATTAAGCCATACAGTTGTGACCAGTGCACCTTTTCCAGCAATACAGGAAGCTCTCTCACAACGCATAAAATAAGGCACTCGGTTGTCAAGCCATACAGATGTAACCAGTGCACTTATACATGCAAAATAAACAGCCCTCTCGCCTTGCGTCAAAGGACACATGGGGTTATAAAGTCCTACAGTGGTAACCAGTGCACCTATGCATGCAACTCTAGCAGCAATCACGCAACGCACAAAAGAACACATTCAGGTATTAAGCCATACAGTTGTAACCAGTGCACATTTTCCACCAAAACCAGCAGCAATCTTGCAGCACACAAAAAAATACACTCGAGTATCAAGCCATATAGTTGTAACCAGTGCACCCAAGGTCTCTACATAAGAGGTTAGTGCATTGGAAGGTATTGCTAGGATTGGTCAACTCGCCGTGACGTAGCTCGGCTACCAGAAAGAGAGGGAAATTCAAACCCTAGCCAAGTCAACGCGCGCTATAGGTTTGTTAACTGCAAATCGAAACCCTGCAGATACATTAAATAACAGTTTTAACTATTCTAATAAAATATCAGAATGAGTAATTAATTATGAATTTGAGTTCATAACAATATGAACTTCTTATTGTTGTTTCTGAACATTCTATTTGATTTGTTGATGGAAATATGGGTTTGGAAGTGTTTTATTCTACATCTATCACAATATTTTGATACAGTTCCAATCTGCTACAGAAATATAAGCAAAAACAAAATGCTGGTACAAATTGTACAGATGAGATATGACATTCTGATGCAAGTGTTTTGTCTGTTATTTGCTGGGAGCTTGGGAAATGGGTTTCAATTGTACAGTGAAATTCACAAAATATCTCTTGTAGTTGTTATTATTAGGTAACAATTCACCTCGCAATCACATTCTTGTCAGTCTTTAACAATAGGTACCTATAATATAATATAATATAATATAATATAATATATATAACTCTATTCTATATTGATATTGATATAAAGTTGACTAATTTATTGAAAGTAGGTATATTGTAGCTTTTCATAAAAAAAGATGTCAAAATATTTACAACTGGACTATCAGAACCTACGTACATAAATCAGCGGCAGATGCTTCGTCTTCCTGGGGATCTGTCCGAGATCCTCGAAGACGATTCAAACAGTATTAGTAGAGTTATCAATTTCCTAAAGGAGATTGATCTCTACTCTCTTTTATAGCAACATTCTCTAGTCATTACTATTACGCTCACATTTATTCTTAACCCGATTTTAACTATTAGTTCATAGAATATATTTTACATGAAATACAGTATTTTACATTTGGTCTCTTTACAACCATATGTAATATGCTCTATCTAGTCGTTATTTTAGCTACTTAATTTTATCTTACTATAGTACTCAATTGATACTATTTAACTTTTAAATCACATAATATGATGAATGGCGCTGATAACCTAGCTGTTGGGCGCCAATAAACAACACTAACTAACTAACTAACTAACTAACTCTTGTAGTTGTTATTATTAGGTAACAATTCACCTCGCAATCACATTCTTGTCAGTCTTTAACAATAGGTACCTATCATATAATATAATATAATATTTATATATAACTCTATTCTATATTGATATTGATATAAAGTTGACAAATTTATTGAAAGTAGGTATATTGTAGCTTTTCATAAAAAAGATGTCATAATATCTACAACTATGGACTATCAGAACCTACGTAACTATCTTCTTCATCTTCTTGTGAACCTTCCGGGCACTGTCACTTAATGTAGGGTCTTCTTCCAGCTTCCGTTTAGCATTCGCTTGAGCAATTTTCCTTTTCATAACTTTTTCCTTTGCCTTGACGACAAGCAAGTGATTAAGGTAACGCATGCGAATGATCGTTCTAATTTTACAAAATGTTCTGACTACATTCTCATCAACGGAAGGAAACATAATTGAGAGTTTGGAAGAAAGATTTTTAACAATATTTTTACCTTTAACATAAGATGTTCCATGGAACAACAGAAACTCCCGGTGCAGACGATGAAATGTGTCTAGCCACTCTTGACTTGGCTCGATGAGTCCACCGTAAGACAGCTGTTTTATCCAGGATGGAAGGATGTACGATTTCTTTAGCTTGTATGTGTAGTCACCCAGCTGTGGATTATCTTTTTTATGCTTCTTGGCAATCCAACCAGCCACATAAGTGAGGCCATCTTCTTCAAATTCTGTTAGGTTGTCCGCTTCCTTCAAGTTTCCAGTGTTGTGTCCAGGAGATAGAAATGCAACAAGATTAGTTTAAAAGACAATTTTTATTCTCTTCTCACAAGAACAAACTTACATTCTTTTCCATCTCAATAATCCTATCTTCTTCTTTTCTCCGCCTCCTTGATGTCCTTCCCAGAGCCTATATATTAGGCAAATGCCTAATAATTCCCCCTCCAAAAAGAGCCTTGAGGCATGGGTGCTTAGGCGCTACGCACCCATGCGGGAACTGGAATGACCGGCAACAATTGGGCTACATTTGCCCGGCCCGCTGACTTGCCAGACTTCGGATCGCCGAGCTCGTAGACGTTGCGTCCTATGGCCCGGACAATACGGAACGGACCATTCCTCTTCGATGCCAGACCGCTTGCAATGCCTTTGCGGTGCGGTGGTGCCTGGCGACGCTGAGTACCTGCAGCGTAGTGAAGCTGCGTACTGGCGAACTTGTGTCGCGGTGTATGGACATTTTGCTGTCGCTTCGCGTCGCTTCGAATCTTTGACGGATTCCATGCACTGCACCTTGGAAGCCTCGACGGCGTCCATGCACTGCACCTTGGAAGCCTCGACGGCGTCCATGCACTGCACCTTGGAAGCCTCGACGGAGTCCATGCACTGCACCTTGGAAGCCTCGACGGCGTCCGTGCCCTGCACCTTGGAAACCTCGACGGAGTCCATGCACTGCACCTTGGATACCTCGACGGCGTCCATGCACTGCACCTTGGAAGCCTCGACGGCGTCCGTGCCCTGCACCTTGGAAGCCTCGACGGAGTCCATGCACTGCACCATGGAAGCCTCGTCGGCGTCCATGCACTGCACCTTGGAAGCCTCGACGGCGTCCGTGCCCTGCACCTTGGAAGCCTCGACGGAGTCCATGCACTGCACCATGGAAGCCTCGACGGCGTCCATGCACTGCACCTTGGAAGCCTCGACGGCGTCCGTGCCCTGCACCTTGGAAGCCTCGACGGAGTCCATGCACTGCACCTTGGAAGCCTCGACGGCGTCCGTGCCCTGCACCTTGGAAGCCTCGACGGAGTCCATGCACTGCACCTTGGAAGCCTCGACGGCGTCCGTGCCCCGCACCTTGGAAGCCTCGACGGCGTCCGTGCCCTGCACCTTGGAAGCCTCGACGGCGTCCATGCACTGCACCTTGGAAGCCTCGACGGCGTCCGTGCCCTGCACCTTGGAAGCCTCGACGGCGTCCATGCACTGCACCTTGGAAGCCTCGACGGAGTCCATGCACTGCACCTTGGAAGCCTCGACGGCGTCCATGCACTGCACCTCGGAACCTTCGACGGAGTCCCCTTGACGTCGAAGTGGAGAAGGCGTGGCGTTTGTGTCCTGAACTGATAGTACAGTAGACGTCGTGGACGCTGCTCGTTCTGCTACTATTTGACGCATCGCAGCCAAGAAACCTTGAAAGTCACAGGCCTTGAAACGTAATAGTGCAGGTTCAAATGTAGAAAAAATGCTTTCCGCTCGATTGGAGTGCCGAAATTGATTTTTTCATAATTATCGATTGTTTACATCATTCTTAATATTACCTGACGTGCCTTCAATTTTTTTGGTGGCCATCTTGGAAAATATGGCGGAAAACGTAAATTTTACAAATTATTTAACTGTTGGTAGAGGAAAGGTTGAAAAATTATGAAATAATTCACTAAAACTAACTCAAATATGGGGACTTGAAAAAAAAATACGCCGTGAACGAATTTTTATTTTTTCATTGTTGGAATTGACCAATCACGTTTCTGTGTTTTTTTGCTCTCAATTTATTACGAAACGCGTGGACTTACACTAAAATATGTGGAATTCAAAATTGTAGGCAATTTCATTGTGAACAATATGCATTTTACAAAATTTTCCTGCGACCAACAGTTTTCAGTTTAGAGCAATTATTGTGCGACTTTCAGCATTCAGATCATTCTGTAATGAGACCTCATCGGTTTTACATTCCACCTGCCTATAAACAACCGCATCATCAGCAAACAATCTAAATTTATTTTCTAGTGAATTTCCTATGTCGTTAATATATATAATAAATAAAAGTGGTCCCAAAACACTACCTTGTGGCACCCCTGACGTTACTTCTATTTCACTCGAGTATTCATTTCCCACTCTTACTTTCTGTTTTCTATTCGTGAGAAAATCTCTAACCCAATGTACTACTTTCCTATCTACACCTATGCCCTCTAGCTTCTTTATTAGCTTCCCATGTGGAACCTTATCGAACGCCTTTTCGAAGTCGAGAAAGACCGCATCCACTCTCTTTCCGTTATCCACTACATCCACTAGGTCTTGAGTCAGCCCTGCGAGTTGCGACTCACAGGAGAAGCCCGCTCTGAAACCGTGTTGCTCAGGCACTAGCCATCTTTTCCTTTCCATCACTTTCCTAATATATTTTTCCATAAGCCCTTCCATCAACTTACATCCGCAGTTAGTTAAACTAACGGGCCTATAGTTGCTCACTCTACATCTTTCCCCATTTTTGTAAATCGGTACAACAGTGGCCTCCTTCCATTGTTTTGGCAGTTTGCCACTCTCCAATGAAGATGAAAAAATGTACTGTAAATATTGCTGAACTGCTCCTATTGCTAGTTTTAGTATCTCGCTAGTAATACCATCGGGTCCTGGTGCTTTTCCCGCCTTCATTCCCTGGACAGCCTTTCTTACGTCACTCCTTGATATTTTCATTTCCTCTCCTTCTTCTAGCTCTATTATTTCACTAATGTCTTCCTTTGCCTGAAACACTTCTGCATAAAACCTATTTAGTTCGTTTGCTTTCTCCTTATCAGTCGTCACCAATCTATTATCTATTTCTAATGTGGGTAGGTTTCTGGTGCTTCCCATCTGCCCTCTAATGTGCGATCTACCATAAAGCGAACCGAGATGGCTTCAGGGACTACCTCGAAAGCAAATTCGTGGACTGGGCTTCTTCTCCAGGCAGTGTAAATAGCAGATGGGAATCCTTCAAGGAGATTCTTCATGAAGCTAGAGAGCGGAACATACCCTGCAAGAGAATCAAAGCTAATTCTGATCCTCCGTACTATGATGCGTCGGTTCGGTATTTCAAGAAAAAGTGCAGAAAGGCTTACAGACATAGAAAAAGAAACATCGCAAGCTTCAGGCAACTAACAAAGCAGCTAAATGAGGCCAAAATTAAGGCGTACAACAATTACATCATGAAGATATGCGATGGCGAACCTAGTCAGACGTGGAAGAAGTTCTACTCGCATCTAAAGCAATTGAAGAAATGCAGTAGTGGCGTGCCTCCCCTTGTTCGCACTGATGGAGTAACAACTGGATCACCAAAAGAGACAGCCGACCTTCTGAATGAAACCTATAGAAGTTCTTTTGGTGTCCCCACTCTTGTTGACCAGGCGGAACATTATTCACCGGGGGACAATGTAGAAGAATATACAGCACTTGAGATCACACGGCGAGATGTTCTGAAAGCGATTTCTCACATGAAAAATCACTCTGCCCCTGGACCTGACGACATATCAAGCCAACTACTGAAAGTTGCGACCGGACCAACCACTTCGTATCTCCTGACACTTTTCCAAATCTGTATAAATAACTCCAGCCTTCCAGAAGAATGGAAAACAGCTACGGTTATACCTGTATTCAAAGGTGGAAAGCGGAGCAGCCCCGTAAATTATCGACCGATCAGCCTAACTTGTATTTCATGTAAAATCTTTGAACACCTGATCTGCAAATACCTCAGGATCCTATGGGAAAAGATCAACTTTTTGTCTGATTGCCAATTTGGATTCCGTCCGGGGTATTCGTGTGACTCGAGCCTGGCAGGTCTTGTCCAAAACGTGACTACTGTATTAGACAGAGGTGGGCAGGTGGATGCATTGCTACTGGACATGGCAAAAGCTTTTGATGTTGTCCCACACGACAAGCTCATGGTTAAGATTGAAAACATTCCTAATGTGGATATGCGGGTTGTCAAGTGGATACGTGAATATCTTACAAACCGGTCTCAACGGGTGCGTGTGGAGGACATATTATCTGACTCAACTCCAGTAAATTCCGGTGTTCCCCAGGGAAGTGTTTTAGGACCACTATTGTTCCTTGTGTTCATAAATGATATTGCAGACAATGCTCCATGTAATATTAGGTTATACGCTGATGATTGTATCTTGTACCAGGAAGTAACAGACATCGCTGATTGTGTTACCCTTCAAGAGAATGTAAATACTACTTTGTTATGGATAGAAGCAAATGGCATGAGGTTAAATGTTAAAAAAACACAATTTGTATCATTCAATTTGTCCAGTACAAGATCAATAGACTATGTATACAAAATAGATAATGTAGTAATCCCAAAGTCCAGCACATGTAAATATCTAGGAATAACATTCAGTTCTAGGCTTTCATGGGATAACCATATAAGAAATATTGTATCAAAATCATTTAAAGTTCTGTATTTTGTGATGCGCAATCTTAAAGGTGGGTCAGTTCTTGCCCGAGAGAAGGCATACCTTTCAATTGTTCGGCCTCTCCTTGAGTACGGCAGTATAATATGGTCACCACATCAACAAAATCACATCGACCTGATAAACAAAGTACAACGTAAAGCTGCCAGATTTGTAAGTTGGAACTTTGATAGGTTTACAAGTAACACATTGCTACAGGAGCACCTTAAGTGGGAACCTCTGTCCACCCGCAGAAACAAAGCCCTCATGTGCGGTATGTACAAAGCCGTAACAAACCACCCAGGCTGGGCGGATCTGCGGAGTCATCTACCATTGCCACAACGCACTGGGGGCAGACAGGATCACCATTACAAGATTGGTTTGCCGAGATACGTCACCACTCCAGGTCTTCATTCCCTTCTTGGCAGGGGCATCCGCATATGGAACTCGATGCCATTAAAAAATCTTCCGGATTCAATATTAGAATTCAAAGCAATGTTAGAAGTACTCATGGAAAAGGATGATGATGAAACTGACTCCAATTGCTCCATTGAGCAGATACTTTTCGAAGACCTTCAACCCAAGGAACTTAAAGAACAGCTAGAAAGAAGAAATCTGTCAACCACAGGCGACAAAATCACCACCACAATCAAACTAGCTGCTGCAATGATTAAAGAAAAGAAAAATATTTCCAAGTTCAAATTTATTATTAGGAGGTATTCATAATGATTAGTTGTCTATCATTTTATCTATCTATCTGTTTATGTCTATTTATCTGAAAGCATAGGTATTTCCGTAGTTTTAAGGTGTCATAGAACATTCGCATTTATCTATCCATTTATGGTGTTGTAACTCTGTCAGAGATGTCAGAATATGTCCTAGATATACTCGCATCTATCCGTTTGATATTATTGTAACTCTGTCAAATTGTATTGTATTGTCACTGTAATGTATGACAATTATGTACGACGAATTGATATGAAGTGTTGTTTGCCACCAAATGTAAATTTAAAGCAGACCAATAAATTGAATTGAATTGAAAATTGAATATAGTTTTCTCCAACTTCCCCTCTTATCCTGTTCATTAAACATACCCATCATATACTTATCTAGTGCCCTCTTTTTAGCTTCGTTTAATTGACTCTGCAGCTCCTTCCGAGCCATTTTCCAGTCTTCAGTTACCCCTTTTTTTCTATTTGCTAATCTAGCTCTCCTCTTTAGTCTTCTAACCTCCTTATCATAGTATGGCGGGTCACTATTATTTTTAAATGTTTTCTCTGGGACATACCTTTTCCTACCTTCTTCTAGTAATGTAACAAAACTGTTCCACATATCATCTATCCCTATGTTGTCTGTTTTCCACTTGTCAAAGTTTTCCCATAAGAACATCTCCAATCCCGCTCGGTCTGCCGTTTTGTAACACCATATCTTCTTGCCAGCCTCAGTTGTCGCTATTTCACTACCTATACTAGTTTCTAGGATAGGGATGAGATGATCACTAATTCCCTCAACAACTTCACTTCTGATCCAGATCTCTGGTGGTTTGACTAGGAATACGTCCAGTAGATTGGCTCTATCGCTATTAGTATTACACATCCTAGTACCTGTTAAAACTGTTTGTACAAATCCCAGGTTAATTAGCTTATGCACCCATCCTTGTTTAGTAAAGCACCCTTCATGATCCCATCGGACATGTGGTAAGTTCAAATCACCTCCTATCACTACATTTCCAGGCCACTCTTCCGCCTTCTCACACAATCGCTCCAGCTCTTCAGTTCCACTCTCTGGCGATCCACTCTCTGGCGATCTGTAAACCGCCACCACTTTCACACTTGTTTTCTTAACCTTAATATCTACACACATTATTTCTACTTCATTGTCTCTCCAATGTTCCTTACAGTCCAGTCCATCTTTAACACAAATGAAGATTCCTCCCCTCCTCCTGGATTTGTCCTTCCGGAATACCTGGAATCCACTTCCGAATACCTCACTATCATACACACTACTATCTAAGAAGGATTCTACACCAATAATCACATCTGGATTATGTATTTCTATGGCAGTTCTAAATTCTATATTATTCGCTAATACACTCCTACAATTCACTTCCAAAAAGATCAGTCCTTTATCAGCGAAGTGCCTTATGTTCCTATTTAGCACCAACACTCCTCCTTATTCTGTTTTCTCCTCTTCTCCTTGCCTCCTTTTCTCCTCTAACTTGTTTGCCACAACACTTCTACAGTTCACTTCCGAAAAACACTCCCTTGTCATAGTTTCTACACTTAATCTCTGTCCATTATTCTCCATTTCTTCTTCCCACTCACTTCCCTTCCCCCCAGTGTTCATCAGTTTTCCGTAATATCTTCATTTTCCTTGTTTATCTCCGCCTCCACTATCTCCAGTATCGCCTTCCCTAGCTTCAATCCTCCGTTCACGTTCAAGTGCACCCCGTCATGGGCAGCATCTTCATCACTGATAACCGTGTTTGGGTTCCAGTATGTTATGTGCATCTCCTCACATAGCCATTCTAGGCTCTCATTTAGTTTATCGATTGTCGAATGGTAGACATCATCTCGGTAGATCAACCCATTTACAATCCACTTCGCATCTTTGTATTTTCTTCTTCCCTCTTCAATCAGTTCCTCCATCTCATTCATTAAATGCTTCTCTCTTCTGGCCTTGATGTTGTTCGTTCCCACATTTATTACTACTACCTCCGGGTCCATTACTACTACCTCCGGATCCACTTCTCCTCTCGGAGTATTTGCCATAACATTTTTTAGCTCATGCACCCTTATACCCGGGTAAACATTCACTAAACACCCTTCTCTTCTGCACACCGCGCCCGCCTTCCTAATCATAGAGTCTACTAATATCAGTACTTTGTTCTCATATTTCTTGCTCACCTCTTCTCTTTCTTCGTTTCCTTGCTGGTGCTCGCCTTTCATCTTCCCGCGCTCCAATATGGCCCTGTACTTCTCTCTCTTTTTCCGCGCCACTTCTTCATTTTCCCGTCTTGTCAGTTCCTCCTGCTCCGCTAGATGGTGTTGGCTGCTCGATTCCTCGGAAACCCTCGTTGTGTTGAAAACCTGGCTGTAGAGGGCTCTGCGATCGCCGGCACCTCGTTCCTCTTCACCCGCGTTTGCCTGACACCTGGCGGCCGTGCTTTCTACTACTTGCTTTGACACCCCTTCCATTATATAGCGTACGTTTCGAATCTAAATTTAGAAATGGCGCTCGCCACTCTCCTAGCGGCCACTGGGTGAACCGCGAAATTGTGGACAAGAGTTCTGAAAATAATGGCCGCCACGTTGTGTTCTTATGGCCATTGCCGCAGTGATTTTCGTCATTATTTAGAAAAATGTGCGTTGGGTTTGATAAGTTCGAGATTCCCGAGCCTATATAAACATATTGTGAAGTGAGAAACGTTGTGTTAGGCCGTTGGGGAGCCATCATGGATTTAACTGAATCAGTTAAAGAAAACTGCGCCTATTTGTGCAACAAGTGCTGTGCTAACGGCACTTGCAACAGTGAATTTCTCGTTATTATTGTAGAAATCATGTATGCAAATGTTGTATTTCACCCAAAGAAACATATTTTAAAGTGAGGAAAGTGAGTTAGGTCGTGTGTGAACCGAGGATTTACCGAAATCATGTTAAAAATGACAGGCCGATTTGTCACGTAAACGTCAGTGGGCGTATTTTGAATTGCGTACTTTTTTTGTAATAATAACATACAATAAAACTCAAAGATATACTGAATGATGATATTAAATATTATTTATTACACAATTACATTGATAAACATCCATTAATCACGATTTATTCCATTTTACCTATGCCGATTCCCAGCTGTCACTTGTATTTTATCTGCCATACTACAATATCAAATCATGCCAGGAATTGTCTCTAGTACTGCTCTAAGGTCAAGTATAATGAGTTAATGCAAAATAGCACTTCTTTAGGGCCAAGTTTAATGACCACAATGTCAGAATTAACTTCGTTTTATACAGTAAACCAACCGTACTTTTGACTGGATGCGCGCGCACCCAGAGCTGTGACGTCACGACCAGGCTATTCGAAACGTACGCTATTGCAATTTTTCATTTTTACTTCGTAATCATTTACCTTCTCCCTCAGAAGTTTGTTTATTTCTTCCAATGCATGCAGCCTTTTGTCTTTCTCGTCTAATAGCCTTCTCAGCAACATATTTTCTCCTCTACCTTCCCTACTTGCATCCAGGCCGCACGTGTCTATGTTGAGTCCACTACCAAAGATACTACCACTACCAACGCCAAAATCACTTGTTTCTTCCATACCTTTCATCATTCCAAGCATGCTTATGTAGTGTTCTCTTAAGAATTCTTACTCTTCTTTCACCATGTTTCAGTAAGCACTTCTAAGACACTACACAACAAATATTTGATAAAATAAACCACGCGTAACAGAAACACACTTTAACACTGCGCCGCCATGTACCTACTTCATTATTATTACTTTCCAAGACTTTCCAAGAGCTAGTTGCTCGGTAACGTAGTCGTGTACACAAGGACGCCACGCCAATTGTACAAATTATAAAAAGGTGTTACACAGTGTGATTCCACTGACTGGTAGGTAAATATTTATAAGTGGCAAAAAAATAAGATGTTAATAATAAGAATAAATTGCAAGCACGTACACAAATCACATCGAAATAATAACGAAAATTAATGCTCAAATAACATTGTCAAAATGAAAGTTGGTATAGATACAAATTGAAGTACCTATCTATACTTCATGCATTCACTACATTGAAATACCTATGTGACATTCCAGCAGCTTTTAGACTATATTACTATACTACCTATACTATACTATACCTTTCTCTTAGGAATATAGTTCATAAGTTCCGCCTTTAAATCTCTGTCATAATCGTCATTGGTGAAATGAATGGAGCAAACTCTAGCTGTATCGGGGTTCCATTTCCCATCCCTCCGGCACCGATGGATCCAAACACTTCTTATTTCTTCTTCCTTTGGGAAACGGTGATACTGTATCCCCTGATCGTCTTCAGAAGCCTTCGTTTTCACACATCTATTTGTGCAAATAGCAACTGTACACCTTGCTCCAGGCATCTAAAAATATAAAAGATATCTATAGGTTATGTTGTGCAAGGCGAATTCACTTATCAATCACGTATTTATAATGCATTTCAAAGTATAATTTATTGTACGCACTGTGAGCAGTGAAGTTAATAATGATAAAATAGTGTTTAATAATTACTTACTTTCTATTTTATAATGTGGATATTTTATATATTTTATATATTTTATTTTATTATAATATTTTATAATTTAAACTCTTGCTGTCACGGCTACCGCAACAACTTTCCTTGTTTCTATCGACTTCACATAGATACGATATAAAGTTTCTTGAATATTCTAAACTGTCAATATGTTAGGCGAGTATGGCTGAAAGTGGCATCACAATTTCACAAAGAGGGTGAAACATTTACAACCCTCTCCGTCGGAATACTGAGTGTATGTGGAGAATGTTAACACTCAAAAAACACCCCAGACTCTCTGGTCCATTGAAAGCAACTTGACTTGATCGACCACCAGGCCAAGTGCTTGGTGTTCTGACGAGACTCTGGTAACAAACTCCTCCATTATGATGTTTCGATCCAGGTAGAATGTGAGAGCTGCATCGTGAAATTAAATAAAAATATCTCTTCAGAAGACTTCTTACTGTTGGATTCAGTAGATTTTTCTGTTCATCATGTTAATTTAACTAAGGTCGTCTTTCATTGTTTGAGGAAGGTCTTGGCGAAAAATTTTAATTACGTCTTTATTGATTATTTTGTAGATCATTTAGGAAATAAGTACTCTAACCATATTTTCAAAAAAGGTTTCACTTAATTTAACTCATTTTGTTTTAAAGTGGGTTTTCAGCGCTCATCGCTGAAAGGGCTTTCATCAACATTTACGGCGATATTGCCCAATGAATTAACAATATCCAATCGTCCGTGGCTTCTTACTTGAACGTCTATTTGTATTGTTTTCTTGCAGAGTGTGAATGAAACATCAAGCAGCCAGCTGTCAGAGCTCAGTGACATTACTGTCAAGTTGGAAACAGAAGATCCAACGGTCGATATAGAAGAAAACATTACGACCGCAACATCCATCCAGCTAATAGAAGACTACGTCAGGGATCAAAAGCTGAAGATCGAATATGCATCTTAAATTAGGCAATTTAAGTAGAGGCTCTATTAGTCCACGTAATTCAAGTCAGTGACTTGATGTATGATTTAGAAATCAATTAAATAAATATTAGACATATATATTTTACTTTGTTGATATATTTTATACTATTTCTGTATAGAAATATGATATTTTATCAAGCAATTGCTATTTATTTAAAATATTTCATGCAGTACGAATTAAGTACTCAACTTGATTTTCAGCTGTTTCTAATAGAAACTGGCGAAATCAGGCTGTTTTTACAGATTATCTCTTTATTAATCCCGTAACACAACATTTGAAAACGGTTAAAATTATCAGAAAAATTCTAGCTTTAAAATAAGCTCAAAATTTTTAATGTGTAGTTTATTCGCATTTAAAATCAAAGGAGTCGACATCTGGTGGCTGCTTCGCCAACTAGCCTATGTAGGTCAAAATTCATTTGTTTTTCATTTGTTTTCATCTGTCAATTGATGTTCAACCGGTGAATTTACCTATTAAAAGCAAACTAAAAGCAGCAAATCGATACTGTAGTGTTCCTCAATGTTCAAACAAAGAATCAACAGCTGCAGATGGACTCTCCTTTCATGTATTCCCGAAGGACGCTGTGCGAGAGAAACAATCATCTGCAATCTGCTTTGAAGATTGGCAAGAGGGTTTCCAAATGCATGTTAACTTTATTATTCTATGATGTTAGTGTGTGGGGAACATTCCAAAGCAGATAACTTCTTTTACTTTGGTAAGACTTGTATTATATTGTTTTGATATATCTGAAATAAGTTCATAAATCGTCAATGAAGGCTGCTCTACCCGAAAACACCACACACTACTTCTATACACCTTGTCTATCCTACACAGGACAAGTGCTGCTACCTAACCGGGTTTTAAACGCCAATTAAGGAGTATGCACGAGAAAGCTCACGGCCTTCTTAACCGCCTAAATTTCGCCATGACAGTCCCCAAAAAACAAAAATCAAATGTGACAGCCGGTTTTTAAATTGTATATTTTAGTATTTGTCTACTATTTAACATCTGCTTTCTTGTTCCAATGCTTTCCCTAGTGTTCATATTTAATGTTTAGACTATTCAATCAATGATAATGGATTTTGATTGATTCCAGCTTTACATTTTCCAGCAGTGTCAAATTTCGCTGGCCATGCTGACCACTGCCTTTTTTAAGAGGATTATCAATTTAATAATTGCCTAAATGTATGTTAGACATAATTGCGGACAAGCTTTCATGAATAATATCAAATATCACTGTCAGTTGCCCTAAAGATATCGCTTTTACACTATTTCGACAAAATAAAGCCCTCGTTAAGCTTGATAGCCTAGGCTAGATATACCCGTCATGGCGGCGAAAAATCACAAATCACGTGCATACTCCTTACAAGTTTTT
Organism: Leuctra nigra; assembly: GCA_934045905.1. Lineage (NCBI taxonomy): Eukaryota > Metazoa > Arthropoda > Insecta > Plecoptera > Leuctridae > Leuctra > Leuctra nigra. The sequence goes on from OW203765.1 coordinate 7,206,070, forward strand.
GTTTCCGTATTTGCATTTGTTATTGTTTGAGGAGTATTTCAAGAAAATTTAAAGAATTTCTATTTAACAATGACTTTTGGTGGAAGTACTTTAATATTTTAAGGAATATCCATCTTTCTCTGGGAGTGCTCGTTAATAGGATGTCACAGGAAGGACCCCTGTACATTCTGGTAGGATGTTCATTTTTAAAATGCATTATATTACAAATAAATCCTGTTTTAAGGACTTGAGTTTGCTGGAATAATAAAACGCACTGCAATTATTTTCAATTTTTTGTATGACTTCAATGTGCTAAACACGATTAATCTACACATTATTTCGAGCCAAGTGAGAATATTAAAATCTTACAAAATCACCAATGTTCATATATAAATGCCATAATTAATAAGCATGAATAATTGCCCAGCAAACACAGAGTGTCAGATTTGTACCGGGCCGATGCCTACCAACGGCGCCGGTCCGGTGTCGCACGTTGACACTGGCCCGGCAAAATTGTGTCCGCCGGGCCGCCTCCTATTTGTTATCGGACAGCGGACACCAAGCAGTCACATATCCGCGTCCATTCCGTCACGAATATGACACTCACTAAAAGACTAGATGAGCGTACTACACTGGCCCGGCATCAAAACGATACGTTTCGAACACTATTCTGACACATTGCGGACAGAATTCTGATATCTTTCGGACGCCATTCTGATATCATATCGGACGCCATTCTGTTACATTTTGGACACCATTCCGTTACATATCGGATACAATGCGGATACCATTCCTGCATTGAATCCCGCCCCTTCCCCCACCCCCTTCCTACTAAATATTCACAATTTGATTATTTATTGGTAATTAATTAATTGATTAATTTTTTTAATTATTATTTCAGAGAAACGAAGGGAGGAAATAATTAATTTTGATTTAAACGAATTATTTATTTATTGGGTTTAGAATTGATTGACACAAATATACAAAAATTACGAACGTAAATTCAAGTCTGATGCGTTTCGCAGCCAAGGCACCAGCCGTAGACATCATCTTTCTTCATACAGTTGTGTAGGATCTTATTTCGCAGAGCAGCAACTAAAACACAAACAATTTTCATACAATCAATAAAAATGTAAAACTTGTCTTGATGATGAACGAACACTTTAACTATTACCTACAATCAAGATAATCACAACTTAAAATACTTTCTTTCCCCCAATGCCCCCCGTGTTGATAGTTTTTAAATTAATCATCGTACATAAAACATTCCTTCATTGTTCATAAAAATAAGTGAACGTTAGTGTGACATTTTACTTCTAATTTAACTAGGTAATAGTTAATCGATTTTCAAAAATAAAAAACGAATACATTAATTGTCCTTAAATCTAGGTGATCGTGCACATCAATTTCTCAATTATTGATAATTTTGATACATCGTTTTTTAAGCGCAGGTTCTCTATCCCTTTCTATTGTCAATGGTCAAAGCAACCTTGGAGGGAAGCGAACAACTCCCCCTACCCTTCCCCCGCTCCCATCCTCTATAGACAAGCAAGGACACGATGACGGGGGGGGGGGGGGGGGGGGGGGAAATATGCTTGAAATATATGTTGAAATATGTTAATGCTTACTAATACTTTATTTTTAAGAGACGTAGAATAATTGTCCGGTTTTTAATTTTGAAGATGTTACATAATTTGAATGGTATTAAATTAAAATGGTATTAAAATTGGGTAGGACAAAATTTAATTAACATATTAATACCTTTAAATATGGAGATCTGTACAACTAAAATTATTTGTATGTTTCCGTAATGTAATTATACTACCCTCTTGTACAGAATCTGCTGCAAACAACTTAAATTATTTGGAAAGAGAGAAAATTGCGAGTCGAGGTACGCGTTATGCGGGACGTTTTTACATGCTGTTAGTTCATTTAGAGACACAGTTACATTATTGCACTACATGTTAAGAAATTGGTACTTACCCTGCAATTAACAATTGTCTTCTGGTGGGTAGCAGTTGATTAGCAGTGGTATCTTTGCTTCTTGTAGTGTAGCATCAAAAATCAAACTTGTAGTCAAGATAAAAACCGTTGGACTGCTTGAATGACCTCCCTCACCCACCCACCCCATCACGAAACCGAGCTCCCGAAGGCCGAACCGAAAAGACACGAACGTGTCTTTGCCCCTATCATTCGTTTTATTTTGAAATAACTAACACAAAACAATTAATTTAAATTTCATTGTGCGATTTTCTAAAATAACTGTTGATGTTTAATAAACTATATGAAATAATCTTTATATTTATATAGCTTCACCTTGATAATTGATGTGCTAAATAGTGCAATTAAAATGATAATTGATTCTTGATGTCCTTTTTGTGTCGGTTTTGCACTGGGCCAGCATCGTGCGGATACAACAAATTTTAAACTGATTTAAAACAAATATGAATGGGTAAAACTTCAATCAAAAGTTATAAAATGTATTAGAAATACAAAATCTACTCTATTTTGCAAAATCAGACTGTTTCGTTGCAATATGAGGCATATTTCTTGATTTTTGTTTCACTATTAAACTCTTCTAAATACTGCATGAAAATGCTATAGGCCGCCATGGCTTGTGTTGGCAAATTGAGAGTGTCATATTTGTGTCCAACGAGTGTCGGGCCGGCATCAGTACGACAGAGATGCGACGGCACGTGGAAAACATGTTCGAAACGCGCGCGCTCCCGGCGACATCGGTCCGGCACAATGTCGACACCGTGCCGACATATCCGCAGAGTGTCCGCCAGTAGACACCGGCCCGACACCGACATGGTGACACCGCGCGGACATATCTGAATAGTGTCTGGCAAAAGACACCGGCCCGACACCGGCATTGTGACACACGCGGATATATCTGAATAGTGTCAGCCAGTGCGGCACTGGCCCGATAGCAGAACACTGTCCGAGTGCTGATATATCCGCTTGTCAGTAGTGGGCCGGCATCAAATCGGTATCTACATGCGACCCACCATCGCCGTTGCCGACACTCCGTCATCGGTATGATACAGGTCCGGCATAAAACTGACAGTCGTGTGTTTGCTGGGTGGATATATAAAAATTAAATATTTTCATAACCTGTTCTATGCCTATTTACATGTATCAACATTCATCATGATATCTTATTAGCACTGGAAATATAGGACCAATATTCTTTTTTAAAGCGTAATGAATGACTAATTAGAAATGATGTGAAATTATTATTTAAATGCCCTTATTCCATTATTTCTACATAACTTCATTATGACAGATTAAGTCATACTTTCAAAATGTGCGGCATTTGTCATTTGACACGTCTGCTTATTATTTTCTTAAATAAATAAATATTAACATCGTCCGGACAGCAAACATTTCGTTAAGTTCACTTCTTCACAAACACGAACTTTTGACATTGTGTGATTTTCTAAAACAGCTCTTTGTAAATTGTAGTACAAGTGATAATGTTCAATAAAACATCATCCAATGGACTGCCACCTTGACGCGGTGGTGGGGCTTAAGGGGCCGCCTCACATAAAGAGTGTTGGTCCCAACTAAGTGCAGTCCAGGGTCGACCTAGTTCCATGCCCTCCCCAAGTTCGCGGGCCCCTCGGGCCAGCCTCCCCCCTTGAGATGGTGATCCCCATGAAATCGGGTCCCACCGGCCCGAAGCTTCCCTCCTCCCCCCGATCTGTCCCCATTCTGAACTGGCTTTCCCACCAGTTTCAGACTCCCCCAGATCGGGCCCTTTAGGTCGACCCCTCCCCATGTCCCCCACTTATGATCAACAAAGTTAAAAGTAAACATTAATCTGCGCAATATAACCTCGTCGTTGACGCGCCGTTAAACGATAATAATATAATCTAAAACATCATTTCCATCCCATTATATAGTATTTAAATAATAACAGTGGGAAAATCTCATTTGTTAATCCTGATTGTAAATTAAACAATTATACAATGAATAATGGTGTAAATGGTGAATGACAAATAATTGCAGCAAGAATTACACTGTAACTAATTAGTCAGTCATTTTTCTTAGTTTGAAGATTCAAATTTATTTTCTATTTAGCAAAATAAATGCATATTGGTTCGCCCTTTCATCTCTTTCAATATCCATTAAGTTTATCCAAGTTTTACTATTTTATTCTTAAAATTGCAAATAAATTGAGCCTAAACTTTTAATGTGACGGTAGGTAGCTCATTTTAAAATATAATTTTTAAATTTTTAAATGGCGGTCCCAAATGCGTAAAATCTACACAAAAATAAATACATTTTTTAAAACTTCCCGCCAAGCCGAATTGGAGGCCCCGGTACCTAGTAGATACACGCGTTTACACTTATTGAACCCTAGGAATTGTTTCGGATTACAAACACGGTATATTTTTAAAACTGTTGATCAGTGTTGTGACTAGATAATTTTATTTTTATCTAGATAAAGATAATAGATAACTGCCAAAAATTTATCTAGATAAGATAATAGATAATATTTTGAAAAATTATCTAGATAATAGATAAAGATAAAAAAAAATTATCTAGATAAATATTAAAAGATAAAAGATAATTTTCTAAAATCTTGTCTAATTTAATTTTACAGGTATTATTATTAGGTATATCTACAAACAGTTACTTTATAGGCATATCTAACCAGATTATTGATGTTCCTACTGCCTGTGATTAAAATTTACTGAAAGGGAAGGGACTATTATTATTATAGGGGATTATAATTTTAATTTTCTAATGCTTAAATTTGGAAACGTCACAGGTCAATCACCGATTTCATTATATATAACATTATTTTCTAACAAATGTTTTGAAAAGTATTGGGGGATAGGATACTGAATTTTTGTAGGAACGATGATGTAAGTCAGTATAAAATTGTAAGACATAATAGCTTCTATTCTTAATATACCGGGTTTCGCAAAAAAAAAAATCATCCTGATTGAGAAGTCACTATATCGAAACTATTATGTAGGATTCTGAAATTTTTACACATACTTATTAGAAAACATACCAAAATTTAATATGTGCAGGTTTCAAAAACATTCCTATTCGCATAAGTGATGGAGCCACTTCTGACAGGAAACTTTTTAGATGCACTTTTTTATTTAGAAGTTCTTGCTTTCATAGGGCAGTGGAAAAGGAGAAACAATTGAAATGTACAATAAGTTACAATTTTACTTTTTCAGCCATAACAAACAACTTAAAGCAAATATAATATAATTTATTTATATAAATAACCCCCTTTTAACCTCCATTATGCACCCTATCTCAAGTACCAAAGGATCCACCAGAGGTCAGTGATGTTCCTTGTTTTCGCAAATTGTAGGAAAAAAGTTACAGCTGTTCAAATTTGGTTTTCAAAAAATGGATTATACGGATCTCATATAGCGCGCGTCCAGAAAACTTCCAATGTTTCTTCAAAACTGCGTAGTACGATATAAAGCTGAAAATTTCAAATTATATTGAAATTAGATCAAGTGTGTAAAAATGTCAATCAATTTGAATGAATGGAATGAAATCTTGAAGTTTAACGTAAAATCAGAATATGTAGATTAATTTTCTAACGTTAAAAAAATGAATATTTTCCCCACTATTCTGTTTTCCAGCTCAACTTCAAGATTCAATAACTGTCGTTACATAAATTGTTATTGATTTAAATTTTTACACAATCGAATCGAATCTATTTTGAATATAATTTGAAATTTTCAGCTTGATATCTTACGGTGTTTTGAAGAAACAGCGTCCCGGCCATTGGAAGTTTTCTGGACGTGCGCTAATTGAGCTCCGTATAATCAATTTTTTGACAACCAAATTTGAACAGCTGTAACTTTTTTCCTACTATAGAAATGTTTTTGAAACTTGCAAATATTAAATTTGTGTATGTTTTCTAATATGTGTACAAATTTCAGAATCCTATCTATAATAGTTTCGATATAGTTATTTCTCAATCAGGGTGATTTTTTTGCGCCACCCGGTGTTATGAATTCTAATTTACATTATGGTATTTTAAAATTAAAATTGATAAATATTTTTTATCTAGATAAAAGACAAAAGATAACGATTTTTTTTATCTAGATAAAGATAAAGATAACAAGAAAAGTATTTATCTAGATAAAGATAAAGATAAAAAAAAATTATCTAGATAATTATCTAGATAATTTTATCTAGATAAGTCACAACACTGCTGTTGATAGACTGAATTTGAAATCTTCCCACCAAAGCATCGAAAACTACTTCCTAAGATAGCCACAGTGAGCGCTATCGAACAGTAAGTTGGTGCTGCTCTCTGTTCTGTACTCTTTGAACTAACTACTTGGATACAGTGCTCGTAGTAGTCGCCAGGTGATCAAATGTCAAAATATTCTTGCATGCGATTATTTTGAAATTGTGTTTTTATTTACAATTTGATTACCTACCTACTATTTGTTTTGTGGCACTAGGTACCTACCGATCTCCGTACAAGGTATGGTATGCATATCTTTATCACTTAACTAGGTAGGAACACCCAATTGACACTTGAAAACTAGGTAGGTAGTAGGTAGGACCTAGGTAGTAGGTAGATAATAAATCTTCGTACTTCGTACCTAACCTAAAAATGTTAGCAAAGCAATGTTATAGGTAGGTATAGTACCTACTGCAAGATTCATGGACATCATTACCACATTCATACTAGTAGAGACAGTTGTCTCACTCCTATACTGATAACATTGACCGCAGTGAAGCTTTTTAGACCCTGTGATTGGGGAAATCTGGTAGGCCCCCGTGATTTGAGCGACATCGATAGCGTGAAGAGTGAACTACTTGATGACCAATCTCTGACGATTGCTCAACCGCTAATTCATAGTTTACACTTGATGTGCCTGCTGGCACGCAGAACAGCTGTTATTTGACGGTATTTAATGGTTTTATAGTTCATTTTATAGTTTAATTGTAAATATCTGATATACAACAAAAGAACATCGTGCATAGCATATAAATGCAACGACGGCTCAATGGATAAATTTAGCAGTTTGTTCATATTTTTACCACTAGTGCTGATATATGCGCTAACGATGCCGGGAAAAGGCTTCACGTTCATTGGTGGAGTGAGAATACTTATGCTATAGTGTAAGTGTATATCTATATATATCTCTCTGCCGTGCCTACTGCGAAGGCTATGCTATGACTATCTGCGCTACTGCCTTAGTAGGTTTTAAAAACGTTGACTATGTCAAGTTACACTTCGCTTTTTCAATCATGACCAAGTAGTAGAGAGGCGATAAAGTCACATGACAGCTTCAGCCAATAAGAGAGCTGCATTTTACTCATCTGCCCGCTTTTACTTGACAGTGTGTCTGTGTAATAGAGTTTGCTTTTTTATACTGTCATAACCTGCAACAAATCTCCACTTTCTATGCATCATCCTGTGACGTAGGTTGTTTTAAGTTGTGGCACGTTTAAACGAACAAGCATTGTTAATAGGCACTAGGCCACTGACCCGGAGTTTCTATTCTTTCACAAAATGCTGTTTTCTATGATTGGTAATCTGCCATCTACCGCTAGTCTAAAAACAGTGTCAGAGAGTTTGCATTGTACGAACAAGAAAATTAACTGGGAAAACGCTCAGTGTAGGTACAACCTACCTAACGTGTAGATGAGCGAGCACCGGCACCAGAAGATAATGAGCAAATCCTTTAACGTAAATTCAATCAAAATTTAAATAATTTGGTTCTCATAGAAACTAAACATCCTACACTCTGGATTCTAGAACATAGGTACCTATGCAAACCAGATCATGGTGCGGTAGCTTTCGAAAAGGCTTCAAACAATTCTGTCAAAATAAGCGATACATGATGGAGCCACTTCTAGCAAGCGGCATTCTTAAACTCAGCGACCCATGTAGTAGCGAATGTAGAGTCAAAATGGCGTCCGCTACATGAAACACTGAGTTAATAAACAGTTTTGCTAGAGGAATAAGGCGACAAGATTTTAAAACATAGACGTCGTTGACAAAGCAAGAATACAATATACGGCATGTTATTTAAATATATTTTATTTACCTCTCAGCTTTATCGCCATTTCATCATCGACGCTTATGACAATTTAAACCATTGACACACAGATCAACATACACAAATGACGCCATTTTCCATCCATCTAGCGAATAAGGTGAAGACTTAAAATTGTTGATAGAGAACCGCTAGTTATCCGCTGTAAAGGTCTGAGATTATGAACACTATTGATGCACGAAAATTTGCTACAGCGCTGATTAAATGAACTTCTAGCTTGCTAGATGTCCGCTGCAGTGCTGCATTTTTTCGCTGAGTTTAATACCCTGTTCACACTGAGGATTCGATCATGATCCAAAATCTCAATTACAATAAAAAAATGTGTGTGGTGAACTGAACTCAATCGAACTCGATCATGTTCCAAATCTCAATTGAGTTGTAGGTAAGAACGCAATCGAAATCTGAATCATGATCGAACTCAAGGTCAAACAAAAGAAGTCATGAATTTTAAAAATGAAAACTTACAAATATGCATGCTCTAATTGCATGTAACAAGCATTCAAGCTTAACTTGAATCTTGCCTCCATTTTGATTTCGATTGATCGAATAGACTAAAACAGAAATTCTTGCGCATGCGTGAAGTTGACAATTTTACACCTTGAGCCGTGTGAAATCTCTAAATCACCGCATTCTAAATACGAAAATGATACTGCATTAAGAAGGCTGTTATCTAATTTTCGATTGTTGCTCTTTTGTTTTTTAAATTTGTTTTTGTCTTTTTTAAATTTATTTTAACAAAGTACATTTTATATCATGTATTGATACCAAGAATACTACTATTTAATTACAGATAGGTGAACTTTGAATTCCTTGTTATTTATAAGTGTGAATTGAAACTAAATCTAGTGGAGCGGTCGCTCCACGCCAGCCAAGTCGTACGGCGCGCGCACACACTCATTTAAAAAGGCTGGAGCAAACCCACTTTTACTGTAAGCATCAAAGTGGCATTTTCGGCCTACTGGATCTTAAAATTGGAAAATCTCACATTGTTGCGATATATCTTAATTTCGAGCTAAGGCCCACCCTACAACATATACCAAATTTGGGAACAATAGGTTACGCCCTTTGCGCGCTAGAGGGCCGTGAAAACAGTGTTTTAGGGCGGTTTTCATAATAATAATAATAATAATAATCTCAGTAGTAGTAGTAGTAGTAGTCTCCTGGAATTTAAATCCGGTAAACAGGCCACAGCCTAAACGGCTGAATCGATTGATCCCACATTTTTACCACGTGTGCACTTTTGGCGTCTGATTTAACCTTCACCCCATGAATTTTTTGTGCCGCCATTTTGAAACCGGAAGTGACGTCATATCTCGTCAACGGCTGGACCGATTGGAACGAAAATTGCGCCAAACGATCCAGACGGTCATCTATATGCATGATAAGTAGCAAAAGACTAAACATTATGTTAAAGAAACCGGAAATGACGTAATGAAATTTGAAATACATCGATTGGCTTTTTGGCAACAAAGGTTGATCCGATTATTTTGATATTTATGTAACGTATGTACTTTTGACGTCTCACGTGACTTGTTATAAAACCAACCGGAAGCCGCCATTTTGAAACCGGAAGTGACATCATATCTCAATAACGGCTAAATAGATTTCAACGAAACCAGCGCAAAACAATTTAGACGGTCAACTTTATGTATTATCATCAATAATATTTGCAGTTTCCCATACCTTAACCGGAAATGACGTCACACATTTTAATAATCTCACAAATTTTTATTTTGATGCAATAAATATACTATTTGAGACAGCTTATAAAATTGTAATCATGTTTCAAATATACTTCAAGGGGTCAGAGATTTCAGCCGCCATTTTTAAACCGGAAGTAACGTCATATCTCAAAAACTGGTAGACAAATCGGTATGAAACTAGCGCCAAACGATTCGGATGGCCATCTCTATGGAATATGAACAGTACAAATAGAATTGTCCTATTTATGAGACCGGAAATGACGTCATTTAAATGTATAAATTATTATAATTCCCTCCTATACAATAAATACATATTCAGAAAGCTTAAAATGATACACATCATTTATAGAAATAAATTCTATGTGGCATTGCAGAAAGTTCAGCAGCCATTTTGAAAACCGAAGTGTTTCCATATCTCGGAACTGGGTTGACTGATTGGAATGAAACCTTTGCTATTCTTCGTGAAAGATCATTTAAAGCAATTATTTAAGACCATACGCTGCTATTCATTAGTGGTAACGAAATTGTAAAGGGTGATGATTTTTTAAAAGAATTTAGTAATTGTTCATTTCATATGTGTCACAAGTTGTTAGAATAAACTAAAAAAAGGAGTGATATCCCCATAAAAAACACTTCGTGTAAAAATACCAGCCAAGTCTCTTCTACTAAAAAAAAAATATATGAAATCTAAAAATTCTGCACTGAAAAGTAATGATATCAAAAAATTTGCCAAGTCAAAACTTTATTTGAAAATCAAAAAATACTTGGCGCATCGATTTTTTAGGGCATTTTAGGTATACTATATGTTTGTATATTTTATGTATATTAATATTTTATATCTGGCCTATACTTCTAAGCTTTTAATATACACGATGCGCCAAGTATTTTTTGATTTTCAAATAAAGTTTTGACTTGGCAAATTTTTTGATATCATTACTTTTCAGTGCAGAATTTTTAGATTTCATATATTTTTTTTTTAGTAGAAGAGACTTGGCTGGTATTTTTACACGAAGTGTTTTTTATGGGTTGATATTTCTTGTCACCACCGGAACACACGGAATGATACGTAGTTCCAAACCGGATATAGGTGATATATATAGACGGATATGTGTAGTAGTCATTTCTGTTTTGGTCTATTCTCAGTGTGAACATGGTATAAGAATGCCGCTAAGATGTCTATTGGAAACATTTAGATTCACTTTTTTATTTTGACATTTCGTGTTTCCACAGTGCAATGAAAAAGGAGAAACAATTGAAACTTAGATTTTAAGTTTACTTTTTTAGCCATAACAAATCACTAGGTAGGTAAATCAAATTTAATATTATTTGTTTTGTATTCCTGATATCCTCCCTGATGGCCCCTATCTCTAGTAGGTACCACAGAATCCACCAGATGTCCGTCCAGAGTTATCAGTTCAAGGTCAATGATAGCAATCATTGAGAAATCATTGGTCAAGAAACAAAATAAGCTATGTCTAAGACCATGTTCTTGACCGATTTATCTAATAAATTTAAAACTGTCGAGACTTAGTCCGAGTGAATATGTAAACGTTGACTGAGGGTCTGAGAGCTATCGTAATTTTCAACTCGTGGTTTACGGTGTACGCTCTAGTAGGTTGTTGTGATGTTGGCAGTGTTGTAGACTAAAGACTTGAAGACTTCAACACTCAAAAACCTACTAGAGTGTACACCATAAAGCCACCAGATGAAGATCAATGTAAACGTTGAACTTAATCATTTTAAGCCAATCAGAAGATACTTTTTAAAATTGTAACAAACCGAAGGATATTTCCAATAATTTGAAAAATAAGAGACAAAACCTTCCAAAATATGGATTTCACCAGGCATATTAAATATTTGATCCTGAATTTTAGCCAATCAGGAAATTTTATTTCATTATACCCAAACGAATTTCCAAAAAATGTTTCACGTGGCTCAACCGATCGAACATTCCAAAATATTTATTTTTTGAAATTACCATAATGAATTATTTTTTTCAACATTTCAACTACATAAGTATAAATTAATCATAAAATGTAATTTAACTTGCATCTCATGTCTTCATACAGCGAGGTTTCAATTTATTGTCTTCCGAGATTGAACAAAACTTTTGCACAGGAGGTATAGGGAAATCATTTCGTTTTTGGTTTATTGAGCGAGCGAAGCGAGCGTCTCCTTTTGGCTCATTTGGCACGGACCTCTGTTTTTTTTTTTGTTTTTTTTTTTTGTTTTTTTCTGTTACTGACGATATACAGGTCAGAGTTTTTCTTCGATCGAGCTGAAATTTTGCACACGTGTTTGGACATTCTCTGGGCGTTGCAGACCCCAATTTTTTTGAAATCTACTGATTGGTTAAAATTTAAATAAACATCTCCTGATAGGTTGAAAGTGAAAATGGTCTTCGACAAATCTGATCAAACTCATATTTTGGCTATACATGTCTAGAGTTTTTCCTCGATCGAGCTGAAATTTTGCACACATGTAGAGACAAACTTTCTGTTTGCAGACCCCAAATTTTTTTGAAATTTATTAATTGGCTAAAATTTAAATAAACATCTCCTGATGGTAGGTTGAAAAATGAAACTGGTCTTCGATAAATCTGATCAAAATCATATTTTGGCTATACAGGTCAGAGTTTTTCTTTGATCGAGCTGAAATTTTGCACACATGTAAAACCAACCTTCTCTGTTTGCACACCATAATTTTTTTTGAAATCCATTCATTGGTTAAAATTTTAATAAATATCTCCTGATAGGCTGAAAAATGAAAACGGTCTTCGATAATTCTGATCAAACTCATATTTTGCTTGATCATTAAGACCAATATTGTCTCTTATTTTACAAAATTTCATCCCAATCAGTTAAGAACGTATGAACTTATTGAAATTTTTAATATCTGTCAGTAATGAAGTATCGAAATGAATGTTTTCCAGTGCCAATTGAATTGATTCTGATTTGCTTTATGAACCAGGTGCTTAGATGCTATTTTAAAGTTTCGATGAAAAGCATATACCTACTTTAAAGTTGATATCATAATCAGTGCTCGAAGTGGGCCGGTATGGGACGGTATGGTATACCGGTACTTCTTTACACATTTGATTTCATACCGTTACTTCTCAGAAAAAACGGAATGCTTAAAATCAGATATTCTTGGAAATTTACGTAATTTTAGATTCTAATTTACTCGTATTTCATGGTTATCTTTTGACTGCATATTTCAAGCATAACTATGAACTATGAACATCCACTACAAGATAAAGTAAAATTCATTATTTAATTTAGTTGTTTCATCATGGTAAAAGACTAATCTAACTAATGACATGACAATCGTTGTCAGTGTAATTCTGGAATCTGGACCATCATCTAATATCGTACCCCCCCCCCCCCCTCCCCCGCACGTGGTATTCTTATGTTACCATACCGCCACTATTTAATTCCTACTTCGAGCACTGATCATAATCAATTCAATATGGTTGTATATGTTTTCTGTGCGTTGTGTACGCATTTCCGGTTCGAGAATTTGCACGTACCCGTGCTCGCTCATCAACGCGTTACACTGAGCGTTTTCCTAGTAACTTATAAAATAGCACACGTTGGTATTGTTTTTAATTTTTTTCCTAATATAATGTTCTACTATCTACCTATCAGAAAATAAGTTTTTGTTCAAAGTTGGGACAACATAAAAATTAGATCTTCATTATTGAGCGAGCGAAGCGAGCGTCTCCTTTTGGCTCATTTGGCACGGACCTCTGTTTTTTTTTTGTTTTTTTGTTTTTGTTTTTTTCTGTTACTGACGATATACAGGTCAGAGTTTTTCTTCGATCGAGCTGAAATTTTGCACACGTGTTTGGACATTCTCTGGGCGTTGCAGACCCTAATTTTTTTGATATCTACTGATTGGTTAAAATTTAAATAAACATCTCCTGATAGGTTGAACAGTGAAAATGGTCTTCGACAAATCTGATCAAACTCATATTTTGGCTATACATGTCTAGAGTTTTTCCTCGATCGAGCTGAAATTTTGCACACATGTAGAGACAAACTTTTCTGTTTGCAGACCCCAAATTTTTTTGAAATTTATTAATTGTCTAAAATTTAAATAAACATCTCCTGATGGTAGGTTGAAAAATGAAACTGGTCTTCGATAAATCTGATCAAAATCATATTTTGGCTATACAGGTCAGAGTTTTTCTTTGATCGAGCTGAAATTTTGCACACATGTAAAACCAACCTTCTCTGTTTGCACACCATAATTTTTTTGAAATCCATTCATTGGTTAAAATTTAAATAAATATCTCCTGATAGGCTGAAAAATAAAAACGGTCTTCGATAATTCTGATCAAACTCATATTTTGCATGATCATTAAGACCAATATTGTCTCTTATTTTACAAAATTTCATCCCAATCAGTTAAGAACGTATGAACTTATTGAAATTTTTAATATCTGTCAGTAATGAAGTATCGAAATGAATGTTTTCCAGTGCCAATTGAATTGATTCTGATTTGCTTTATGAACCAGGTGCTTAGATGCTATTTTAAAGTTTCGATGAAAAGCATAATACCTACTTTTAAGTTGATATCATAATCAGTGCTCGAAGAAGGCCGGTATGGGACGGTATGATATACCGGTACTTCTTTACACATTTGATTTCATATCGTTACTTCTCAGAAAAAACGGAATGCTTAAAATCAGATATTCTTGGAAATTTACGTAATTTTAGATTCTAATTTACTCGTATTTCATGGTTATCTTTTGACTGCATATTTCAAGCATAACTGTGAACTATGAACATCCACTACAAGATAAAGTAAAATTCATTATTTAATTTAGTTGTTTCATCAAGGTAAAAAACTAATCTAACTAATGACATGACAATGGTTGTCAGTGTAATTCTGGAATCTGGACCCTCATCTAATATCGTACCCCCCCCCCCCCCCCACCCCGCACGTGGTATTCTTATGTTACCATACCGCCACTATTTAATTCCTACTTCGAGCACTGATCATAATCAATTCAATATGGTTGTATATTTTTCTGTGCGTTGTGTACGCATTTCCGGTTCGAGAATTTGCACGTACCCGTGCTCGCTCATCAACGCGTTACAATGAGCGTTTTCCTAGTTAGCCTAAATGTGACACGATTTTACATATCTGCCATAAGAACATGGGGAAGAAAACTCAATTTATCTCAGAAACTAGACAAGAGAAGTGTTTAATATTTTCAAGGATTGTGTATGGCATGATTATCAATAAGTAGACAAAAAATTATGAAAATCTGAGACCATGCCCGATTGGATGAGCCACCTTAATGCACAGGCGTGCAATATTTCAGATTGATCGTAGCAGACAAGATAATCTTAAAAAAAATCAGATGTCCGTGACAAATGACTCGAAAGGAGTCGCTCACTTTACTCGCTCAACAAGGTAGTTTCCTACATAGATGTTAGTTTGAACTTTGATTTGAAAACGCGGCAGCTGCAAGCGTGTTGATATGAAGTGGTTTTATTTCATACATGTTTGACACAAATGATAAAGTAATCAGTTTGCAGATCAAGGTAAATAGAGCACCTAATGAGATGACAAAAATATTCTATTTGCGATAAATTATATCATGAATAATGTTAGAGTATAAACGTTGTAGGAGTAAAAGCGAAGTATGGAATCTAGCGTCTCTTTAAACACCGGACACACTGTCAACTTTTGCGAGAGTCGAGAGTGAAGAGTAGCTCTCTTATTTTAGCCAATGAGAGCTATACTCTCCATTCTCCACTCTTGCAGAAGTTGACAGTGTGTCTGGTGTTTTAGGTAAGTTATAAATTTAAAGTTTTGAGTACATACTCCAAAGTTGAAGTCCATATCAACACTTGCTATACTCTATTAAAATGTACGATAAGAGCTGTAAAGTGAGTAGGTACTTACACAGGAATCACCTCCAGCTACAATAATCTATGTCGCTTTGATTTCGGTCACAGAGCAAGTTGGCTCAGGCGAGCCAGTTGGCTCCATACAGACGACCGTCTGAATCATTTGGCGCTGGTTTAATTCCAAACGGTCTAGCCGTTTTCGAGATATGACGTCACTTCCGGTTTCAAAATGGCGGCTTCCTGTTGGTTTTATAAAAAGGCACCTCAGACGCCAAAAGTGCACATGTGGTAAAAATTTCAGATCGATCGGCTAAGCCGTTTAGGCTGTGGCGGTGATTGCGGTGTTTCCTGATATCATCATCATCATCAGATCAAGATAGGTTTTAAAAGGGGTGTAATTTCACGTTTTTCACGGCCCTCTAGCTCGCAAACGGCATAACATATTGTTCCCTAATTTGGTATATATAGTGGGGTGGGCCATAGCTCGAAATTAAGATATATCGCAACAATGTGAGATTTTCCAATTTTAAGATCCAGTAGGCCGAAAATGACATGTTGTTGCTTACAGTAAAAGTGGTTAGTCTGCTCCTCAGTTTATTATGCATTTACGGTATGTTGAGTGAGTGTGAGTGTACGGT